>OX393583.1:9002341-9740980 GCA_947652605.1 Elmis aenea | reverse complement strand
CCAGAGAGGTGACTCGCCCTGTATATTTGAAAATATTTTTATCGCGTTCGGAAGAAAAAACTGTATGAAATAGCGTTTGAATCAACTTCCCATCACAAACCGTTTAGCCACAATCGACCGATCCCGCACTAATGACTCACCCTGCATAACGATTTTTTTTTGTGTGCATTTGGTGTTTTAATACTTGGTGGGCCAGATCGACAAATGGCGGGCCGAGGGTTGCCGAGGCCTGGTCCAGGGGGTACTTGCCCTAGAACCTTCATATTACCCTTAAATATCTTTTCATTTATTTATGAGTAGGTACCTACATTGGTTTAAAGTTTAAATGCTGTATGAACTAATTACCAGTAAATTCACATATTCGAATATCAATTATAGATATATCAATAATTGTCAATATATCGATATATCGCCCACCTCTAGTGATTACACATTTGAGATAGCTTTGAATTTTAGCTGTACTCCACATTTTTACTCTATTAATATTCTGATAAATTTACAGGTGGGTGTTAGCAACAAACACTTAACAATTTATCGAGAACAAGTTAAAACCTTTAAAAAATTTATGGATTCCGAATATATTGATGAAGACATTGCACATGGAACCATCAACCACTACGAACACATCTGGAATAAAACACATGACTGTAACATAAAAAATGCGTTCAGCAAGTTTCATCCACATTTACACGAAGATTTGGCTTTCTTCTTATACTCATCAACTTTGCAAGCTGTGGATTTATTTTCTGGTGAAGATGACAGTTTTTTTAGGCAATTCGGCGTGTACCTAGAGGAATTCCATTACAAAAAGGACGCAGAAATCATACGCTGTAACGACGTACAAGGTTTACTATTTTTTGTTAACAAGGGAAAAGTAGACGTTCAAGTGGCTATGACCAAAGTGTGTACCCTTGGAAAAGGTGGAGTTTTTGGTTGTTTTAAAAAACACGGCCAAACCAGACAAACGATCACAGTTAAGGCGAAAGTCCACTTGAATTTGTTGGCAATAAACAGCAACCTCTTTCATAAAATTATTGCCGAACACGCCAAAGTAGTCCAGAAAGTTAGACAAGGTAACTTTTTAAACATGGAATACATCCCGTCGTCCAAATTTGTCGTGGAGATGGACGATGACGTTTCTATCTCACAGTCAAAAGGAACCTCCTCTATGCAAATAAGACAAACTGTTAAACTTAATATTTACAGAACCTTATCGGCAATTATTAACCACAATAGCAAAGCATATAAATTTTGGTCGTACATAATGTGTGTCCATGTGGCCTCCCTATCGAGCCTTATGCTAATGACCATGATTGTCATGACCAAGTCTGTATTGAATGCATGGTGGAAACCGTTTATCTACATTTTGGACGTCATCTTCTTAATTAAAATATATGTTGGATCACACTTGTCGTACGTCGATCCAGAATCCGGAATTTTTATCAAAGAGTTTGCTGTGATTCGAAGGAGATACTTGACATCTATGACAATGTTCTGGTTGGATTTGTTTGTTTGCTTTCCTTTCGAGTTGTTTGTTGGTCTGGCAACATCGAATGAAGATATAATTTCGTACTTCTTTTCTAACAGGGTTTTTAGGATTGTTTATCTCGTGCAGTATTACAATCTGTGCCAAAAGACGCTAACGTTGAAGACGCATCTGCGTTGGTCTTACTTGGTGTACTGGGTTTTGTTTATAATTCAAATCATGACGTGCCTATGGTAAGTATTATCAAAATTAATCACCACTACGACATTAAGCAAAACAAAAACCAGAAAAAAACAATAACCTGGTTCTAAATTTAAAAGTTTGCTATAGTTTTTATTGTTGCTAGAAAAGAATATTTTTTACATAAAATTTTATCTATAAAAAATGTGTTTTGCAGAATTCCGAACATTTCAATATTTTGGGGGTTTTGGATATTTTTATTATGGCGACAGTCATTTTTGAATCCCAAATTGTAAAAAAAAGTCGTGCCTTGAGCGGTAAATTCACTATTTCTTTAACACTTCGTGCACCACTGAGTTTAGAATCAAAATAAAGTCCATTTTTACCTATTTTGTTATCTGAAAAATGCAGACAATAATTATACTCTAACGTGGCATAATGCAAAACATCTATTCGGATGACACGGGGCAACCTGAACAATCATTTAAAGTCACTGTTAAACTGTGGACCTGCAGCGATGTGCAAATTAAGTCGGACAAACAGTATTTTTGTTAATGATATGGCCTTTTTTTATATCTATTTACCCACACATCTCCTTCATTTTAGGACAGGGCTGTCCAACTTTTATATCAATACAGGTTATTTTTTCTACTCTTAACGATGAACTAAAAGCTTAGCTGAAGTGCCAATTTTTGCAGAACTAATAATAGGGGAAGGTCGGGTTATATCGGACGGTTAAGCTTTTTTACTATTTTTAAATTTGTTAAAGGCTCAATTTGACCATACTACGCATCAAAGCATACTTAGATATGTTGTACTAAAACCCATAAAAGCAATTACCCCTAGGGGGAAATTTTTTACCATTTTTAGGCAATCGAAAAAGACCTTACTTTTTGCCCATTCAAAAAGTTGGAGGGTTATATCGAACATGATTTAATGTTTAGAAAATTACATATTTTTGGTTATCCAAACAAGTTTTTATTGCTGTCCAGGCCTGATCAGATTTAAGCGTAAAACATTAAAAAAATTATTTCTTGTTGCTACCAATACACTTAGAAAGTGATTGTACTTATACGTTTAAGCAGGATCAGCACTCCAAACTTAGCTTCGTCCACAAAAAAACACTCTCTAAACAGAAAAAACTCTATTGCTTTGACACACGGAAACGACGCATTCTAATGTAGTGTGCGTTTTCCTTCTACTAGTTCCTGTCAACAGCCAATATCGCGACAGGTGCCTCTGTGCATGGCAAGTGCCCGAAAAACCACTTGTCCGATATTACCCACTGTCTGATATTACCCGACTTTCCCCTACACTTAATGTCATATTTACATCTCTTTCTAGTACACAACTGTCAAAAATAAAACAACGAGTCCGTAGGACGAGTTGTTTTATCAGAAAGTTTTGTCTCGTCGACTTTCCTAGCAACCAAACTTTCGTAGCAACGCAAGAAAACATTAAAATATACAGGGTGTTCCATTTGAAATAGTAAAGTAGCATATTAATCCTCGAAAACTAGATACTCTGTGCATTTAAAATTAATTGTAGGTTATATAGCTAATAAATTTCAACAACCTTCGTGAAAAAAACTTTTTCGTTACTCCCCAAATAACAAAGATAATAAATAATTTGAATGACAATTAGCTTAATTTTTAACCCGACGCATCCACCAGAATTTTTCTTTTAAAAACAAAAAATCCGACACAGACGCGCCCTGTGCATACAAAAATTACCTGACAGTGAAGGGGTAGGTACGGTACTACGAGACGACTTTTTAATTTCAACCAATAGTTTACAGATATTGATAGTGTAAATAGACGTCATGATTAAGCAGTTTTTAATATTTTTTTATGCTTAACATCTGTGGCGTACGCAAGGGGAGGATTAGGGGACCAAATCCCCCCCAAATGTTTAAAAAGAACTAAAACTATAATTACCGCATTTTAATATTGCGCGACACATTGCTTTTCCATACATATAAAATAGATTATGTTTGTATATTTTACTCAAGCGGTCGTATTTTCATGAATTTATGATTCATTCTAATGATTTTTTTTAATGTAATGTTTTAGGTGGGTGTCGGCGTGTTCATCCACAGAACCTTGTAAATACAGAAATTCAACTGACGTCACACAACCAACAACATTTGTCGAAGCAGCTAGTCTGACCGAGTCCATTGGTCTTGCATACATGTACATTATTAATATTGTTGTGGGTGGTGGATTGAGGGATGTTGTTCCTGTCACTGTGTCACAAGTATTTGCAAGCACTCAAATTATAATAATTTACAATATATGTTTAGTTGTTTTTGCAAGTGCGTTCACAAGTTTATTGGCAAATGATGATCATACAAAATCATATTACGAATACAGGATTGAGCGTTTGCAGCAATTTTTACAGGTACCACATAAACTAATGAACAAAATCAAATAACCAAAAATTCGTTATCTCAAATATTATAGCTACCATATCCGATATTCGAACTCTACCACTACAACTTTTTTTTACCTTAAAATTAGTTTTAGGCCATGCACCAAATTTTATCGGTAATACAATTTTCTTAGAAATATACAGGGTGCACCACGACCCTGAGATTCTTCGATAGCTCCTTTATTAATGAAAATATCAAAAAATGTTTAATACAAATATTGTGCCAACCTATTTTATACATAACCTAAAATTATTTTCAAATATACAGGGTGTTTCGTTTGAGCGGCACATATGAAAATGTAATTTTTTTAAATAGAACACCCTGTATATTTTTGCATATTCTTGTAGAGAATTTAATTGTCTTTCGAAACTATTAAGCATATCCTATACCTAAAGTTAATATTTTTCGAGCTATCTCGATTTTTATTAGTATTACTAAGGCAATTAAAATATTTTAAAGTCGGCCATGGAGGTAAGTCGTAATTTTTCAAAGAATTTTTAAACAAAATAATAAAAAGAGCTCCAACTGTAATTTAAGTCTAATAATGTACCCTTTTTCCCGAAAATTATCGTATAAATTGTTCAAAATTATATCCTTGTTCATGTTCTACGCACAGCCGTAGACGTTGTCTGAAAGACTCTAGCACTCTTGATAACATTTCGGGGGTTATACCATTAAAAGCAACATAGCAGTTGCCGAACACAGAATATCCTAATAGATGGATAGGGCGAGGTAGACCAATCTCCTGGCCACCTAGGTCACCTGATCTTACCCCAATAGATTTATTTTTGTGGGGATACATAAAACAGGTGTATCAAGACCCCCCAACAACTGCTGAAGATATGCAGAACAGGATTCGTTTTGCTTTTAATGGTATAACCCCCGAAATGTTATAAAGGGAGCTAGAGTCTTTCAGACAACGTCTACGGCTGTGCGTAGAACAATCTTGAACAATTTACACGATACATTTCGGTAAAATGGGGTACATTTTTAGCCTAAAATTAAAGTTGGAGCTCTTATTATTCTTTTGTTTAAAATATCTTTGAAAAATTACGACTTACCTCCATGGCCGACTTTAAAATATTTTAATTGCCTTAGTAATACTAATAAAAATCGAGATAGCTCGAAAAACATTAACTTTAGGTATAGGACATGCTTAATAATTTCGAAAGACAATTAAATTCTCTACAAGAAAATGTAAAAATATACAGAGTGTTGCATTTAAGAAAAATGACTTATCAATGTTTAAAGTTTTACAAGTTTGACCAAGCGTAAAAAACACCCTGTATAATATTTTTAAAATGTAGCTAGCGCAAAGTGTTAATTAATCTATTGTCAATCTAATTTCTAAACGAAATTTTACCGCTTTTTTAAATAACTTTAATGTTAAAAAAAATGAAAGTGCTGTATTGCTCAAAAATTTCATAAAAATGTAAATTTTACGAAAACGGTTAACTTAATGCCGAATTTACATTGGTATAGTAGCTAAAGCAAGTTACTAAATCAAGTAGCTAAATTTAGCTACTTGCAACGTGTAGACACTTTTGTTTAGTACTTGCGCAAGTAAACAATTTAGTGATTAGTAATTTCTATTTACTTGCGCAAGTGACCTGACCTGCGCTTCCTTTTTAAACGTCACTGTCAAGTGCGCAACGTGTGTAAAAAGTGTAAAAAGAAAAAATATGGCACTAGTACGTTGGGGTGAAGATACCACAATTAAATTTTTCTTATCACCCCGTACCATTTCCAATAATTCTTCGCTCAAATTTTCAATACATGTTTTGACTGATAAGCGGACTATCGCACGATAGTCCATTTCTGTCAGTTTACTAAACAACTTCACTAAATTGTGTGTAGACGCATAATTTAGCTACTTGATTTAGTAACTTGCTTTAGCTACTTGCTTTAGTTACTTGCATAAGCTACTATACCAATGTAAATTAGGCATAAGACCCATATAACCTTATACATTTTTTAAAGTAAATTTTAAGAGGGATCCAAAAATGTAAAAATATACAGGGTGTTCTATTTAAAAAAATTTAATTTTTATATGTGCCGCTCAAACGAAACACCCTGTATATTTGAAAATAATTTTAGGTTATGTAGAAAATAAGGCTGGCACAATATTTGTATTAAACATTTTTTGATATTTTCATTAATAAAGGAGCTATCGAAGAATCTCAGGGTAATAAACTTTTCGATTCGTTGCTTACTTTTTGAATGTTAAATTTACTAAGAAAATTTCCTTCACCTGTCAAATTTGCGTTTTCAACCAATCACTAATCTAAAATCTTCTAGAGACTACTAATAGGAGCAATATTACACGGTAATAATTTTACATTCCCCTGTCAAATGATGATCCTTCTGTCAAATTTGCGATTTCGACCAATAACAACCTCAGATTTCCTTAAACGACCAATGAACATAATCATACATTGATAATATCCTTTTCACAATCAACAGATTTTCATGCGTTTATTGGCCGTTTCTAATAAATCTGAGTTTGATTGGTCGAAAATATTAATTTGGAGAGGGAATTAAATATTTTGGTCTTGATAATTTTTTTACGAATTTCGGCGACCAGTAGCGTTACTTCAATACAGATTAAACCACACCCCTGCCGCACCACTAACGGTACTTGTAAAATTTTGAAAACTATTATTTTTTTTATTGACAACGCCACATAAAAACCTGTAGTATTTTATATTGATGCAAAGCTAAAATAAAGGCGGTCATAAATATTTAAAAAAAAATGGGGCGTTATATTTGAAATATAAAAGTTGCTATTAGTTCCAGACAGGTGACTCACCCTATACATTTGAAAATAGTTTTATCGTGTTCGGAAGAATAAACTGTATAAAATAACGTTTGAATCAACTTTATATCTCAAACCGTTTAGCCACAATCACCGATCCCGCACTAATGACTCACCCGGTATAATGCAGCGTGAATAATGAATAAATTAGTTGTAGAAAGGAAAAATAGTAAGGTTTATTTAAAAAAATCAAAAAAATAACAAAAATTCGTGATTTTTTAAATACAAATCAATGATATTTTTTTTAAATCAAATTTTGCCCAACCCTGCTACAAACTATAGATAGGTTTTTTCAAGTAAAAAGTGTTTCTTTATCAAATATCTTTCTATTTATGCGATAAAAACCGGATGGTTCCATTTAAATTTTTAAAGAACTTCCAGATTTGGCCACTTCCGGTTAAATCACGAGAACCGAAATAGCGTCAGTCAATTTTACGTATACACTTTTCGTGATTTAAAAAAAAATCCCTATCTTTGTCGACGTCGCATTTTCGAATAAAAGTGCTGGTACAGGTGGTCTGAAACACTCTGTGTCTTTTTCTTATTTCTGTAAATAATTTAAGGGACTTGTTGCAAATTAATGTAAAGTAAAATCATTTTGCAATCATTTAATTGTTGTTTTTTAGGGTCACGACTTATCGCCACCGATTTTTAATAAAGTTAGGAAATATTGCCAACAACTCTGGAGTAGACAAGGAGGAGAGTGGTTACCTGCTCTGATAACAACAGCTCCTCCTTATCTTAAACAAAATATCATGGGTGGTCTATACGGTCACCATCTCGACAACAACGTATTGTTTGCAAATACACACATCGACTTTCTACGGCAATTGGTAGTTCATTTCAACCGTTGCGTATATTTCCCTGGTAGCTATCTGGTCGAAAAAGGCGACATTGATGGTAGCATGTACTTCATACATAGCGGCGAGATAGAAGTGTACGACAAACAGGGTAACAACGAAATACTGAGGACGGTACTGAAACTGGGCGATTCGTTCGGGGAACTGCAGGGACTCGGGAACTATCCTCATATGTGGTCGTATAAAGCAAGAACAGTTGTGGATGTGCTAATCCTAAAACACAAAGATTGGAAATATTTGTTGCAATGGTTCCCGGCGTCCCAAGAAGAAATATTTAATAAAGCTAAACAAGAAACCTAGAACTAATCATTTATTTTATCATCATTATTCTTATGAATTACTATTTACTTGATATGTTTATAAATTCTTTTAATTGCAATTAAATTATTTTTCAACGAAATAAACAAAAATTTTATTGCAAAAGTTTTCTGTAGATGTGTGGAACAGGTCTTTAACCCTGCTGTTCTGTTCGTATTTGCTGTGCGCTTGTACCGTTCGGGTACATATGACCCGATACCTAATAATATAACAAAAATAGCTTTATAACAGATTTATTACTAAATAAATAAACATAAACACATTGTAAACGAATGAAATAAATTTAAACATATTTTAAATGCAATAAATAAACTTAAGCTCATTATAAATATAAAAAAATAACAGTTC
The DNA here is from genome assembly GCA_947652605.1 of Elmis aenea. Lineage (NCBI taxonomy): Eukaryota > Metazoa > Arthropoda > Insecta > Coleoptera > Elmidae > Elmis > Elmis aenea. The sequence goes on along the minus strand of OX393583.1, from coordinate 9,732,542 downwards.
AGTGTCTGAAATATATGCTATAAAATGTTACATTTTCAATTTTTTTTGCAATTGGGGCAAATATAAGTGACAGGTACCTTGCAAATGTATTTATTACAGTAAGATCATTTTTCGATTAACAGAATTTACACCGTGCGCGTTTTACACCACTAACCGTTGCTCCAGAAGATCCCGAGGCCGAGTTTTGATTTGTACTTTTCTGCATGTTTTCGACTATTTTACGTGATTCTACAGTTCTTGGCATGTGTGTCCTATTAACTAAGTTATATTTGATAAGTGACATTCCCAATTTCTCCAGAAATAACCTTCGTTTCGTCAATTTTTTTTCGTGCCATCCTGGATTTATGGCAGTCCATAAAACAAATGCATTATAAGCTGAGATATCGAGTGTATTATAAAAAATTATTAACGGCCAGCGGTTGGTTTTACGTTTGCACGTGTAAGTATTTACAAGCTGATCAAGGGTGTCTACAGCTCCTTTAGTTGCATTGTACTCATTGGCGTAGTTAGGGGGGGACCAGGGGGTGCTAAGCCCCCCTGAGCTCTCATTAGCCCCCCCTGGCCAAAAAACACAAAACATTTAAACAAAACACCAAACGTAATTGAAACCGTATTCTGTTAAATAAACAGAAAGATGAATTTCGACTTATAGATTAGCACCAATCTAGCATTATTTTTTAAATTGTCTTAATATTAAGCAGAATTGGGCCCGGATTCAACAAAAGTTCAAAAGCGAGGACCTTTTTCTTTTTTTTTTTAGCTCACAGCCTCAGTCACCTGGGGCTGTAGCCCCCCCTGGACTTCGGGGCTAACTACGCCAATGATTGTACTCTAATATCATTTCAGGTTTTTTATCATCTCTAGTACATACTAACTGCTCTATCATTATGCAATGTACTCATTAGAATCGTTATTTTTTTTAGGAATGTAGTTTTCTATTGTCGTGTCCTTTGTAAAATAAAATGATGAACTATGCACCTCTTTATTACACAAATTTTGAGGAAGTTCTGGCTTATTTTTTTCTAATTGTCCCAAGCATTGTAATTTTTCTCTTGAGAAAAAATTGGCCTAAATTATAAGATGTAAAAATTATCGCGTTACATTATGTCCTCTCAATTCTGTTGTTAGATCACTTACTGGTAGCGCTCCTAATTCTTTACCGGTATATATTTGAGACTTTAGGACGTATGACGTTTTACTGTCACACAAGGTCCATATTTTTATTCCATATTTTGATGGCTTACTTGGAATGTACTGCTTGAAAGGACAGCGGCCGCGAAATCCCGAAATCCAACTAACTGTTCGTCTATACCTATAGTTATATTTTCATCAGGGTAATATAATTTTGGGAGCACTTCCACACATTTTTCCCATATTTCTCTTATCGCCGCAAGCTTATCTCTGCTTCTTCTTTCTTGACGGGTGGATTTATTGTCAAATCGTATAACACGCGATATAGTACAAAATGTTTCTAAAGACATTGTTGCACGAAAAATGTTACGGCCAGTTTCTTTATTCCACAAGCTTTTAGTCGATTCCCCGTACGATTTGTAAACTCCTGCTAGTAACAATAGTCCAATGTATGCTTGAAAATTGGCACTATCTAAACTTTTCCATTTTTGGTTAAAAACTCGTTTACCTTCAATGTTTGTCATTTTTATAATTTCTTTTTCAATGTTTGAATTGAAAATTGTTGTAAATGCACTTTTCACATCTGTTATTCTTGAAGTAGCGTACCTCGTAATACCTGGAGTATTTTTTATAACATTTGCAGAAGATAACCGTCCTTGTTGCTGTGGAGGTTCCAATAACCACTCTATGGTACCATTCTTTGATTGAATTGATTGAATGCACTGGATAGCAACAAAAGGCAGTGCAGGAATATCGATATCGTCAGAAGTACTACTTTCACCTTCGTCACTAGTGTGATTTTCATATTCCGATAAATCTTCGTCGGTGTCAGATAATTCTTCAAGCAGTTCAGCATCAGTCAGAGGTCTACGATTTGCCTTAACCCTTATGTGCACACCATGGTCTGGCTGGACCAATTTCAAGTTTGAATGTATTTTTCTCATAGAAAAAAATCTCTTAAGGACCTCATATTTCATGATATCCTCAACGAACATGTTTTAATGTATTTCGAAACAAAAAAATTAATGAAAAAAATTGGCGGCGTGAATGGTTAGACATGCAAGGTTGGTAGTCCTAAGCCGTACACCACTGGTCTGGCTGGACCAGTGTACATTTTCTATATGATTCTTTAGGTTTTCTCATTTATTATCTTTTTTTTTCACTTGTTTTAGTGTTTCTGAATCACTTTTTCCAGAAAAATATTTTTGTACGATAAAATACTACCGTGTTACGATTAAATAAAAAATATATTTTTTTTTGTAAATTATCTAGCGTGCCATGTAACTTTTTTAAAATATTTAAGCATCACTGAATAGGTGTTAGAAAAAAAAAACAATTTATCTAATTTAAACTTCTTTGTAGCTCTTATCGTTTACGAGATCCTAATAGTGGCCGTGGCCCTTCTAAGTGTATATCGAAATAGGTATTCTATTTTTTTTTTAATTTAAATTTTTTTGTAAATTATCTAGCATGCCCTAGAACTTTTTTAAAATATTAAAGCATCTCTGAATAAAAAACAACTTATCTAATTTAAACGTCTTTGCAGCTTTTATCGTTTACGAGATCCTAATAGTGTATATTGAAATATTGATATACAGGGTGCGCCATTAGTGCGATAAAGTCCATTATTGCCCTTAATGTCAACTTAATAAAAAAAAGTTTTTATTGAAACTTATAGTATTTCTAGAAGTGCATGTTTTAAAATTATTTTCAAGTATACAGGGTGTTTCATAAAAGTGGGGCGTCACTAAAGGTATTTTTTTTAAATTGAACACCCAGTATATTTTTGCATAATCGAATTCAGCAAGAAAATCTCCATATGACAGTATTTTGTTTTTTTCATTTTTTGCGACGTTGCCAATTTATCTTAAAAAATCTTTGAATTTCCAGAAAAACAGGGTACAATACTTGCCAAGAGCACAACGTTATGAATAGTAATTGGCAAATGATATTTTGCACATACAAAGTCAAAAGGTGTAGTCATAGTCTAAATACATCAAAATTAATTTATATTATACAGGGTGTTTCTTATAGATGTGCCAACTTCCCAATTTTCAAACATCAATAACTTTATTTTTTCAAATGGAACACCCTGTATATTATTAGGTCATTTTGTTGCATTTTTGTTTTTCTTCAACTTTTCTTAATACTTACCTATACCTAAAATGAATATTTTCTGTGATATTTACATTTTACCTATTCTTATAAGCGTTGTGTAGGAATTTCCTAGTTTTCTCGGAGTAGGCCCCGACTTTGACAATAGAAACAATAATTTCTGTAATAACAAATGTCAGAGTAAATTGCTGTCAATTGTTAAAACATAAATAAATGAGTATAACAAATGCGATATGAATTTTCCAAAAAAAGAATTGATTGATACGGTCTATGTTGAGGGTGGCGTATTTTCGATGCCCATACAGGGGGGGTATCTCGGTTATCAGAGATTTTAAAAAACTAAGTACGTAATCTCGGTTTCTTTTTTCGAGAGGAATTTATTGTCGTAAACAGATTTTTGATATCTTTTTTAATTTTCGAAATATAGTTTATTTTTTATCTCTGAAAATTACCGAAGCCAACTATGGTTGCCATTTAAAATAATAAAGTTGGGTGTAATATATCGGTATTGATAGGAGTAAAAAACAATTGAACATCGCTCTTATTAAAGACAAAAAGCCATGGCAAAATTTTTTTTAACGTTGTTCTCTTGCTTTTCGTTAAGGGGGAACTAAAGGCACGCAATAAAACAGCTTTCGTAGTTCAAGTTTTTCTCTCACACTAATTATCCAAAGTACTTAAAAATTTGTAAGTAAAAAGATTTTTGGTTCGAGAATGGCGGTACAGGCTCGATTTTTAAAAAAGTTAATACTGTTAACCATAAAAAAATATTAAAAACTAGCTAAAAATTGACGTCTGTTTACACCATCAATATTTGTAAACTATTGGCTAAAATTAAAATATCGTCCTGTACCGCCGTTAAGGAACATGTTTTTAATAATTGTTGTTAATTTGAAATAAATTTATTCACAATCTTTTTCTAAAAACTTGAACTAAGAAACCCATTTTTTAAGGAAATTTCACTTGTACTTTCCGAAGCGAAGGCGCTGCAATACCCCACCATTTTATCGCCGTATGTCTGTTCTACAACATATATCTACAACACAAAAAATGACAGGAAAATCTAAACGTCAATTTGTTCTTATAGAATCTATACCATCTCTTACAATCGAAGGGAAAATGTCGGCTCCCAATAACATGTCTATTTTACGTGGCGTTCCAAATTGTGGGTCTGCCAACTTAAGGTTTGTGGTATGTGTCCAATTTTCCGAATTAATAGTTGTGGACGGCATTTCCGTACATACATGCGGCAAAATCATGAAGTCGACATTAAATTTAGGTTCCTCTTTGTCTTTAGGTTTAAGAATATATGTGGTAAAACTGGTAGATTCGCACGAAAAGGTACGATTCAAGCCATGGATGGGAATATTTACTGAGGCTCGGGACAGCCCTAATTTCTTAACGCAACTATCAGTACCTAATAAAATTTGTCTGACTGGCACTATCTAATAATACACGAAGCGTTTGATAATTTCCCCAACAGTCTAACACATCAACTAAGGCTGTCGATAACAAAACAGTGTTTCGAGATGAAGAGGTGTCGTTAAGCTATTGACTTGATTCAAAAGTAAGTTTGGAGTTTCATCCAAAGGTGAATGAGTAATTTCCGATTCTTTACTCGTAGATACGTGCTCGGATGAAGACCATTTGATTTTGTTTTCAAAGTAAAATAAGGTATGATGCCTGCTATAGCAAATACGACAATTTAAAGTTGAGTTACAATCCTTCATTTTATGAAACGAGCTCAAACAATAAATACAAAGGTTTTTGCCTTTAATGAATAGAAATTTATCATTTGTGGTTTTTTCAAGAAAATTCGAACATCTATGAAGTGCGTGTGGCGACCGACAACAAAGACAACTACTATTATTTGCGTTTGCTACAAAAGAAGCGGTTGAATTTAAAATTCGATTAGACCAACTGGTTCGATTAGGCGATAATACGACATGATTTGTTCGACTTTTCTCCGTTTTTTTGCCATTAAAAATAACGTTTTCGGTTTCTGTTAAAAATCACTTTTACGGACAAAAAATAACGGTTACCGGTTTTTTTAATAACGAAAAAAATAGTTTATGGCATCTGTCTTCCAGGGCATGTATTCTGTGTTTTGTGTTATTTAGTGTTATCGAATTGTTTTAAATAACTAATAAACCGCCCTAGTACTAATATAATAAAAATATGTAAATATGTAAATATATCTTTTTCTATATATTTCTTCTTTTTATAATAGGAAATATGAAATAATTAAAACTATTTATACATTGAATTTATTTTGATTATTACAGTAAAAAAACTTTAACTTTGTAATATTTAATTTTTCTAAAAGTAATACTTACTATAAAATTTACGCCTTTAGCTGCTAAGATCTAACAGGCTGCTAGGAAAACCCTTTCAGGTTTAAAAATAAACAATGATAGACTGCTAAGATAAAGAGTGATGAACGAATATATGGCGGGGAAATATGGAGGGGGAAATTAGTTTTGCTATGTTGTTTTCTGCTAGTGTACTAGAAAGAGATGTAAATATGACATTACGTGTATTATTACTTCTGCACTTCGACTAAAATTTAGTTCCCCCTTAAGCGAGATATTTAATATTTTTGAAAATTGCCAAAAACCGGTTTTTGGCTATATTTCGAAAATTAAAAAAGATATCAGAAATCAGTTTACGGCGATGAATTTCTCTCGAAAAAATAAATCGAGACTACGTATGTACTTAGTTTTTTTTTATTTCTGATAATAATCGTGATACCCTGTATGGGCATCGAAAATAGGCCACCCTGTACAATGCACAATGCAAGTGTTCACAATAAATACATATAAAAGTCCAGCCTGACTCTGTAACTCTGGAACGCATGAATATAGTAACGCAGTAAACTACTACGGGTTCATTTGACCGACTGAGTTGTGTCTAATGAACCGTAAATTTTTAAACACCGGTAACATAAGTGTCCAACTTGCAGCTCACGGTAATATAAAAAGTAATAGTTTAAATTTAAGATATACAATATTCCCGTCCTAGGACGGGCTAAGTGCTAGTGAACGTAAGATTTACGTAGTAACTATGGAAGTCTGATTTATTGCAAAAACAAAAACAAAGTGAAGTATCTATGTTTTTAATGTTTCAAATTAATTAAAATTACAAAGTTGAACGCGGACTAATGCTTACTAAACTAGGTACTTAGTACTTACGTAACAAACAAAAGCACTTTGAATTTGGGCTTATTTACAAGTTGAAATTTATCTTCTGGTTTTCTCTGGAAACAAATTCAGCAAGAATTTCTTCAGGATTCAGCTTTTTTACAGTTTCACTTTCAATGTAATCAACAAATTATTTCTTGAATCATTCAACTAAGGCAGGTGGCTAATGGTAGGTTCAGGGGGGAGGGCTTTGATCCCCCCTAGCTCCCCCCATAACTACGCCAATACCAAGCACCAAAATACCTAGGCATAGTGATACCTTGCAAGTATGATAAATTAAAAAACCAACTTTTCTAAAAGTGCTTCGCACACATCGGAAAGGAAAATAGCTTTCCCATCACCACCACTAAGAATAAAACTACAGAATATATTTTCAAGTTTATATATTAAACCTAAAAAAAATATCGCAAGACTTGCTATAATACATCGACAAACAAAATTTTACAAAAATCGAAACATTATTATACTGCGCAAAGAAATTGTGCTTCGTTGCTTAAAAATACCTGTCATAATACCTACTATAAATTGATAATAAAAGATGCAATACATCTCTACAATATTGTAAAATGGTACAGAAAAAAACATAGATAAAGTTTTTTTTTAAATTAATGCTACAAACACAAAAATTATCTTCAAGTGTACAAAGTTTGTTTTACAGAGTACCTTCGTTACAAATGAGTTAGTTTCAAAGTTTGTTCCCTAAAAAAAAATACACAAATTCACACAACTTACCTTAAACACATACAAAAATAAACTAGTTTGAATTGTACAATATACAACAATGAAAGTAAAAAAGAAAATTAAATATCAGACTGCCCTAAAACTACTACCAACGCTACACAAATTATTTAATGTTAAATTTGTACTGAAATTTTGAAAAATATAGCACACTAGATCAGTGTTTCTCAAACTTATTTTTCGTTATCATCTATGCACCACTAGGGGGTTAGTGGATCACATTTGGACAAATTGCTAGATATTAAATAGGTACTGAGAAAACTATATTTTTTAATTAAATGTTAATAAAATCAGAAATAGATTTAAAAGTAAATAAAAGTGTGAAATTCTTAAGATTCGAAACCTATTTAAAAACAGCTGACATATTGTATCACCACGGAATGTTAAAAACCTACAATCGACTCTCAATATCCGCAAGTTCCATCTACAGGGTGCACCACGACCCTGAGATTCTTCGATAGCTCCTTTATTAATGAAAATATCAAAAAATATTTAATACAAATGAAGGGGTTGGTGCAAAAAGGGTATAAGTGATTTTTTTTTACATTTTGAGATAAGTACAGGGTGTTGCATTTAAGAAAAATGACTTATCGATGTTTAAAGTTTCACAAGTTGGGCCAAGCGTAAAAAACACCCTGTATAATATTTTTAAATTGTAGCTGGCGCAAAGTGTTAATTAATCTATTGTTAATCTAATTTTTAAACGAAGTTTTACTGCTATTTTAAATAACTGTAATGTTAAAAAAAATTGAAAGTGCTGTATTGCTCAAAAATTTCATAAAAATGTAAATTTTACGAAAACGGTCGACTTAAGACCCATATAACCTTATACATTTTTTAAAGTAAATTTTAAGAAGAATCCAAAAATGTAAAAATATACAGGGTGTTCTATTTTAAAAAAATACATTTTTTTATGTGCCGCTCAAACGAAACACCCTGTATATTTGAAAATAATTTTAGGTTATGTAGAAAATAGATTCGCACAATATTTGTATTAAACATTTTTTGATATTTTCATTAATAAAGGAGCTATCGAAGAATCTCAGGGTCGTGGTACACCCTGTATGTATGTACTAATGTGTACCGAGTGTAAATGCTTTCTAGTTTTGTTCACGAACCCAGATTGTAGTTAATCTTTTGCCAGTTAAATACTCACAACATAGAAACAAAAATTAACACGAACATATTTCTGTTCAAACCCTCCATAATTACATTGTTTAAATACAAGGTGTGATCAAAAACTATTAAGACTCCATCCATAACATTTGAAACACTATGGTCTGATTGCATAAAAGCTAAAGCCGGGATTAACGCCCAAAGGTCCACACACACCACACACCGGCACGATCTCGATCACATAATTAATAATCATGTTACTTACTTATGTAATCAGGTTACTAATTATAATGATTGCGATTGCACCTGTGTGAGTTGACCTTAAAACTAGAGATTAACAGGGGTTAATCCCGGGTTTAACTTTTATGCAATTGAGCCTATGATAACATACCATTTTTGGATCGCATTGTTGCGAGCGATAGGAAGTGGATTATTTACAACAATGTGCTCGAAAAAGACTTTTAGGCATGCCACGATCAAGTCCATTAACCACTCCTAAAGCAGATTTACATCCCAAGAAGGTCGTGCTATGCGTATGGTGAGATTGGAAGGGAATACTTCATTATAAATTTCTACCATCTAATCATAACATTAACTCTGAAAAGCACTTTTCCCAATTGGATCTTCTAAGAGCAAATATTCAGGGAAAACGGCCAGAATTAGCCAACAATGAAGAGTTAATTTTCCACCATGATAATGCGAAACCACATGTACCTTTGTAAATGCAATAAAAAAAATTCAGGGATATGGAACATGCTTGACATATCAGAATGTATAAAATAAATGAATAAAGCAGATATCAATACCAGTGCAACATTGTCATATAATCCTCATTAAATAGCTTTGACACGCTAAAAAGTCGACTGTCCCCTGAGAACCGGGACAGACAATGTCAAGAGTGCTATGTCCTTTGCAACTCCTAAGGTGAATTTCTGGCTAGGCCACTGATTTTGAGGAAGATTTGAGGGTCAGAGTTGTCAGTATCATAGTTTTTGATGTAGTCTAAATACTTTTTGATCACGCCTCGTACCTACATATACAAATATCAATAGAATTTTATTATTGATATGCAATGTAGTTTTATTGTTTCAAATTTCTTTCAATGAATTTTGAATTTCCTTTTGTATCAATTTTCAGAAAGCAAACACTCACGTAAATAAAAGAGTCGAAAGTACAAATACACTTAATTAAGAGTATCATGGAATGAAATGAAAATCTGTCCCTGTCAACAATTAAAGAAACTTAAAATAACTTAAAACTCATACCTGCTCATTGATTGCATGAGACACTCGGCGATAAGCGTCGTAATATACAAAATGATATGAAAATGTGTATACAGTTTTATAATCTCACATAAGCGAAGCTTAATTTTTTTTTGTATAATAGACTACACAACACGAACATGTAAAATATTAAAAATCGAGTACATATTATCAAAAAATGTCATATTAAAAATAATTGTTCAGTCCAAAAATTGGAATGTTCGGCTATAGTACCATTTACCACCATTTCGGTTAAAAAGAGCAGATCACAAATCAGATCTAACACTAATGGACATGGGCGTCCGCAGAGGGGGTCCAGGGGGACGCAAAGCTTGCAGACCAAATTGCCCACAACTGATCCCATCAGGAATGCATTAAAATATTAACGAAATTTTAACTTGACCCTCTTTCATTTGGTCATTAACGAAGCACTCGATTCCAGGCAGGAGCAAGTGCCCCGTTAGCCCTGCCCTGTGGACGCCCATGCGTTATGGACAATTAAGAGTATATCAAATGTGAGTTAAATTAAAAATTTACTTAACTATTTAAAAAAATAAATACATAATTGATATATGTACAATATTGGAGACTTTGACCAGTGGTTAAGATAATAACAACTGAAAGTAAATTGTTTCTCCGATTTTAGAGTGCACAGCTTCAAAAACAAAATTGGAAGTCAAATTCTACGTTAAAATGTTTAAAATTAATATACAGAGAGGGACGAGTCCCCTAAAAGCTTGTAACAAGCTATAAAAAATTATAAAATATACTGAGCTATTACACACTCAATTTCAGTCTCTTTCCTTACATCACCTTTGTGAAATTATAAACTTAAAATGGACGTATCAATAATAAAGTCAGAGGTAATGATGTGCATACAAATGATTTAATTTTGTAGCTACCGCTATTCCATATTAGGCCCTGATAATTAATGTTGGGGGTTGAAATTTCTGGAAAAAAAACAGTGTTAAGACGGTTACAAAACAATGTAACCATAAAAAAAATAATGGACCAAATTCGATGAGATTACATGGGTATCCCGCTTAATATTCAAGATAGAGAAACGGTTCAATTACCAAAAATGTGCAGTTTTTTGAGACAAAATCTTTTTCAGAATTATTGTAAAATTTTCGGTTTTTCAGTTATTAGCGAAAAATTGTTTCTTTGTCGTTTTAATATTGTGTCATATCTGAGGTCATTGTTGTTTATTTTGTTCAAATTTTGTTTTTTCCTTTGTTTTTACAGCCTACTTTATTGTTTATGTAGTGCCGATTTTAAAAATTTTTATAAGCTTTGTTACTTTTGTATTGTTAAAAATAACTTCATCGCCCCTTATACAGGGTGTTTCTTAAATATTGCGATAAATTCAGGAGGCAATTTCTTGTCGTAAATTAAGGGGGGACTTTTATATAATTTTTTTTCCTTAGACGTCTAGTTTCGGAGTTACACCTCCCCAAAGGGGAGTGGTAAAATTTATTTTATTCCTTAACTTTGGATATATGTAGGAGGATGATATTTACTAGATGTTTTATGCTTATTGAAAGGTTCCCTTAGTAGTATTTTCTATCATCTCCCATCTTCACGGGGCTGGAAAGTGCGGCCCCTGTTGGTTTTTTAATCAGAACTTTTTGGTGGGTTGAAATTTTGCAATTAAAAATATTAGTTTTGAAAGCTTGAATTATTTCAAAACTTTTTTTATTCTTTAGTTTTTCCTGAAGGACAGTCAGTAAAAAATAAAAGAATAAAACAGTTTTTAAATAATTTAAGCTTTCAAAACAAATATTTTTAATTGCAAAATTTCAACCCACCAAAAAGTTCTGATTAAAAAAAAACAACAGGGGTGCATTTTTCAGCCCCCTGTGAAGATGGAAGATGATTGAAAATATTACTATGGAAAACCTTTTAATAAGTACAAAACATCTATCAAATATCATTCTCCTACATTTATCCAAATTGGAGAAATAAAATAAAAACCTAATTTTACCACTCCCATTTAAGGGGGTGTAACTCCAAAACCAGACGACTAAGGAAAACATTTGATATAAAAGTTCCCCCTTAATTTTCGATAAGGTATCACCTCCCCAATGTTTTCACAATATTTAAAAAACGCCCTGTATATTTGAAATGAGAAAAAAAAACAGGAATGCCAATAGATCATGGCCAACTATAATTTCCATTTAAAAAAAAAGTTAGTTTGTCATAACTTTCTAAGCGTTAACTTTTTTTAACCTCAATAACTCAAAAAATATATTTTTGAAAAAAATTTAATTTTGCATCAAAAAAATGGAAAATATACAGTGTTCCATTTAAAAAAACAAAGTTACAGTGCGCAAAAACAAAACACTACAGTTGAAGATAATTTAAGGTTATGTACTAAATGTCGTTTATTTGAAAGTTATTTCAAATTTTTACCTATAACAAAGCAACTTATATTTTCTCTTGGTTGGGACACCCTGTATGTCGTGAGTAAAAAAATATTTATGGTTGCACCATCAGTTTTTAGCAAAAATTATTAACATATATTTTTTTAAACTCATCTTTTGTTTGGAAAAGAACGGGTTATAAATTTATTTATTTATCTTTAAAATAAAATGGCACAGTTAGCATCTACTCGTTCTCATGCTAGTAGCAGTACAATTCTAAATAACTTACCGATAGATGTAGAGAAGAAGTGCAGTTAAAACTGCTATAGTGCTGGTAGAAATTGTGGCTGCCTCTCCGTAATAGGCCTGTCCGCAAGCAGGTGGGCATACAGGGATGATGGTTTCTATTGATACATACACACATTGCTATAGCAAGGCTACACATTGACATGCCTGAGCAAGAACTAATTAAACTACACATGTAAAATGTTGAATCTAAGCGTAATAATCACATTCCCAAATTATATGGGGGGAATTAGGTTGCATTAGGGTGTGTTACGTAGGGCCACGTTAGTTAAGGTTAGGTTATGTTGAGTGACAATAGGTTGCGTTATATTACTTTGAGTTATGTTAGATTTGGTTCCTGTAGATTGGTTCACACAAAGTTAGGTTGGGCTATGCTGAGCCGCATTACATTATGATGGGTTGCACTAATTTGAGTTACCCAAGGTTAAGTCAAATAAGGTTGGGTTCAGCTACCTTAAGTTATGCTACATTAGGTTAAGCTATGATACGTTAGATTAGATTAAGGTGCATACTGTAAAGTTGGGTTATGCCCAAGGTTGTATTAGGTTGGGTTATGCTGTATTACATTACGTTAGGTTGTGTTCGGCTACCTTGAGTTAAATTAGGTTAAATAGAGTTAAATTAAGGTGGGGTATGTTCAGCTGGATAAGGTTCGTTAACATTAGGTTAGGTGGGTTGGGTTATGTTGTATTACATTATGTTAGGTTGGGTTCAGTTACCCAAAGTTTAGCATTTAGGATGTGTTAAACTAGGTTAGATAAAGTTCAATTAGGTTGGGCTATGATGAGTTGGGCAAGGTTAGATAACAAAAGGTCGTGTTGGGTTAGGCTGCTTGAGTACATTAGGTTGGGTTATGCTGTATTACATTACGTTAGGTTCGGCTACCTAGAGTTAAATTAGGTTAAATAGAGTTAAATTAGGGTGGGGTATGTTCAGCTGGATAAGGTTCGTTACCAATAGGTTACGTTGGGTTGGGTTATGTTGTATTACATTATGTTAGGTTGAGTCCAGTTACCCGGAGTTTAGTATTTAGGATGTGTTAAATTAGGTTAGATAAAGTTCAATTAGGTTGGGTTATGATGAGCTGGGCAAGGTTGGATAACAAAAGGTCGTGTTGGGTTAGGCTGTTGGGTACATTAGGTTGGGTTATGTTATCTTACAATATGTTAGGATGGGTTCAGCTACCTTAAGCCTTCAGCTAGGTAATATTAGGATGGGTTTAACCAGGTTAGATAAAGTTATGATGAGTTGGGCAAGGTTAGATAACAAAAGGTTAGGCTGTTTGGGTACATTAGGTTGTATTATGATATGTTACAATATGTTAGGTTGGGTTCGGCTACCTTTAGCCTTGAGCTAGGTAATATTAGGATGGGTTTAACCAGGTTAGATAAAGTTCAACTAGGTTGGGTTAAGTTGCACTACACATTGTTAGGTTATAGCAGTTTTAACTTAAACCACAAGATGCGCAAAGAGAGGAGATGGTGGTTGAAATTTATACTTTTCTGAAGCGTTGAGTGACGGTAAATGAATTTACAGGTTATGATCACGTTGCTGAAACAGACGTATGTTTTTAGGTGGTGCAGTAATAAACGTTTTGGACTAGTTTTGGTTTCTGTGTCACAGTCCACTTTAAGTTAAAACGGCTCTATGATGGATCAAGTTACATAAGAATGTGCAGGGCTGGATTACATTCGCTTAGATCACATTAAATTAAATTAAGCTCTATACGGTTGAATTATTTCAATTATATTGTGTTATGTTAAGTCTGTTTACATAAGGTTAAATCACGTAAAGTTGGGATTCTTCGAGATGGAGGTTTGGTCAGGTTGTGATGGCTTAAATTATGTTGGGCTGAATGTGAATATCAGCCTAAATTCAACATTTATCAGAAAACATTTTAATCGATTATACAAAGTTTAATATATAAAAACATTAATAAATTTTGAATTTAACAAAAAAAATTACTTCAGACTTATTAATTGCGAGAATTGTTTAGGTTTATTATTTATTACTAAGGCTGTTAACTGAACTAATTTAGGCATCAGCAAAATAAGAGAAAAAAACTTGAAAAATCTGACTAAAATCATCAAACGTGCAAATGTTTAGAGATGCACAACTCGACATACTTAATGTTGCATTAACATTACGACATACGCACAAAAATGTTAAACACTTACCGATAAGTTCCACGTGCCCCTCATCGTGTCCAATTTTGTTGGCAGCTTTGCACATGTACTGACCAAACTGACGTTTTTCTATTGTTATAACACGCAGTGTACTGTCTGTCAACTCGTCGGCAGTGGCGAAATGCGATATACTGAAAGCAAAAAATTAATAGAATTAAGGATCATGACCCAAAATCAAAAACAAGCTGGTATGGAAGTGTGGTATTAAAGAAAAATTGAAGGTAAAACGAGACAAAATTAGAGATGAAACCCATAGAGAAAACCTTTAAGTACAAACAATGGAATATAACATCCAGGAGATATATAATCAAATGGGGGAAGATAAAATGTCCAAGAAAATCTATGAAGCACAAACTGGATGAAAAGGCAAAAGGGAAAACTAAGACAAACCTAGAATGAGGAGGTAAAAGAAGCTGTCACAAACAGAAGGATCAAGTGGAGAAAGGCTACAGAACTAAAGATAAAAAAGGATGGAGATAATCATACAGACTACAGACAAAGGTCACATGCATAACAAGAAACAAAAGCCACATAAATAAGAAACACAAGCTTCATACATAACAACAAACAAAAGCCACATACATAACAAGAAACAAAAGCCACATAAATAACAGGAAACAAGGCACATACACAACAAGAAACAAGCCACAAATAACAAAAAACAAAAGCCACAAACATAAGAAACAAAAGCCACATAACAGGAAACAGGCCACACACGACAAGAAACAAAAGCCGCAAACATGACAAGAAACAAAAGCCACAATCATAAGAAACAAAAGCCACATAAACAAGAAACAAGCTACATACATAACAAGAAACAAAAACCAGATATATAACAAGTAACAAAAGCCACATACATAACAAGAAAAAAGCCACATACATAACAAGAAACAAAAGCCACATACATAACAAAAAACAAAAGCCACATAAACAAGAAACAAAAGCCTTGCAAGTAGTCATAACAATAAGAAGTACAGGGAGTGGTCTTCAAATTAAACCTTTTTTAACTAATTGTCGGCAGATGGGGAAAGACCTACCTATAATGTTGATTGTTTGATAACTGGACACCATCTTTATGCCATGTGATAGCTGGTGGTGGATACGCTTCAATATGACATTCAAGATCCATGTCGTACTGCAACGCTTGTCCAAGTCGTGGTCGTTTGACGCGAATTTCAGGTGCAAACTCAACTTCAACGGCAACATTACCTAGAAAAATAAATGAACCACATGTAATTTAACACTTTAAGCATTTTTTTGCTTCAAAATAATCTAAAACCAAGATTTTACAAAAATATTAACATTTTACAAATTACTTTTTAAGGCGAGAGGTTAAACGAATAATTCCGTGGTTTAAAAAAGACACAATTTTTGTCTGCAAAATAATTTTTTTGAACGATTTAATTGAAACCAAAAACTATTTTTTAGTTTTTACTGTTTTGAGTTTCACCTAAAGGCTTATAATTATTGAGCAATAATTTTCCATGTAACACTTACGTCTGGCTCCTCTGCCAACACCATTTTCAGCAACACAGTAATAGGTTCCACGGTCGCTCTTTTTTATTGTTTTTATTTTAAGAACACTTCCTCTGTAAATGGAACCTCCTGTCGGTAAGATGGCGTTGTTTTCTCTTCTCCAGGAAATTCTGGGTGGTGGGTAACCGCCGGCATAACAAGACAGTTCCACAGCTAAAACATTTATACAATAATATATTAATGTTAAATGGGTTCAGTGGCATCATGAACTACAATGGAAAAAAAACTGCGTAACCACAAGAACAGTAACCACTGATCAGAGGCGGATTTAACGGCGGGCGCACCGGGCGCGCGCCCTGGGCCCCGACTTCTGAAGGGCCCCGCGAAACCCCAATTTTGTTTTAAAAATATGGTTTACATATACATATTTTTATTTTCCCTGTCTTTCTATTTTTTTTTAAGTGTCTGGAGTTCGTCGATCAACAAACGATTTATTGATTTGTGCATTATAAGTAGGACACACTACTCGTACATTATGTGCTTATAGGAGGATGACAAAGTCTAGGGACAATCGGGCTAAGGTAGTTAAGAACCAACCACCGGAAAATGTTTAGCCAATCGAAAAACGAAGGGGTCTGTTGTTTACATTTTTGTGTTTTAATTGTTTTTTACTGCCTAATATTTGCCTTGACCAGTGTATTACGTAAAACAACGTTTAAAAGTTCAACCACCTTATCAAGATGATCTCGGGCCATAATCAAAAATAATAAATAAAAGAGTAATAAAATAAGTACTCTTCTCCCACAGTGCGGCCCATCGCAGAATACACATCTAGTAACAGTAGCTCAGTGGTTTCCAACCAGGGGGGCGCGAGACTATTGCAAGGGGGCACGCAGCTGTTACCAAAACATCATTTTTGAATACAAACAAACAAAATGAACTTTATTTATACAGAATATGGTATATTCATTAAATAATTATTATATCAGGACAGTATTTATGAAATTAGATTGTTACGAAAAGTGAGGGGGGCGCAAAAATTTTTTTATGAAAAAGGGGGGCGGAGGTACAAAAAGGTTGGAAACCACTGCAGTAGACAAGTGAATGTATGCTGTATAACAGTGTTTCTCAAAGTGTGGTACGCGTACCACTGGGGGTTACGGGAAGAGTTTGGTGGGGGTACGCGATTATAATGAATTTTATTTATAATATAACTTTTATATATTTTATTTGTATTTTATTATGAATAAATTTTATATTTCGTTTATTATTTTAATTTTTTTTAACGAGGGGTACTCAGTGTTACGAAAATTATAGAAGGGGTACACAGATGTCAAAAGTTTGGGAAGCACTGCTGTATAGTAATGTGGTCAACACATTATTATCAATAAAACGTCAACATTAATTGCAACTTATTTTAAACATACCGGAATGTAATATACAGGGTGTCACACAAAAAACGCCGCAAGCTGTAACTCCGTTGTTTGTGGTCCGATTTTGGTGAGCAAAAAACTAAATCAAATGGCTCCTCAAATACTATAAACTGAATTGGATTTCAATTTTTTTTAAGGTAAACTTAAATGTCAAACGATAGTCAATTTTTTTTTTCCAAATGGCACCATCTATTTTTTTTACTAAATCTGGTAGAATTTTTTTTTCTGAATTCAATGATGTAATCATAAGTTAATTTTAGTGCTAAACTAATAAGAAATAAAAAATAAAAGTTTAACTAAAATAGGTTAGGTTTCACAAAATTTTCAAGCGTGCCGTGGAAAACAAAAAAAATCTTTATCAACAAATGTCATTTAAACGTCAGTGTGGTATTTAAATGATATTTGTTGATTAAGATTTTTTTGTTTTCCACGGCACACTTGAAAATTTAGTGAAACCTAACCGATTTCTGTTTAACTTTTATTTTTTATTTCTTATTAGTTTAGCACTGAAATTTACTTATGATTACATCATTGAATTCAGAAAAAAAAATTTCTACCAGATTTAGTAAAAAAAATTGAAATCCAATTCAGTTCATAGTATTTTAAGGAGCTATTTCAATTAGTTTTTTGTTCATTAAAATCGGACCACAAACAACGGAGTTACAGCTTGCGGCATTTTTTGTGTGGCACCCTGTATAATAAAACATAGGAATACAGCATTTATGAATAAAAATGTATCTTACCTTCGCTCTCTGATACGACAATTGATCTAGTTGAGTTGTCAGAAATGACTGGTGGTCTTCGGACTTGTAGTTCCACCTCAGCCGTAATTTTATTGCTCACCGATATAAGCACCTGGCACTGATAATATCCTGCGTCAGTCTCTTGAATATCTTTAATTTGCAAAGTGTATGTTGAGCTAGCCTGAAAAAAACAGTAAGTATAATTGTGGTCATTTTGTAAAGGCATTAGTAATTTTTAAATTAAATGCATCTTTAGGAGCAGTGAAATAAATATGGGTCAGATCATGGACACCGTTATGGCGTCTTGGTAGGGCAAGTGTACCTCGGATATTTCCGTGTCGATTATGTGCTAGGTTCACGAAACACCAAATAAGAATCAGGTTAAAAGTTAGTGAAAGCCATTTTTTAAAAATGAAAATAACCTTCATTTTGACTCATTTTAAAAAAGCTTTAACCTAACCCTCTATTACTGACCAAATGAATGAAGGTCAGGTTAAAGCATTTTTCTTAAAACAAACGATAACTGTGATCCTCTCATCACATATCATAAGTACACTTAACCTACCACGACGCCATGATCTGAAGATCACATAAATATGTATAAATTATAGATTTTTTTAATTGGAAAACAATATAAAAGCAATGACGCATTCTTTTTTTAAATTTTTCATGTAAGGCTTTATTAGAATTATTTATAGAAAACGATTTTAAATTCTGTTAAATGTAACTACACAGAAGTAAAAAAAATAATTGAAGGTATTATCGCGACAAATAAAACATTTGACAATCGCATTTCAAAAGTTTGTTTTCATTAACTTATTGCGTGTTGTTCTTGGAGAACCTTTAAATACCCGATGACGTAAAAAATTATATGTTGAATATAATGCGTCGATTTCTTACCTGATCGTATCTTAAAGCAAATCTCGAATCGTGCAAAATTAGCGAACTGCCTGTGGAAATCGGTAGAACATATCCACTATTCGTACGATCCACTTTCATCCACAAAACAGGATAATCTTGCGCATACTGAACAGAACATAATAAGTCTACTATTCCTCCAATGTCTTTGATTTGTTCCTGTGATATGTACGATATTGTCGGAGATCGTTGTGTATATGCTAAAAAAAAAAAGGAAAACCATTTTTAGGCATTCGATTTTAAAAGTAAAAGCTTTAAATAAGTCCTCATTCGCTTGGACAATAATAAAGGGTCAGGTTAAAGGTTGGTTAAGGTTTTCTGTTTTTAATATGCACAGGATAAATTAAATGTGGGCCATATATGTGTAATGGGTCACAACATTCATAAATACTTTTACGCACAAACGTTTACAAGTGAACACAACGTTCATATGACAGCACCGCCGGTCTCCAACAAGCATAAATTACCGCATTTCTTATTAAATCATGTATTTTAAGTTACCAAACAACAAGATGTGGTCATCTTTTTAAAGAAATCATTCACAGTAATTAAGTGTCGTACATCTCCGACACAAGCTTAAATTTAAAACTAACAAACAATAATGCATCTTAATTAATGTGAATCATTACATCAATTGCCTTTCGTAAAATCAAAATATCCTAGCAACACCACACCCTGTTTATTTGTTACCGCAATAAGTTTTTAATTTCTACGTTAATATTTGCATGACAAATCACAAATGCATAATTTACACACCATAACATGTTATAACTTCTATTGCTCTTCATTATCAAACAGCAAATCTCTACATTAATTAAACTATTCCCTATATAACATATAAATGCCAAAGAATAATTATAATACTCAGAAACCTCATTGTAAACATCGCTTATTTTAGAATTAGCTGCTGAAATTACAGTAAATGGCTTCATATGATAGAAACAAAAACTAAAAGTTGTTAAAATAAATTTTTTATGGGATTTGTACGTTAAATAATTTACTGTTAACATTAGCAGTAAAACGTTTGTCAAACAACAAACATCAACAACTCTTCTGTTATTAGCAAAACGATTAAGGGCGTCTTTAAAATACATGTAAATTAAAATGCTCCTTTAATACGTGCTTTAAGCATACTAAAAACATAAAACAACAAATATATACTCACCAATTGGTATAAAAACACCTAAAATTAACGTAACAAGCAGCTCAAACGACGCCATGTTTATTACTAATACAACCAACCACACCTTTGGTAAAGGTGTGTTTACAGTTGATGTTGGTTAACACCTGTTATCACAAAACTGACCTAACGCGATGCGTTTATGCAAGACCAAATAACCCCCAAAGATAATGATCTTCACTTATCTTATCGTTCAATAGGTTACTAACCTTTTACTACATAAAATACATTAAAGAGCTGGGTAATAATATCATTAATTATCTCAATTTAAAAGTTGAGTCATACATGCTTCACCATAGCAGGGCTGGTGTTATTTAATGGGGATTCACAATTTGTTTTATGTTCTACGTGTTTGATACGAAACAGATTTATTTTATTGCATTTTCTGCTGAATAAACAACAGAGGAAAATTGCGAATTCTAGGAAATAAGTGGATAAAAGATAGAAAAAAAATTGAACTTCTAATCATAGTCGCCTTTGCTGATGGGGATAGTCAGCTCGTTGCTAGTCACAGCATACCGTTGCTATAACAATAACACGGTTGCTATGGTTGTCACAGGGTTTTTATGGTTATGACAGTGTTGCTATGACATTACAACAAACCTTTTACTGCGCGAATTTCAAATGATGAATATAATAGATTTGTTTTCGTGCTCAATTTTTTCAATAAATGTTTTAAAAACGTTATTCTAAATTTAAAAAATCGCTCCTCTTAATCCGGTCCTGTTTAAATGTAACAGAAAACGAGCAGCTCTGAACAATAACTATAAAATAATACTTAAGATAGCTTTTGTATTCACAGCTGTTAAGTGTTACATCACTTGATGATAACAAGGATATAATTACATTATAACTGTTTAATAACAGTCAAACTGAATTAAAGATATGGATGTTATTTTTTTTTGTTTTGTTTGTACGTTACCCTTATTTCAAAGCAGTTTTAAATTATAATGGCTCCGCAGTTTTCTTCTTTTGCATAGCAATGTAGAGTATAAAAATATGCGAGATGATGCTGGTGTTTTTAAAATTATTGATAATAAGAAGCTCCTTTAACAGCGATCACTGTAATGAGCTTTTGATATTTATGGGTCAAGGCTGCTTTATGATTAGTAATCAATACGCTGAAAATAATTGTATCCATACTCATATTACTTAAGAGCTATGCAAATAAACTTTTATATATAAGATTTTTTTTTAAATGGTGGTCTATATATTGTGATATAGCATTTGTTTTTTTGATTGTATGGCATTTATTGTAGTTATTTATCAACAAAAACATACAGAAAATTGAAGATGCAATGAAGTATGTTATATAACAAGTAACAACTAATTGATATAATTTTTGTCAATAGTAAACAAGACAGCCACTGTCAATTGAAACAAAAAAAAGGAAATTTAAAACAAATGCCAGTAACTGAAACAAGTTCAAATCAGTACGAGTACATATAAGATTTATGGAAAAATCAAATATTCATTTCGAGTTAAGACAAAACTTGTCAGTTTAGAAAAAACAATTTTAAAATCATTTAAATTCTTTATACATAATATTCACCATTTTATAAAAACCTTGATTATTTTGCTCAGATTAGGCAGTATAACTATTATACACAATTAAATAAATAAAAATACAGATATGGGAACCCAAAAAATTTATTTTTCATTTTAAGAACATATTAATACTTAAAATATCTTAGGAAATCAACAAAGTTTTTACAACCAATTTACATAAACGTATTACACAACATATCGAGTTGCTAATATTACATTACCAGGTTGTATATATGAGAAATAATCACAGAAACGAGTAGTGAAAAGTAAATACTAAAAAAATTAATACATATTACGTAACTTGCAGATTATTACGTCCGCAAGTCTGACTAGTCTTAAAAACCCTATTTAAATAATACTAGTTACGGTGTGACATCAAAATGGAGCAAGTTGTCGAGTTCACGCATCGTTTCGCTTGATATACGCGTTGCAAAGTTTAATAACAATGGAACACAGCGTAGCCACTTCCAAGCACTGAAGTAAATAGGATGAAAAATTTACTACAAAAACCTAACCCAATCACACACCATTTAGTACATATTTTTTAATTTTGATGTAATCCTAAACATAACCAAAAGAAATTATACAGGGTGGTTCATTTTTTTTTGTAATTTTGGGGCAGCAGTCCAAGGCCTACAATATCATTGGATATTGTTATTAGTTTTCTGGTAATACAAGCCCCATTATTACATAATACACTGCCCAAAACAATTAAGGGATATTTTAGATGTTAATTGCAAACTTTTAGATGTCCCTTAATTGTTTTGTGAAGTATATTAGCTAGTATCCTTTCGAAAACTAAGCTTAACTTTTAAGCGTAACAATGTACATACTATTGTCTTATTATTATTTAATTGATTTTAAACTGTACTTCTTATACACTGCTCAAAACAATTAAAGGTCATTTTAGATGTTTACTGCAAACTTTTAGATGTCCCTTAATTGTTTTAAGCAGTATATTATTGGCCCCAAAACAAACACCAAATAAATAATTACTATGAGTATTATTATTAATAATTTACCAATGAAAATAATAAATAAAAGTTAGAGGTAAATTTCTATATCACAAATAAACTAATAAATAAATAAATCTTCCTTCATTAATAACACAGATTTTTCAATAAAACTATCAACAATGAGCCACCCTGTATAGCATTTTCATTCCCATCTTTGCACATGACGGTTTTTAAACTTTGGAACAAAAATGTTTTGGAATTTTTTTTTTATCAATAAACATTTACAAATCTCAGACAGCAAACCTGATCAACCATTTTAAGCTTCAGTTGCATCAACAGAGCTAAAAGTCACCCAGACAATGGATCTGCTTCAATAATTTAACAATACTTTTGTCTGAACCAAACCATCTCAGAAAATTTTACTTTAGAAGGGTGCACTACTCAATTCGGATCACTGTGAGTATCTCGCTTAATGTAAGAGATAAAGATTTGTTTAAATTACTGAAACAAAGCTCAATTTGTAGTGATATTCAGATGTTTAGATAAGTGCATAGTTTACTTGATGGAAGCAAAAAAATTACATCTTTCATTTGTTTATCTCATTTATTACGACATCTAATACGACAGTGCAAAATGTTAATATGTAATGCAGGGAAAAAAACACTTTAAAGATAGGCTATTTATTTGTTTCTAGTCTTTTATTTTGTCATTTACTAGCTGTGTGGGGGGGTTTAGACTATTTTTTAAATACTAAATAGTTTTCTGTGTTTTTCAAAAATTCCTCTATGTAACAACAAAACAACTTATGACATTTTGCAATTTTTTTCAAAACTTTTCTTATGTTACATGTTTACATTTTTGCACTGCTGCATTAAGAATGAAATTCACCTTAAAATAATGCCCCGCATGACCAATGGTGCTGTTTGAAAAAATTAAAGATGGCGGCACAACTGAAAAACAAATGAACATGTCGCAGAAGTGCCTAAGGATGTTCAAATGTTTACAATACAAGCCTACCATTATCCTAAGTCGATTGGTTTGGTACTTATAGGGGTGCGAATACCAAACTGGGAGACCCTGTAAATTAGAATTTCTTTATATGCCCCAAAAACTATCTTTCTAAAAAGAGGCAATTTTTTAAATTATTTTTAGTAAGTGATTAATCATTGAAACGAGTAGGTAATAAAAATACCGTCTGTTTATGTTAATATCCAACATGATCCAAAAAAAATATTAAAAAGTTGAAGGCTACACCTCGTAACTAAGTGTGCTAAGAAATAAAATAATTTATAAAGAAGTTATAACAGCGAATAAAAGATTAGATTTAATTTTTAAAATAACAAAATATCCTAAATTACTTTTTAAAATGCAGAATTTAATTTTTCTTCCATCAAGTTAACTAAGCATTTTTTAAAACATCTGAATATCGCTACATACTGAGGTATATGGCGTGTAATCTTTTGCTGATTTAATTACATCTCCATCACTTATGTTAAATAAGATCCCCATAATGGTTACAATTAAGTGGTGCACCCTTATATACAGTGTGTCCAAAAGGTATGGAATATGCTATACAGTGTGGCTGATTTTTCATTGTCCACCTTATATCTGCTGAAATATTAATGTTACCAAAAAAAGTTAAATGAGAAACTTATTAAACAAAAGCTGGTCTACAAAATGGTGCTAAAAATTTTGTTCCATAGCCTACCTGATTTTCGGAAAAATATACAACTTTTGTTTTTTAAATAGAACACCCTGTATATTTTCACAGAATCACATTCTAAATCAATTTCTCTTCACAATGATGTATCATAAGTACCATTTTGCTTTTAAATTATGCTCAATATTTAAAAAAAAAGAGAATTATTATAGTCGGCTGTGGAAACAGCACAGCATATCAACTTTTTCATTATTTGTACAGTCCATTTTTCTTAGTTATAATTACACTTATTTCTGTCTGATTTGACAAGTGTTTGCTAATGTAAACAAATTTGACCGGTATTTGCAATAAACAAAACAATATCACAGCCGACTATAATAATTCTCTTTTTTTGAAATATTGTGCATAATTTAAAAGCAAAATGGTACTTATGATATATCATTGTGAAGAGAAATTGATTTAGAATGTGATTCTGTGAAAATATACAGGGTGTTCTATTTAAAAAACAAAAGTTGGATATTTTCCCGAAAAACAGGTAGAGGCTATGGAACAAAATTTTTAGCACCATTTTGTAGACCAGCTTTTGTTTAATAAGTTTCTCATTTAACTTTTTTTAGTAACTTTAATATTTCAGCAGATATAAGCTGGACAATGAAAAATCAGCCACACTGTATATGTCAGTAAATATCCACGTTAGGGAAAAATGTTTTAAATAAAAGTTGTTTGGTACTTAGTTTTCCACCATAAAACAAAATTAATTTTTTTTTTCAAACAACAAAAACGCAATGAAAAACAATTGCATTTTTTTAAATGACAAGGTACCCCTATATTATACTCATTTGATAGACAATTGTTTTCTCTTTTCAATGATGGGGTCACCTTAAAAATTAAGTTTATGCTAAGAGGCCGGAGAATATCGAAAATTTAAAAGATTGTATTAGAGAAGAGATGAGGTCTATTATACCTGAAATGGTTGGGAATGTTATTAACGGGTTTAGAAATCGAGTTTATCATTGCCAAGCTGTTATTGTAGATTTCGTCAAAAAATTTTAGTTCTTATGTTTTTGTTCGAAATAAATACTAAATAATTAAAATTATTTGAGAGTATATTTTTGCGTTTTTCTCAAAAAGTTGCTTAAGTAAGGGTACTAAAGTTTTACATCATTGAAAAGAGAAAAAAAAATCTCTATCAAATGAGTATAATATAGGGGCATCTTGTCATTTAAAAACATTCAATTGTTTTTCATTGCGCTTTTGTTATTCGAAAAAATAGAATTTAAAATTTTGTTTTATGGTGAAAAGCTAAGTACCAAACAACTTTTATTCAAAACATTTTTCCCTAAAGTGGATATTTACTGAGATATATAGCATGTTCCATACCTTTTGGACACTCTGTATATGTGCACCCTGTACTGAACCACGAACCGAACCGAACCGTCTCAGTGCTCTGCTCACTATTTGGGTTGGTTATTTTGGAACTTTTGCATGTTCATATATCAAGCAAAAAACGAAACCCTACACTTGCCCCCTTATGGCTAGTTCCTAGTACACATATTCATAAATTTACTACCTAAACCAATACAATACATTAAGCAAATACAACTACATACAATAAATGTGAACGAACACCTTTCTGTTACATTTACACCGACGTTATACTTGGAGACAACCTTTGGGAACACATTCAACATACTTACTAAAACATAAGCCTCAAAACAGAATTGAAGGAGATACCTTGCTGCCAACGAGTTAAAATAGATTTTATTAGAGTATTTAGAGGAATTTGTAGAGATTCTTAATAATAAACTAACACAATTATATTTAATAAAAAATAAATTAGTTACGAATTCAGTCGGTTCATTTTGTTTTACTAGCTGTGAGTTAAAAGTAACGTAATACGAACGATAAATATTCTTTAAGGGAAGAGATTCTTGCAACGAATCAAGTTTAGGAATTTTCATATCACAAACAAATGGAGAAACAACTGCCACTTGCGATAAAACACCAAACATCTGCACGTCTGTGAGCTTAGCAACGAATAACGAATTAAAACGACTGTACAAGTACGTCGGTTGTTTATTACTTGTTTTACGGCAATTCGAACACAAACTGTCGGACATCCTGAACGAAACGATTAAAATTGCTAAAAAAGAGTTTTGCTTAATGTCTAAGCATTGCTTAAAATATAAGTTTTGCTTATGTACAACGATACATAAAGTACGAAACAAACACAACAGATAAATACAACTGAAATGTGTTAACGAGTGGTACCACGCATAAAAAACACCGAAATAAAATAGACCGACACAGAAAGGACATTTAAAAACGAATCGCATCGTTATATTAAAATTGCAGGTTTGTTCATATCGGCAACGTTTTAAATAAGCTGTTACGTAACTGCCTATGGCGAAACTTAACATAGTAAATAAATAAAATTTGAATATAAAATTAATAACCCATACGTCTACTTCTGGTTACGGACAATGTCCTTTTTTCGGCTTCTTCAGTGACACATCATCGACATCTTCGCCTTTCTTCACTTCCGTGTACCGTTCACCCTTAAGGCTGACGATTTTGTTGTCCCGGTAACGGATCAGCTTCTTGGGCTCGACTTTGGGGGCCACGGGGCGATGCTCCTTAATATCAGACTCCTTGTCGATGTAAGAATATCTCTCGATGATCCGATTTTTAAGCTCTTGATCGTCGATCTTTGGCGTTTGTTTGGACAGGTGTAACGTGACCGAACCGTTCGCGTTGACGGACTGGCCGCTCTCTTGACGGTGGACGAGTATTTGTGAGGCTCGTTCGACGTCGCCGCAAGCAATAGCAATGCAATGCTTAATCTGTAGAAAACAAATGAAAATTTATGGGTTGTATTCATGGGCGTCCGCAGGGAGCGGCAAGAAGGGGCATTTGCCCCCCTAAATTTGATTTATTTATTTATTAAACGAACGACGAGTAGATGTTTTACATTTAACACAATATAATAAATAAGTTATGTTTCTTGAAACTTGAACAAGTTTTGCCCCCTAAAAAAAATTCTGCGGGCGACCATGGTTGTATTCTAACCCATTCTAAGTATAGCCGACAAAGTTACCCATTTAATGAAACAATTGTTTTTTAAAATTTTAAATTACATCCATTGTTGAGAAAAACGTTGTACAGGGTGGCCTATTTTCGATGCCCATGCAGGGTATCTCGGTTATTATCAGAGATAGAAAAAAAGTAAGTATGTAGTCTAGAGTTCTTTTTTCGAGAGAAATTCATTGCCGTAAACAGATTTTCGATATCTTTTTTAATTTTCGAAATATTGCTAAAAACCGATTTAGGCACTTTTCAAAAATGTTAAATATCTCGCTTAAACGAAAAGATAGAGAAAAACTTTAATAACATTTTTTGCATGGTTGTTTGTCCTTAATAAAATAGCGATGTTCAAATTTATTTACTCATATGAATATTGATATATTACACCTAATTTTCTTATTTTAAATGGAAACCATAGTTGTCTTTGACATAAATCAAAAGCTTATTTTTTTGCGCTTTTCAAAAAGATATAATTTGCTTATGGTTGCGTTTTGGTTCTAATATATAAATATGTATAAATGTATAAACAATATGATGCCAGGATATATGAGTAAATATCTGATATACAACAAAGAAAAGCATGATTATGAAACAAGACAAAGAGAACATTTTAGACTGCCTAAATGTAAAAAAAGTAGTACACAGAACTCGCTCTATTACAAAGGGCTAAAATTATTTAATCAATTACCAAACGAATTAAAATATTCTGTTAATCTGCATGCGTTTAAAGAAGGTTGTAAGACCCATGTAAAACTGCAATTTTAATTTGAAGTACTAATTGTAAAGATTGATGTACAAATAGTTTCTTTTATAACTAAATAAAGCCTATTATTATTATTATTATTTAAAATAAGAAAGTCTGGTGTAATATATCGATATTCGTATGAGTAAAAAAAAATAAACATCACTATCTTATTAAGGACAAAACCATGCCAAAAATGTTATTAAATTTTGTCTCTATCTCTTCGTTTAAGCGAGATATTTAACATTTTTGAAAATTGCCAAAAATCGGTTTTTGCTATACATATTTCGAAAATTAAAAAGATATCGAAAATCTGTTTACGGAAATGAATTTCTCTCGAAAAAAGAAATCGAGACTACATACTAAGTTTTTTTCTATCTCTAATAATAACAGAGATACCCTGTATGGGCATAGAAAATAGGCCACCCTGTACATATTTTTACACTGTATAAGATTGCTATATTCATTTGTTTAGAAATTGTTCAAACTCTGGTATTAATAAAAAAGTTGATGTTTTTCAATAGAAGCCATATTTTGCTGCCGCATTAAAAAAACAACTTTTTTCAACAAATATGGGTTGATATACAGGGTTCTCGTTTCTCGAGGGCCACTACGGGGATCTCGTAAACGGTAAGAGTTACGACTTCGGTTAAATTAGGGCAGTTGTATATTCAGATGCTTAATAATTTGACGCAAACAGAACTTACCTAGCTTTTTTAGTTTTTGAGATATAGGGGAAAAAGTACAAAAGTGGATTTTTGTTTTTTGCCCATAACTTTTTCATTTGATGTCGAATTTCATTTATTACAACTTTTTCACAACCACTTTTTGCAAGGAAACAAAGCTCCCAATTATATTTTCCATGGGACGTTTCGCTTTTTTTAAACCATCATCAGGTAAATTTTTTCTCAAGGACGCTATATCTGATTTTAACGCCAATTTGCAGAGCATTTTATTCTAAATTCGACAATGTATAACATTTAGCACTTTTTTGAAACAATTTTTGTTTAAAACGGACAAAGACAATAATTATTTACTATGCAGATTACGATTTTTTTTTAAATAAAATATTCGTTTTTGTCCGTTTAAAACAAAAATGGTTTCAAAAAAGTGCTAAGTGTTATACACTGTCGAATTCAGAATAAAATGCTCTACAAATTGGCTTAAAAATCAGATAGCCTCCATAAAAGAAAATTGACCTGATGATGGTTTAAAAATAAGCGAAACGTCGCATGGAAAACATAATCGAAGATTTTTATTCCTTGCAAAAAGTGGCCGCGAAAAAGTTTTAACAGAAATGAAATTCGACATCAAATGAAGAAGTTACGGGCAAAAAACAAAAATCCACTTTTTTACTTTTTTCCCTATATCTCAAAAACTAAAAAAGCTAGGTAAGTTCTGTTTGTGTCAAATTATTAAGCACCTGAATATACAACTTTGCCGAGGTCGTAACTCTTACCGTTTACGAGATCCCCATAGTGACCCACGAAAAACGAGAACCCTGCATTTATTTTTACATTAAAATAAATATATGTCTCAACAAATGAAAAAGTAATAAAACTAGTGTGCCATAAAAAACAAATGATGTTAAGGAGTGTTAAGTGGCGATATTCATTTGTTTACAAATCACTTGCATTCTGAAACAAATGACAAATTGTGGTTTCCTAACTGCAAACTATAGCTGGTGTTGGCTTAAGAAATAAGTTTTTATTCTGTGAAATGATATATGGTTTAGTATAGTGGGTGTTCCACTATTTTCTTGAAAATGTCTTGCAAAACGTAGCTTAATTAAGCATGTGATAGGAAATTTCAGCAGTTTTAAATGAGTGTTTAAAAATCTACACTGCCATTTGAAAAAAAAAGTAAAATTAAACAAAAATTCAAATATCTTAAAAACAGTTAAATATAAGTAAAATCTAATGACAAATTTAAAAAAAAACAAATATGTGGCTTTAAATATTTTGTAACAAACACAAAAGAAGCATCTCTTAAAATAAAATAGTTACAAGGTCGGGGAGTTTTTATTGGGACACACTGTATGTATCACCATCTCTAAACAAAAAAAAACTGTTTGATCGAAAAAAAGCTGTAAAACAAAAGATAGTTCAGTATTTCAACTTGTAAAGACACAGTTTTGTATTACTTTAATTTGGGGGAGCCACATATCTGAAGGGGGGCATGAAGAAACGCAAAGAAAACCAGTGTGAAACGAGACGAATTTAAAAACAACTGGAGCACCTTCTTTTAGTCACCAATGTGAAAGGGGATGGATTTTTCAAAACAATAGTTACATTTATAATCATTCAGATGATAAGGGGGAATATTTTCGGAACACGATTAACTATAGATGTAAAAAACTTACTTCAATTGAGCAAACATGGGGAAACATTTCTTGTAATGTTTCAACTTCTTCAGAAAAATCACTGCAGGAACCATCTGTTGATCCATCACTAGTTTCTGATAGGTGATGGATACGTTTTGGTCGATCAAAAGATTCAGAACTGACCTGATATCTGCAACAAAATTAAAAATCTTCAAGATGACATAAAACCATTGAGATAAAATCACAGATAGCAAAAGTATATACAACTACAGAAATAAATGATGTACAGGGTGGTCCAAATTCGATGGGATTGCATGGGTATCTCGGTTAATATTTAAGATAGAGAAACGGTTAAATTACCAAAAATGTGCAGTTTTTTGAGACAAACTCATGACCGTTTTCAAAAATATTCTATAATTTCCGGTTATTGAGTTATTAAATAAAAAGTGTTTTCTTTGTCATATTAATAATGTGTCATATCTCCGTTATTATTGTAAATAGTGAAAAAAGTTATGAAGACCATTTTTAGATATTTTTATGTAAGATTTGATAATGCTAAAAAAAAATTACCCTCGCCGTTAATAGTTATGACAAAAACTTAGGCTACCTTTTTTTAAATCGGAGTGATAGTTGGCTATGACTTATTAAAATTCCTTGTTTTTTTCTCCTTCCAAATATATAGGGGTTGATGTATTTATTTTCAATAATACGCAAGTTACGAAGGTTTTTTAGTTTTTTTTTTTAAGAAAATCATAGTAGGCTGTGAAAACAAAAAAAACAAGGTTTTAATTCTTTCGTGGTGGAGATTTTTTTACGGAATAATTCCCATCCAAGTAAGGGTTCTACTCCCACAGTATCTCACCTTGGTTTAACTTTGGGTAAAATTTCTGGTAGTGACAATTCCATAAGACTGATATCCTTTTCCTGTGGTTGATCAACTCGCAATTTAGCTGCCAATTCAAGCATCCACTGGCAAACTGTAGCATGGTTGATGGATTCGAATTCAGGAAAATAAGCCGTCATCATTTCACAAAATCCTGAAAGAAAAACACTTTCTTAAAAAACAGTAACATTTATATAATAACGACTTTCATTCACAAAATAATACTCCAGTTTTATAAAATGTTTGGATTTTTTCAATTTATGAGCCGTTTATTTTAAAAATGGGGGAAGTACAGGGTGGTCCAAATTCAATACGATTACATGGGATATCTTGCTTAATAGTCAATAGAGAAACGCTTAACTTATCAAAAATGTGCAGTTTTTTGAGACAAACCCAGAACAGTTCTCAAATATATTCTCTCATTTCCAGTTTTGCTTGTTTTTTTTTCGTTTTCGCAGCCTACTTTTTGTTTTTCACCATTAAAAAAATTAAAAAACCTTTGTAACTTGCGTATTATTGAAAATAAATACATCAAACCTTATATATTTGAAATGGGAAAAATATAAGGAATATAAATAGGTCATAGTCAACTATGACTTTCATTTAAAAAAAGGTAAGTTGTAGTCATAACTTTTTAACGGCGATCGTAATTTTTTTTTTAAAGTTTTAACAAAATCTACATAAAATTATCTAAAAATAGTTTTCATAAACTTTTACGATATTTAAAACAATAAGGGAGAAATGACACATTATAAATATAACAAAAAAACAGTTTTTCTTTAATAACTTAAAATCCGGAAATTATAGAATATTTTTGAAAACGGTTCTGAGTTTGTCATAAAAAACTGCACATTTTTGGTAATTTAACCGGTTCTCTATCTTGACTATTAAACAAGATACCCATGTAATCTCATCGACTGTAAATTTTTTGTTATTGCAAGATATTGTTACAAACCCCGCGTTTTAGAACTACTGGATTGCTGTGTTAAGCATTAATCCAGTAGTTCGGGCATTACTTAGTGTGGTGGAAAGATGTACAGATAAGAATAATAATGTAAGTAGTATTAATTATTTAATGTAGTTATGTTTATAGTTAATCCATTTGGTAGTGTAAGCGTGTGTATTGGTGTGTATGTATGTATTTGTTAACATTTGTTTGTATTGGTATTTGTAGTTATTAAATTCATATTTGTTAGTTTATATTTTCTGTCTAAATTTGGCACCCGATAACGGTACCCTACGCACATGCGTAACAATATTAAGGGTTTGCTTTTCTCAATAGATCTAAAAATATTGGTAAGCACTAATAGGCAAATTTTATGTATTTTATGGTGTTAGACAATGTAAATTTAATATCCTATAATGTTTATTAGGGATGACTGAAGAAAATAAAGTACCCAAATGTACTGGCCCAACTTTCAACATTAATTAATTATTGTTAAATTTAATAAAGCAGCTAATATTTCAGTTGTGTCATCTTTTTTCTCAATGGTATTGATTCATTTGATAAAAAACTAAAGCATACACAATTTTTTTTAATACAATAAAAAATTTAAAATAAAAAAATTATTCATTTCTATTAAAAATGACAGTAAAATTATACATTTTTGTAAATAGTTTTTATTATTTTATATTTATACAAGATGATTTACTCGGCGTTGCACGGGCGATTACAATTTTAATTACTTTTTTAACTTGAATAAGCCCAATAATTCCAAATCATACACAAATGACATACTCTGATCAATCATCTATCCATTTTCTTATAATTCATTAAAAAATAACTATTTATTGCTTAAAAATTGAATAACTCAAATTTATTTTCTTTCGTCTTGTTTCAATTAAAAATGTACTAATAAAAATAATACTTCATGTACATTTATTACTAATTGTATACAAAACAATCTTTACTTGAGAAATACACCGCGCCGTATCGTGTTTTGACCAGGTATTTGCCGACGTAAGATCAAATCCCGTCCAAGTAATTTTTTTTTTTTTAAATTGGTAATGTGTGCTTGTACTTAAAGTTTGGCGTTAGATCTGCAAGGTCAAAAATAGTAACTGTGCAAAATTTGGTCCCGATCGGTCAACGGACCTAGGATTCTATAGCGAACAAACAAACAAACAAACACACAAACAAGCTCTTTTATATATATAGATTTTTAGTTTGATTTAAGATTTAGCATTTTAAAGTATTCATGATGAACAGGAGGTATACAATACAGGGTGTCCCAGACAAGACGAATTATTCAATAGCTCTATCAGTACAAAACTTTTGAATAAAAATTGTTTGTGGTCATTTACTAGATAGCTTAAAATTATTTTCAGCTATGCAGTGTTTTGTTTTTGCACACCGATATGTAACCTTTTTTTTCTTTTTTTAATGGAATATTTAGTATTTTTAATATGCAAAATTAAACTTTACTTCAAAAACATGGTAGGCGTTTTGTATTTTAACTTAATAGTTTTTGAGTTATTTAAGTTTTTATGAAAATATTGACAGGAAAAGGACTCTAAAAAAAATATTAATATTCCACAAATTAGCAATGTCAGAGCAAGCAAATTGCTTTGATCCTTTAGTTGACAATAATGTTGAATTGTTGATTGTGGACTTGTTAAAATTTTAAAATAATACACAGGGTGCATCTTATTCACGGTCCATTTGGCTAAACTTCGAACACGAATAAGTCAATTTTTTTATATGAAACACCCTATTAAAATTTGACATATGTCAAAAACATTATTTAGAAGAAATAATGGTACAAAAAGTAAAACCTATTACATAAGTCAACTCTGAAGATGTCCCTTACAAGAGAGGACGAAACGTCGGTTATAAGGAAATTTTCAACACAGTTTTAATCCGAAAAACAACTGTACAAACACATTATGTATTTTTAAATGTTTTTTATCGAAAATGTTTATATCTTTTAAAACTATTGTAGGTCAATTACGTCTAAAATTAATATTTCTCAAGTTATTGGAGTTTACTTGATAATTTTCGGACACCAACAAAATATTTAATGGAATTAAACTAGGAGGCTTTGGAAATGTCTCAAAAATTTGTTTCAAATGTCAAGTACAATTTTTTTCTTTTTTTTTTTAAAGCTGTATTGTAACTTGTTTTTAAAATTTGCTCTAATAACAGTACTATTGAATAATTCGTATAGGTTGGGACAAATTCTGTAAACTATGACGAGTTATTGCTTTGCTGTTTTGGTAGGCCTTTTAAAGCTTATTCATTTTATAACCACAGCATAAAATGATTTAATTAGCTATTTTTGATTTTACAGATATATGATTTTAAACTAAATTACAAGTTTCCAAATTTTGTTAACAAATATGCATCAATTCAAAAACAGTGAGTTAAAAAATCAGATTTTTAATTTTTATGTGTTAAAGCTGTATTACACTACACAATTTCTTGTACAATTTGCTGTCAAAAAATTTTATACTAGATTGTACAGCTGTTGCCAAGTTACAATGTCGTCAATTGACATACGCGAAGTGTCAGTTTACGACCTAAGACGTGTTGTAACTTGGCAACAGCTGTACAATCTAGTATAAAATTTTTTGACAGCAAATTGTACAAGAAATTGTATAGTGTAATACAGCCATAATAAAAACTTTACAAAACAGAAAAGTACCTCCACACCCTTCTATTTTCCTTACCAAAAAAATGTTTGGACGTTCAAATAATTTTTACGCAGATAAAGTTCAAATAATCTATTTTAAACAGGCATGAAATAAATAACAAAAAACAACTGAAAACAAATACATCAAGAAAAAAGTAAATTAAACATTACTGATATCAAATCAGTTTCATAATACACAATAAAATTTTGTTTTGCCTTCCTGCGCTTATCATACATATGTAATTGCTTTTAAAACATATTTAGTTTCAAGGGGAAACATGAAATACGTTAGATTGTGATTTGAATTGTTTTAACTATTAAAAGATTTTTTAATACCTATTTAAACACAAAATAATAATAACTACTTAAAAATGATGCAGATTAATCTGAATTAAAAAAGAAACAAATAATGATATTCATTTAAAAATAATGTATTATGCATTTCGTAAAAATCCACTCCCAAAATCAAGTCAGTATTGGGAAATATTCTTTTGTTTATAAAATTTAAAACAAAAACAATTGCAACAATGAAGAGGGTGTCACAACGTACACTTGAAACATCATAACAGGAGATATTCTGAATAAAATAAATTACTATTTTTATTGATTAAATTGTGGAAAGTTGTCTGTTACAGTATAATAACAAAAATAGTCACCTTCAACGTCAAAAACTGGATCGTTTCTCACTTCTTCGAGAAATGCAACCACATAAGACAAAACAATTTCATCAATTAAACTCAGATCAGCATCCGCAATGTGTTTTTTCACAAATTCAAACAATGACTCTTTAATTGTTGATTCTTGTTCTGCAATTGTTGCATTCGACATTTCTGTAAGAAGTAAAATAAAAAAGTTTTTACTTTTTTTTCACACTAGTTTCTCAAGTATGTATATATATTCAAAATATATCATAAGTTTGTATACCTTTCGGGATTATTAGTCCGGAATGTCCACAAAAATTTGTTTACTAGTACGGAATTATTTTATAATAAATGCAACGATGCGGCAAAATGATTTCGGTTACACCTGCCCCAATCAATAAATACTGTAAAACCAAAATATTTTGTTTTGATCTATAGAGTTATCGACAATAAAATAATGTTAGAACGCAATTATAGCGTTGGTGAATAGAGAGCAGCATAGATTAATATAAATAGAGTTTCCTAGAAGCTTCAGATGAGTATTATTGGAAAATATTTGCGCCACTCGTACGAAGAGGTCGCTAGTAGTATAACTCAGTGTTTTGTTTCTTTAAACAACCAATAAATACCCTTCTTGCTTGGCGTCCTATTGTGATTACCTACCAGATTTTAAAACCTGTTACTGATTTTTTTTTTTGACAAAAATATTCGACAAAAAATGGTTGCTTTTCATACAATTAAATTTTAAGAACTAAGAAATAGTTCGTAGCAGATATTTCTTTTACAAAAAAATAAGACTCCAGTACAATAGAAAAATAACTAAAATTGGAGGTATAAAAGACAAAACCGGTAAAAAAGAGAATGACCCACAAAAAATGGGAGACATATGAGCGCAACATTACAGAAAAATGCTACGCAGGGCAGTGGCGTATGCAGGATGCTTCTCCGGGGGGGGGTTAATAAACTTAAAAAGAGCTGAGGACCTATTGTTTTAGGTTACCACTCTCTTTTTAAGTTTTTTTTGCAGCAGGATGTTTGGTGGTTTCATCATAAGGGGTTAAAAAATGGTAAAAAGAGCCGAAGACCCTTTTTTTAGCACAAAATTTACAGTTTTCCAGCTCTATAACGACTTATCGCGAACCTATGGGGGGTCCTGACCCCCCTGACTCCCCTACCTGCGCCACTGATAAAGGGTGATTCAAATTCAAGGCCGACCATGTGGGTTTCGCTTATTAGGTTTTTTAGCAAAGTTGCAAAATTTTATGCTCATCGATAATATCAAAACAGATTTGAAATATCTTCAACTATTTTTGAAAACATTGAAAAAAACTGAAAAAAAGACTTAGTTTTTTGCTATAACTTTTTTATTTATAATTTTTTTAAATCTGTAAAAACTTTTAAATGGCCACTTTTTATTTTAGCTTTAACGGTCCAATAAATTTTTTGCTGTGCCGATTCCCTTTTGTTTTATGGGTTCTAACTTTTTAATTTTTTAAGGGCGACAAACTTGATTTTTAACTAGTTAGCTACAACTTTTTTTTCTAATTTCAAAAATGTATTAATTAAAATAATTTATCTCATTTAAGCAAACCTGTATCTCTTATAATAAGCGAGATCCCCATCCTGGAAATGTTATCTGGGACACCCTGTATATTTTGTTATTAATTTCTGAGCTGCAATTTCATTTATCTTTTAAAGATAATTTTTATGTAAAGGTATATATGTGATTGACGATTAATTACTTTCTTTTAAAACTGAAAACGAATTGCCTAAATTTTCAAAAGTCGTGGGTAAAAATAATTTCCGGTGACGATTCTTGATAAGTTTTTGCCTCCCAATTTGCATGTGTTCAGTACGTTCCTTTCTGCTCTGGTTATTATTGTTAAACTCATCATGTTTTTAAAATATAAGTAAATTGTGATATACTTACTTTAAATTATAGTGTTTTTGTACGTTTAAACATAGTGAGATGCCTATTAACCGATTTGAAAATCAAAATTATGCTAGAAGTTTGATACTGGACGATTATATTACGAGAAACCTTTCTTCTGACGGGTGAGCGAAATAAAATAATACAAAACAGCATTTTAAAAATGTATAGCTATAAATCCGTAATATTTCTTCGTGTTTATAACATTTTTTGTAATCTTTCTTATACAGACTGATTGAAATTAGTGTTTTTTTGAAAATGTCCTCGCTTTCAAGAGCAAAAGCATAAGATCTAAATATGGTAAAGGTGCAAAATTTTGCACTGAATAATAATCCCAAGAGATAATGTATTGAAAGATATTTGTAAATACTACAAAGCCCCAAAAATTCGATTTTAGAAAATTATCTTAACTTTATTGATTTCTTTTGTATTTAACGAAGTATTTTATTTTCAAATTCATCATTCAGTTTGTAAATTGTGTGTTGGGAGACTATAGCGTATCAAAAACTAAGTAGGCTAGGTTAATTTTGACAACGCCAGTCAATTAAGGTCTGACCTAAGATTACCAAATTTCGGAGATCTGCTCTTAATAATAAAAAAGTTATAGTTAATATTTAAAATTTTTTCTGATTTTTATTTCAGGAATTGTGCAAGAATGGACATTTTTAGTATAGATTTTTAGTAGGCATAAAAACACACTTCTTTACTTATTTAACCAACCTTCTTTCTCTAACGGTTTCAGAAAAACTTAAGTTCTTCACACTGAAACACACACCCTGTATATCAATATGTACCTCTTTGTACAGGGTGGACAACATTCGAATGTTTTACGGGTTATCTCGGTTACCGTTATAGTTAGCGAAAATCTGATAATGGTCTCTTGGGCTATTTTTTTAAGAAAAGAACGTCTATGCAATGAGATTTTTTTCTATCGGATTCCATTTTGGCACTACAGATGTAAAAGGAAATTTCATTGTTTTTGCAAATTTGCTACAACTTCTTTATTTATTACATTAGAACAAAGTGTTGTAATGGTTTTTTATACAGTTTTTTCTGCTTAATTTAAAAACTTGAGTATTTTTTTTAGCCACCATGACTTTCGAGATATAGAGTACACTTAATTTTTTTTAAATAGAAACCCTAGTTAGCCATAACTTTATATAGAAGAGCATTTTTTAAGCTTTTCAAAAATATACAGTTTTATATATTTGTTGCAAAAAATAACCGAGATATGTTTAATTTTGTGAAAATTGTATTATTAAAGTTTGCCATGATTTTGTAAACAAGTAATGTTTGCAATTAATAAACATTTCAAAGTAAAATCTGCAGCAGTCGCTACGTTTTTACCACTAACAATGTAAACTTTTAATATATGCATTAAACTTTTTGAAGTAAAATACAAAATAATACACAGATTTGCTTAAGAGTTGAAAAATTAACTTGTTGTTTAATAATTGCAAACATCATTTGTTTATGAATCATGGCAAACTCTGATAACGAAATTTTTACAAAATGGGTTATATTATGTCGGTTATTTTTAGCAACAAATATAGAAAATTATACAGGGTGTGTAAAAATTGGCGGAAGCGCTACACGTGGCGATGTTCTTCGTAAAATTCTAAGTCGAAAATCTTAATACGAAAATGTTGTACCATGCTTGCTGTGTGTGCAAGAGGTCCTCAAAGTATTGACATTTAGTCCTTTAATAAGCGTTATTATTTAATACTTGCAAATGAAAAAGCTGCAATTTGGAATAAAAATAAATTTCAAATAGTATTTTTTCCTAGATATTGTGTTCTTCCTTTCAAAAATTGGTGTTGAAAATATGCAAATCACTGATTTGAATGAAAATAATACATATGGCAACATTGTCATTGGCTGTCATCTCTGTTTTTCTCGTAATTATTTCTAGTTTGTGTTTTACGATACCCAAAAGTTTGCAGCTATCTTTACGAACTGAAGGCTTTCAGTTCGAACAAAAATTGTAAATACCTAAGTACAAATTGCTGATAAAAAAATGTCCAAACGCAAATCAATGTATGCAATGTTGCCAATTTCTTTTTAAATGGTTCTTGAGGCCATAGGAAGAATGGTACAAGTTTTTTGTATGAAGATTTTCGACTTAGAATTTTACGAAGAACATGGCTATGTGTAGCGCTTCCGCCAACTTTTACACACCCTGTATATTTTCGAAAAGCTAAAATAATTTCATATAAAGTCATGGCTAACTAGGGCTTTTATTTAAAAAATGTAAGTTTACTTCAAATCTCGAAAGTCAACGACTGTAAAAAAAAATAATTTTGTTTATAAATTAAGCATGAAAATCTGTATAAAAAACCTTTATAACATTTGGTTCCAATTTAATAAATAAAGATATTATAGCAAATTTTCAAAAATGATGAAAAATAATTTTTCGTCTATGTATAGTGCCAAAATGGAAAGCGATATAGAAAATCTGATTACATGGGCGTTCTTTTCTCATAAAAATAGCCCAAGAGACCGACATCAGATTTTCGCTAACTATTACGGTAACCGAGATAGCCCGTAAAACTTTCGAATTTGGTCCACCCTGTATACATATAAGGAAATTAAAAAATATTCTCAAACATAATTGTTTAGGTAATCTTTGTGGTGCTTTTTGATTTTTTCAAGTGAGGAATCTTCAGATCGTTCGCGTACTCCATCACCATCATGTTCCACAAAAAATGGACGATTAGTCAAAATTTCCATTGTTCCTGCTTCTCGAGATCCAATCAATGGAGAGCCATTCGAAGAAAGCGAAAAAGGTCGTAATATGTATGTCTAAATTTATACTAGCACCATTTCAAATTATATTTAAATACTTTTAACAGCATTTGTGGTATAAATGTTAACTTTTAACCCATTTGTATTCGAATTTTTGCAAATAATAACAATACAGGGTTCTCGTTTTTCGAGGGCCACTATGGGGATCTCGTAAACGGTAAGAGTTACTACTTCAGTTAAATTAGAGCAAAGTTGTATATTCAGGTGCTTAATAATTTGACGCAAACAGAACTTATCTAGCTCTTTTAGTTTTTGAGATATAGAGGAAAAAGTAAAAAAGTGGATTTTTGTTTTTTGCCCGTAACTTTTTCATGTGATGTCGAATTTCATTTCTGTTAAAACTTTTTCATAGCCACTTTTTGCAAGGAATCAGAAGCCCCAATTATATTTTTCATGCGACGTTTCGTTTTCTTAAAACCATCATCACTCTACAGTGTATAACACTTGGCACTTTTTTAAAACAATTGTTAAAAATGGCAAAAACAAATATTTTATTTTGAAAAATTCTTAATCGGCATGGTAAATAATTGTATATCTCAAAAACTAAAAATGCTAGATAAGTTCTGTTTGCGTCAAATTATTAAGCACCTGTATATACAACTTTGTCCTAATTTAACCAAAATCTTAACTCTTACCGTTTACGAGATCCCTATAGTGGCCCTCGAAAAACGAGAACTCTGTGTAGCTTTTCAATAGAAACATTTTTCGAGTGACATTCTGACATTTTAATATTTTATTGATAATTAATAATGAAATGCTTTATACCTTCATACTAGCACGTAATTTCAACTATATGCTTCTGTTTTTATTTGTAGGCTAGAATCAATGTGTTTCCGCATTCCTGAAAAATGGCGACCATATGCACGAAATACAAAAATATTTATTTTAGTTTGTATATGGATGGTGTGTAGTTGTGTCTTGATGGCAAAAAATGTGAGAGTTCAAGAAATGCATCAAATTAGTATACCTCATAACGAAACTAAAGGTAATGAATTATTTTTTTATCAAACTAAAAACTAAATTCAGTTTCGGAAATTGTTTTAACAAAAGTTATTTGACAACTACGTAAAAATCTTAGATTATTATTATTTCCGCGGAGGTGGTCCCCTTTCGGGTTCCTGTACTGCGACCTGTTGGTCTATTGTACCCTCTGGTGATAGCCACTTAAAGAAGTCCTGTGTTTTTGAAAAACTCCAGGATTTTCTTTAAGGGTGTTTTTCTTAGCTCTTCTTGGTTGGCTTTTTCCATCCCTAGAAGTCTGCGCCGATAGGGTGTGAATCCTTCACACTGGCATATTACGTGCAGAGGAGTTTCTTCTTCTTCACCACATCCTCTACATATATCGGTCTCAGAGAGCCCTATTATGTAGAAGTGTTTGTTTAACCCACAGTGCCCTGTGACAAGCCCTGTGGCTGCTCTGATGTCTGCTCTGCTCATCCTGAGCATTTCTTCTGTCTTCTCTTTGGAGACCATTGACAGGATAGCCTTGGAATGGGCTTGTCCTGCAATTTTTTTCCAATGAGCATTGTGCTCTTGTGTTAGTATGTCATTAAGACACCGCTTGGCTGTTCCATAGGATGTACCAACTGCGGGTTCTGGTCCGAAGAAAGGTGTCTCGCTGCCAATTTTGGCTAGGCGATCCGCCTTCTCGTTCCCTGGTATATTAGTGTGCCCTGGGCACCATACCAGTTTAACATTATTCCTGCTTCCTAGCATGTTGAGTGCTTGTATGCAGTTCAGAACAAGTCCTGAGTTTACTTCTGACGAACCAAGAGCTTTTAACGCTGCTTGGCTGTCGGACATTATGAAGATTCTTTTGTTATCAAAATCTCTTTCTAATAATGTTTCTGCACATAAGTGCACAGCATACACCTCAGCTTGAAATATGGTTGCACACTGTCCAAGGCTTACAGATTTGCCTTGTCTCAGTTGTGCTGCTCCCCATATTCCGCAGCCTGTTCCATTTTGCGTTTTTGACCCGTCCGTATACCAGACCAGGCCATTAAGCTCTATTTCATGGCGCTCCCATTGGTCCCGTGTTGGAATTGTGATTCCAAAGGTTTTCTCAATGGCTAGCGTCCTGTTTATTCTATCCGAGATCATATTTAATGTCGGATGCGTGTCAATCTCGTTGAGAATAGCTAAGTGCCCTTCTCTACGTCTCCCCTCTTTGGAGGTGATTTTTAGTCGGTACCCCCCTCTTAGTGCTTGTGATTTGACCACAAGGTAAAGAGGAGGTAAGTTCAGCAACACTTCCATTGCCGCCGTAGGCGTTGTTGTCATCGCCCCGGTAATACTTAGGCAAGCCAGTCGCTGTAGCTTGTCTAATTTATTTCTGCAGTCTTTTATCTGTGTTCTAGTCCACCAGATCAGACTTGCATAAGTTACGATGGGTATGACCATCTTGGTGTATATCCAATATATCATCCTAGGTGTTAAACCCCAGTTTTTCCCAAGCATCCTTCTGCAGGTCCATAGAGCTACAGTGGCTTTTTTGGTAGTTTTTTCTACGTGTAGTTTGAAGTTAAGTTTGCTATCTAGAATCACTCCTAAATATTTAACCTCTCCTACTGTTTCCAGTGGTTCTTCAAACAGGTATACTGTTTTAGTCCCACACGGTTTTGTTTTCCTAGTAAAGTGTACTAGTGAGGTTTTAGACGGATTTACCGTTAGACCCTCACCTGTGCCCAACCTTTCGACAATTCGTAAGGCGCCTTGCATCATGTCTGATACTACGCCTCCGAACTTGCCTGTTGTTAGTATGGCTATGTCATCGGCATAGCCAACTGCAAAGTGCCCTGCTTTTTCCAGTCTCCACAGGAGCTCGTCTGCCACTAAGCACCACAAAAGGGGAGATAGAACCCCCCCCTGTGGGCACCCTCGGACAGCCCTAACTCCTGCAGTCTGTCCAAATGCAGAGGCATAAATATTTCTGTGTTTAAGCATTTCGGAAATCCATTTACAAATTGTAGAATGTATTCCTCTGCTTTCCACTGCATTTCGTATTGATCTCGGGGAGGCATTATCAAACGCCCCCTCGATATCTAGAAAAACTCCAAGTGTGATCTCTTTGTTCTT
The DNA here is from genome assembly GCA_947652605.1 of Elmis aenea. Lineage (NCBI taxonomy): Eukaryota > Metazoa > Arthropoda > Insecta > Coleoptera > Elmidae > Elmis > Elmis aenea. Next base: position 9,689,093 of record OX393583.1, on the reverse strand, counting down.
TAGACCTTTAGTCTAAAAAATCTTAGATAGTTTCAGCGTTTAACAAATTTCATTTACTTACGTATACCTATGTGGTAAAGAATATATATATTTTGTCTTATGCAGGGTGTCCCAGATAACATTTCCAGTATGGGGATCTCGCTTATTATAAGAGATATAGGTTTGCTTAAATTAGATGAATTGTTCCCTAGTATGAGAGGAGCTACAATCAATTTTTAAAAGTACAAAATTGCTCGTACTTCAGAAGTTATAGCAAAAAATATGAAATGTTGAATATCTTTTTTTTTATAGGGTATTTTATAACTGAAGAACCTACTCATAAAAAGTTATGGCTTATGTTGGAAGGCGCTCTTTTACCTTCTTATTATGGTAATTTGTCAACCAAATGGATGTACGTATGGGTCGAATTGATGGTGACCGTTGAACGTACTACTAATGTGTCGGATATTGTAGAATCCGAAATAGCATTTTTAAAGGTATCGTATTAAAATATTAAAATTACAAACCAAAATTCAATGAGAGAATAATTTTTATTTCAAAACAATTCGTTTTATATAATAATCTACCCATCAAGCCATGACCTGATGAATTTCCTGTCATGGATAAAGAAAAAATTGAGACTTGTCTTTAAAGATGTATTTAAATACATCGTTAACTATTAAGTGCTTACTATTAAAGCTGTATATGTATTAATTATATTTTTCAAGGCTTTTGCAACATATTGAAACTATGATTGACTTTTATACATTACAAAAATATTATAAATAGTTATGCGGTCAATTAAAATTATATACAGGGTGCACCACGACCCTGAGATTCTTCGATAGCTCCTTTATTAATAAAAATATCAAAAAATGTTTAATACAAATATTGTGCGAACCTATTTTCTACATAACCTAAAATTATTTTCAAATATACAGGGTGTTTCGTTTGACCGGCACATATAAAAATTTAATTTTTTTAAATAGAACACCCTGTATATTTTTACATTTTTGGATTCCTCTTTAAATTTACTTTAAAAAATGTATAAGGTTATATGGGTCTTAAATTAACCGTTTTCGTAAAATTTACATTTTTGTGAAAATTTTGAGCGATACAGCACTTTCAATTTTTTTTTACATTAAAGTTATTTAAAAAAGCGGTAAAATTTCGTTTAAAATTGAGATTGACAATAGATTAATTAACACTTTGCGCTAGCTACATTTTAAAAATATTATACAGGGTGTTTTTTACGCTTGGTCAAACTTGTGAAACTTTAAACATCGATAAGTCATTTTTCTTAAATGCAACACCCTGTATATTTTTACATTTTCTTGTAGAGAATTTAATTGTCTTTCGAAATTATTAAGCATGTCCTATATCTAAAGTTAATATTTTTCGAGCTATCTCGATTTTTATTAGTATTACTAAGGCAATTAAAATATTTTAAAGTCGGCCATGGACGTAAGTCGTAATTTTTCAAAGAATTTTTAAACAAAATATTAAAAAGAGCTGCAACTTTAATTTTAGGCTAAAAATGTACCCCATTTTTTCGAAATTTATCGTATAAATTGTTCAAGAATATGTTCATGTTCTACGCACAGCCGTAGACGTTGTCTGAAAGACTCTAGCACCCTTTATAACATTTCGGGGGTTATACCATCAAAAGCAACACGAATCCTGTTCTGCACATCGTCAGCAGTTGTTGGGGGGTCTTGATACACTTGTTTTATGGGTCCCCACAAAAATAAATCTATAGGGGTAAGATCAGGTGACGTAGGTGGCCAGGAGATTGGTCTACCTCGCCCTATCCATCTATTAGGATATTCTGTGTTCGACAACTACATTACTTGCTGTGTTGCTTTTAATGGTATAACCCCCGAAATGTTATCAAGAGTGCTAGAGTCTTTGAGACAACATCTGCGGCTGTGCGTAGAACATGAACAAGGATATAATTTTAAACAATTTATACGATAAATTTCGGGGAAAAGGGGTACATTAATGGACTAAAATTAAAGTTGCAGCTCTTTTTATTATTTTGTTTAAAAATTCTTTGAAAAATTACGACTTACGTCCATGGCCAACTTTAAAATATTTTAATTGCCTTAGTAATACTAATAAAAATCGAGATAGCTCGAAAAATATTAACTTTAGGTATAGGACATGCTTAATAATTTCGAAAGACAATTAAATTCTCTACAAGAAAATGTAAAAATATGCAGGGTGTTGCATTTAAGAAAAATGACTTATTGATGTTTAAAGTTTCACAAGTTTGACCAAGCGTAAAAAACACCCTGTATAATATTTTTAAAATGTAGCTAGCGCAAAGTGTTAATTAATCTATTGTCAATCTAAATTTTAAACGAAATTCTACCGTTTTTTTAAATAACTTAAATGTAAAAAAAAAATTGAAAGTGCTGTATCGCTCAAAATTTTCACAAAAATGTAAATTTTACGATAACGGTTGACTTAAGACCCATATAACCTTATACATTTTTTAAAGTAAATTTTAAGAGGAATCCAAAAATGTAAAAATATACAGGGTGTTTTATTTAAAAAAATTAAATTTTTATATGTGCCGGTCAAACGAAACACTCTGTATATTTGAAAATAATTTTAGGTTATGTAGAAAATAGGTTCGCACAATATTTGTATTAAACATTTTTTGATATTTTCATTAATATAGGAGCTATCGAAGAATCTCAAGGTCGTGGTGCACCCTGTATAATAATCTACCCATCAAGCCATGACCTGATGAATTTCCTGTCATGGATAAAAAAAAAATTGAGACTTGTCTTTAAAGATGTATTTAAATACATCGTTAACTATTAAGTGCTTACTATTAAGGCTGTATATGTATTAATTATATTTTTTCAAGGCTTTTGCAACATATTGAAACTATGATTGACTTTTATACATTACAAAAATATTATAAATAGTTATGCGGTCAATTAAAATTATATATATACAGGGTGGACCAATTTCGAATGTTTTACGGGGTATCTCGTTTATTGTAATAGTTAGCAAAAATTTGATACCTGTCTCTTGGGCCATGGGCGCACAGAGGAGGGCAAACGGGGCACTTGCCCCTCCCTGGAACCGAGTACTCCATTAACAACCAAATGAAAGAGGGTCAAGTTAAAAGTTCGTTAATATTTTACTGAAATCCTATGCAAGCTTTGCCTCCCCCTGGATAAGTTTCTTTGGACGCCCATGTCTTGGGCTATTTTTTTGAAAAAATAAAGCCTAGTTGGCTATGACTATACGAACGGGTTTTTTTCGGCTTTTCAAAAATATATGTATGATTTTATACATGTTTTGTAAAAAATAACTGATATATGTCTAATTTTGTGAAATTTGTATCATCAAAGTTTGACAGGTTTTGTAAACAAGTGACGTTTGCAATTAATAAACAGCTAAACCTCATTACGAAGTCTGAACAGCAGCCACTACGTTTTTATCACTAACAATGTAAATTTTTAACATGTTAAACTTTTTGAAGTGTTCAAATTGAACCATGTTCACAATACCACAATAAACAGTTAGAAAATATAAGAGACTACCCGGATTTGCTTAAAACTTTAAAAATTTTGGATACTTGGATATGACGCTTAATTGTTTATTAAAAAGCAAACATCACTTGTTTACAAAATCATGGCAAACTTTGATGATAAAATTTCCACAAAATTAGCCATATTTCGTTTTTTTTTGCAACAACTTTATAAAATTATGTTTATAAACAGCTAAAATAATGCTCTTTCATATTCATAGCCAACTGGAGTATCTGTTTAAAATATATAAGTTTGCTTCACTTCTCAAAAGGCAACGTCGCTAAAAAGATTTCAATTTTGTTTTTAAATTAAGCATGAAAATCTGCCTAAAAAACCTTCATAACATTTTGTTTCATTTTAATAAATAAAGAAGTTAAAGTAAATTTTCAAAAATGAGGAAATTTAATTTTATTGCCTGTAGTGCCCAAAAAAGCGATATAAAAATTTGATAACACAGGCGTCCTTTCCTCAAAAAATAGCCCAAGATACAGATACCAAATTTTATGTATTATGGTAACCGAAATACTCCGTAAAACATTCGAATTTGGTCCACCCTGTACATTAATTAAAAATCACTTTATTCTTTTAGGAGGATATCTTGTCTGCAACACCAATTTTCAAAAATACTGCAATTTGAAAAATGTTTTATACAATTTTTTTTTCGTAATTATTTATAAAGTAATGTTTATTTATTTGTATTTTAGAATGTATCTGATGCATGGCAGGTACCGCTAGTATCCGAACATTTGATAGGAGTCGTACCAGAAGTTACGAACAAGAAGGTTCTTAAAATTTCGGACTACACTGTTGAAAATTTTTCCTATCCCATTTTAAACGTAAGAATGAAAACGAACCTAAAAACGAACTTTCCTGTTTCGTTAGGTTACAACCTTCAGCCAATTAACATGGATGACGGTATCATATATGCAGCTCTGCTTTTAGTTGGACTTTACGTTCTGATTATTTTTGAAGTAAGTATTAAAAAACGATAAATTTTGTTTTGTTAATTACAACCATCATCAGACACTTTGGGCAGTAACGACGTTAAGGCCCGATTTCTCAAAGTAACACTGGTGCTAAAATACGAGTTAATCCACAAAACTAGACAACACCAGCGCCAACTATGCTGCGATTTTGCCTAGTTCTAGGATTAACGTGGTTTAACCCCGGGGTTAATTCCAGGTTCAATTTAATGCAATCGGGCCAAGAACTTCTAAGACTCTGGCCCGATTGCATAAAAGTTTAACCTGGGAATAGCCCTGGGGTTAAACTACGTTAAGCCTAGAACTAGGCAAAATCGCGGCATAGTTTGTGCTGATGTTGCCTAGTTTTGGGGTTTAACTGGTGTGTTACTTTGTGCAATAGGGCCTTTATGCAGATTATCCCAAATGTAATAAAACTTTCCGAGTTTGTAAAAAATCACATTTTAACTTTTTTTAATTAATTTAGATACAGCTATGACAATTTGGTTCATTTCTTCTAATTGTTAATTTATAAAATCAGCAATTCATTGTGTATTTAGTTCTTATTATAATTAACTAAGGCTTAAGAATACTTAATTAAAAATGTATTGTTAATTTGATTATATCATCAGTCGTACCAAAAATTACTTGTAATAATTATCTGTCATCTTTTAAATTTTTAGGTAAATAAGAGATAATTTTATACAGATTTGGGCAGGGCCGGATTTAGACTCGATAAGGCCCTAAGCTATTTGAGATATGGGGCCCTTTATAAGTCCAGATATTATATGTTTGTGCCAAATATTTAAGTTTATATGATAATTGCTCACTCGGACTATTTTTTTTGTGGGGTCCCCAAGAAAGTAGGGGGCCGTAAGCTATAGCTTGTGTAGCTTATACGTAAATCCTGCACTGGATTTGGGCACATAATGCATCTTTTCCTCTATTTTAATTTCGATGACTTCATTTTTAAGTCACAACTCGAATTTCGAATTTGTTTTTGAAAAATTGTCTACGCCAGTGCAATTTTATCAAAAAAGTGCCTGTAGAACGTCAAAAATATTTTTGTTTATTTTCATAAACAAGTGAGATATGGTCATAAAACGAAAAGTCGAAAATCCGAGTTATCGCCGATAACTCAAAAACAAAAGACGATAACAAATTTTAGTTTTCACCATTAACTTTTTCTCGAAAAAAGACATCGATGAAGCGGGATCCGTTTTTCGATACCTCATACAGTTACCGAGATTCCCTATGAAAACATCGAAATTTGCTCACCCTGTACAATACAATTGTTTTAATTTGGTAATGTTTGTTACAAAAATTAACATTTTTTATTATTTTTAGATCATTCATAGAACATTAGCTGCAATGTTAGCAAGTACAATAGCTGTGGCGATTTTAGCTGCTTTAAACGCAAGACCAACAATGGCTGAAATAATATCTTGGATAGATATCGAAACACTTCTTCTATTATTTTCTATGATGACTCTTGTAACCATCATTAGTGAGACTGGCATCTTTGATTATACAGCGGTGCTAGCTTATAAAGTAAGTCAGTTTCCACCTGTGAAGTATATTTTACGATTAACCAAAAATGTTTATTGCAGTTAACTGGAGGGAAAGAGTGGCCTCTTATAAACACTTTGTGTGCATTCACTGGCGTTTTGTCCTGCTTTTTGGATAATGTTACAACTGCATTATTAATGACTCCAATAACAATTAGGTAAGCGCATATTCTGTGTAGATTAAAACGTCTTTTCTGATGGTGTAACATTATTAAAAGCTTACAACTAATAACGTCTTAACTCTGTTGTTTCCTTACATTACACACTTGTAGTCCTTCGAGTCAGAATGGCCCGATGCTGTAAGATATAAAAAACCAATGGCATTTAACAAGTTACTACTTTATGAAACATAAAAAAGCACTATTTACAATAAACAGTTTAAATCTTACAATAGAGAATAATAATAAAAATAATAAATGTGTTATAATTTAAAATGTATTATTTCTGACAGTTAGGGCAAAAATAGGTAACATAAGATTTACAAATGTTTGTTGCACTTTGCACATGTCATAGCGGTTTTATTGTCACAACTAGAAGGGTAAAATTTACATCTTGCAGGTTTATTTGATTGCACTTTAGTACCACTTGTGCTAGGAACATGCAAGTCCACTGCTTGGATATTTTTTACAAAGAGTTCAAAATTTAATCCCATATTTAGCTGATTTACTGGGAATTGATTGTTTGAATGGACAGCGTCCTCTAAAGCCTACGAGCAAACGTAATTTTTTTGTTTTTTATAAATAACGCAAAAAGTATTAATTTTTTTCCAGTTTTTTTTTTCATAGAACAGTTGCTCTTAAATCATAGATCATTTGGCCCATTTAACCAACTCTGTATCGCTTACTGTTTACGAGATCCTCATGCTGTTCACTATATTTGGGACACCCTGTATATGAAGCGACACATGAAAAAAATTATTATCGGTAAAAACGTTTTATTTAGGTCCTAAACATTCGATTTATGCAAAAATTAGCGAAGGCATACTTTGTGAGACACCCTGTATTTATAATATGAATGATCACTAGTTTTAAACAAAATGATTAGCTATAGTACTACAATTTTACAAGTTATAGCTAATATTCCACATAAGGGTCATATTGACCCGGGGGATACATCTGTATAAATATTTCTTACCACGAACAACATAATTTTTGAAAAATAATTTGGGTAGTGATACATTACAAATTACAACTAAGTAAATAAAGTCGTAAAGTATTAATGAAAAATATTAAAGGACACAAAAGATATACGAGACTAAATTTTAAAATGGGTCAAATTTACCCGAAGCAGACAGCAGGGTTAAATTGTGGTGAACATATTTTCCAATTTTGTTCAAAGTTGCAATTATTAATTCTGTTGAACTGTAGTGTGCATCTTTTTCCAGATTATGTGAAGTGATGAAGCTAAACCCAGCTCCGGTGTTGATATGTATGATTATTTATTCCAATATTGGAGGAGCTATTACACCGATAGGGGATCCACCGAATGTGATTATAGCGAACAATCCAGCCGTAATAAAATCGGTGAGTTTGAAATATAATCGTTTGTTTTCCACAACTATAGCTTACAGATTTTCAAACATTCTAATTCGACAGTAACAAAAATTTAGCTCTTTGGTTCTTTTCTTGTAGGGCGTTACTTTCGGAGTTTTCACCCTCCACATGGGAATTGGTGTTCTTTTATCCGCCATTGTGGTGTATCTTCAACTTCGTTTCATATACAGAAATTTAAAAGATTTGAGAGTGGCAGAACCAAGAGAAGTTCAAGGTTGGTTCATTTTGATTGTAGTTATACAAAGTAAGTTATTTTTATGTATTTTTCTTTAGATTTAAGAAGAGAAATCGCTGTTTGGCAACGAGCAGCAGCTTCCATGAGTAGCTACAGCAAAGATGAAGAAGCTGTTAAGGAATCGTTGATGAAGAGACATTCTAAGCTTGTAGGGAAGCTAAATACCAAAGCTAATTGCAAAGATAGTCCCACTAGCGATTACAATACGAACCTTCATGATCTCCAGAAGCAAGTAAGTGTTTGGGGTTAAACATTAAAGAGTGTTGTATAAATTAAAGTGATGTGATCAAAAAGTACGAACAACAACTTAATACAGTTGGGTGTTCGTTTGAACATGAACATGACATTTTGTGGAAATCGGTTTACTCTCCCAAACAACCCTAGATATTTGCACTGCATCTTTAAACTTAGTTTCTTTCTTCTGTTATACAGGGTGTAGACTCGGATCACGCAACATAGCAATTTCAATGGTAAAGTTTTAAAAGTCGAATTCTTGCTCCGCTAATTATTTTAGAAAAAAAGTGCAAATACGTTTTTTGTGGAGAAAAAAATTCTGTATCCATAAATGTAATCAATTTTACTTTTTCGTTTTCCAAAAACAGAAAAATAAGCAAATTAAAAAACGCGTTTTCGCGAAAATCTGTAGTGCCTTGGAATTATGCTACGACAACTGCCCATCTTACTAACACTTACTGTCACTTTGACGTTTGAAGTTTATTCTTAATTATCATTTTTATTATATCTTGCAATGAAAACATAACTAATTATGTAAAATAAATGTTTGATAAAATATAAAGGATAATTAAGAATGAATTTCGCGTCAAAGTGACAGTATAAGTGACATTAGGCTGGGCAGTTGTCATACCATAATTCCAAGGCACTACAGATTTCTGTCCAAACGCGTTTTTTAATTTGCATAATTTTCAGTTATTGGAAAATGAAAAAGTAATATTGATTACATTTATGGATACAGAATTTTTTTCTCTACAAAAAACGTATTTGCACTTTTTTTCTAAAATAATTAGCGGAGCAAGAATTCGACTTTTAAAATTTTACCATTGAAATCGCTATGTTGCGTGATCCGAGTCTACACCCTGTATAGGGTTGCGCAAAAGTATGGAAACAAACCAATATCTAGAATACTATTGCAGATATAACAATGACATTTTGTATTTCAGCGTTATGGTATTTTTCGGATTCGATGAAAATATTAAGGTTGCAATACGACTTCCGGTTCAACCGGAAACGGACTCAAACTTTGAAATTTTAAATGGAACACCCTGTATATTTTTACATTTTTGGATACCTCTTAAAATTTACTTTAAAAATGTACCAGGTCATGTGTGTCTAAAGTCAACGGTTTTCGTAAAATTTACATTTTTATGAAAATTTTTAGCGATACAGCACTCTCAATTTTTTTTAAACATTTAAGTTATTTATTTAAAAAGGCAGTAGAATTTCGTTTGAAAATTGGATTAACAATAGATTAATTAACAATTAGCGCTAGCTACATTTAAAAAATATTATACAGTGTGTTTTTTACGCTTGGTCAAACTTGTGAAAGTTTAAATATCCATTACTCAATTTTCTTAAATACAACACACTATTTGTTTTTACATAGTCTTGTAGAAAATTTGATTGTCTTTCAAAACTATTGTTCTTTTGCGATTTTCTTAAAAATTTTGTCTTGGAAGGGTATAAAAAAAAACAAAATTTTGATATGACAATATTATGGGAAATACTGTATTAAATCACTTTTATTTGAATTTTTTTGATAATTTTTTCCAATAACAAAATAAGTGGGGTGTCATAAATGATGCCTCACCCTGTATAAAGGGCGTTTCTCAAATATTGCAAAAAATTCCGGTGGTAACTCCCTATTAAAAATTAATGAGGGTCCTTAATATAAAATTATTTCCTTAGCCGACTCCTTTCGGAGTTACACCCCCCTAAAGGGGAGCGGTAAAATTAGGTTTTTATTTTATTTCTCAAATGTGGATAAATGTAGGAGAATAATATTTAATACATGTTTTGTAACTTATTAAAAGGTTTTCCTTAGTAATATTTTCATTCATCTCCCACCTTTACAAGGGGCTGAAAAGTGCGGCCCCTGTTGGTTTTTTTATCAGAACTTTTTGGTGGGTTGAAATTTTGCAATTAAAAATTTGGTTTTTGAAAGCTTGGTTTATTTAGTAACTTTTTTTATTTATTAGATGTTTTTCATAAAACCTACAGGTTTTGAGTAAATAATAAATTAAGTAAACATGCACCATTAAATATTTCAATATAAAACGATTCATTTTACCATGGTTTGTTTATGTTCATACATTGATGTTCATATTGGGTAGAATCTTCAAATAACAATGTTACATAAAGTAAAATCAAATCTAATAATGCAGTAAACATTTGTTTGTTCTTCTTGATTGGGTCCTCTTTGTATCTTTCGGTGTCGAGATAAGTTTCACAATTATTGATTATGTTTCTTTACATTTTTTTATCGTTTGCTAAGTGTGACATGTCTCTTTGACTCCTATATCTTTGGGCCTCTTTTTCATTTTACCATTTTGTTGTTGGTCTTTCCTTATTTCTTATTTTCTTCAATCTTTCTTTTCCCTCCAATTTTCGCACACCTACTTATTGGCATGCATTGTAGATGTCTTGGTCATCTGACTTAATCTCATTCCATCTTTTTCTTTGTGTAATTTATCATTGATTGTTTTATCAATTAGTCTACATTCATCTATAGTTCTTAAGATTTTATCTCCTGATTCTGTTTTGTTCTTGCTTTTGTGTTAGTGCCAAAGCTTTTGAGCTGCAAGTTAGCATTTAGACGTACAGGGTGGTCCAAATTCGATGGGATTGCATGGGTATCCTGCTAAATACTCAAGATAGAGAAACGGTTAAATTACCAAAAATGGGCACTTTTTTTAGATGAACTCAAAACAGTTGTCAATTATATTCAGTCATTTTCTGTTTTTCTTAATTTTTTTTTGTTTCCACAGCCTACCTTTTGTTTTTCATCTTTAAAAAAATTGAAAAACCTTTGTAACTTGCGTATGATTATATATTTGAAATGAGAAAAAAATAAGGAATTTAAATAGGTCATAGCCAACTATTGCTCCTATTTAAAAAAAGGTAAGTTTGTGTCATAACTTTTAAACGGTGAGCGTAAAATTTTTTTTTTTAGAATGATCATATTAAGCATAAAAATATCTTAAAATAATCTCCATAAATATTTTCGATATTTAAAACAATAACCGAGATATGACACATTATTAATTTGACAAAAAAACACTTTTTATTCAATAACTCGAAAACCGGAAATTATAGAATATTTTTGAAAACGGTTCTGAGTTTGTCTCAAAAAACTGCACATTTTTGGTAATTTAACCGTTCCTCTATCTTGACTATTAAGCAAGATACCCATGCAATCGCATCGAATTTGGACCACCCTGTACACTTTATTGGATATTCTCACCTTTGTTTAAAAAAAAATCTTTTTCTTGTTTATCAAACATTTATCAGTACCTTTCATAGTAAAGTTTGGATATTGCGGTTATTTTGCTGTAAATTGTTGTTCCAGATATTAAATTTTGTTCCTAAATATTTAAAACTTGCCCCATTTTATCTTGTTCAGGCGTAACTTAACATTGACCGATTCTTCGGTACAACCACTGCCTTTGTCTTATTAAGTTTATGGTCATATTGTACATCTTTTAGATGTCTTCGCCCAAGCAATAACAAATGTTATTCAATAATTGCTGACACGTTAAGAAACGCAAAAAATTAAAATAAAATGGCTTCATCGGAATTTTTCTTGTTACAATAATACTTATGACAATTTGAATTGATGCGTTGTTTTTACAATGGAAACCCATTTTAACATTACTCGAGTTTCTACTGCATTTCTGCTAATATGAAATTTGTTATAAATATCTGCTAAAATTCATTTCAGGACACAGTAAATAGAATATTTATTTATTTAGTCCAAGTCCTTCTACCATCAGGTGTAGGTGTAGGACTGTTGAGTGTTGTTGTGCTGACTTTCTTCCGCGTCTTTTTGTCTTGTGCTAGATTTTTTTATGTCTTTCCATTTGATGTTTCTATCCGCTGCTGCTTTTTAACTTCGTCGTGCCGGGTTTTTCTCGGTCTACCTCTCTTGTTTTTTCCCTGTGATCTTGCTTCATATGCTCTTCTGGTTAACCTTTCTTCTTTCATCCTATAAATGTGACCCAACCATCCCAGCTGTATTTCTTGTATTTTTGTTTCAACTGATTTTAAGAAAATGGAATTAACATTTTATATTTCAACACACGCTAATTTGCACTTGACTTCAGTTAATCGGGACAGACATTGCCATGTTGTCATGTTTTTAAGATACAGTGTACGCCTCGTTAATTTTGATCATATACAGGGTCCGGCAAAATGATCTCCCACATTTTAATCTTTAATAAAAACGCCATTGTAAATGCTATTTAGATTTTATTTTTATTAACTGAAAATGTATGCTATGCCATTTGTTTTTATTAAGTTTTAAAAATTACCGAGTCCAAATGGCGACCATTTTTTTCGATACACATTCGAAGCTGATTTCTGAAAGTTTCCATTACTCAAGCAGTAATTTGAAGCGATATTCCTGTAATTTCTTGGCGTATTTCTGCTTTCAATTCGTCAATGGTTCGGGGATGGTGTTGAAAACCTTCGCTTTCAGGTAGCCCCAAAGGAAAAAGTCGCATGGGGCAAGATCGGGTGAACGCGCAGGCCACCCAACGTCTCCACGTAACGAAATTACGTGTCCTGGAAACATTTCCCTTAAAACGTCCATTGTCCTTCTTGCCGTATGAGCCGTAGCTCCATCCTGTTGAAACCATACATCCGGATGTTCAAGTTCTCTAAGTTTTGGTTCCAAAAAATTGCGTAGCATGTCGACATAACGATCGGCAGTTGCGGTAACCGTCACGCCTCCCTCTTCAAAAAAATAAGGAAATGTTATCAGGACACGTAATCTCGTTACGTGGAGACTTTGGGTGGCCTGCGCGTTCACCCGATCTTGCCCCATGCAACTTTTTCCTTTGGGGATACCTGAAAGCGAAGGTTTTTCAACACCATCCCCGAACCATTGACGAATTAAAAGCAGCAATACGCCAAGAAATTACAGGAATATCGCCTCAAATTACTGCTCGAGTGATGGAAACTTTCAGAAGTCAGCTTCGAATGTGTATCGAAAAAAATGGTCGCCATTTGGACTCTGTAATTTTTAAAACTTAATAAAAACAAATGGCGTAGCATACATTTTCGGTTAATAAAAATAAAATCTAAATAGCATTTACAATGGCGTTTTTATTAAAGATTAAAATGTGGGAGATCATTTTGCCGGACCCTGTATAATGTTTGCTTCCAATCCCTAGTAATTAAAATACTTCTTCTAGTACCCAATACGTGATAAACCATTGCTAATAAAGTCGAGCTGCACATTACTTTTTGTAATCATCGTATTCTTCCTGCATTCTGTTCCAGAAATAAGTGAGTAAAAAAATTTAAGTAATGAAGTGTGCCAATTGATGAATGTGTTAAAATTAGGTTTATATTACAGGTCGCTTAGGTTTAGGATGGACGGCATTGCTTGGAGCTATACTTCTGCTGCTGCTCTCTGGTAGAGAAGATATCGAATCGATTTTAGCACGAGTAGAATGGTCAACCCTTTTGTTTTTTGCGTCGTTGTTTATACTGATGGAGGTAGGTTCAATTTTTTTTTGTTTACATTGAAATACTTCTTTTTAATCTGTTCCTCTTGTAGCTTTCGGTGTTGAGGTATGCTTTTCTATTTTTGTATTAAGTTTCTCCACTCCTGCCTATTGTTTGCTAATTATGGCACATCTCTCCAGCTGACTCCTTTTCTTCTAGTCTCGGCCTCACTTCTTTTCCCATTTTATTCTTGGTCTTCCTCTATTTCTTTTTCCATCTTTCTTCATTTTCCATCCTATTTTCCGCGTATCTACTTTCTGGCATGCGTAGTAGATTTTTTTTTTTTTTGGGGTTGTTTGGCATTGGACTGTAGTCCATCAGCCACAGATATTTTATATTATCGATACTTTAAATATTTAAATTAGCAAGTCGAGCAAAATTAACGAGAACGTCACAAATGTCCCTTGATATTACAGATAGAACCGATACTATGTTAACAGGGAGGTGCACCCCCAACGATATCAGATCTTTGTAGAGCTTTTCTGTTAAAATTGTATTATGACTACACGAAAAGAATAAATGATTTAAGTCCCCGTAAGACTGCCCATCACATGGGCATGCTGGGCTATCCTTTATGCCAATTTTATACAGATGGGAGGGGAAGTTGCCATGATTTAATTTTAAACGGGTGATAGTTGTTGAATATGATTTGCTGACATTAAAAGATGTTATGTGTGGAATTATTTGCGGTAAAGTGGGATGTATTAAAGTATATTGTGTAGGTGAAGTCTGTGTAAATCGATCCCAACTTTGTCTCCACAGAGTCCTGGCGTGAAATTTGAATTGATTATTGACATCGTCAAGTAAGGCAATATTCTTGTTGACTGGCAGAAAGGTAGCTTCTCTAGCCAGGTTGTCTACAATCTCATTACCAACGATTCCTGCATGGCCCTTTGTCCACACGAAGTCCACTAAGCATTGTACTTTCGTTAGATCCAGAAGATGTTTTTTAATATTAGATATTACATGCCATCTTAATCAATTCGTCTCCATCTTTTTCTTTATACCTGTTACTCCTAACTTATTTCGAATTTTTTCGTTACTGATTTATTGATCAGTCTACATCCCTCTATTCTTAGAAATCTAATTTCCTGTGCCTGTATTCTTTGTTTTTGTTTTTGTGTTAGTGTCCAAGTTTCTGAACTGTACGTGAGAATGGGTATGTACACTGCATTAAAAACTTGCGTCTTCGTTACTTTTAACATCCCATCGTAATTATCAAACATTTATTAGTGGTGTGGTAAAATTTCGTCGCTGCCGCTATTCTATTATTCAGATCTTCCTCCAATTTACCATTCTCTGCAATTATTGTTCCTAAATATTTAAAATTCGCTCCTTACTCTATCTTTTTCGGTCTAGCATAATTGTAACTGGTTCATGATTTTTCGCTATAACCATAGCGTTTGTCTTTTTGTCTTTGTTACATTAATATTCGTATTATATCTACTTAATGTATCTGCCTATACGTCTAGATTGAGTTGCAAGTACTTTTCGCTTTTAGCTAATAACACCACATCATCTGCAAAGGCTAGTTCTGTTAAGGATATTGGTTTTAATTTATTTTAACACCAGTAGGCTTTCTTTGTGTTTTGTTTATGTACATTGCTGGCATATTGTTCTTCCATTCTTTTCCCAAAGTCCTCCCAAGTCTTTACTTTTGCTTCTAGCACCATCCGTTTGGCCTTTTCTCTTTATTGTTTATATTTTTTCGTAATCTATTGGTTTGCTAGTTGTCAGGTATATTTTCCATAATCTTTTCTTTTCCTTTATTTCTCTTTTGACTTTTTCAGTGCACCAGGCAGTTTACACTGAAATACATTATTCAAATATACATAGTAATGCTTTTCTATTTTTGTATTATCTTTTAGGCTTTAGCAAGGATGGGACTCATAGATTGGATTGGGAGGCAAACTGAATACATAATTATGTCCGTTGAACAAGAGTCTAGGTTGGCAGTTGCCATTTTGCTTATATTGTGGGTATCGGCCCTAGCATCTGCATTTGTTGATAACATCCCTCTCACAACGATGATGGTGAGGATTGCCACGAATCTTGCAGATAACGCGGAACTAAAGTTACCACTTCAGCCGTTGGTTTGGGCTTTGTCGTTTGGAGCTTGTTTAGGAGGTAACTTTTAGATAGTTAATTCTGCGTCTTACAAACTGTCGGTTACTTACTACCTAATTTACAAGGGTGGATTACAAAATTTCCGGAATGGCCGCTAAGGCGTTCCTTTTTCGATTATCTATTGACCATTTTCTCATGAAAAAAAAAAAAGAGCTGACACACAAATTTTGTAATCGACAGGTGTAATACAATTTTGAATTTCAGGAAATGGAACACTTTTTGGATCATCTTCCAACATCGTTTGTGCTGGTGTTGCCGAGCAACATGGTTACAGATTCACATTTATCCAGTTTATGAAGTAAGTAGAATTTTTGTTGTGTGAAAATCTTAATGTTAACATTTTCTTATGTTTCAGAGTTGGTTTTCCCATAATGATAACGAGTATGCTTGTGGTAACAGTTTATTTAATGGTGGTACATGTAGCTGTTAAGTGGCATTAATATAGTTATTTTATTTGTAATATATATTTATTAAATAAATGTACCAATCAGACACTTTAATTATTGTTTACGTTAGCGGTTTATCATAAACGTGCAACAACTTTAATCGGAGACAAATGCTGCAGTTTAAAACCGCGATTTTGTCTTATACAGGGTGTGTAAAAATTGGCGGAAGCGCTACACATGGCGATGTTCTTGGTAAAATTCCAAGTCGAAAATCTTAATACGAAAATGTTGTACCATGCTTGCTGTGTCTGCAAGAGGTCCTCAAAGTTTGGACATTTAGTCCTTTAATAAGCGTTATTATTTAATATTTTTTAGTGAAAAAGCTGCAATTTGGAATAAAAATAAATTTCGAATAGTATTTTTTCCTAGATATTGTGTTCTTCCTTTTAAAAATTGGCGTTGAAGATATGTAAATCACTGATTTGAATGAAAAGAATACATATGGCAACATTGTCATTAGCTGTCATCTCTGTTTTTCTCGTAATTATATCTAGTTTGTGTTTTACGATACCCAAAAGTTTGTAGCTATGTTTACGAACTGAACGCTTTTAGTTCGAACAAAAATTGTAAATACCTAAGTAAAAATTGTTGATAAAAAAATGTCCAAACGTAAATCAATGTATGCAATGTTGCCAATTTTTTTTCTCTTTAAATGGTTCTTGAGGCCATAGGAAGCATGGTACAACATTTTTGTATCAAGATTTTCGACTTAGAATTTTACGAAGAACATCGTCACGTGTAGCGCTTCCGCCAATTTCTACACACCCTGTATAAGAGGGTGTTTCAAAAAGTAACAGCAAGCTCAATATTTTGACATGCAGGGTGTCCCAGCCAAGACGAATTATTCGATAGCTCTGTTATTGGTAATATTTTTAAAAAAATTGAATGAAAGTTGATTGTAATCATTTACTAAATAACCTAAAATTATTTTCAACTATACACAGTGTTTTGTTTTTGCGCACCAAATACAAAACATTGTTTTTTTAAATAAAACACCCTGTATATTTTGTAATTTTCAGATGTAAAATAAAATTCTCTTTCAAAAATATTAGAGGTTGCTTATGTCTAAAATGAACCGTTTTTGAGTTATTCACGTTTTTTTGAAAATCTTGACAGATGCCGCCTTTTATAAAAATATTTATATTTATCAACATAACAACGCCAGATCAAATTTATCTGATAATTTAATATACAATAGTGTCATAGTGATTGTTGACTGGTTAAACTTTTAAAATATATACAGGGTGTTCGTTACACTCGGTCCATTTCGCTAAACTTTAAACGCATTAAA
The DNA here is from genome assembly GCA_947652605.1 of Elmis aenea. Taxonomy (NCBI): domain Eukaryota; kingdom Metazoa; phylum Arthropoda; class Insecta; order Coleoptera; family Elmidae; genus Elmis; species Elmis aenea. The sequence goes on along the minus strand of OX393583.1, from coordinate 9,671,636 downwards.
GTCTTCTTTTTAAAATAGACCACCCTATATATTTTTACATTTTCTTGTAGAAAATGTAATTATCTTCAAAACTTATTAAGCATGTTTTATGTATAAATATAATATTTTTGGAGTTATTTCGTTTCTTATAATTATTTGCGAGTATTTTACCTAAAATATCGGTAAAAATAATCACTCTTTTTTTAGATTGATATGCTCAATAATGTATACATTTATTTGCATTATATTTTTCATTGTTAAAGCGAAACATTTAAATAATAAATGATAATCATGCACGTGCATATTAATATTTTATTATCACTGCATTTAACCCTGAAATATTTTGCCATAACATAGATAACTTTGCTTTTCCAAGTGCAATAGTTATTGTTAATATTCCAACATTAAAAGTGCCAGTTTCGTTATGGAAGTTATATAAAAATGATTAAACTTATTTTGCTGTGCTTAATATTTCAAAAAGGTATGTAAATATTATTAATTTTAATTTTTAACTTCTCTATTTGTAATTATTTTTTTTATTAGTTAACAATCCCAACTTGTTTTTACGCCTTTTTGTGCTATATAACGTATTTAAATAAAGCTTCCAAGTTCTGTCACGCTATTCAAATTTAACATGTTTGCAAAGAGCCAAAGCACACTTAAATTCGCACGTCTAGAAAATTCACTAAATCATAAACACATATTTTTTATCGTTATGTTTGAGTGTCGTATGAGAGAGCATAATATGTATTATTAATGTCTTTTCGAATCACATATTCGCGAATAATTTTTCAACTGCTTATGATAGAGACTTGAAATTTTCAGGATATGTTTATAATGCTTAATCATACGATTTAAACGGTTCAGGAAATTATCCAATGTTTGGTCTGTAAGAAACTTCAACAATTAACTCGACAAAGCAAAATTTCTTCCTTATTAATGTCTTTTCGAATCACATATTCGCGAATAATTTTTCAACTGCTTATGATAGAGACTTGAAATTTTCAGGATATGTTTATAATGCTTATTCATACGATTTAAACGGTTCAGGAAATTATACAATGTAGGAGAATGAAATTTGGTTGGTGTTTCCTTGTTAGCTTGCTCGGCCGAGCTTAGCATTCTGGGAGGTTTATTATGGGTGCAATTCCGCCCGACATCTCCAATAACTAAATACCGACATACATTTAGCTTGACGCGTTTGAAAATAATTTAGCAAAAGTGACAACGTGCGAACTTTAATGTGTCTTGGTTAGTGTGTTTTTGTATTCGTAGCATTTGATATAGGTACTTTTAAATTTTAGAAAGTATGGGATTTTTTTTACAAAAGAACTCCGGAAATAAAATTGTCGGTGGTGACCCGACGGAAATAACAAAGTTTCCTTATCAATTATCGCTATTATTTCTTGGAAGTCACACTTGTGGAGCATCCCTTGTTAGCACCAACTTCGCCATAAGTGCAGCCCACTGCATACAGTTTCCAGTTTTGCTCAACATGGTGCGTGCTGGATCTTCCACTGTTAACTCCGGAGGAACTATGATACCAGTTTTGATTGCGATAGTTCATCCGTTTTATAATATGGTCAGCAACGATTACGACATCAGCATACTGAAGTTGCTTTATCCTGTTACGCTGGGACCGAACATTTCTCCAATTGCGTTACCAAATGAAAGCGACACCGTTCCTGTTGGTTCAAACGTAACTGCTTCCGGGTGGGGAATCACTGATCCCCAAAACAGGACATCAATATCTACTCAGCTGCAAAGTGTTGTACTTCGCGTTGTCGACCAAGCTGAGTGTAAACGAGTTTATGGTAACAATGTAATAACGGACAGAATGCTGTGCGCAGGTTATCCTGAAGGAAAAAAAGATACTTGTCAGGTAAATTGATTTAAAAGCTTTTACCTAAAAAAATTGCTTAACCCTCGTCAGGCGGCATAATTTTACAACGTAACAGGAGGTAAAGGTACAATTGTACCTTCATATATTTTGTATGAAAATTCTTAGTGAATAAAATTTTTTATACGGCAAATGAATAATATTTAATATCTACACATTGTTTAAATCATGTTTTGTGATATTTAGCTTATTTCAACACTACTTAAATATTTTGTTTTGATTCTATAACGGGCACCTGCAAAAAGATGCTGAATATTTGCGCTCTCATCACAACATAAGTAGACCTTTGATACACATTCAGTATTTGAAGAATCTGTTTCTGAATATGAGGAAGAATCATATGTTGCATCTGATGACGAAAACTATGTACCACCAGCGGATGTTGCAGCTGAGGAAAAGTCAGACTCGAGCAAGAAATGGTCATAGAGCAGGAAAAAGAATACGACAAGAGGAAAGCGTTGAGGATGAGCCTGTATCTCAGTGTGGATGACATTTGGACTGCTAAGGATGGAACTCAATAGCATAGTGATCCACTGCTAAGTACACAAACAAGATCTCGTAACATCATACGACAAAGAGGTGGGTACAGTGAGAAAAAACAGGAGATTTATGTTAAGCAACCTGCCAAAAAAGGCCTGTAAATTCGACCAATTTTGCCTAAAATCATGATGCAACAATCTGTTCATATGTGACAAAAAAGAATAAATCAGTCGTGCTTTTGTCATCCATGCAAATGACAGGAGAAGTCGATGGGACACAAGCACCCAAGCCAGAAATGATAAACTATTACAACAATTCCAAAGGCGGAGTTGATGTTATGGACAAAATGTTAGGCGAGTACACTGTGAAACGAAGAACATTGCGTTGGCCTCTAGCATTTTTCTATAACATGTTTGACGTCACTGGGTTAGCATCCTGCATCATCTACAGAGAACACAACCCACGGCTCAGGGCCAACGATCAACGAAGAAAGTTCTTGAAAGATTTGGCCAATCAGTTATGTGTCTGCAATCGAAGCTCGTGGTACAAACCGGATGTCGATGAGAAACCATTTTCTTCGATGTGCAGTAGAAATGGTGCTTGGACGACGGATTGTGGTAGCACCAGAGGCAGCAGGTCCTCAAGTACCTCATGATAGTCGCGGATCCTCACCTCTCGTTGGCAGTTGTTATGTCTGCCGAAACCTGAATCGGAAACAACGTAAGACTAGGAAGTCCTGCGTAGTTTGCCCGAAACCTGTTTGCGATGAACACTCAGTAACAAAGATGGACGTAGCATTACTTGTAAAGAAAATGAATTAAAAAAATTTCTAAAATTTTCTTTTATAAATAAATGTAAATCAACTATTTCTTACTATTTTTAAAAGTAAAATACTATAAAAAAAATATTTTTTCCCCCACAATTTCATACAAAATATATGAAGGTACAATTGTACCTACACCGCCTGTTATGGATGGAAAAACAACTTGACCCCTTATCTCGGAAGAGGGGAAATGTTTTTCTGAAATTTAGCTCATCTTATAATCTAGATCAAAAATGTAGAGATGTCACAAAATTTTAGCCCTCTACGGTTTCCAGAAAAAAAGTTATTGCAATTTAAAAACTAAAAAATCGGAATAATATATGGCTGATATTCTTTTTTGTATGGATTTTGTAATGGTAATGCATTGGCAGCGAGAAGGAAAGCGCCATATTGGATTTTTGCATTTTTCAAATCTCCTTGACAAATGCTTGTCAACCAGTAAAGCATCCGTATGTTTAACCTGGGAAAAATATAAAAATTTGTGTTAAAGGGAGACTCTGGTGGACCATTGGTTGCTAATGGTAAGCTGATAGGAGTCGTTTCTTGGGGAAAAGGTTGCGCCGAACCAAATTATCCTGGAGTTTATACAAACGTAGCTAAGCTTAGATCATTTATCAGTCTTTTTACAGGACTGTAATGAATATGTTATTTTATCATAGTATTTATTATATATACTTTTATGTTTTGTTACACCCTGTATATTAGTTAATATTAAAAAAATTAAATATTTGCACGCACTTTGTAGAATATTTTTAAAGGCTCTATCGATAACTACCATTAAAATTGTAAATTTTTAACGTCAACACAAGACGTCATGATAACCGTATTTGTTAATGTCCAATGAGCAACTGAAAAGTATAGATTCATCAATTTAATTTCATATTTTATTACAAAATTACATTATTAATCCCAATCATTGCTATTGTTCGATGTAGACCAATAATACATCGCACATTTTCTTAAAAATTAAAAAAATAATTGTATTTAACTTAACTTATGAAATTTACGTATGGTAATAACTTACACAATTATCACTAATGTCTTTTAAAGTCTTAGAACACACTTAAACACTCTGAACACGCAAGAAAAAAATAAAATATGAATATTTCCTATGCCCTCCATACTAATTATTTGAAATCTGGAGGTCTCAGCCTAGCGGCAAGCGAACTCGACCGTATATATATATATACACCTCAGCCAATAGAAACTTGTTCTCGGCTGTCCATACCCTGTTTATTAAGGTACCCTAAGGCTGGCATGTCAAACTGAATTATGAGCCGCGGCGAGCGAGAAATTGACGCCGCCGTGTGCAGGGTCCAGCGATAACACCCGCGCGTCACGAAATGTATCGCGCGTCAACTTGACGCTCGTGTGCAGAGGCGCTTACATTAAATAGCGTTAAACTTTAAACTTGTCTTTATTTTGTTAACACCTAACCTCTTGGAATTTTTCGAAAATAATATATGCATTGTATTCCTCTCTAAATGAGCTTTCCAACGATATGCCACTCGATATAACCTTACATTTAAAAAAAAATTATTAGGGTTGTTGCACCCCTCTGGATGAAGATATCCCAAAAGCAATACTGCTGAAATGTATCCGGCGAAAAACTAAAATCGACGTGTTTTCGCAAGTTTTACCGATATACTGTATTCCCAAGTTACAGAATTTATTCCAGTTAAAGTTATAACCCTGTATATGTATCCGTCGAAATCTGGAATTCTAACATTTTCGCGATCACAATACTTTCTTCATACTACGTATGGCGAAAGTAAAAAGTGAAGAATACATTTGGTTTTGTTATTTTCTATATGATTATTATAAATATTAAATACGTACAAAATATTTTACAAGTGAAATTGTTTGCTTATGCTATCTTTTTTTTTGTATTTCCAAAAAAAATTATTTTAATAGAACAACGGGGCGGAGAAAAGTAGGTTTGCACACGGGCGGCCAAGTACCCAGGACCGGCACTGACAATGTGCTAGTGAAACGGAAATATTTTCATTTCCATTGTATTATAGTACAGCGTACAGCTTTCAATGTGGACTTGGACGATTTTATGAACTTCGCCATTTTTTTGAATCATTAGTGGTTCCAATTTCTTTCATAAGGCAATTTATGTTAGGTAAATTGTCCATACTTAAGTATACCTCTATAAAATAAAATCCTTCGGAATCAAGAAAATTACTTGTTTTGAAGATATTAAGACAAATTTAAAAAAAAAACGTACATGACAACGTGATGGAATCTTAACAAGGCTTCAATTCAGCTAAAAATACTATAAGAACCATATGTGTTCATCCATATTACTGAAACACCAGTTTAAACAAGAAAGTATGGACTGCAAAAGTGTGTACACATTTTTTTTGACACCATGTTTTTACCAAGTCATAAAAAAGTTATAATATATTTTGATATCATGATACTTGCAAGTAAACGACGTGTTTATATTGATGATAATTTATTACATATAATATATACATCCATTGACAAGTTTGTAATATTTACAGACAAATGTACATCGATTAGTGTGTTTTTTCAAATTTTTTTATTATATGTTGCATGAAAACTTATTGACAACCGGCGTTATGAGGCCAGTCACAAACGTTAATAGATGGATTGAAGTGAAGTCCTCCAGGGCAAGAAAATTCGTAAGGAACGCCATTGGAGCACTGGTAGAATTTGCCGCAATCTGTAGGATGGGGCCAGTACATTTGCGAAGTGCTGCAATCTGGTTGAGGTTTGGATGGTTTTTCTGTTGTGGGTGCTTCAGTAGGTTCTTCTGTTGTTGGTGGAGTAGTTGTTGTTTCGGGTTCTGGTTCAGTGGTCATTTCTTCGGATTCTTCCGTGGTCGTTTCCTCTACTGAAGGTTCGGTTATTTCTACGGATTCCTCTGTAGTGGTTTCTTCCACTGAAGGTTCGGTTATTTCTTCGGATTCTTCCGTGGTTGTTTCTTCTACAGATGGTTCAGTTATTTCTTCGGTTTCTTCAGATTCTTCTGGAGCTTCGGTTTCTTCTTCGGTTTCTTCTGGAGCTTCGGTTACTTCTTCGGTTTCTTCGGATTCTTCTGGTGCTTCGGTTACTTCTTCGGTTTCTTCGGATTCTTCCGAAGCAAGCTCACAGATGGGATTTTCTGGCCAGTCGCAGGTTTGAGTGTCCACGTTGAAGTGCAAACCTGGAGCGCATTCTGCCCCGACCTTAACACCTTTTATACATACGTAAAACTTCGTGCAGTCCCATTCGTGTTCAATCAAAACGATTCCTTTGCTTGGACACTTGGATTCTGTAAAAAAGGTAAAGTAGTTTTAATTACTGTTGATAAAATTGTTTCTCATTAAATTATATTTGGAACTAAGAATATTTTTTTTGTGTTAGATAATACCTTTAGGAGCAGCTGAGATCTGGGTAGTTATAACGAGTTGCAAGGCAATAATGCCGAGTGCGTAGCCTTTTGGTCCTGCAAATAAAGTAAAAGAAACATAATTATTATAAATTAAGACCAATCTGGTTTAAGATTTATCTACAAAACAAAAAAGATTTGATAACATTGGGTAAATCATAATTTAATTACAAATTAACCAATAAAATACACATGTTTACAAAATTAAATTCTTTAAAGTGACTGTTGTTTATGCTAAACATATTGAATTTCAAGTAAACGCAAAAAGAAATATGGTAGATGTGCACCAAAGTATTAAACGATGAATGTATCTCACATTATGGAATTAAAAAGGTCGTACGAAGTACAATTTTGTCAAAAATTGCCAGGCGAGGCGGGATGTGGTATACTCAGGCTGAAAAATAATTTTTATAATTCGAAAGCAATTAACCTACTCACAAAAATTGCTTTTTAGAAATTTAGGTAAGAAAATAACTGATAGATGGACGAACTGGTATCTACCCCCATTCATCTTATTTTTATGGGGTTTAAAAGTTCCCATGTTTCCAGTTAAAGATTACAAAAAAGTATTATTTACTGTCAGCAAATCAAATTTATTAAGATAATTTTTAATTAGTCTTTAAAATAGTTAATAAATTTGGTTGCTTTAACTTGCCCCTCGTTCATTTGGTCAGTAATAGAGGGTGAGGATAAAGGCTGATTAAAGTATATATTTTTTAAATAAATAATAAAAATCAAGCTAAGCTTGTAAAATTGTTGAAAATTAAACTAATTTCGAACTTTTTGTCACCTCACTATGATAAAACTTAGGATTTACCAAATTTCTTTTTTTACAGCAAAATACACATACGAAAAGTTTTGATCTGATTTTTTTATTAAACACAGAACATTTAACATTTTAGGGTAAACCTTTTTGATTGCAAGTTGTGATGGTTAAAATTAAGAATTTAATTATATATAATTTTTAAGGGTACTATTCGTTTATCAAATATTTGAAAAGCCTTTTAAACCGTTATGGCAGATTACAATTTGATGTTAAACTAATCTGTATTTCAAACAAAATTAAAAGTACCTACATACCTCATTGTTTTTTTTTTAGTTTGTTTCAGCAAAATAATTGAACTACTTTAATAAAATTAATTAATAAAATTAATTAATAAAATTAATTAATAAAATTAATAAATAAAATTAATTAATAAATTATTTAATATATTAATTTAAACATTTAAATTGAAAAAAATGACTTAATTTTATTGAAACACCTCTAAAATTAAATCATAGTGGCGACAAAAGTAGTTTTTTTTTGTTTCAGCTGAGTAATTTAATTCATTCATAAAAATTTACTAAATAAAATTAAATTAAAAAAAATTGATAATTTATTTTATCCACTTGAATTTTTTAATTTAAAAAAATTACTTTAATTTTTTTAGTTAAATTATTTAATAATTTTATTGAAAACTTAAAAAAAAAGTTATGGTGGGGACACAGGTTATTTTTTAAAAATTTGTTTCAGCAAAGTAATTTAATTATTTTAATTTAATTCATTATTAAAAAAATTTTATTTAATTAATTAATTAAAAAATAGTGTAATAATAAATTATTTATTATTTTAGTATATTTATTTAAATTCAATTTGTTAGGTTACTTATTTAATAACTTTATTAATTTTATTTAAACACTACCCGACAGTTATTTGAATTCAATTTTTAATTACTTTAATTAAAAATTATACAAAATTTGAAATCAAAATTTCTGTTTACCGGGAACACCCGTTATTATATCCAAAAACAACAAAATTGTCCTTGAAATAAAAAAGTTAAAAATCTATATAATTAATTAAGTTATTGTCCCACCGTGATTTAAAACTTCACTAAAAAAATTTTGATATATTAAAATAATTTTGCTTACCAATCATATTGTAACAATAATACCACTTATTGAATAACTCTGGGTATTGTTTAACTAAACTGATGGGTCCCCTTTCGATTTTGTCTTTAAATACTGCGTTGTAAATAATCAGTCATGATCGATACCAATAAATTATAACTATTAGGGAATTAAGCTTGTCTCGTTTGTTTTATATTAATCTGATAAGGACGAATAGAGGAATGACAATGGTGCGAGCGGATGTTCCATTTTTTGTGTGGTATTTGGTGAAATATTTTGCTAAGCTTGAATTTTGTTTTTATGTTAATAAATCATGTGTATTGAATGAAGTTTCCAGAAAGAATTTATCGTAAATTTGTTGCTAATCAATCAGCTGTTTGATTAGTTTTATTGTGTTTTATCTAATGACTTTTTGTTGTAACATTAATAAATTGCCCAATATGTAAACATTTAAATGTTCCGCAAAATTTTATCCCACAATTGGGGTTAACTCGCACTTCCATTCTTAATATTTTCCAGGTGTGAAATAAGAAATAAGAAGAAAGATGGCCAAAGAAGATACAATTGAACACTATCATATAGGAACAAAAAAAAGAAGACCTAAAACAACATGAAGACAAGGAGTAAGAAAAGACAAGGAAGCAGAGAACTTAAAGATGAAGATGTTAAAGACTTGGTGTAGAGCAGAGGCCTGTGCGTCCTGCGGCCCCTCTGACATTTTTATGCGGCCCGCGGCCCAGTAGTTGTATATTACAAGCATTGCTGTTCTTAAAGAGTATAACATTAGGTGTCATTTAGGGATTGCAATCACGGGATTCGGGATCCCGGGATCCCGGTCGCTTTTTGGTCTCGAAAATCCCGGGATTTTAAATGTAGAATCCCGGGATTTTCGGGATTTACAAAATTTAACTATAAGTACATTATTTTGTAAAAAAAATTGCTCATAGTTGGTATCTACTCAACGTGAATAAGTTGAAAGATGCAATTTTGCAAGTTTAAGCTTGTTTACGTCGCCGCTCGCCGTCTTATGTATGATAACAAAGTTTAAAAAAATTCTTGTACTAAGATAATAATCATCCTAATTTCTTATATTTTTGTTACTTATAAAACAGTCTATTTTTTAAATTTTTAGTGAATTAAAGTTGTGCTTTGTTTGAGTTTTTAACAGTTTCAGCAAATTTATGTTTATGTAATTAAGTATTCTAATGTATAATAAGTTTAATTTCATTTATTTAAATGTTATATCTAATAATTCGATTATTTCTATAATAATAAAACATAATAGGTACGGTAGGTATATACAGGGTGCACCACGACCCTGAGATTCTTCGATAGCTCCTTTATTAATGAAAATATCAAAAAATGTTTAATACAAATATTGTGCGAACCTATTTTCTACATAACCTAAAATTATTTTCAAATATACAGGGTGTTTCGTTTGACCGGCACATATAAAAATTTAATTTTTTTAAATAGAACACTCTGTATATTTTTACATTTTTGGATTCCTCTTAAAATTTACTTTAAAAAATGTATGAGGTTATATGGGTCTTAAGTCAACAGTTTTCGTAAAATTTACATTTTTATGAAATTTTTGAGCAATACAGCACTTTCAATTTTTTTTAACATTAAAGTTATTTAAAAAAGCGGTAAAATTTCGTTTAAAATTGAGATTGACAATAGATTAATTAACACTTTGCGCTAGCTACATTTTAAAAATATTATACAGGGTGTTTTTTACGCTTGGTCAAACTTGTGAAACTTTAAACATCGATAAGTCATTTTTCTTAAATGCAACACCCTGTATATTTTTACATTTTCTTGTAGAGAAATTAATTGTCTTTCGAAATTATTAAGCATGTCCTATACCTAAAGTTAATATTTTTCGAGCTATCTCGATTTTTATTAGTATTACTAAGGCAATTAAAATATTTTAAAGTCGGCCATGGACGTAAGTCGTAATTTTTCAAAAAATTTTTAAACAAAAGAATAAAAAGAGCTCCAACTTTAATTTTAGTCCAATAACGTACCCCTTTTCCCCGAAATTTATCGTATAAATTGTTTTAAATTATATCCTTGTTCATGTTCTACGCACAGCTGTAGATGTTGTCTCAAAGACTCTAGCACTCTTGATAACATTTCGGGGGTTATAGGTACCATTAAAAGCAACACAGCAAGTAATGCAGTTGCCAAACAGAATATCCTAATAGATGGATAGGGCGAGGTAGACCAATCTCCTGGCCACCTAGGTCACCTGATATTATAGTACAGCGTACAGCTTTCAATGTGGACTTGGACGATTTTATGAACGTCGCCATTTTTTTGAATCATTAGTGGTTCCAATTTCTTTCATAAGGCAATTTATGTTAGGTAAATTGTTCATACTTAAGTATACCTCTATAAAATAAAATCCTTCGGAATCAAGAAAATTACTTGTTTTGAAGATATTAAGACAAATTTAAAAAAAACGTACAAGACAACGTGATGGAATCTTAACAGGGCTTCAATTCAGCTAAAAATACTATAAGAAGCACATTTGTTTATCCATATTACTGAAACACCAGTTTAAACAAGAAAGTATGGGCTGCAAAAGTGTGTACACATTTTTTTTGACACCATGTTTTTACCAAGTCATAAAAAAGTTATAATATAGTTTTATATCATGATACTTGCAAGTAAACGACGTGTGTATATTGATGATAATTTATTACATATAATATATACATCCATTGACAAGTTTGTAATATTTACAGACAAATGTACATCGATTAGTGTGTTTTTTCAAATTTTTTTATTATATGTTGCATGAAAACTTATTGACAACCGGCGTTATGAGGCCAGTCACAAACGTTTATAGATGGATTGAAGTGAAGTCCTCCAGGGCAAGAAAATTCGTAAGGAACGCCATTGGAGCACTGGTAGAATTTGCCGCAATCTGTAGGATGGGGCCAGTACATTTGCGAAGTGCTGCAATCTGGTTGAGGTTTGGATGGTTTTTCTGTTGTGGGTGCTTCAGTAGGTTCTTCTGTGGTTGGTGGAGTAGTTGTTGTATCGGGTTCTGGTTCAGTGGTCTCCACTGTTTCTTCGGTTGCTTCCGTGGTCGTTTCCTCTACTGAAGGTTCGGTTATTTCTACGGATTCCTCTGTGGTGGTTTCTTCCACTGAAGGTTCAGTTATTTCTTCGGATTCTTCCGTGGTTGTTTCTTCTACAGATGGTTCAGTTATTTCTTCGGTTTCTTCAGATTCTTCTGGAGCTTCGGTTTCTTCTTCGGTTTCTTCGGATTCTTCTGGAGCTTCGGTCACTTCTTCGGTTTCTTCGGATTCTTCTGGAGCTTCGGTCACTTCTTCGGTTTCTTCGGATTCTTCTGGTGCTTCGGTTACTTCTTCGGTTTCTTCGGATTCTTCTGGTGCTTCGGTTACTTCTTCGGTTTCTTCGGATTCTTCTGGTGCTTCGGTTACTTCTTCGGTTTCTTCGGATTCTTCCGAAGCAAGCTCACAGATGGGATTTTCTGGCCAGTCACAGGTTTGAGTGTCCACGTTGAAGTGCAAACCTGGAGCGCATTCTGCCCCGACCTTAACACCTTTTATACATACGTAAAACTTCGTGCAGTCCCATTCGTGTTCAATCAAAACGATTCCACTGCTTGGACACTTGGATTCTGTAAAAAAGGTAAAGTTGTTTTAATTACTGTTGATAAAATTGTTTCTCATAAAATTATTTTTGGAACTAGGAATTTTTTTTTGTGTTAGATAATACCTTTAGGAGCAGCTGAGATCTGAGTAGTTATAACGAGTTGCAAGGCAATAATGCCGAGTGCGTAGCCTTTTGGTCCTGCAAATAAAGTAAAAGAAACATAATTATTATAAATTAAGACAAATCTGGTTTAAGATTTATCTACAAAACAAAAAAGATTTGATAACATTGGGTAAATCATAATTTAATTACAAATTAACCAATAAAATACACATGTTTACAAAATTAAATTCCTTAAAGTGACTGTTGTTTATGCTAAACATATTGAATTTCAAGTAAACGCAAAAAGAAATATGGTAGATGTGCACCAAAGTATTAAACGATGAATGTATCTCACATTATGGAATTAAAAAGGTCGTACGAAGTATAATTTTGTCAAAAATTGCCAGGCGAGGCTAAAAAATAATTTTTATAATTCGAAATTAACCTACTCACAAAAATTGCTTTTTAGAAATTTAGGTAAGAAAATAACTGATAGATGGACGAACTGGTATCTATCCCCATTCGTCTTATTTTTATGGGGTTTAAAAGTTCCCATGTTTCCAGTTAAAGATTACAAAAAAGTGTTATTTACTGTCAGCAAATAAAATTTATTAAGATAATTTTTAATTAGTCTTTAAAATAGTTAATAAGTTTGATTGCTTTAACTTGCCCCTCGTTCATTTGGTCAGTAATAGAGGGTGAGGATAAAGGCTGATTAAAGTATATATTTTTTAAATAAATAATAAAAATCAAGCTAAGCTTGTAAAATTGTTGAAAATTAAACTAATTTCGAACTTTTTGTCGCCTCACTATGATAAAACCTAGGATTTACCAAATTTCTTTTTTTACAGCAAAATACACATACGAAAAGTTTTGATCTGATTTTTTTATTAAACACAAAACATTTAACATTTTAGGGTAAACCTTTTTGATTGCAAGTTGTGATGGTTAAAATTATGAATTTAATTATATATAGTTTTTAAGGGTACTGTTCGTTTATCAAATATTTGAAAAGTTTTTTAAACCGTTATGGCAGATTACAATTTGATGTTAAACTAATCTGTATTTCAAACAAAATTAAAAGTACATACCTCATTGTTTTTTTTTTTTTAGTTTGTTTCAGCAAAATAATTTAACTATTTTAATAAAATTAATTAATAAAATTAATTAATAAAATTAATTAATAAAATTAATTAATAAAATTAATTTAACAAATTAAATTAAATTAAAAATTATGTAATGAATTATTTACTTTATTAATTTAAACATTTAAATTGAAAAAAATGACTTAATTTTATTGAAAGACCTCTAAAATTAAGTCATAGTAGCGACAAAAGTTGTTTTTTTTTTGTTTCAGCTGAGTAGTTTAATTCATTCATAAAAATTATTTACTAAATAAGATTAAATAAAAAAATTTTGATAATTTATTTTATCCACTTGAATTTTTTAATTTAAAAAAATTACTTTAATTTTTTTAGTTAAATTATTTAATAATTTTATTGAAAACTTTAAAAAAAAAGTTATGGTGGAGACACAGGTTATTTTTTAAAAATTTGTTTCAGCAAAGTAATTTAATTATTTTAATTTAATTCATTAATAAAATTTATTTAATTAATTAATTAATTAAAAAATAGTGTAATAATAAATTATTTATTATTTTAGTTTATTTATTTAAATTCAATCTGTTAGGTTACTTATTTAATAACTTTATTAATTTTATTTAAAAACTACGCTACAGTTATTTGAATTCAATTTTTACTTAGGTACTTTAATTAAAAATTATACAAAATTTGAAATAGAAATTTCTGTTTACCAGGAACACGCGTTATTATATCCAAAAACAACAAAATTTTCCTTGAAATAAAAAAGTTAAAAATCTGTATAATTAATTAAGTTGTCCTACCGTGATTTAGAACTTCACTAAAAGATTTTTGATATATTAAAATAATTTTGCTTACCAATCATATTGTAACAATAATACCACTTATTGAATAACTCTGGGTATTGTTTAACTAAACTGATGGGTCCCCTTTCGATTTGGTCTTTAAATACTGCGTTGTAAATAATCAGTCATTATCGATACCAATAAATTATAACTATTGGGGAATTAAGCTTGTCTCGTTTGTTTTATATTAATCTGATAAGGACGAATAGAGGAATGACAATGGTGCGAGCGGATGTTCCATTTTTTGTGTGGTATTTGGTGAAATATTTTGCTAAGCTTGAATTTTGTTTTTATGTTAATAAATCATGTGTATTGAATGAAGTTTCCAGAAAGAATTTATCGTAAATTTGTTGCTAATCAATCAGCTGTTTGATTAGTTTTATTGTGTTTTATCTAATGACTTTTTGTTGCAACATTAATAAATTGCCCAATATTTAAACATTTAAATGTTCCGCAAAATTTTATCCCACTTCCATTCTTAATATTTTCCAGGTGTGAAATAAGAAATAAGAAGAAAGATGGCCAAAGAAGATACAATTGAACACTATCATATAGGAACAAAAAAAGAAGACCTAAAACAACATGAAGACAAGGAGTAAGAAAAGCCAAGGAAGCAGAGAACTTAAAGATGAAGATGTTAAAGACTTGGTGTAGAGCAGAGGCCTGTGCGTCCTGCGGCCCCTCTGACATTTGTATGCTGCCCGCGGCCCAGTAGTTGTATATTACAAGCATTGCTGTTCTTAAAGAGTATAACATTAGGTGTCATTACACGTCAAAAAGTGCTTAAAAAAGTATGAGAAATTAACACGTGATTTAAGAAGAAAGAGAATAATGGAAATTAAAGAGAACTTAGCGGGATAACAAAATTTATTCAAAAATGTGTATAAACTACTTATGAAATTTTTAATATTTCAGCTAAACATCTGAAACCATTATCTCATTGTAGTTTATTAAAAAAATGTATTAAAATTAAAACGGCTGTTAACATTACTTTCCCTGAAAATAAAAAGCTTTTTTCTAATACTTACTATTTTATTTGGATTTTCTGTGGCAAGATAAATTGATAAAATGGCAGAAAACGTAGTATTAAGTCTTAAATATATTGCTAATAACTTTTTATCTTATTCTCTTTGTTGTAATGAATCAACGGATGTATCTAATGATGCTCAACTTTTATTTTTTTTATGTGGAGTAGATATAAAGTTAAATGTTACTGAAGAATTATAAGATTTGGTAAGGATGAAAGGAACTACAACAGCTGAGAATCTCTATTTTGTATTAAAAACTGATTGAGAAATAAAAAATGAGGAAATCGCTTCGAATTAACTACGCTTCTGACTAAGAAATTTAAAACCGAATTTTTTAGGGTATTCTTTGAATGTCACTGCGTTGCTCAAATGTAAAATTTGTGCGAGAAAAAAAAATCATTTTCATATTACTCCGGACCCTTCACATTTACAAGGGAGGGTCACGATACGTTGTCGCTAGAATTTGATTAAGACAGTGTTTATTGCATCAAGGACATCAAAACTAAATGTTTTCCACAGTTATACGTGCCACTGGCCATTTCCTTCCGAAAAATAGGGGAAAAACTGAAACATTGGTATAAAAAGGTCATTTTTGCGATCGCGTTGGCCATGAAACCTTCAGAGACAAAATCGAAATTCTTTTATTTAGCAATGCGCGCATCTTTTGCAAGTAAAATGGTGCAAAGTTTTTGAAAAATGTTTGAACGGTTCCGGAGAAAAACGTCAAAAGCGAAACCCCTGCATAAGCGCTATGATTTGAGAAGTTGTGTGTATCTGTATAACTATATCTATGCGACTTGCATAGGCGTTCAACATAGGGAAAACCGTTTTCACAAAGGCCTCGTTTTCCGCGTTTTTTCCAGGCCCGTTTCAGATTTTTTCAAAAACTTTGCACCATTTTACTTGCAAAGGATGCGCGCATTGGTAAATAGAAAAAATTTGATTTTGTCTCTGACGGTGTCATGGCCAACGCGATCCCAAAAATTACTTTTATTATTTAACTATTCAGTTTCTCCCCTATTTTTGCGAAGGAAATGGCCAGTGGCACGTATAACTCTACAAAACATTTAGTTTTGATGTTCTTGATGCAATAAACACAGTCCTTTGATCAGATTCTAGCGACAACGTATCGTGACCTTCCCTGGTTAGAAGAATCTCCATATCCACTAGAAAGTGGTGCAGTCAGTTACGATTTCATAAAATTTGCAATTGGCCCTTTGGCCCTTTGGCTTAAAAGTTGCATGGGCCTGGTGTAGAGGAACCGAAAAACGTCGGAATATAATAAAATATACACTTCGCGCAGCGTTTTTGGGTTTTATCAACAACTTACTTCCTTCGCCAATTAACTGCAATTTTCATAAAACGCAGAAGAGCAACGTACACTTTTGCATACCACAGTTCTAATTATTGTACAACATGAAGTTATAATTAGTAGAAGCAGAACCAGACGTATAACAGACGATTCAAATTCAATGGTTACCTTGCGTACTACAAGAGCTAAAGCATTTAAATTTGGAGGAGTTTCTAAATTTTCATTCATTTTATTTTTTAATAGTTATTTACTTAATGAGACCGAACATTGACACGAGTGGGCAGTTCTGGAACGAACCGTCGGCGAGTCCTGGAAGCATACGAGTCCAGTAAAGATACTTTTCGGGTATGTTACGAACAATATTTTTCCTGCGTTCGCCTCTGACAACAAAATGACTATCGTCACCATCCATAAGTAAACAATTACTTAACAAACTAAAGGTGAAAATTAGCTTGGTGGTATAACGAGGCTTGTTTGATAGCACAAATCAACAAAACAACTCATCACCATGGAAACCAGGTGCTTTCTGGCCTAGGTTGGTGAAAATGCTTTTTTTTTTCAGCCTAAAAAATGATCGGAAACAACACTGATTTCTGGACGGACGTAAAAAGAATACTGTTAAATTCAGATTCTAGTTTTCATGAAAAAGTCTTTAAAAATTGGCAAAATTTTGTGTTTAAATACAACAACAAACTAAAAGTCATTTTTTAGAGTGTATCAGTTTTCATGAAAACATTTGCAGATATCGGTTTTGATACAACGAGCACCAACCAGCATAAACTTCAGGATATTTGCCAAATTTGAGCCGATAATCTATTTCTAATAATAAGCGAGGCGGTAGGCCCTCGAATTTGAATCAGTTGTAAAGGTACGTCATCATTGTTGTGAAATGACTTCACATATTCTCAGAACATTTGAAAACAAGCGTAAAGCTAGACTTAAGATATTAAGCCAATTCGATAATTTTTTTTTTTAATGAATTAGAGAAGAAAATAACAAACAAGTTTCAGATAGTAACTGTTGTCTCATAAATTAATTATATTTATTGCATCATCAATGTTTGTTTGTTGTGTAATTGTCTAAAACAACGTTCTTTTACAAGACAGTAAGTATTAGATTTGTCTAATTTTTATTTGTTTACGTCAACTATTGTACGTTCTATTAGTATTTTGATTTATGCCTAATTTACATTGGTATAGTAGCTAAAGCAAGTTACTAAATCAAGTAGCTAAAGCAAGTCACTAATCAAGTAGCAAAACTTGTCAAAATTTTGGTTTAGTGAGTGTTTACACAATATACAGGGTGCACCACGACCCTGAGATTCTTCGATAGCTCCTTTATTAATGAAAATATCAAAAAATGTTTAATACAAATACTGTGCGAACCTATTTTCTACATAACCTAAAATTATTTTCAAATATACAGGGTGTTTCGTTTGACCGGCACATATAAAAATTTAATTTTTTAAAATAGAACACCCTGTATATTTTTACATTTTTGGATTTCTCTTAAAATTTACTTTAAAAAATGTTAAAGGTTATATGGATCTTAAGTCAACCGTTTTCGTAAAATTTACATTTTTGTGAAAATTTTGAGCGATACAGCACTGTCAATTTTTTTTTACATTAAAGTTATTTAAAAAAGCGGTAAAATTTCGTTTAAAATTTATATTGACAATAGATTAATTAATACTTTGCGCTAGCTACATTTAAAAAATATTATACAGGGTGTTTTTTACGATTGGTCAAACTTGTGAAACTTTAAACATCGATAAGTCATTTTTCTTAAATACAACACCCTGTATATTTTTACATTTTCTTGTAGAGAATTTAATTGTCTTTCGAAATTATTAAGCATGTCCTATACCTAAAGTTAATATTTTTCGAGCTATCTCGATTTTTATTAGTATTACTAAGGCAATTAAAATATTTTAAAGTGGGCCATGGACGTAAGTCGTAATTTTTCAAAGAATTTTTAAACAAAAGAATAAAAAGAGCTCCAACTTTAATTTTAGTCCAATAATGTACCCCTTTTCCCCGAAATTTATCGTATAAATCGTTTAAAATTATATCCTTGTTCATGTTCTACGCACAGTCGTAGATGTTGTCTCAAAGACTCTAGCACTTTTGATAACATTTCGGGGGTTATACCATTAAAAGCAACACAGAAAGTAATGCAGTTGCCGAACACAGAATACCCTAATAGATGGATAGGGCGAGGTAGACCAATCTCCTGGCCACCTAGGTCACCTGATCTTACCCCTATAGATTTATTTTTGTGGGGACCCATAAAACAGGTGTATCAAGACACCCCAACAACTGCTGAAGATGTGCAGAACAGGATTCGTGTTGCTTTTGATGGTATAACCCCCGAAATGTTATAAAGGGAGCTAGAGCCTTTCAGACAAGGTCTACGGCTGTGCGTAGAACAAGGACATAATCTTGAACAATTTGTACGATAATTTTCGGTAAAATGGGGTACATTTTTAGCCTAAAATTAAAGTTGCAGCTCTTTTTATTCTTTTGTTTAAAAATTCTTTGAAAAATTACGACTTACGTCCATGGCCCACTTTAAAATATTTTAATTGCCTTAGTAATACTAATAAAAATCGAGATAGCTCGAAAAATATTAACTTTAGGTATAGGACATGCTTAATAATTTCGAAAGACAATTAAATTCTCTACAAGAAAATGTAAAAATATACAGGGTGTTGTATTTAAGAAAAATGACTTATCGATGTTTAAAGTTTCACAAGTTTGACCAAGCGTAAAAAACACCCTGTATAATATTTTTAAAATGTAGCTAGCGCAAAGTGTTAATTAATTTATTGTCAATCTAAATTTTAAACGAAATTTTACCGCTTTTTTAAATAACTTTAATGTAAAAAAAAATTGACAGTGCTGTATCGCTCAAAATTTTCACAAAAATGTAAATTTTACGAAAACGGTTGACTTAAGATCCATATAACCTTTAACATTTTTTAAAGTAAATTTTAAGAGGAATCCAAAAATGTAAAAATATACAGGGTGTTCTATTTAAAAAAATTAAATTTTTATATGTGCCGGTCAAACGAAACGCCCTGTATATTTGAAAATAATTTTAGGTTATGTAGAAAATAGGTTCGCACAATATTTGTATTAAACATTTTTTGATATTTTCATTAATAAAGGAGCTATCGAAGAATCTCAGGGTCGTGGTGCACCCTGTATACGAGGTCTACACCCAATTTAAGGAAATTGTTTAGTATTTGACAATAGTCTTTAAGTAAATAGTAATGATTTCTATTTACTTTACTCAAAAAGTCACTAAATTGTTTACTTGCGCAAGTACTAAACAAAGCTGTCTACACGGTGCAAGTAGCTAAATTTAGTTACTTGATTTAGTTACTTGCATTAGCTACTATACCAATGTAAATTAGGCATTAGAGTAGTATTAAAAGGATACATTCTGCGACGCGGCAGATCGGTTAGCTAAAAAATCAAACAAATCACCACTATTTGAACCGTTTATTATAAAGGAGGTGTAAGTCCATTTTCGGAAAAAATTGGGAAGACAAATAATTTATTATAATTTAGTCTTTCACTATAACGTGTAGCATTTAAAATATATGAAAGGGTAATTGAAGAGAGACTCAGAGCAAAAATAAAATCCACGCTACGGGATACACAAGCAGGATTTAGAGCGGGGAGATCAACCCAAGACTGGATCTTTATTGTAAGACAAATCACCGAAAAAATAATAAGCACTAATAACAAGTTGCTACTATGTACAATCGATTTGGGGAAAGCCTTTGACAGTTTAAACAGAGAAGAATTATGAAATATAATGAAAGTCCGAGGAGTGAATGACAAGTTAATTAACCCTAGGAGGTTCAGGGATTTTTTGGCGCTAACTGGTACAACTAGGTCTGCGCAGACCTATATGGGATTTGTATGGGAATGCATAGGCAGGTGTCCTAAAAGTGTGTGTAAATATGTTTCGACTAGTGATTGCAATACCGGTATACCGAATACCGGTATACCGTGCCATTTTACAATACCGAAATACCGTCTCATTTGATGGTCTAATACCGGTATTCGGTATTATTATTTTTTTTTTTTTTTTGATTTTCAATATTTTATAATTGCAGTCTGCCATAAATAAAAAAATAGCAATAAATGCAAAACACAAAATTGTGCCACAAAATGATGTATTTAAGTTAATTAAAAGAGAGATGATATTATTAGAAGACGAAAGAATATTGCAACATTGGAATATTTGCTGTCATTTCATTAAAAAATGTTGCAATTTCTCTTAACTTTATCAAAAATTTTTAATAACCCGAAAATTATTGCAGATAGGTATAGGAAACGCTAATATAGATTGATGTAGAATTTACTTTTGAATTAGAAAATGAAAAAAAAAATGGGCATTGTATTTAAAAAAAACGAGTTTTATTGGTCTGAAATTGTATTAAAAGAAAATTAAATTTTGGACACCCTGTAAGTAATGCATCGATTGCAAAAATTCTTCTATGCATAGTCTAAATTTAAGTGTTTTCTCTTCAAAAATGGCGGCGATAGATAATATTAAACATTCAGATGAAAATCAAAAAATTTCAAAAAAGTCTAAAAAACGACTGCACTTAGGTATAGGGTCTGCTATTAATAGACCCTCTAAAATAACGTGTTAAATCCAAAAATGCAATAAAAAATAGACCATTGTATTTGAAATAAGAAAGTAGACGTCAACTTCCGGTACTTCCGGAAGGGTGGCCATCTTGAAAATATTTTCATTAAACAGATCATAATGCCATTATAGTCATAACCAAAATTTCAGATCAATACCCTTTTTCATTCTTCATATATTTTTAATGCCCTGTCCCAATCAATTAGGTACCCTGTATATCTTCAGTTTTTTGTGTCCATATTTTTTTACAGATTATGTAATTTTTTAAGTTTCTTTATTTTATGTAAATTTGTGTTTTGACATTATACTTGCTATATGTACATATGTGTAAAATGCATATACATATTGTATTTTCAAAATTAATACTTTTTTAAAAAAGCAATACCGGTATTAATACCGGTATACCGGTATTACTTGCGAATAAATACCGAATACCGGTATTGAATTTTGGTCCGGTATTGCAATCACTAGTTTCGACGGTATATACTGGGTGAAGCGCGTGCGGCCTCGGTACAGGAACAATTGCTCATCAATAGTTATCTGGGCACCCGGGACATATAGACGCTCCAAGTTCATCATGAGCACGTTCTACATACACGTTTTACACACATACAAGTCAAAACCTGTTTCAATTGCCTGCCCCACCATTCATACCATTCATAGGTCTGCACAGACCTGGTTGTGCCGTTTGAACCATTTCATTTGTAAACACGAATAAAACCGAGCACAAACACATAAGCGGTCTGATTTTGTGCTCATTGTGTTCGCCACAGCCGCTTCTAGGAAGTCATGGACGGCTTCGTCTCTAACACGCAAAACAAAAAAGTTATACACACGTTTACAAGCAAAAGGTCTGCACAGACCTGGTTGAACCTCCTAGGGTTAAGGCAGTGAAAAGTATGTACTACAAAACTGAGAATATTGTGAAGATTGGAGGAAACACATCAAAAGATTTTGTAACAACAAACGGCGTCAGGCAAAGTAGCATTCTGAGTTCTCCTCTGTTCATAATAATAATGGATGACATAGGAAAAGAAATAAACCAGACAGCAAAGGGGGTGCACTTAGGGTACAGGAAACTTAAACAAATTAAGATAAACGAACTCATGTATGCCGATAACTTAGTATAGTTGCAAGTAGCAAAGAAGAAGAAGAAACTCCTCTTCACGTAATATGCCAGTGTGGAGGATTCACATACTATCGGCGTAGACTTTTGGGGATGGAAAAAGCCAACCAAGAAGAGTTTAGAAAACACCCTGAAAGAAAATTCTGAAGTTTTCCGTAAACACAGGATTGGCTATCACCAGAGGGTATACAACAGAGAATAGACCAAAAGGTCGCAGTACAGGAACCCGAAAGGGAACCACCTACGCGGAAATAATAATAATAATATTACTTTCATAATAAATGGTTCATTTGTAAAATATAATTTCCTAACTTACTTGATCGTTAAGGATAGCAAATATGAAAATTAGTTTAATCTAAAAATAAACACTTATTAAAGTATGTAATTGTAAATTCAATGGAAAATTTGTTAAACCAATAAATCTGTTTGTCAATATCGAGCTAATTTAGCGGATATATTTTAATACCATTTAGCTATCTTCTGTCGATTGTTGTGTAGTGTTGCTTCATACATCGTTATTCTTCTTTTTTTTGTTACATTCTAGTAAAATCTAATTGCGGACAATGCAAATGATAATATAAAATATATCCAGCTATGGATTTTATCTTTTAACGTTTGATCAATGGAATGTTAATATTATAATCCTCACTCTCTCAAGAGGAGAGTTCAAAGTACTTTATCGAAGTACCGACCACACATATGTGGAATAACCGTGAATAGTTCAGTTATGTTTTTGTTAATATGCCGGTCTTAAAAAGTCATGTACAACGAATTAGCAGTTGTTAATTTTTAACTTAAAAAGGCACTTTTTAAAAACGAAGGTGAATTAAGCTTCTAATGAAATTAAAGTTTTTCAAAATAAACAAACCTTTCGATGCCGAAAAAAGTCCAGTTGAAAATAACGTTTTTGTTGTATCTGTCTCAGTTGGCTGACAGGTGTACCTAAAATATAAATAAAAAATTTCAATGCCTTTTTGTGTCAGAGTCAAAAACAATAATTGAAGAACAGATATGCATGTTTTTATAGCTACACATATTTAGCAATTTATCATAATTTATTTTATTATCTTGTTTCTCTTAATCAGGGACTTGAAAGGCAAAGAATAACGGTTCAGTACCGGTTACCGGTTCGATAAATTTTAACTTTTCGGTTTATGGTCCGAACCACCGGTTTTTATTTTATAAAGATTCGGTAACCGGTTCGGCGGTGCCGGTTCAGTTCCGGTTTACTATTTTTGTTTGTGAGTGTCCACGTTTCACTTCCGTGTAAAAGTGCCCGAGTTACTATCTTTTTTACCACTTCCATTTCTCTTAGTTTTGAGACTTCTCTACTTTCAAAAAATGTTGTTCTTTAACTCTTAAATATTCTTCCCACATTTCCTGTCCTTTCGCTTATTTCCTTGTCCATGCCTCCATTTTTCTCTATGACCACTCCTAAACATTTAAAGCGTTCTACCTGTCCCAACCTAAGCCCATTTAGAGGGTTTGGTGTAAATTGCTCGAAGGTAAATTGCTCGAATACAATTGCTCGAATACAATTGCTCGAAAAACAATTGCTCGAATGGGAAATAATAAGACTAAAAAAAACAAATATATCATATATGTATGAATAGTAAAGTATAAAATTAAACCTATGTACAACAAGATCAGTTTGATGAACCACATATATTAAATAATGATGAAATGAATCACACCATAATGTCACTAGAAGTTGCAGTCTTACAGTTTAAGAAATTTTGGATTCTGATTCAATGAACCCAAAACTTTTGTTAGCGATCCGAGTACTTGGCCAAAATATGTAACCATAAAAATTAGAGATTGTTTGATTGAAAATTGTTCTCGTCAAGTTATAGGGATTATCCTAAAGACGAGAATGATATTATTATCGAATGTTACCAAACTGACAAAAACTTACAAGAAGTTATTAAGTTTTTTCAAAATCGCGATAAACGGTATTTTATTATCATTTTAAAATATTTAATGATCAACATGCGCTACTTACTAATGAATACAGTTGTCTTGATTGGAACTTCAAATGTCGTTAAGTAATAAACGTTGATTCAACACAACAAGATAATACGAAACTAAAAACGTATCCAAACATCACAAAAAATAATATATATAGGTAATACAAATGATTTGGGTAACAAAATATAAAATAAAATCATTCCTGTTATTTCTGAAGTCATAAAACAAAATATTTTACAAATAGATAGAGTCGAAATATTGTTCTTTCTTGATACCACCCTAGATTTGAGTCACACAGAACAATTGATACAATATCTGGAATTAAGATACATTCCAGAGCTTCTTTTTATTCATGTGTTGCAACGCTGTACTGTACTTATAAAAATAAATTAACAGAAACGTTTCCAAATACTGCCATTGTATTGCGTATTTATTAACCGCTACCCGTATCTGTAGCTTCCGGGGAAATTAGTTTTTCAAAGCTTATACATTAATAAAAGCGACTACAATGTCCAAAGAACATTTAGGAGGATAATTTACATATAAATGAAATATCATATTAAAGTACAAAATCAAATTTGTACTCTTCGTGCTTTTAATGCCACAAAAGTTTTAATTAATTCACTTATTCGTGAAGGGTTTATTTGCCCGGAACTTGTCGGCTTTCTCCGTAAAGAGGCCCATAGGCCTGTAGTTTATACCCATATTTGTGTGGCATCATCCCCTATCGTAAAATGGTATTAATTAAAATTCTGAAGTGAATGATTTGAACAATCTGGCGTTTTGGCACGAATTGAAAATAAATATAATACAAAATATGCAAAACTTAAATTATTCATGAATTTACCGCCCCCTTGATGAGCCGCTCTTGTGCGGTGCACAACCTGCCCACCTACACGCGGCGGCCCTGTTTATAAATGTTTTTGATATTTACGACATTAACGGATATATGACACATTATAATCATGACATTTCGAGCAATTTGTCTTTCGAGCAATTGTCATTCGAGCAATTTACATTTCGAGCAATTTCCCATTCGAGCAATTGTATTTCGAGCAATTGTATTCGAGCAATTTACCTTCGAGCAATTGTATTCGAGCAATTTACCGCCACCCCATTTAGAGTGATGTTATGCCCTTTGTTCTCTGTTGTAACGATCATAGTTTTAGTTTTTTCGGTATTTATTTTCATATTGATTTTTTCCAATTCCTAGTTTAGAGTTTCTAGATTATGTTGCAGATTCTTCTCTGTTTCCGAGACTAAGACTATGTCGTCTGCGAACTTTAGCTCAGTTATGTTTATTTATTACAACGGAACTTAAATCTAAACAAAAAGAGAGAGACAGTCTTTATAAAATAGCGAAATTAACCAAATTAGGACACTACTGGGAAATGTACAAATCAGCAAGAAATGAATATACTAAATTAATTAAATTTGCTAAAAATTCATATACCGAAAATAAATTAAAAAGTTGTCAAAATAATTCGACTAAAATGTGGAGAGCTCTTAAAGAAATACTGGGGGGAAACAAGAATGTTAAAATTAAAAAGGTGAATTTTGGTGACTTGGAAATTACGAATGAATCAGATTTAGCCACGAAATTTAACGAATACTTTGTAAACAGCATAAAAGATATTAACGAAAATATTCCTTCTCCAATAAATCCAATTCTTAAAATAAAAAGTGCTAGTGACACCTTTAAATTTAGATGTGTTATCTTAGACCAAGTATACAAAATAGTGAATACTATCAAAAATTCAAGTAGTACAGATAATATTTCACTTAGTACAATAAGGGATGCCTTACCAGTAATCGGGCAAACATTAGTTAACATTATAAATGAATCATTACAGTACGGGGTAGTACCAGAAATTTGGAAAATTAATACGGTTATTCCTATTCCAAAAATTATTAACACTAAAAAATGCGGTGAGTTTAGACCTATAAATATGTTACCTAAAATAAAACAAATATTAGAAATTATAGTTAAACAACAACTCGTAGAATTTCTTAACAGTAACAAAACTATTTCAGATTCTCAATCAGGATTTAGACATAAGCATTCATGCGAAACAGCATTGAATTTAGTTTTAACAAATTGGAGAGATGAAATTGAAAACGATAAAATAATTTTGGCAGTTTTTGTCGATCTGAAACGAGCATTTGAAACCATCTGTAGAAAAAGACTTTTGCAAAAATTACAAATGTACGGAATCCAAGGGAATGAACTAAAATGGTTTGAAAGTTATTTATCAAACAGATTTCAAAAAAACCAGGGTGGGAAAAGTAGAATCAAAGGCAATTATTAACGAGTTAGGTGTACCACAAGGATCAGTTTTAGGTCCAGTTTTATTCAATATTTACATAAATGACATTACGCAGACAGTTAAATCGTGTGACATGCATTTATTTGCAGATGATACGTTAATTTCGGTATCAGGTGAAGATTTACAAACAACAGTTAATGTCATAAACGAAGATTTAATTGAAGTAACAGATTGGTTTAAAGCTAATAAACTGGAGTTGAATGTATCTAAAACAAAATGCATGGTAATAGGTAGTACACAATTCAGCAATATGTCAAATGTTAACGTATTTATAGATAATAATAAAGTAGAGATAGTTGAAGAGTTTAAATACCTAGGGGTAATTATAGATAATCATCTAAAATTTAAAAAGAACATAGATTATATTGTAAAAAAAGTTGGTGCAAAAATTAGTTATTTTGGGAGAATATCGAATAAATTAAACTTTGAAGCTAGGATATTGGGCTATCATACAATGATAGAACCATACTTTAATTATTGCAGTAGCATAATATTTCTAAGTAATGAGGGGGATCTAAAAAAATTACAAAAGCAGCAAAACAGAGCTTTGCGTATCATATTACAGTGTTCTAAATTAACTAAAATTGAATATATGCATAATAAGTTGGGGTTCCTTAATATATGGCAAAATACAGTGTATAACGTTTTGGTTCTAATATATAAATGTATAAACCATATGATGCCAGGATATATGAGTAAATATCTGATATACAACAAAGAACAGCATGATTATGAAACAAGACAAAGAGAACATTTTAGACTGCCTAAATGTAAAAAAAGTAGTACACAGAACTCGCTCTATTACAAAGGGCTAAAATTATTTAATCAATTACCAAACGAATTAAAATATTCTGTTAATCTGCATGCGTTTAAAGAAGGTTGTAAGACCTATGTAAAATTGCAATTTTAATTTGAAGTACTAGTTGTAAAGATTGATGTATAAATAGTTTCTTTTAAAACTAAATAAAGCCTATTATTATTATTATTATTATTATTATTCTTTCCATTTTCCAGTTGCCTAGGTAAAACGGTCTCATTTTTTGTTTTACTACTTTAATTACCCCATCTATACTGCTGAGAATAATAATGGACTGAGCACGCATCCTTGTTTTAACACTGTTCTGTTTCAAACGCTTCCGATTCTTCATTTTGTGTTCTTACAATATTTACCGTTTTTTCGTACATGGCTTTTATTGTTAGTTCGAATTAAATGCTTACCACATGAATGATTGTTGTGAAAATATCGTGTTGATGGTACAATTTTTTTCTTTCGAGTTTATTTTTAAGGATTGAGAAAGTACTAAACACACATTTAGGTCTTTGATCTTTAGGCACCATCTTACAATGCCGAATGTTGGGTCCAATAAGGTATTAATAACTAGCAACTAAAAAAAATTATTAACACTAAAAAGTAAAAAATTGAAGATGGATATACACACTTACGAAAAAAATCAGTTTCATGTTTCAAAACAATATTTTTTATTTTCATTTTAACAACAGTCGCATTAAAAAATAATTTAATGAGTTTGTTATCTGCGTTTTTTTATTATATTTACATTCCGTTGTCAAGTTATACGTACAACTGGTGTCATTTTATTTTTGCAAAGGTCTTATTCGTGGCAGCGTAGTTTAAACATTTTGTTCTACGAAATGACACAAACTGCAAAGATGTAAGTAAGACATCAAATACGTTTTTTGTGTGCATTGTAAACTTGTTAAATTTTAACAATTTAATACCAAAAACAATACAACCAGATAAACGTAATAAATAATTTCCTGGAGCATATTTAAATAAGATGCACCTAAGAACAGATTTTGACTAATTCAATTAGTGAAATAAAATTTTAATCAGTGATAATTTAAGCTATGCAGGTGCAATGAAAAATATAGTAGTAGTCTTTATTTGTTCTGAAAAATCCAAAAAAGCGTAGAACATGTCACAGTAATGATATAAAAATACACATATATACGAATATATACAACACAATTATAATTACTTAAAGGAGTTTTTAAAGTAATCGTCATTAAGGTATTCACTAACTCCATAGTAAGCTTTAGAAATTAGGACATTTCTTAATCTTTTCTTCAAGTCGCGAGTGCGTAGATTTTTTATACTCTCAGGTGATGTATTAAATTTGTTATATATTGCAATAATTATAAAGGCAAAATTTTTTTGAAGATAAGTATATTTGAAGCAATCGGGCTTAAGATTTTTTTTATGTCGTGTATTGGCTGCATGGTTTCTTATATTCACTTCAAACAGATCAAAATTATTTCTTACGAAAAGGATGGCTTCGAGAATGAATAGGCCGTAAAAAGTTAATATTTCTTTGTCACGAAAAGTGTCTTTACAATGATCTCGGTAGTTTAGACCAAAAATAGTTCTTATACATCGCTTTTGTATAATAAAGAGGCGTGCAGAGTCACTAGCGTTTCCCCAAAAAATTATAGCATAGCATAACCTAGATTCAACATACGCATGATATGCAGTTTTGACCGCGTTTGTACTGACTAATTTTTTTAGGTTTTTTAGTGCGAAAGGATACCGTGACAGGCTTTGTGACAGGCGTTCGATGTGGTATGACCAGTCCAGTCTAGAGTCAATACCTAAACCAAGAAATGATATTTTATTAACATTTATAGTGGTGGAATTGTTTTTAAGTTTTAGGTCGGAGGTTAATTTACTTTGTGAAAATTTTATTACTTGAGTTTTATTGACATTTAAGGTTAGATTGTTTAATGTGAACCAAAGTTGGAGTTGGCCTAAGCAGTCAAAGAGTTTTTGTTCAGAATTTTTTGAATCCGAGTCACTAATAATAGCAGATGTGTCATCGGCAAATTGTATAAGGGAAGTTTTGGCAAAAACTGGAAGATCATTTGTGTACAGTATGTATGACAGGGGGCCTAAGATTGATCCTTGCGGGACTCCTTTTTTGATTGTCTTTTTGTTAGATTTTAGAATTTTACCTGACGAGTCTTTTCCGGCAACATATTGGTTTCTTTTCGAAAGATAAGATTTTATAAGGTTATGGGCGGTCCCTCGTATACCATAGTGTTCTAATTTCGTTAGCAGTATCTCGTGGTCAACACTATCGAAAGCTTTTGAGAGATCAACACACATGACCATGGTGTGTTTGTCTTTATTGAGGGATTGAAGTACATTTCGGATTGCCATGTAAATAGCGCGGGTAGTTGTTTTGCCTTTTCTGAATCCATTTTGAGAGTTTTATTAAGCCAAAGTGTTCTACGTAATTTTCAATTCGGTTGTAGATTATTTTTTCAAATATCTTACTAATGTTTGTGAGGATGGCTATGGGTCTATAGTTTCCTATGTCACTTAAATCCCCTTTTTTGTGAATTGGTTTGATTTTTGCACATTTAAGTTTGTTAGGAAATATGCCATTTTTTAATGAGAGATTATAATGTGACTTAGAGGTCCAGATATTAAGTCGACAGTATATTTTAAGAGGTTTGTTGGGATTTCATCTTCTCTTGTTGATTTTGTGTTTTTAAGTGACATTATGGTTTTATAGACTTCCTCGTAAGAAGTGGGACGTAGATAAATAGACATATTATTATGTTTGAAGTATGGACGAAAAAGTATACAGGGTGAGGCATCACTTATCTGACCCCCACTTATTTTGTTATTGGAAAGAATTATCAAAAAAAGTTTCAAGTAAAAATCTAATGTTTTGTTAGGAGCCTAATTGTTTGTAGACGTGTTAACAAACGTTTATGCAATGCGTAAATGGAACACATAAACATAACTGAGCTAATGTTCGCAGACGACATGGTCTTAGTCGCGGAAACAGAAAAGAATCTGCAACATAATCTAGAAACTCTAAACCAGGAATTGAAAAAATCAATATGAAAATAAATACAGAAAAAACTATAACTATTATCGTTACAACAGAGAAAAAAGGGCATAACATCACTTTAAATGGGCTTAGGTTGGAACAGGTAGAAAGCTTTAAATATTTAGGAGTGATCAAAGAGAAAAATGGAGAAATGGACAAGGATATAAGCGAAAGGACAATAAATGTGGGAAGAATACTTAACAGTTTAAGAGCAACATTTTTTGGAAATAGAATAGTCCCAATACGAACAAAGGTGGAAGTGGTAAAAAAGGCAGTAACTCCCAACACTTTTATACGTGGACACTCACAAATAAAAATAGTGCATGCAGCACAAATGAGTTTGTAAGAAAAATCCAAGGAAAAACCAAAAAAGACCGAATCAGAAATGAAACATGTAGAGAACAATTAAAGATAAAATCAGTTGAAACAAAAATACAGGAAAGGCAGCTGGGATGGTTGGGTCACATTTATAGGATGAAAGAAGAAAGGTTAACCCAGGAAAGCCTATGAAGCAAGATCACAGGGGGAAAACAATAGAGGTAGACCAAGAAAAACTTGAAGATGAAGTACGCAACAGATAGAAACATCAGATGGAAAGACATGAAAAAGCTAGAACAAGGCAGAAAAACATGGAAAACAGTCAGCACAATACAATTCAACAGCCCTACACCTAACAGTAGAAGGACTCATGACTAAATAAAATAAATTTTCCAATTTACTAATAACATTTTACAATTTAGAAAACGATTTCTAGTAAATTCCAAAGTTTTTTAAAATAAGGAACTTACAAGACTGGGAATTCTTATTGGTACTTAGTTCATGGTGTAGCCTGTATAGTGTATTGTATAGTATGTTGAACTTGGTTCTAGGGTGCTGAACCGCGTCTGTTTCTGGTCTCTAGAGAGACCGAGTTTTCGACGTTTCGACGAGGTCACACTCGTCATCTTCAGGAGTCTGGGTTGACTGAAGATGACGAGTGTGACCTCGTCGAAACGTCGAAAACTCGGTCTCTCTAGAGACCAGAAACAGACGCGGTTCAGCACCCTAGAACCAAGTTCAACAAAGTACAACCGCGAAAACCTTCGTAACAATATTGTATAGTATCTATCTACAAAGCTGATGAATAAGTGCATTTTTTGTGCCACTGAGTGTAGCTCAAGAAAATAGGGACCCAACAAAATTAAGCGCAAAAATATACACGACCAAAAAGCTTGAAAAACATTGACTCGAAACATTATATTTGCGACTTGTATGGTTTTCATTCATTTCAAATCGAAGTATCACAAAAAAAATCGTGGCTCTATTGTTTAAAATAGATGCGATTATTTACCAAATAAAGAGCCAAATAGTCTAAAGAATCTTCCAACTGTATTAGCAGTCATAAAAATAGTCGATGACGTCAAATGATACTAAGAATAAGAATCTCGATAGCAGATTTCTTATCTTAATTTCTAGACGTTATTAATACTATTTTTATTAATCTAAAGGGATTATAAATCGTATGTGGTGATTTATGGAGGCTTAAAGCTAACAAAGCTGTTCACGTCTATTCATATTTCAACTTCTATTTATATTTACAATGCTTATTGTATAAAGCACAATGACTATTAAATCTATGGTACAAATGAATGTACTACAAACTTTGTAATTTAGGTCTGTGGTCTAATATTCGAAAATTAATCTTCCACATTTTCGATAAATAAGTCACTTTTACTGTTTTTTATTTTCTAATCTAATTATTACAAATTTTGCAAGATCATATGACATGTTTATCATTTAATAATATCATGCATACAGGGAATGATCGATTATATTCGTTATTTTCAAACCTTTTTTTAAAAATTTGGCTTGTGTAAATGCTCAAAATAAATAACTTATTGGTGATATATTAATTTTTTTGCAATCTCGGTTTAGCAGAAAATTACCTCAACGTACTTTTTGTAAATGAAACACCCTGTATATTTTTACATTTTCGGATGCAGAATAAAATGCTACATTCGAAAATTTCATCATAAAGATATTTATTTTAAAATAAATTTCACAAAATAACGAAAACAACTGGGTATCACATACCTAATCAAATTTTATTGTTATGTATCATTAAAACGTTGATAAAAACAGTACAAGTTACAGAATCATAAACATTTTAATTTGATCTTATTCTGTAACTTTTACTGCCATTATTAATATTTTTAATGATAAATAACCATGTATAAATAATATTTATACTCAGTGGCGTACGCAGGGGGTAGTAATAAGCCGGAGACTGTAAATTTTGTGCTAAAAACTAAAAATGAGACTGGTGACCAGTGCCGTAACTAGGCAGGTGCAACAGGTGCAACCGCACAGGGCCCAGACCTGAGGGGGCACTTAGAGCGCCTACGAAATAAAATGAAAATTAAAATCCTAGGTGTTTTTTAGATGATGTATTCAGATATATTAAGTTAAGAATATAATTTTCTTTACAAATATACTTTTAGTTTATGTAAAAATGTTTAATTTAAAAAAAAAAAAATCTAGTGCTATAGGGGGCCCAAATTTAATATCTAGCACAGGGCACTTCAGAGGCTAGTTACGGCCCTGCTGGTGACCTAAGAAAAAGCAATCAAGTTGCCTACGCCACTGTTTATCCTATTGCTTGTAAATAACAATTGATTTTGGCAACCAAGTGAGAGTAGTTACATGTGTCTGGATTTTGTAATAGTTAGTTTTTTCAGTTATTTTGTAAACTTTGTTTTAAAATAAAACCTTTTATGGTGATGTTTCTGAATATACCTAGTCTGTTATTCTGCATCCAAAAATATAAAAATATACAGGGTGTTCCATTTAAAAGAAATAAGTTGGGGTAATTCATGTTAAACCGGAAATGCAAAAAAAATGAAAATATCGTCAATAAAATCTATATTTGTGATTTATTTAAGCCAAATTTAAAAATAAGTTTGGAAATAACTGAAGGTACGGTACAATTATTAACTCTAAAAATTATACTTGAATATTTTGTAATTAAAATACCAAACCAAAACCGATGTAATTGTATGTACGTGTTCAAATAAAAAATGCATATTCTATTTATTGCGTTTATTTCTAATTTTAATATATAAAAAACCTGAAGTAGGACGACTTTATGATTTTTTTAGAAATCAACGCTGAACTAAAACGTAACAAATTAGCGATTTTTAAATTAAACCCAAAAAAACTACACACAACATAAACTATTTATTGTAACTAAACATTTAGAATCAAGATTTATATTTATATTGCTATTACGGGACACCCTGTATATACAAAAGTATTATTGTCCATTGTATATAAGCAAATTTAAGAATTTTGTTGATGTCATCGGTCCTTGACAACAATTTACAAATTAGTGTCTTTTTATTTATTTTATTGTTTTAATGACTTTTTAAAGCTTTAGGTATTTGTTCACGAAATGATTTCATATTTTTTCATTTACACAATTCAAATAAAAGTGTTGATTTAAATCCCCGTTGGTAGTATTAGTAGCCACTAAATTTGAAATTTCTTCGACCAATAGCATTAGGCCGTTTGAAGGCAGTCGGCCAATGATCTTGAAGCTGTATGACAACATAACCTGCCAGTTCTCAGTTGAGTTTTAACGGTTTTTACTGTCTATACACTATACAGTGTGGTGTTTTATTTATTTTATTATATACAGTGTAAATACTTTTAAGTGTTAAAATGGAACCTTTAAAGGAACCAATAAGTGTACGAACTGCAAGACTTAACAAACAAATTTTGGAGCAAACGCCTGTTCAAGATAAACAGCTAAATTTTATTAACCGTGAAAGCCTGATCGATGCCCTCACAGTATTATACGACGAATCCAACACAGAATATTTAAAAAATTGTGATAAGCGTATAGCACAATTCGTCGATAAATATCGGAACACAGTGAATGAACTCAAACGTGTTCGTGTAAATATTTCTGATTTCGAAATTAAAAGTGCCATAGGTCGAGGGCATTTTGGAGAAGTACATGTTGTCAAAGAGAAACAAACTGGGGATGTGTACGCCTTGAAGCGGATAAAAAAGGTTGCATGTCTTGAGCAGAAAAGTACCGCTTTCGAAGAAGAACGGAATATTATGATGCTAGCTCAATCACCTTGGCTTACGTCCTTACAGTATGCATTTCAGGATGGTACTCATTTATATTTTATTATGGAATACCATCCTGGAGGTGATTTATTGGGGCTATTGTACCGTCAAGGAGGTACGATTCCAGAGAGTGCTGCAACGTTTTACGTTGCTGAGTTGGTAGGTGCCTTTCGTTTCGTATTAACAACCTTATCTTAGTAGTTCTGTCTTCATATACCTCGGTTATTGGCCTATGTACGTAAACTACAATTTTTTAAATTTATTTAAGAGTAAATGTTTCTGCAGGTTTTAGCCCTACACGATCTTCACAGCATGGGATACGTACATCGCGATATCAAACTGGAAAATATTCTGCTCGACCGATGCGGACACCTCAAATTAGCTGACTTTGGCTCAGCTGCTAAGCTTAATCTCAAAGGTGTTGTCAACGAATCTCTCCCCATTGGAACACCAGATTATATTGCCCCAGAAGTTCTTCAATCGATGGAAAATAAAACCAACAGGAAATTCTTTTATGGGGTAAGACTTTACAGAAATTATGTGGCCATATTAAAAATAGTTTTCTCTTTATAAATTGATAAAATATGCAGGTTGTTCTCTTTACGATAAGAAATTTATAACTATTTTCAAAATTTTGTTTTGCAGTTCTACTTTGTTTAATTTTTGTTTTAATTGTTTTTTTTTTGTTTCTTAAGAGTTTGTGTTACATTTTTTTATCGATTAATTTAGGTATCGTGTGACTACTGGTCCCTTGGTGTCGTAGCCTATGAACTTATAGTAGGAAATGCACCCTTCAGTGGCACCACCACGACAGCCACGTACAATAAAATAATGAGCTACACCAGCAGCTTAAAATTTCCACACGATATAGTCCTGTCGCAGGCTTACGTGTCCCTTGTTAAAGGGTTGTTGACCGATTGCAACGTTCGGCTCACGTACGAACAAATATTAAAGCACCCTCTATTTCACACCATAAATCTAAACAACCTAAGAGACCAAGTACCTCCATACGTGCCAAAGATTAGTTCCGTAGACGACACTAGTAACTTTTCTGACGTCCACGGCAAGCGCTTCGAGCTGAACGTCGAAGATTTCAAAACTAAAACGCATTTTTCCGGAAGGAATCTTCCTTTTATCGGTTTTACGTACACGTACGACGTTAAAAACGAGTGCCAAGAACATTACGGCTCGCAGTCGATTGTTAAGGATGAGAGGATTCAAGATTTGCTCAAAGAAGTCGATAAGTTGCAGAGAAAGTTGACTAAAGGCGACAGTTTTCGTAATGTAAAAGAGAGTTTGGAAAAGAAGTTGGAGGAGAAAGCTATGAAGTTGGACAGTATCGAGAGTTTGAGGGACAGGCTCGAACGCGACTTGGCGAATAATATTACAGAATGTGCGGTGAGTGCTTAAAAGTTTTCATTTTCAGGACTGAACTGTTAAAAAAATTAGGTTTGGTTTCAATTCCCAATGTTATCAGACATGGGCGTCCGCAGAAAAATTTCCAGGGGGGCAAAGCATAGAGACAAATAATATGTATAAATTTTAATTAAATTTACTTATTATTATCATTTGTTTTTACAAGTACTAATTTTTACTCGATCCCAGAAGGGGGAAAGTTTGCCCTCCCTGCGGACGCCCATGTTTTCAGATCTATTTTTGTTTACAACTCTGCAGTAAAGAGTAAACTAATTATTTTATTAAATTCAATTTATTGTATTCCGTACAGGGCATGTATTATTTTTTTCAGAATATTCTACTTTAGATAACTATGATTTTTCAGTTTTCAAAATTCAATGAAAAATCATTGCATAAAAAATTGTTTTAAGTATGAGTATAATAATACTTCCCCCTAAAGGTGAGCGTAAAATTAGGTTTCTATTTATTTCTCAAATTTGGATAAATGTAAAAGAATTATATTTGGTAAATGCTTTATACTTAGTAAAAGGTTTCCCATAGTAATATTTTCGATCATCTGCCACCTTCACAGGGGGCTGAAAAGTGCGACCCCTGTTGGTTTTTTTATCAGAACTTTTTGGTGGGTGGAAATTTTGCAATTTTATATTTTTTTTTGAAAAATTAATTAATTTAGAAACTTTTTTTGTTCTTTAGTTCTAGTAAAACCTGCCGTTTTTGAGTAAAAAATAAATCAAGTCAACATGAACCATGATCGAAAATATTACTATGGGAAACTTTTTAATAAGTATAAAACATCTACGTTTATCCAAATTTGAGAAATAAAATAAAAACCTAATGTTATGCTCCCCTTTAGGGGGTGTAAATCAGAAAGGATAAGTCTAAAGAAAAAAATTTATATGAAAGACCCCCTTTAATTTTCGATAAGAAATCACCACCTGAGTTTTTTCGCAATATTTAAGAAACACCCTGTATTACACACATTAGTGTTAGGAAATCAGTTCTATGGTACGCTCATAGGCATTGCTAACCGACCGAAATGTGTGAATTTGAACCTTACGTATTACGTCCATAAGTCCACTAACGAAAATAAAACCTTAAATATTTTTAAGGGTTTTTTTCAGGCGCCCCCCAATAACTTTTAAATTTACATTGACAAAAAGGTTGCCGACCCATGACTTGGGGTAATGAAAATTTAACATCTTTTGGCACCACTGCGACATGTATTTATTCATTTGTTTTTCTGTTGTGCCGCCAGGTTTAATTTTTTCAAATAGCATCATGGGTCAAGTGGGGCAGCGATTCTTAACCGGGGGGCTATTACAGGTGTATCTTCTATTTAATGACGTATTAAATGCACAAAATAGTATACAGGGTGCCCCAGTTATCGTGGACAGCATGGGGATAAGTACGGCTAGTTAGTTCATTGAAAAAAAGATATCTTTATCTTTTTATTCAATGGTTTATTGATGTAGTGTTTTTTTGTGTTTTTTAATGGCCACTTTGATCAAACATAATAAATACAATAATATTGCAATAACTTGCTTATTTTTAAAGATAAACCCAACAACTCATACATCAATGAAACGAGAAAAAAATATTTTTTTTAATGGTGCCACAGCAAACTACAACCCGTATTTAAAATAAAAAAGTTGATGTTAAAATGCCAAAAACAAATGAAGATACGTAAAATTTATTAACAAATTTTAAATCTGCTCAAAAAAGTGTCCTAATAATGTTGAAAAATATTTTGAGTATGATTTTAAATAAGCAAGTTATAAGCAAAAATCGAAAACGTCGTTCTTTTGTTTTTTATAAATAGCGCAGAAACAGTCAACTTTTTTAAAGTTGTTTTTCCATAGAGCAGTTGTTAAATCATAGATCATTTTGACTCTTTTAACCATCTCTGTATCTCTTACAGTTTACGAGATCCCCATGCTGTTCACGATAACTGGGACACCCTGTGTTCCTGAAATGCTTGTTCTTCTCAAAACAAATTGTTTATTATTTGACGGCCAAAAAAATCTTTGTGATTTGGTTTTGCTAATTTTAATTATTAAAAAAATGTATTTTGAATATAAAAACTTAAGCATTAAAAAAGTGC
This sequence comes from Elmis aenea, assembly GCA_947652605.1. Taxonomy (NCBI): domain Eukaryota; kingdom Metazoa; phylum Arthropoda; class Insecta; order Coleoptera; family Elmidae; genus Elmis; species Elmis aenea. Next base: position 9,633,565 of record OX393583.1, on the reverse strand, counting down.
TTTGGCACTAAAATTTAAAAAAATTCAAAAAGTGAATCAATCGATTTGGCTCATATCTTTTTCAATAATTCCCAATTAAATCGAACCCATATTGAAAGAGCTTTCGGATGTCTTCAGCAGTTTCCATGAACATTAAAAAATCAACTTTTTTTTGCTGCAACAATTTGATTTGGTTTTTTCAACAATAAATTTCTTATGTACTATGTAGTCATATTTGATTGTCACATAATTGGCCAGGAGATGGCTCTTTAATTTGATTCAGCCTGTATGATATTATTCAAAAAAATACCTTTACATTTAGTTTTTCACCGAAGTTGTCTTATAGGCACTAAAGAGAACATTGGAATTGGAAAGGAAAGACAGAATAGAGCTCGAACGTAGAGCCCTGGATTTGATCAAATCTGCCAAACTGAAATGGGAAGTTTCGGAGAAAACTAAGGTAGATGCCCTTAACGGAGAACTACAGCAGCAACAAAATAAAATTGAGGAGTTGACGATGGCCAACGATGTACTTAAAAAACAACTGGAGCACGCTGTAATGGCAGAAGATAAGCACAAGGTATGTTTAAGATGTTGGAACAGTGTTTACGAAAGTGTGGTACCCCTGGAGTTAACGAAAGGTTTTCAAGGGGTACACAACAGAATTTTTTATTTTACCGTAGCATTAGCAGCAAAAAACAATTAATTAAAATTTAATACGTGAGAAACCAGTCCCCTCTTCGGCCAATAGGGGGTACGCCTATAAGACTTGACTTTCAAAAGGGGTACGAGATGGTTGTAAGCAGTGGTGAGCTGTAGGGGGCTCGCGCGAGCCCTTTGTTAAATTATTCCTTAATTTGCGAGCCCCTTGTTCTTCCTGTTAACCATTTTTTCAAGAAAAAATATATCTTAAAATCATTGTCATTACATACATTTGGAAAGCGACAAAGTCATGCCTATCAAGCAATGACGATTAAATTTAGAATAACCCATCGCACAATAGAATTTTTTGAATTATGTACAATCACTCGATTATTCACGTTTGAATTTAAAATGCCATTTTTTTCCAACATATAATTAACATTTTTTTTTTGTTTTTATTTAACTATGAGCGAGCCCTTTGTTAAAAATTTCATAGCTTACCACTGGTTGTAAGTTTGGTCTTGCTTAATTTTTGTTTACAGAATCTACAGGGTGCTCCACATAGAAGGGCCACTATTGAGATCTAAAAAACGGTAAGACCTACAAAGAATTCTAAATGAGACAAATTGTTCCCCTCTCTGACAATGAGATGTATTCAGTGATGCTATAATGTTATAAAAAAGTTCCATGGCACGCTAGATAATAAACAAAAATCAAAATTTTTAAAATTATTAATAACTCTGTTATACCTGATGATCAAAAACTATTTTTGGGAAAAAAGTTAGAGATTTTTTTTTCACACTAAAATGAAACATTCATTTGTTTCAATCTTTCAATATTGCTTAAATTCATGGCACTCTATAGCTTCATAGGGACTTTTTAACGAATTTTATTTGTTTTTCGAGTCTAAATATCAAAATAAACACATTAAACCTTATATTATTATAAGAGGAAAAAGAGCTTTTTCATGAGGCCATAGCCTACTATGGTTTCCATATAAAAAATGCAAGTTTGTAATTAATGTAAGAAATTAAACAATATTAAAACAAATGAATGTTTTCATTTAACAGTGTGTTAAAAAATCTACAACTTTTTTCCCAAAAATATTTTTGTACCATCATGTTAACCGAGTTATTAGCGATTAAAAAAAAAGCTCATTTTAGTTTTGGTTTATTATCCAGCGTGCCATGGATCTGTTTTAAAACATTAAAGCATCACTGAATAGGTCTCAGAAAGGGGAACAATTTGTCTAATTTTAATTTCTTTCTAGTTCTTACTGTTAACGAGATTCCAACAGTGGCCTTTCTATGCGGACCACCCTGTATATCACACCCAATTTTTGTCAAATAGAAAACTTGTATTAATGAGACATATTTTGTTTCATTATATGTCTAATAAAAATTAAGGGGGCTCCGTAAAATATGTATGGTTGGGGTTCGACAATTTTTGAAAAATTGTATAAGGCAGCGGTTCCCAAACATTTCGTTGCTGAACACACACACACAAGTTTTCAAAAATTGTGGAATTGTAGCTAAACCTATATTTTACAGACCCCCCTTAATTTTAATAAGATATTAAATATGTACAGGGTGATTCAAATTCGAGGGCGACCGTGGGGATCTCGCTTATTACTGAATTCAAATTTGGCAAAGTTGCTAAATTTTATGCTCATCAATAATATCAAAACAGATTTAAAATATCTTCAACTGTTTTTGGAAAAATTGAAAAAAACTGAAAAAATTACTTAATTTTTTCTGTAACCTTTTTATTTATAATTTTTTTTTAAATTGTAAAATCTTTTACATGGCAACTTTTTATTTTACTTTTAATGGTGCCATCAATTTTTTGCTGTGCCGATTCCGTTTTGTTTTATGGATACTAACTTTTTAATTTCTTATGGGCGACAAACTTTATTTTCATCTAGTTATTAGATATGTTGAATAAATGAAAGCCCTTTTTTTTCCAAATTAACACGTTTATGTAAATAACATAATTATGTAATACATTTTTGAAATTAGAAAAAAAGTTCTAGCTAACTAGATGAAAATCAAGTCTGTCGCCCATGAGAAATTAACAAGTTGGTACCTGTAAAACAAAACGGAATCGGCACAGCAAAAAATTGATGGCACCATTAAAAGTAAAGTAAAAAGTGGCCTAGTTAATTACAGATTTTAAAAAAATATATAAATAAAAAAAGTTGTAGCCAAAAACCAAAAGTAATTTTTTCAGTTTTTTTTAAATTTTTTTCAAAAACAATTGAATATATTTCAAATTTGTTTTGATATTATTGACGAGCATAAAATTTAGCAACTTTGCCAAATTTAAACCTACCCTCTAACTTCAATAATAAGCGAGTTCCCCATGGTTGCCTTCGAATTTGAATCACCCTGTATATCGTGTGTGCTTTATTTTAGTGGTGTGATTTAAATGCTGTAAAAATAAGCTAACAAACACTTGGAACCCCTTATTTTGTTCACGGTACCCACTTTGGGAAATGCTGGTGTAAGGGTTCCTCGATAAAATAAGTTTGGGAACCGCTGGTCTTCATGCAAATATAAAAAATATTTTTAAATACTCCTACCTGTATCTAAAACCTTTTCTGAATAACTCTAAACAAATGAATTATTCAAAATGTACAATTTAGAAGTACACACAGATTAAGTAAGTTATCTTAATAACAGTTGTGTAAAACGGCTCAAAACCAACAAACAATATTTGCTAAGAAATAAAAGTCTTCAAGCTCTCTGTTTACACATATAGCAGATTAATTTAAGCCTTACCTTTCAGAGTTCTGTTGACAAAGTGCAGAAGTTCAACAGGAAGAGCATAGTGGGCCTTGAATCCAGGCTGGAAAGAGTGACCACAGAAACCCAGAGCAAAATATCCGAGCTGCAAAACCAGCTCGTGCAGGTGACGCACCAGAAGAGCGTGCTGGAAAATAAGATCGAAAATTATCGGGCGAGCGAAGACAGGTTCAAGGAACAGCTGAAAGTCGAAAAACAAAATCACGCCGAACTGACACTAAAAACAAACGAATCGCAGAAGATGGTCATGAGTTTGGAGGCCAAAGTGTACGAACTGGAAAATAACGCCAAAGAAATTGTAACGTATCGGAGGGAAATATCGTCGCTGAAGGATGAGTTGAAAAAAACGAAAAGCGAAAATAAAATTCAAAAACTTGAAGACGAGTTGAAGAAAGAAAGGGATGTTTGTACGAATTTGAAGAAGCAGATTGAGGTAAGATACTTTTATTTGGCTAGGAGCTAAGTATCTTGTAATTTTTTTTCAGGGTTTCGTAATTTTTATAGTTATTCATTTGTTATTTTTAGTAGTTTTTTTTTGCTAATTGCTGTACAGGGTGGTTCAAATTCAAGGGCAACCATGGGGATCTCGCTTATTACTGAAGATAGAGGGTAGGTTTAAATTTGACAAAGTTGCTAAATTTTATGCTCATCAATAATATCAAAACAGATTTGAAATATCTTCAACTGTTTTTGAAAAAATTGAAAAAACTGAAAAACGACTTTTCGTTTTTTTTCTATAACTTTTCTATTTATAATTTTTTTAAAATCTGTATGAACTTTTACATGGCCACTTTTTATTTTACTTTTAATGGTGCTGTCAATTTTTTACTGTGCCGATTCAATTTTGTTTTATAGGGATACAGGGTGGTGCTTTTTTCAATGCTCACCATTGCTATCTTGGAAACGGTAAGAGATACAAGGTCGGTTAGATCAGAGAAAAGTTGCACATTTTTATGGCGATTAAGAATCTGAAAAGAAATCCTGGAAATTTTGATTCGTTTTTGATTTATTACAAAAAAACTAAAAAATGTGATTTTAGAAAAATATTATTATCTTCCCTACCACTGACACTATTTAATTTAAACTTGTTAACTGTATGTTTTTGACCGTCCTGATTTTGATGACGTCAACAGAAATTTTCTAAGCCTTCTAGATTTTAAGTTGCGATAGTCAACTTTATTATTTGTTATGGCCGCCATATTGGATTTTAACACCATCAGGTAGACAAAAAAATTAGCTTTTTAGATTGGTAACCAAGATGCCTTTTTTCTTTAAAAAAAACTTGTTTATTTATATGTGTAAATTGTATGTAAATAAATAAAAAAACTAACGAACGACGTCCGGCGACCGTCGAACGACGACCGAAGGCCGGCAAACGACGACCGTTGAACGACAAACGTCGAACGACGACCGTTGAATGACGAACGACGACCGAAGAACGTCGAACAACGAACGACGACCAACAACCGTCGAAAGACGAACGACGACCATCGAATGACGAACGACGACCGACGGCCGATGAACGACGACTGACGAACGATGACCGACGAACGACGACCGAAGAACGACGAACGACGACCGAAGAACGACGACCGACGAATGACGACCGATGAACGACGACCGACGACCGAAGAACGTCGAACGACGAACAACTACCGACGACCGTCGAACGAGGACCGACGGCCGACGACCGACGAACGACGACCGAAGAACGTCGAACGACGAACAACTACCGACGACCGTCGAACGAGGACCGACGAACGACGACTGACGAATGATGACTGACGAACGACGGCCGACGACCGAAGAACGACGAACGACGACCGAAGGCCGACGAACGGCGAACGACGACCGTTGAACGACGACCGTTTTATGACGAACGACGACCGTTGAACGACGACCGTTGAATGACGAACGACGACCGAAGAACGTCGAACGACGACCAACGACCGTCGAAAGACGAACGACGACCGACGACCATCGAATGACGAACGACGACCGACGGCCGACGAACGACGACTGACGAACGATGACCGACGAACGACGACCGAAGAACGACGACCGAAGAACGGCGACCGAAGAACGACGAACGGCGACCGTCGAACGACGACCGACGACCGTCGAACGAGGACCGAAGAACGACGACCGAAGAACGACGAACAACTACCGACGACCGTCAAACGAGGATCGACGAACGACGACTGACGAATGATGACTGACGAACGACGGCCGACGAACGACGACCGAAGAACGACGACCGAAGAACGACGAGCGACGACCGTTGAACAACGACCGAAGAACGTCGAACGACGAACAACTACCAACGACCGTCGAACGAGGACCGTCGAACGAAGAACGACGAACGACGACCGAAGAACGACGAACGACGACCGTTGAACGTTGAACGACGACCGAAGAACGTCGAACGACGAACAACTACCGTCGAACGAGGACCGACGAACGAAGAAAGACAAATGACGACCGAAGAACGACGGCCGACGAACGACGACTGCCGAACGATGACCGATGAACGACGACCGTCGAACGAAGAACGACGACCGTTGAACGACAAACGTGGAACGACGACCGAAGAACGTCGAACGACGAACAACTACCGACGACCGTCGAAAGAGGACCGACGAACGAAGAACAACGAACGACGGCCGACGAACGACGACTGACGAACGATGACCGACGAACGACAACCGACGACCGAAGAACGACGACCGACGAACGACGACCGAAGAACAACGAACGACGGCCGATGACTGACGACTGACGAACGACGACCGACGACCGAAGAACGACGACTGACGAACGATGACCGACGAACGACGACCGTCGAACGACGACTGTCTGGTGTTTTAAATTTATTGTCATTTCGTTTTTTTATTAGACCTATAAAATGCTGTGTCACTTTTATTTATATTATAATTTCAATTGTTTTTCAGAAAATTCGCGATTTTATAGATTATTTATACAAATTTTCAAATTTTAACAAGTTTTTTGAAAGAAAAAGAGTATGTTGGTTACAAATCTGGAAAGCTAATTTTTTTGGTTTGTCTGATGGTGTAAAAATCCAACATGGCGGCCATAAGAAATAAAAAAGTTGACTATCGCAACTTGAAATCTAGAAGGCTTAGAAAATTTCTGTTGACGTCATCAAAACCAGGACGGTCAAAAACATACAGTTACCAAGTTTAAATGAAATAGCGTCAATGGTAGGGAAGATAATAATATTTTTCTAAAATCACATTTTTAATTTTTTTTGTAATAAATCAAAAACGAATCAAAATATCCACTATTTCATTTCAGATTCTCAATCGCCATCAAAATGTGCAACTTTTCTCTAATTTAACCGACCTTGTATCTCTTACCGTTTCCAAGATAGCAATGGTGAGCATCGAAAAAAGCACCACCCTGTATACAGCGTCATTTAAAAAGTGTGCAACAAATGGGAAAAATTTTTATTTTCGATTTCTCGGAAAATTTTATTCCTAATAAAAGTTGGTGCATGGTCTAAAACAAATTTTAAGATGAAAAAAAGTTCGATAAAAAGTCATAGGACACTAGATTTTAGCGATTTTTGAAATATTCACAAGAGTAAGAGCCCTTCTTTTAAGAGATACGATAAAAAATTATAAGAAAAAGTTATTTACAATCTCAAAATATGGCTAGATTTAAATTTTGATGGTCAAATTCAAATTTTTATTTTTTAAGAAATTTTAACATTCAAAAAGTCTGCAACAAACGGAAAAGTTTTTTATTATCGATTTCTTAGAAAATTTTATCCTTGATAAAAGTTAGTGCATGGTCTAAAACTAATATCAAGATGCAAAAAAGTGTAATAAAAAGTCATAGGACACTAGATTTTAACGATTTTTGAAATATTGCAAGAGTAAAGTGCTTAAAATTTCTTAAAAAATAAAAATTTGAATTTGACCGTCAAAGTTTAAATGAAGCCTTATTTTGAGATTCTAAATAATTTTTTCTTATACAATTTTTTTGTATCTCTTAAAATTAGGGCACTACTCTTGTGAATTTTTCAAAAATCGCTAAAATCTAGTGTCCTATGACTTGCCAAATTTGAACCTACCCTCTATCTTCAATAATAAGCGAGATCCCCATGGTCGCTCCTCGAATTTGAATCACCCTGTACAATTATTGTTTTTTTAAATTTGAAATTAAATTTTTCGTTATTTAAAGGCATGTGTGTTAAATGTTATTGTTTGATTAACTATAGAATCTAAAAGAAGAAATCAATTGCTCGACGTCGTCTCATGAAGTCACCGTCCAAGAACACAGGAAGCATTATAGCCAACAAGTCGACGAGCTGGAGCTGAAACTTAAGAAAACTCTCGAAGAGCGGAGCGATTTGGAAGTCAAGCTGCAAGAGGCACAGCTTAACAACCAGCACAACAAAGTTAAAGTCAAGAGTTTGGAAGATCTCTTGGCTAGACTAGAGAGCGGCGTGTCTAAATTGGAAAGTGACTGCGAAAAGGAGAGCGTCTTGAAGGAACAGATAGAACGACTAGAGCAACAATTGATACAGGTATTTAATAATGTTGTTTCTGTTTAATTTTTATGTTAAAACGTTTTACATATTAGTTTATTTTGTGTTATGAATCTTTACTTTTATTATTATTTTAATTATAGCTTGCAATGTCTTCTTTTGTTTTTGTCAAGACTCTCATATTATTGTGCACAGTATACAAAAAGAATGAGTCATTTAAGTTCCGGCAGCGGCTAATAAATTAATTAGTTCATATTGACTCATGTGCATAAACCAGTTCATGTATTAGTTCGTGAATCAATACAAAATCGCCTGCTGGAACAAACCTATCATAATACGATTAAAAACCATGTTTTTTCTTCTGTTTAAATTTAATTTAATGAATTTTAATTGGAACTAGTTTTATTAAAAAAATTATTTGACCTGAAATAAGTGTGTTAGTTGACATTTTTTCTTTAAATTAATATAACTTACTATTTCCATTAGGATCTAAATTAAACGCTTCACGAAAGTAACCCAAAATGCTATATAAAAACATATAAATGCTTTACGAAAAACTTGTGCACCCTATACAGGGTGGACCAAATTCGAATGTTTTACGGGGTATCTCGGTTACCGTAATAGATAGCGAAAATCTGATTTTGGACTCTTGGGCTATGTTTTTGAGAAAATAACGCCTGTGCAATCAGATTTTTTCTATCGGATTCCATTTTGGCACTACAGACGAAAATTGAAATTTCATCATTTTTGAAAATTTGCTGTAACTTCTTTATTTATTAAATTAGAACAAAATGTTATAGAGGTTTTTTATACAGATTTTTATGCCTAATTTAAAAACAAAAGTAATTTTTTCTTAGCCTCCTTGACTTTCGAGATATGGAGTAAACTTACATTTTTTTAAATGGAAACCCTAGTTGGCCATGACTTTATGTGAAAGAGTATTTTTTTTGCTTTTCAAAAATATATAGTTTTATATATTTTTTGCAAAAAATAACCAAAATATGGCCAATTTTGTAAAAATTCGATCATCAAAGTTTGCCATGATTTCGTAAACAACTGATGTTTGCAATTATTAAACAACTAAACGTCATTTCGAAGTAAATTCTGAAACAACCGTTTTTGGTTTTTATCACTTACAAAGTAATATTCTAACATATTAAACTTTTCAAAGAGTTCAAATTTAGCCATGTTCACAATACCACAATAAACAGTTATAAAATACAAAATAATACACGGATTTGCTTAAAAGTCAACAGTCCTACACCTAACAGTAGAAGGACTCATGACTAAATTTAAAAAAAAATATATTATATTTTTTTAAAGACGGTGTTTACCAAAGTATGGTACGCGTACCCCTGGGGGTCTGCAAAAGGGTTTTAAGAGATACACGATGTAATTTTTATTTTCCTTTAGTGTTTGTTAGCCTACCTAGAGGGGTACGCCGGTAACACTAAACTCTCAAAAGGGGTACACGATGGCTGTAAATTTGCTAAACACTTCTACCAAAATTTAAAATTACTAACAATTTCTTTTATTCTTAATACACTGTGCTTAAAGAATTTATTTTTCTGGACCTTTTTTTTTAAATTAATTGTTTATCATATTTTTTGTTTTCAATTAAATATTATCAATCATTGTTTCTATAAAAAAACTTTTTACAATCGTGCAGAAAATTCAAGTTTTTTCAAATCAGTATTGTTATACCAATTTAATTAATTCATTTAGATACACACACGACTTAAGCAGCAATATTTTATAAATAAATCTGGCAGTGTAGGTTCATGAGAATAATTGCAATTTAAAATTGGGCAAAAATCACTTGAACAAAAACTTTCAAGGCCCAATAATTATCATTGTATGGTGCCATCTGTTCTTGACTGATAATAAGACCTGTTTCTCTTTTTTTTTTTGTAAAAGAACTCAATTGTTTTTATCTCTTGTTTTGGTGTTTAGGTCCATGAAACATCAGCGCTTGAAAAACAAGAGCTGAGCCAGTTGAAAACGAAATTCTGGATAATGGAAAGAGATTTTAAAAATGCAGACATCGATAAGCGAATACTGAAACGCGAGTTGAAAGAAGTCGAAGATCTAAACAAGAATCTGATCAAAGAAAAGGATAACCTAAACGCGAAAATCGAGGAAGACAAAAAGATGTTCGAGAGCGCCTTGCTCGAGCTTAACAATCTGAACGAAAGTTTGGGAGCCGAAGTGCTGAAGTTGCGCGAGATCCAAAACGGTCTCGAGGAAAAGGTTCTGAACGAGAAGGAAAAGTGCGACGGTGAAAAATGCGTGATCGGCGATCTCAAACTGCAAATCGAAGATCACAAATCTCATATTAGCAGATTATTGAAGGACGTAGATATAGGCAGATGTGAAAAGGACGAAGTGACGAGGAAGTTGGAGTCGTGCCAGAGCGACAACGAGCGAATGAAACGTGCCATAGAAAATGCCACCAAAGAAAAAGTTGTTGCATGTAATGAAGTGGAAAATTGTCGAAGGGAACTACAAAACACAAATCTGGTAAGTACAGAGATTCTTTATTTGTTAGATTTTTGATTTTCATAACTTTAAATTTGAGAAAATTTTTTGATTTTATAGCAAACTGACTTTTAAAACAAATTAAGGTAATATGTTGAAGCTGACTTCGCTGTTATGAATGTTTCTGACAGTTGATCATCGATTGTTTATTGTACAGGGTAAACGAAATTCGAATGTTTTACGGGGTATCTCGGTTAGTAGTAGTACTTGGCAAAAATCTGATATCGGTCTCACGAGTTATTTTTTTGAGATAAACCCGCTTATGTTATCAGATTTTTTATATCACTTTCCATATTGGCACTACAGACGAAAAATTAAACTATCGTTTTTGAGTTTTTTTATAACTTCTTTGTTTATTAAAAATTAAAATAGAACTAAATGTTATGTAGGTTTTTTGTAAACATTTTTATATTTAATCCCCATGCTGGAAATGTAATCTGGGACACCCTGTATAAAAGAGCATTTTTTTAGCTTTTCAAAAATATGTACTTACGACACCCCATTTATTTTGTTATTGAAAAGAATTATCAAAAAAAGTTTCAAATAAAAGTTGTTTGATACAGTATTTCCCAAAATGTTATCATGTCAAATTTTTGTTTTCATTTGTTTTTTTAGGAGTTACGGCACCATATTTGTTTTTTTTTTAAATGGCACCATACAAATTTTTTTATACGGCTTGAAAGACATATTCTTTCTCTTTTCAACGCACTAAAACTTGTATACCCTTACATAACAAATTTTTTAAGAAAATCGCACAATTTGGTTTTAAAAGCGTACGGTATTAATTATTTTGCATTAGTAGGCTTTGGAAATGATACAAAATGGTAAAAAATGTATACAGTTGTTTTGTGTTTACCATTGTAACCTAATTAACTTTTTTTTTAAATCTTTTACCATTTTGTATCATTTTCAAAGCCTGCTAATGTAAAATAATTAATAGGTATCATACGCTTTTAAAACCAAATTGTTCTTTTGCGATTTTCTTAAAAATTATGTTATGTGAGGGTATAAAAGTTTTAGTGCGTTGAAAAGAGAAAGAAAATGTCTTTCAAACCGTATAAAAAAATATGTATGGTGCCATTAAAAAAAAAACAAATATGGTGCCGTAACTCCTAAAAAAACAAATGAAAACAAAAATTTGACATGACAATATTTTGGGAAATACTGTATCAAACTTTTGTTTGAAACTTTTTTTGATAATTCTTTCTAATAACAAAATAAGTGGGGGTGTCATAAGTGATGCCTCACCCTGTATATGTTTTGCAAAAAATAACAAAGATATGGCTAATTATGTGAAATTTTTTTCATCACAGTTTGCCATGCTTTCAAAAACAAGCGATGTTTGCAAATAAAAACAAGTAAACGTCATTTTCAAGTAAATTCTACAGCAGCATCCACGATTTTACCATTTACAATGTAAAATGTTAACATTTCGCGTTTTTCTTCGTTATTAAAGTTCATTTTTACGAATTTATTAATGTCGCAAGTAATAGGCTTTCAAAACTTTTAGTTTGTTGATTGGTTGTCATAGAAACAACATAAACTACAATGACCTGCCAACCTGATTTATAGTGGTTATTGTTTAAAACGTATTTTTTCAAATTTGGCAGTGAATAAAGAAGTAAAATACCATGTGTGATACAACAATGGATTCAGAAAAATAAATGCTATTTGATTATGCAAATAGCAAAAATTGCGCCCATAAGAAAAAATAAAGTTGGTTGCCATAAAACAAAAACGAATCGATCTCGGAAAATTTTGTGACCACCATCCGATTCGGCTTAAAAAGTTGCTTGGGCAATGTTTTTACTTATTTGAAATATTTCATACCCCAAAGGAGTTATAGACGATTTTCAAAAATCGTATTTTCCGGTTTTTCCTAATTTTGTCGGATACCGTTTGAGATATTTTCAATTTTTCTTTGGATTATTAGTAAGCACCAAATTTGGCAACTTTGCCAAATTTAAACCTATACTCTAGCTATTATTATAAGCGAGATCCCCATGCTTAAACTCGACTTTCAATCACCTCTGTATAAAGGCATACCTACTAGAGTTTCCATTCAAAAAATATGTTTACCTCATATCTCAAAAGTCAAGGTCGTTACAAGTTTTCCAAAATGTTTTTTAAATTAAGCATAAAAATGTTTGTAGAAAAACTGTATTACATTTAGTTTTATTATGATAAATAAATACGTAATAATACATTTAAAAAAAATTTGGAATTTAATTTTTCGTCTGTAGTGCAAAATTAGAAATTGATACAAAAATCTACTAAACAGGCATGTTTATCTCAAAAAAAATGACCCAGGAAATTATCACTAACTACTATAGTAACCGAGATACACCGTAAAACATTTGCATTTGGTCCACCCTATACATTCCTTTTTTTCACAAATTTATATTTCTGTTAAAAAAAAATCAAAATTGCGGATTTTGTTGAATTAGGTGATATTTTTGTTGCATCGTTTTATGATTTATTTCAGAATTTGAATGCCTTACGTGAAGCGTGCACCCTTTTAGAAAACCAGCTGGTCGAGTACGAAAAAATGCAGAACTGTTTCGAAAACAAACAAACATCCCTCAGCGAAAATATCGAAAAACTGATAAACGAACTCGCACAATCGAAACAAGAGACTCAGGAAGCCAGACGAACGACAAACGAGGAAATATCCCGGAAACTCATGGCGGAGACGAAGTGCAAACGGCTCGTGGAAGACGTCGAATGCCTCCAGAACGAATGTTCATCGTATAAACAACAGTGCATGGATTATAAGGAACATTCCAGCAATCTGGTCGACGAATTGACGGCCGCCGAAGAGAAACTCACCGATTACGAGGTCACGATCAAGTCGTACGAGCGGCAGATTGAGAACTTGATGGGCGCGACGCACATGTTGAAGGAGGAAAATTCTGCGCACGTAACTCGCATACACGACGTAAAAGAAACCAATCATGAGCTGCACAAGCAGATAACGGATTCAAAGGTAGGTGACCTTCCTAGGATGCCCTCGCCTACATTCCGGAACATCATTCCCGAGCATGATGTTTACTAAGTCGTTTCAATACATTTATGTGTTTCAGAGTAATAATTCGGCACTTCTAAGGAGAATAAACGACCTGGAAAATATTCTAATGGAAAAGAGCAACTTTTACAAGGAAAGAGAACTGAAAGCAAACGCCACCATCCAGCAACAAACGAAACTCATCGATTTTCTACAGCTAAAGGTACGGTTTTGCTTTCTTGGACGGTTTGAAGATGTGTTTTGACCCTTTGCAGCTTTTTATAGACGTGAACAAAATTTTTGTTGCTTATTTCGCAGATCGAGGAAAGCAAGAAGAAGAAAACTTTATCCGACAAGCTGTTTGGATCAACCAAGAAGGAGAATTTGCCACCGACTCCTCACAAAGACTTTGAAAGTCTTTTGAGCAAGGAAAGGGAAATGAACAGAGGTTTGCGACAGGAAATCAGCAGATTAACAGCGGAGTTAACGTACAGTCAGGGAACGAGTATCGTTAGGCAGACACCTCAGAGTCAAATCACCGTTCATGCTGATGATGTCTCAATGTCTCATAAGAAAATTGCTCTTGAACAGCTTACGCAGTTAACTCAGTCTAGTACTCAGAGCAAATACCAGAATAAAACTTCCTCGAAGACCCTTTTCCAAGGCACTCCACACCGGTAAGTTTAATAATTTTTTTTATAAATCCATCTATGTTAGTCACTTTTTTGACATAAATCTTTGTGCCATTATCGTTTTTTATTTCCTTTTAAACCAGCATTTTACTCATGCTATACAGAGTGATTGATTGGGACCGGTACTTAAAAATATATGAAGAATGAAAAAGGGTATGGATCTGAAATTTTGGTTATGACCATAATGGCATTTGATCTGTTTATTGAAAATATTTTCAAGATGGCGGCACTTCCGGAAATACCGGAAGTTGACGTCTACTTTCTTATTTCAAATGAAATGGTCTATTTTTTATTGCATTTTCGGATTCAAAATGTTATGTTAGAGGGACTTTTATTAGCATTCCCTATACCTAAGTGCAGTCATTTTTTAGATTTTTGGACTTTTTTGAAAAATTTTTGATTTTCATCGTGGTGCTTAATATAATCTAACATGGCCATTTTTAAAGAAAAAATGCTTAAATTTAGACCATGCCTAGAAGAAACCTTGGAGTACATCCTGGAATTTTTGCAATCGATGCATTACTTACAGGGTGTCCAAAATTTAATTTTCTTTTAATACAACTTTAGACCACTAAAACTCGAATTTATTTTAAATACAATGCCCAAACTTTTTTTTTCATTTTCTTAAGCAAAATTACATTCTGCATCAATCTGTATTAGCGTTTCCTATACCTATCTGCAACAATTTTCGAGTTATTAAGAATTTTTGATTAAGTTAAGAGAAATTGCAACATTTTAAATAGTAAGCCTTGGAAATGACAACAAATGCCAATATTAATAACTGTAAACCACTTTTATTGCGTTTGTCTGAAGTATCCATGAAAATGGAAAATCAAGAGTATTCAAACATGGGTATTTTGAATTTATTTTACTTTTAAGCTAAGGCCGCACTGCGGGATGGTTGGCTGAAGGGTAGATGGTAGATACACGCTGTCGCCTGGCGACAATTTGTTGTGAAACAAAGCGCCTGGATTGTCGCCAGGCGACGGCGTGTATCTACCATCTACCCTTCAGCCAACCATCCCGCAGTGCGGCCTTAGCTTTATAGACAATATCACAAGATTATTGAACTGCGATTGAATAGTTGTGCATTTTTAAAGTAGCTTGTACAGCATAGTATGTTAAACCCGAGTCTTGCGCTGCCTTTCGAATTGACCGCTGATGATGGTATAAAAAAACATCCCAGGATGTTAACTTCGTTAGTTTCATTATTTGTCACACGCTTAGGTCGAATACTAGCAGATTTCATTCATTCATTCATTCATTCATTGAGCCGTATAAGGCTCCCCCCAGACAGACGCGATATGTGCCGCTCGGTACGATTCGGTACGATATCTAATAACATTTCGGCATATGAAATACTGTCACTTGCATATGTTTCCGAACGTCCCGAGTGTCGCACTTGTGTGGGCACTCATTGCGGTAAGCAGCGATAATCATACCGAGTTATGTACCGACTGTATCGTACCGAGCGGCAGGAATATCGCGTCTGTCTGGGGGAGCCTTAATCCTAGGGATTATGGCTAACGCCGAGGCGTTGTTGTAGATCCATTTAATGAGGTGGATCAGTCCTCTCCTCTAATTTTCAAGCTCATTAGTTCTGGCTGCCTCCGTTATTTTCTTCCATTCTTTCCTGTCTTTGCATTTAAATTTCCATTCCCTTATTCCCAGTGCCTTTGCATCTTCCTCCAGGGCGTCTCTCCATCTTTTCCTTGGTCTACCCTTGTTTCTGGGCCAAATAGGAATCCATTCTGTTACCCTTCTGAGCATTGCAAAAAAATGTATTCTTTTCATTGAAATTTCTGTCTGGTCATTACAGTCAAATGAGAATACCTCTCACTGAACACACGGCAAGTTCTTTCAATAATCTTGTGACATTCTTCATGAATATAAAATAAATTCAAAATATACGTGTTTGAATACTCTTGATTTTCCATTTTTATGGATATTTCAGACAAACGCAATAAAAGTGGTTTACAGTCATTAATGTTGGCAATAATTGTTGTCATTTCCAAGGCTTACTATTTAAAAATGTTGCAATTTCTCTCAACTTTATCAAAAATTCTTAATAACTCGAAAATTGTTGCAGATAGGTATAGAAAACGCTAATACAGAAAATGAAAAAAAAGTTTGGGCATTGTATTTAAAATAAATTCGAGTTTTAGTGGTCTGAAGTTGTATTAAAAGAAAATTAAACTTTGGACACCCTGTAAGTAATGCACGATTGCAAAAATTCCAGGATGTACTCCAAGGTTTCTTCTTGGTGCGCCCCCTGCAGATAGGAGGTGCATGCTTGTTTGTTGAGAATCACTGCTTTGGAGTGATCGATTGTTTTTAAATTTTTTTATGAAGCAAAACCATTTTTGAATTTTTTGCTAATATCCGTTTTAATTGATGCAACACCTTAATCATTTTCCAGGTTCGAATCAAAAATTGTAACAAACTCCACGAAGTGTTTCCAGTGTAAAAATCAATTAATGACGGGCCGCAACATGACCGTGTGTTGTCAGTGTTCCATCGTGGTACATCCCAGCTGCACCAGTGCAGTTCACAGGAATTGCGGCTCCGCGGACACTCAATGTAAACCCAACAATACCGAAAAATCTAAAGATGAGAACGTCCAAATGGAAGGATGGGTGAAAGTGCCTATGTGAGTTTTAGATACTTTTAAATAAATCAATTTGATTATGAATTTTTTATGTATACAGGACGTTTCCACCATAATGAATCTATTAATATATTTATTACTCAATTATATTATGTAAAAAAGTTTTTGATTTGTCTAATGCAAGTGGCTGTGTAAAAAAAATAATATGAATTGAATTAAAGCCAATAATATTGAACACAGAAGAAAATATTTTGACTACTACTTGTTCTTTCAAAATCAGGAATAAAATAGCTTATTCCGGTGTTGCCGCAAGTTAGCCAACTTTTTCCACGAGTATTTTATCCAGTAAATTTGCATCTTCATAAATCGTGGAGTTTTCTTCGTGGTAATGCCGACAATTTGAAAACATAAGCTTGAAATCACGGATCAAATCTTGTTCGTTCGAGTATTGCTCGGCTTTTATTTTCGATTCTATTTCCAAAAAGTCGATGGGTTCCGATATAATTTCGTAATAATCCGGATACAGCTTTTTTGAAGGTTTTTCCATGAACCCTATCATCGGTTTTCTACCATCCTCACACGCATAATCAAGCTGATATTTTGCCAAGGCATGTAGTCGCTTTTTAAGTGGTATTGGATCTCGCCTACCTCTGCCTGGTGTACCCGGTGTACCTACAGGATTCTTTGGTTTGGGTCCCGTTTTTTTCCGAACAACTCTAGAATCTTCAGATTCCGCTTCACCATCAGTATCCTTTCGATTTTTGTTAGTTACTCTGTGTGTTACCTGATCAATGTCAAGTAGCCCTTGAACTTTAGCTTGCATCACTTTCTGAAGTTTAACTGCGTCTTTATACAGTTTGGAAGTGGTAACATTATACTTTTTGGCATTTTCGAACATAATGTTTAAATCTCCAGCCACTTCACTGACAGTACCGTAAGCACGGTTAATTAATTTTCTACGTATTTGAGTCAAAGAGACTGGATTCTTTATTTCACGGTAATAATCGGTACAATATCTCTTCGAAGGAAGTCTCCAAAATGGTTCGCTCAAAGATGTCCCTGAATTATTGGTAACTGTCCTTACCGCTTCAAATAGCTGCCACTGGGGATCGTAAATATTTCAGCTTATGAATGCAAACCCATTTGTTTTCAGCATTTTTTAAATACCAATAAACATATTAATCCATAGTGGTTGAAACATCCTGTATATTTCGTCTGATTATATAAAGCTGTAATGTACAGGGTGATCCAAATTCGATGGGATTACATGGGTATCTCGCTTAATATTCAAGATAGAGAAATTATTAAATTACCAAAAATGTGCAGTTTTTTTTAAACAAACCTGTTTCAAAAATATTTTATTATATCCGGTTTTTGAGTTATTGCAAAAAAGTGTTTTTTTTTTGTCATATTCATAATGTGTTATATCTCCGTTATTGTTGTAAATATCGAAAAAGTTAATGTTAAATATTAAGCAAGATACCCATGTAATCCCATCGAATTTGGACCACCCTATACATATTTTTTTTTAAATAGGAGCTTACGAGGTTTCTTTAACTGCTCAACTTATTATGACTTTGAAGTAATTTGCATTTTTAATTTCAAATTGTTAAAAATATCTCATGTTTTTATCTAAAACTCAAATGGTTTTAGCAATATTTTTTTATTGTTATGTTTTTAAATGTAAGATTATGACAGTAATGATACTTAGATTAATTGAAATTGTTGTTTTACTTTGTTTTTGTATTTTTATCAAAAATAAAAGAATATTGAAAATGTATATTTCAGTTTATTTTACACCTCGACGATTTTTTTGCCAGTGATATTGATTTAAAAAAAAAAACTAAATTGTGATACACTCGTAATACCTGATATTGATTTGTTTTTCTTTGTCGTTAGACGTGGAAATACTGGCTGGGAAAAGTATTATGCATGCTTAACTCCGACGACGCTCGGTGTTTATTGTCAGCCCCCAAAAAATGCGAGCAACTTATCTCCCGTACAAAGTTTAGAACTTCAGCCTCCGAACAGTCATGGCAAAGTTATCCTCGAACCCGTTTTATCTGAAATCGGGGTGCCGGTTGTCAGTTCCGATTTACCGTACGTTTTGAAAGTAGAGGTCAGTCCGAACACAACCTGTTGGCCACCCAAGACTTTGATATTCATGACACTTAGTGCTGAAGATAAGGAAAAATGGTTTAAAGGTAAAAGTTTTTATTATATTGTGCACTGCATTTTATGCCAAAACAGTCACCAAAGTTTAATTTTTTTTTCCCGCACCGTAAAAAACAAATGTCTTAGTTTAAAAAGTTTTTATCCCCAGCTCTTTTAAATTTAGATTTTATAGTAGTCCAAACCAGTGGCGTACACATGGGGGGATTAGGGGGATAAATTCCGCCCCCGAAAGTTTGAAAAGAACTAAAATTATAATTACCGAATTTCAAAATTGCTTTTCCATACATATAAAATATATTATATTTGTATATTTTACTCATAAATACTATTTTTGGATACGTTTGACCTTGAAATTTATAAAAAAAATTGCCTATGGCGTTGTTACCCGGGGGGCTACTGCCCCCCTGTACCCCCGCAACTCTTTCTTAAGACTCACCATTACCATGGCCCGTTTTGAAATTAGCATTATTTTTGCAAATGAAAACAATATGCCTCCCTGAAATATTTTTCTGCGTACGCCCCTGGTCTTAACCAGTGGTTCCCGAACTGCAGTGATAAGCGACATCTATTAGACCCCACTCAAACAGCTCATGCTAGTTTATAGTTTCAACTGTTTTACATATAAGCATTTGTTTTACTAGTATTCTATTTTAAATTAATAAGTCACGTGTGACTCATGACAAGTGTTCATAGTGGGACGTTCATGAAGTATATGTGACTCATTTGACAGTTCACATGTTAAATTAAATATCCACTTGGACGTTCAGTTAAAGTTTCTGAAATGGTTGCAGGACGCTAGAAGGGGGTTAATTGAAGCTTACTGAGCAAAATTTTTGTATCACATATGACTCGTAAACGTCTTATGTACGTAATTTAAAAAAGAATTTAAAATGTTATGTTTTTATTCGAACAAAAATAATTATTTTCCTTGAAAAAAAAACTGTAAAAAAGTCATTATAGATGACTCCATAAGTAAAAACGTCTGTTTGCTTCCAATCTTTTGTTTCGTCATTTATTAGTCAAGTTAAAATAGAAATGGGGTTTTTAAACCTAACTACTAAATAAATGGAATTGTTAGGTATTTGTTTTGGCCCAGTAGGGTAGCGATTTTTATCCGGGGGGCCGCGAAACATTTATAAAACGTTTTTACTTTTTAAAATATCTTTAAACTTACTTTACTCGAACCATTGGAGAGATATCTTCTTAAATAAATCGTAATATTTTTGTTATTACAAACTGGGGGGCCGTGAAAATATTTTAGGATATTTAGGGGGCCGCGACTACTAAAAGGTTAAGAACCACTGCAGTAGGGCATTGAAATAAATACTGATAGGGGCCCAATGAATGGAGAAGTTTGGAAAACTTCAATGTACCTACTTTTGGCAAAAATGCAATTGAGGCAGTAGGCAGAGTTCTAAACTCTCGAAAAAATCTTAGAACAGATAATTTTTAGTTCAAAAACCAAAAACCCTTTATTTTGGTGTAGGATTTGAAGCAAGTAAAAATTTTATTGATTAAGTACACATAAGCTTAAATTTTTCTGGTTTTCTGTTTTTTCTTTCTCTGGAAACAAAACAATTGTTATATGCATATTTAGCAATAATAAAAATATTTACATCAAAAGCCCAAATAAGATTAGGGTAGGGTTGCCAGACATCTCGGTTTTCTGGGATTGTCCCAATTTGGGGCCTCAAATCCCGGTGTCCCGAAAAGAGATTCCAGGACTGTCAAATATCCCGGTTAATCAAAACTAGTGAAACAAATTTTCATGAAATTTTGCTTAGTATGTAAATAATTGAAAAAGTTCAGTGACGGGTACAGAGAGGGAGGTGCAATCTCGCCCCCAAAGGATTTGTATCTTGAATGAAAATACCTTAAAACAGGTTTTTTTGACCAGTTTTTTTTTTTTATTCGTCGGTCCTCCTTTGGGGCTTTGGGGCAGGCGCAGTTCCCCCCTCTTGTCCCGGTTAGGATATTCACAAATCTGGCAACCCTAGATTGGGTTCATAAATGGCCCAAAATTTCACCTGGTCATCGGAGGTTTAAATTTAATATTAAAATCCTCCCCGATTCTTTTCTTTCCAATACTTTATAAAGTCATTTTAATTTTTTCTATTTTATGGATCAAAAGCTCAAGTTAAAATTTTTTCATTGTACTAAAATATCGTTTAATTACAGCATTACAGGCGATCTTGAATGAAAATGGATCAAAGTACCTTGGAGAAACAATCATGTCCTGGCAAGAAGACATAGATGTCAATTGTTTTGCATATGTAAACGACGACAAAGTGCTAGGAACCGAACAAGGTTTATATTCGTGCCATGATAACTCGATGATTCACATATCGGGCCCCTCGCACGTACATCAAATCGTGCTACTCCCAACCGTCAATCTTGCCGTCATGATCGTCGATATCAACCGGGTCCTGATCAGCTGCGATCTGAACCATTTGGAGAACGTCGCGCAGTGCGCCCCTTGCTCCAAACCGACCCTCGACTTCAAGCAGATAAACGTCAACAACATGCACGGCTTCCACATCTTCCAGACGTCGGATTTCGTGAAGCGTTTCATGCTGTGCGTCGCGACCTCGAAACAATTGATCATCATGAACTACGACTACCAGAGGAGGGAGTTCTCGCCGGTACGGATCCTGGACACGGCCGAACCGACCAGTTGCATGCTGTTCACGGAACACAGCCTCATAGTCGGGCCGAACAAATTTTTCGAGATCGACCTCGCGAGTTTCGAAGCCGAGGAGTTCATCGACATCTCGGACAAGCGACTGAGCCAGGTCGTCAAGTGGCACAAAATGAGGTCGTTCCCGATGGCCGTGGTGATGATCTCGAAAAATCCGGCCGAATTTTTGCTTTGTTTCAAGGAGTTCGGCGTGTTCGTCGACGAATACGGAAGGAGCTCGCGACTGGACGAGCTGAAATGGTCGCACATGCCGAAGGCCTTCTATTTCCACGCTCCTTACCTTTACATCACTCATTTTTCGTCCGTCGAAGTGATAAAGATTAAGCCCGATACTTGCAACGGCTTCAGCAGCGAATCGTCGGACTCGTCGCAAAATTTCGAACATTTCAAGATCGATTTGAACAGCCCCCGGTATTTGGGGAACGGTAAAAAAGGCGTTTACATCGGGTTGTCGAAAGAAGTTCGATTCATCGAAGGCCGTGGGGTCGATTCCGATACCCTGTCCATCACGACGGACAGTACGGAATCGGAGAATCCCAGAGAAGTCGACTTGGACAGTGAAGAATTCAGTTTCACCAGCTCGATCATAGCGAGCTTAGATGGACACTTGAGCGATGTCGACACGGACAGCACCGACCAGGAAATGATCCAAGTCGGCCAGAAAAAAGTCACATTTTCGTCTTGTACCAATCTCTAGGTTAAGCAGATCCTCTATTATTTTTATTTTTATAGATCTAAGTGAACTGTTTTTAAATTGTTTTGTGTTTAGCTACTCTGCTTCTTTTGTTTTTATTTATTTACTTTTTGATGATCAAAACTACTTGTTTGTTTCTTGCCTTATATGAGATACTTATATGTATGATACTTATTTATTTTTGTAGGTATACTAAGTTTTTTGTGGCTAGTCCACCCTTTATATGTAGTAAGTTTATATTTTGAATAAAAAGTTTTGTACTGTATGCCTTTTTTTTTTTTAACAAATGAAAATATGCCCTGTCACTTGCAAAACAAAATACTGTAGACAACGAAAACTTGATTTTTAAGTCCAAATTAACAATTGCAAAACAATTGATGTTGCAAGTATGAATATACCAGGTCTTATTTCTTTCAGTCAAGTTAGGGTTGCCAAAAGTGCGTAAAAAGAGAACAATTACTCTACTGAAATATTTAATGGTCTAAAACACATTTCTTAATAACTTATTCTTTATCTTAAATGTTTTAAATTTTGTTCAAGTTCTCGATTGACTTAGTACAGTATACTTCAGAAATTCATATTTCTTAACAACTTATTCGTAACCATCAATATTTTAAATTTTAGGCAAGTTACAGATTAACTTGATACAATATACTTCATAAATTCATATTAGACACATAAAGACTGTTATCATTTAATTGTTATTAGATTTTTACTGATACATGTGTTTTGACAGCTCTAATCCAAAACAAAATTTTTAATAACTTAATCGTTACTAGATCTATTTTAATTTTTATTTCTTTTTTCGATTGCGTTAGTCCAGTGTACTTTATAAAATCATATTTAAGACGTAATTATTCCATCGTTTCATTTTTATTGGATTTTTACTAGCAAATTGGGTTTTGACAGTTCTGGTCTAAAACAACCATTTTAATAATTTAATCGTTACCAGATATGGTTTGATTTTTATATTCTTTTTCGATTGAGTTAGTGCAATATACTTTATAAATCCATATTTGAGACATAAATATTGCATTGTTTAATTTTTATTGGATTTTTACTAATAAATGTGTTTTGACAGTTCTGCTCCAAAACCAAATCTTTAGTAACTTAATCTTAATCCAATTTATTTTAATTTTTATTGAAGTTTACGATTACCTTGGTACTGTATACTGCAGAAATTAATTTTGTTTGTCAAAAGAACAATATTGTTCAGTTTTTATTGTAATTCATAATTACAAAACGCAACTCACTCAACACGTTGCGCCTATATGGGTATGCAGTGTGCTGAACAAAACGCCTGCTTTTGTCATTTTTAGACAGCCTGTGTAACTATTATGTCAAATTAGTTGCATGCCTATCTAGGCGTTTTGTGTCGTGGTTGTCTAGCAATAGGCGCAACGTTTAGTGGGTTGCATACTGTCTTTTCTAGAATGAAATCAATTGTCATGCGCACTAACCAGTTTAAGCGATGTTGTCTGTATCGTAGCGCCAATGTGGCAAAAATCTTAAATACGAATAAATAAGTTGCATTATATAAGGGTTAATTGAAAATCTTGTAACAAAATCCTATTGACAGACACTTAAAAACAATGCTTTCTTTGTGTAGGTGCTTATAATAACGAGCTATGATGTAAATTAGAGTTATTTTTAATAATTTTAATTTAACAAATAACGTTTGAGAGTGTTGAATGATTCTGTACAATAATTTTTAAGCGTCCCTTGTATACAAGCAAGTTGCTCCGCCTACTGGAGTGAGGTCAAGGAGGTGGCGTCCTCAGTGGTGAAATAAAGAAGTACAAGTCAACTAAAGTTAATAATTTCTGTCTGAACTTGAATGCGCGGACGATTTGTGTAGGTGGGGACTTAAGCGCCACTGAAATTCCATCTGTACACTTTGCGCTGCAATTTTTGATTGGGATTTCTAGAAGTTTTTACGTTTAGGTTAATTAAATTCTCGAAAACCAGCCATAAAAAAGTATACATATTTGTCATTTGTGTATACAATCCTGTAATTAAAATAATTTGATTATTACGCGATATATGTTTATTCAAATTCGAAACTTTTGTGGTCAAGTGCACTCAAGAATGTGCACTTGCAATACACATATTATCTTTGTCTAGTGGTTCTCTTTCTTTCTCACGCTTTGGGCAATTTAACCCACAATTTACTTACTAAATGAGTCATTAGTGCGGGATCGGTCGATTGTGGCTAAACGGTTTGAGATAGAAAGTTGATTCAAACGCTATTTCCTTTTTCATACAGTTTTTTCTTCCAAACACGATAAAAATATTTTCAAATATACAGGGTGAGTCACCTCTCTGGAACTAATAGCAACTTTTTAATTCAAATACAATACCCAATTTTTATTTCATATTTATGACCGCCTTTATTTTAGCTTTGCATCAATATGAAATACTACAGGTTTTTATGCGGCCTTGTCACTAAAAAAAAATAATTTTCACATTTTTTAAGATTTTAAGTCTCTATTTAAGAAATTCTCCTGAAGTCATTTTTCGAAGTACAGAGTCGTAATTTGGTAAGGACATGCAGAAAACATTGCTCTATTAGCTCGAAACGAAAAAGTTTGACTCACGCATACAGGGTGTTCATAAATAGGTGGCAACTTTTATGATATTCAAAAGCTCGTAACTCAATTTTTTCAAATACAAACCTCTGCATT
This sequence comes from Elmis aenea, assembly GCA_947652605.1. Classification (NCBI taxonomy): domain Eukaryota; kingdom Metazoa; phylum Arthropoda; class Insecta; order Coleoptera; family Elmidae; genus Elmis; species Elmis aenea. The sequence goes on along the minus strand of OX393583.1, from coordinate 9,608,534 downwards.
TTCTTGTGTCATCGAATTCGTCTTTAAGAGAGTTTCATTTTTTGTTAAGTATGTCCTATACCCAAAACTCATACTTTTCGAGATATTCGACCATTTTTCTTCTAATTGAAGCAAATAGAGTGTCGTGGAAATCGAAAAAACTGACTGTTCAGCCCTAAAATACGATTTTTATTTTTTCGTGAAAAATGGGAAAAGCGCAAAGTCTAGCGCTACAGACGAAAACTGGAATTAACAAAGTAAAGACAATTTCACGTGAAATTTGCCACTCATTTTGTCTGCAAAGTGTGGAAATATTGACTGAATATATGAAAACAATAGTCGTGCTAAATACTCATTATTTTGCCCTCTGCGCTGTTAGGAAAAAAAATATTTTACTAAGTGAGTAAGCAAACTCAATTAGTCACATTTTCATGGCAAATTGGACACAGAGAAAATATTTAAATATTTAATTTTATTTACAGATCTTCAAACTTAGTAATTTAAATATTTTAAAATAATCCAAATACCATAAAAAAGTTTAAAATAATTTTAATATTTAAATATTATCTACAAATACTGGCACAAGTATTTAAATAAAAAATAGGTGAAATACAAATTTTAATTTTAAATTTAAATTACGTAACTTACCTTAACCGTTTTTTAAATTAGATAAACAATTTAAGTTATTAAAAGTATTTAAAATTTTAAATAATACCCACTTCTGAGTCACAATAATAGATTAATGGAAAGCAAGATTGGTAATTATGGTAATTTTTTGTGGATAAAAATAAAATATTTTTGTTTAAAAGATTTATTATTTTGGTGAATAAAATAGTTATTCCCAACATTTTAATAACAGCAAAATAGTTTTTATGAAAACAACCTAGTATTTTGACAATAGTTTTAAACACATTAGTTAATTTGTCTGAACTAGGGTTTCTTTCCCGGGATCCCGGTCCATTTTAAGCTATTTTATATTTCCCGGGAAATGCTTTTTGTCTTTTGGTCAATTTCATTTTCGAAAAAAAAAACGATTCGCAGGTGTAAGTTGAACCAAAAGCGCTAACAACTTTTTGTGCCAGATTTCTCAAATTGGAAAATTTCTCTTTTGTGACGTAAGTGTTATAAAAATCTATTTTTGATTCTGATGTTTCAAAAATGTGTTTTAATTCAATATTGCACTGTGTCAACCAGTTCCATTTGGAGAAATTCTGAGGCCGACTAGATTTCAACATGAAAGGGAGATGAATATATTTCAAAATTTTTGTTGTATTTGTCTAACTCTAAATTACTGAATCGGCTTTCAAAGGCAGCTGTAAGTTTTCTTAATGTAATTGTTACATTTTGATTTCTTAAATTCTTTCAACAATGGTAAGTTGTGAGCGTTATTACTTTTTAATTGCGATTCAAATAACAACAATTTCCTAATTTTTGAAGATATGTATGCACAAATAATGTATTTTTTTAATACATTGGTTTTCACTACTTTGGCCATTATAAAATAAATATGTTTTGTAAAAGTGTGATGAATCTCGCGGGCCGGAAAAATGTTCAAGGCCCGCGGGCCGCGCGTTTGCCACCCCTGATATAATGCATGATGAAAGAACAAACATCAATACAACCCTTCCTCGAAATGCTTTCATGATTGACGTAAAACATTGGACAGTGGAGGTCATGTATTTCAAAAACGTTAACGGTCAGCTGATGAAGGTTAAACATTTAAGCTTTGTATAAAATCTATGCAAATTGCTCCATGAGTGTTATCTTTTAAACATAATTCTTTAATTACAGGCATTTTGTTGTGTAAAATACATATTCAAATACATATAGGACGGTTCTCACCATGTACCTATGTAACAAAAAATTGAATAAGTGTACATGATTTGCAAATAAATTTAAATACATTTTTCTAAGTGTAAACAAATGTAAACAACTTTTCTAGTACATTTAATTATTTTGTATATATAAAAATGTAATATTTTTTCATTTTTTCGAGCAATTTTCCATTCGAGCAATTGTTTTACGAGCAATTGTATTCGAGCAATTTCTGCACCCCGACACATAGACATAAAAAAAAAGTTAAGGGCTTGTATTCCATTTGTGTCCGTACAAGAGAAGTTTTATCGTTAAAAGGGAGTGAAACTTGCTGTTCGTGTCCGTTTAATTGAGAGTCCGTTTAATTGAGAGTCCGCTTAATAGGGTAATATTTATTAGAAGTATCAATATAAAATTTAGGTTCTCGTAAAATCGTCCGGTTAAGAGAGGTTACCGCTTATCGGAGGTGTCAGTCAAGGGAGATTTCACTGTACATGAAAATAATATTACAAGGTTGTATAATTACACGATAGTAAATAAATATTTAACGATAACATGGACCGTGTAATTATACCACTTTCAAAACGAGATACATGACATAAAAATATTTAGCAATTACCAATATTTCCCCTATTTTAATTGTTGCTTTCCTGTTTTGTCGCTGTTTGCTTTTAAAAAAATTAAATAAGACGTTATCTCGGGCTATGACAATATTGTTATTGTACCACCAAAATTTTCCATCTGGAAATTTTTGCTATATATATATTTTGCGTAAGCGAGGTAAATCATTATTTTAGTAACCGCAAAAGCGAAAACATGTTTCGAGACGTTCTTATAGTGTGCAGCTTGTTGTACATGCTTTTAATTGCAGACAGACAATGCAGGTACATACTTTTGAATATAATTTTATGTAGCTTTAGTTTAGTTAAGGGCAAATCTAACATTTTTGTGTGAGTTTACAAATTTTTAGACTTTTTTAATTACCGGTGGATTGATAAAGGTTTTGATACCTGTAAGTTACCGATATTTTAACAGCAATTTTAGATGCTTGTTCCAACAAGCGATTTAAAACAATTCATGAGTTAGTACATGAACCAGTTTATCCGGGCGCACTCGAACTGCAGACATTTTAATCTTATACTTAAGTACCACTCGAACTGCAAAAACTAATAAAGCATAAGAGCTAAGCCGATACACGAACTGCAAAAATTCTTTAATCATAATTTTCCTGGAATTTCGTAGTTAGGTAAGCGGTTAGAAGTGGTAGGAGTATTCACCACTTAAATTTCATAACATTTAAGAATCCAGTGCTAAATGGGATTGGGAGGGCGATGCATAGCTACCAGAGCTCACGTTAGTTGTGAACAGCGCAAGCGTGTAAAAATCCAAGCGTTAGTACATGCCTTCATTCCCGTTCTGTTTTGACCGTACGCTGACTAGTTCATGTATTGACAAAAAATCATGCCAAATTTTTTTAAAAAGTTTTTCTCTATCTTTTTGTTTACGCGAGATATTTAACATTTTTGAAAAGTGCCAAAAATCGGTTTTTGGCTATGTTTCGAAATTTAAAAAGATATCAAAAATCTGTTTGTGGCAATGAATTTCTCTCGAAAAAATAAATCAAGATTACGTACTTGGTTTTTTGTTCTATCTCTGATAATAACCGAGATACCCTGTATGGGCATCGAAAATAGGCCACCCTATACATAGCGTTGTTGGAACAAACCATAAAATCTGTCAATACGTGGCGGATCTAACTCCTTGGAAGCCCGAAGCTAATCATCATTCTGAAGCCCCTGAGCTAAAGCATTTTTCGAAATTTTTACAAAACGCAGAATTTTTTCACTTGGGGGACCGTCAAGTGCAAACCTCGAAAACCCTAAAATCAAACTTAAGAAGGACGGTATTGATAAAAATACAGACAATTCGTGAAAAATTTCGCCCTTTATGGAATAGGCTGTGAACTGTTCATTCCAACGTCATCTTAATCGGGTCCTCTTGTGCCTTTTGGTGTCGAGATATGTTTCTCCTGGTTACTGTTTGTTTCTCAATATCTGTCTATAATTGGCTAACTAAGGCACATCTCTTGGGCATAATGCTCATTGAAAAAGTTGCAGGACAAGCTCATTCTAAGGTTATCCTGTCAATGGTCTCTAAAGAAAAGAAAGAAAAAATGCTCAGGATGAGCAGAGCAGACATCAGAGCAGCCATAGGCCTCGTCACAGGTCACTGTGGGCCAAACAAACACTTCTACATAATAGGGCTCTAAGAGACCGATATATGCAGAGGATGTGGTGAAGAAGAAGAAACTCCTCTTGATGTATTATGCCAGTGTGAAGGATTCACACCCTATTGGTGTAGACTTCTAGGGATGGAAAAAGCCAACCAAAAAGAGTTAAGAAAAACACCCTTAAAGATAATCCTTAGGTTTTTCAAAAACACAGGACTTCTTTAAGGGGCTATCACCAGAGGGTACAATAGACCAATAGGTCGCAGTACAGGAACCCGGAAGGGGACCACCTCAGCGGGGGGAAAAAAATAAGGCATATCTCTTCAGCTGACTCATTTTTCTTCTAGTCTATTCCCCACTTCGTTTTTCCATTTAGGTCTTGGTCTTCCTCTACTTTTTGATTTTATCGTTGTCTATATTATCGATTAAATCCTTCTAAAATTCTTAAAAATCTCCTGCGTCTGTATCCTTTCTTTTGTTTTTTTGTTAGTGCCCTAGTTTCTGAACTATAAGTTAAAATTGGTATGTGCACTGCGTCTTAGTTTCTTTCGAGATCACCTTCTTACTTGTCAACATTTATCAGTGGCATGATAAAATTTCGTCTCACCAGCTATTCTATCATTTAGTTCTTCTTCCAATTTACCGTTCTCTGCAATTGTCGTTCCTAAATATTTAAAACTATATACCTGCAGGTATCATTTCATTCTCATAAGACAATAATTAAAATTATGAAATCTTCCTGTAATGTTTAGCTTTGGTTTGCTAATACTTTTTTATTTTTAGCGCCTTATTTACGAAGAGAAACTTTCCAATTTACTGGAATACACCAACAATACAATGTGCTCCTCACAACATAAGCTTCACAAGCTTGGCCAACAGATTTAACATAACGCAAAACAACGGTGACCAGTTTCGCGGCAATAAAATCGCCGTCCTTTATGATCCTGGTGATTTTCCTGCCGTCCTCAAGACGGCGGATGGATCCCAAACGGTTTACAGAAATGGGGGAATTCCCCAAAAAGGCAATATAACGTTGCACCTAAACGAACTTAAGAAGGACATTGTAGCATTGATACCAGACGCAAATTTTTCAGGTATTTGTGTAAAATTTAACAGTAGACTGATAAAGAGTTCTTGTACGTTGTTCCTTAGGATATATTTTCTTATTTTCCACTATTCCAGACATGTTTCCCCATTTTTCTGTCAAGTTTTCTTCACACAACCTTTAATAATGCAGCACCTATTATCTACCATTTTTTTAAATTCAGGTGTTGGAGTGGTCGACTTCGAAAGTTGGCGGCCAAATTTTAGACAACATTGGGGAGAATTAGAGGTGTACAAGAATTTATCCATTGAGTATGAGAGACAATTAAATCCGCTTGCAACGGCATCTGTTATAGAAAAAGAGGCTGCCAGGAAATTCGAAGAGAATGCCAGGAAGTTTATGGAAAGAACATTACAACTTGTTAAGGAATTGAGACCTAGAGCGACCTGGGGTTATTACGGGTTTCCATATTGTTTCAACATGACCCCTGCTCACAAACAAACAAGTTGTCCCGCGCTAGTTTTAAAGGAAAATGAGAGGTAAGATGAAAGGAAGTAATTGAGATTTTCTTATTTTTACACGACCGGGCTCGTGATGTACTTTGCCCATAGCATCAAAACAAATAACTCCCTTGTTAAATAGTATTATGGGTTTATTTTTATCAATATTATCTTTTATGTTTCACAAAAACTACTTATGTTGATATTTCTTCATTAAACAAATTATTTTTCCATATAATATTAATCATACATCCAGGGTGCGCCAATAGTGCGATAAAGTCCATTATTGCCCTTAATGTCAACTTAATAAAAAAAAGTTTTTTATTGAAACTTATAGTATTTCTAGACGTGCATGTTTTAAAATTATTTTCAAGTATACAGGGTGTTTCATAAAAGTGGGGCGTCACTAAAGGTATTTTTTTTAATTGAACACCCAGTATATTTTTGCATAATCGAATTCAGCAAGAAAATCTCCATATGACAGTATTTTGTTTTTTTCATTTTTTGCGACGTTGCCAATTTATCTTAAAAAATCTTTGAATTTCCAAAAAAACAGGGTGCAATACTTCTCAAGAGCACAACGTTATGAATAATAATTGGCAAATGATATTTTGCACATACAAAGTCAAAAGGTGTAGTCATAGTCTAAATACATCAAAATTAATTTATATTATACAGGGTGTTTCGTATAGATGTGCCAACTTCCCAATTTTCAAACATCAATAACTTTATTTTTCAAATGGAACACCCTGTATATTATTACGTCATTTTGTTGCATTTTTGTTTTTCTTCAACTTTTCTTAATACTTACCTATACCTAAAATGAATATTTTCTGAGATATTTACATTTTACTTATTCTTATAAGCGTTGTGTAGGAATTTCCTAGTTTTCTCGGAGTAGGCCCGACTTTGACAATAGAAACAATAATTTCTGTAGTAACAAATGTCAGAGTAAATTGCTGTCAATTGTTAAAACATAAATAAATGAGTATAACATATTCAATATGAATTTTCCAAAAGAAGAATTGATTGATACGGTCTATGTTCAGGGTGGCGTATTTTCGATGCCCATACAGGGGGGGTATCTCGGTAATTATCAGAGATTTAAAAAAACTAAGTACGTAGTCTCGATTTCTTTTTTCGAGAGGTATTTATAATAAATGGACTTTATCGCACTATTGGCGCACCCTGTAGATGTAGGGCAAAAACAGTTTTTGTAACATTTTTGAATTAGCGAAAAACTTAAATAACATTAAATTTAATAGAACTCGTAAAAAATTGCGTTAAACTCCTATAACGCTGTCCTGCATAATTAATTTTACAAACTAAACCCAGTTTTGGCAATACGATGCAACTGTGTTATTTTTAGCATATCGTGGCTGTTTAAAGCAAGTGATAACCTCTACCCATCACTTTACCTCAATAAAAATGTCCTAACGTCGGCTGAAATGGTTCAACTCATAATTGGTAGAATACAAGAATCCCGCAGGATGATCTTATATGTTAATAAACCAACAAGGATAATACCATACTTCTGGTATAGATATCAAGATACGGAACAATTTTTGACACAGGTTTGTCTTGAATATTAACAATGTTAAAAGAAAATTATTTGATTATTTGAGACCCGATTGCACGAAGCAAAACCGGTGTTAATATACAAGTTAATCCCTAAAACTAGAAATATTAGCGTCGACTATGCTCCGATTTCGCCTAGTTCGTGGGTTAACGTAGTTTAATTCCGGGGTTAATCCCAGGTTTAGCTTTTATGGAATCGAGCCTTGATTTATTAAGCTTATTTATATTATGTTTTCATATTGGCTAAGTTGTAGGGGAAAAAACAATTTAAACAAAAGCTGCACACAAAAACAGCTCAACTAATTACGAGTATGTGTGCTTTTTTATAATAAATTATATTTTGTTTTAGGAGGATTTACAGAATTCGTTAAGGACTTTATCTGAACAAGGCGTCGATGGACTAATCCTCTGGGGAGCTAGTAAGGATGTGAACACAAAAGATAAATGCCAACTGTTATATAATTACATAGAAAATGTCCTAGGCCCTGCTGTACAACAATGAGCATTTAATACTTTACCTTTAACAAAAGAAAACATTCTTATGCGAATGTTTGCTTTACAACCGTATGATACAATTGTACATATGTATTTGTTATTTAAAGTAAAGTTATACTGAAAGGACATAATGTGTTAACTTTTATTAACGTTATTTTTTAAATTTTTAATTAACATAATTTTGTAAGCCAGGTCCGGACTGAGAAAAATATGAGCCCCAAAAAGCCTTTAAATTCGAGCCCCTTTACCGTTTGCAAATCAAGCAACCCCCGGGTCAACAAACAATAGATGATCTGTTGTTGTCAAAATCCAAGGCACCCTTATTCTATTTAGTAATAATTTTGTTTTTTTTTGCAAATTTTAAGAAAATTATAGGTATGACAACCCATACATTTTTGAAATCAGAAAAAAATAAGCTCTTTAATGAACCCATAGCCAACTATGGTTGCCATTTAAAAAAAGCAAGTTTGGCTTATATCTCAAAAACCGAGTGTGCCATGACTTTTACGATATTTTTTTCTGATACTACGTATAATTATCTACAGGAATCAGTTTACAGTTTGGTTTTACCATACTATGGAATTATTTAACATTGAAAAAATCGCCTGTTTTTAGTTTTTTTCAAAATAATTAACAAAGTTGAAGGTGTACGTGAAATGTCAAAATGGCATTAAATTGGTCTTGAAATTCTGCTCAACTTTGCTAATTTAACCGACCATGTAACTCTTATAATAACAAAGTTACCCATGCAGGATGCAACACATGTAGATTATGGCCACCCTGTATAGTAGGGTAGTCCTTATTTATATAGGTAATAGTTTTTTAAAATTTGAACAGTAGAACCCTCCAGTTCTGTTCCAATATGCCAAAAAATTACCCTTACAAAGTTTGAGATCGATCAGGTACCATTAACCCGTGCCCCATTGACATCAAAATCTAAGATTTTTTTTTTAGCTAAAACTTTAAAAACTTTTAAAATACCAGTTTTGTGTATACAGGGTGTGTAAAAATTGGCGGAAGCGCTACACGTGGCGATGTTCTTCGTAAAATTCTAAGTCGAAAATCTTAATACGAAAATGTTGTACCATGCTTGCTGTGTCTTCAAGAGGTCCTTAAAGTTTTGACATTTAGTCCTTTAATAAGCGTTATTATTTAATACTTGCAAATGAAAAAGCTGCGATTTGGAATAAAAATAAATTTCGAATAGTATTTTTTCCTAGATATTGTGTTCTTCCTTTCAAAAATTGGTGTTGAAAATATGTAAATCACTGATTTGAATGAAAATAATACATATGTAAGTAAAAATTGCTAATAAAAAATGTCCAAACGCAAATCAATGTATGCAATGTTGCCAATTTTTTTTTTCTTTAAATGGTTCCTGAGGCCATAGAAAGCATGGTACAACATTTTCGTATTAAGATTTTCGACTTAGAATTTTACGAAGAACATCGCCACGTGTAGCGCTTCCGCCAATTTTTACACACTCTGTATATAGCCTGTTTATTAATTTTATAAATTCAAAATTTTATATTCATTGCTTTCGTATTTACTTTTAGTATAATTTGTTATAAACTAATTACGAATAAAACACTTTAAATTCTTTAAACAAACCACAGATTACAAGTTTGGTTTATTTAACGTTTCCCGACTGTGTTTTGGATATTTCTTGCGGTAATCTTACACAGTCTGCAAGGAAATGAAACTGTATGAAAAAATGTTTATAAGATCGACGACTAGCATACCTGTAAAACAAACTGTTTTTGTGATTCGTCCTTTATAAATTTAGAGTTGAATTTTCCATCAATTTCACACCTCTTTTCACTGCATCATTTACCACTTGTAAAGATTTCGCGACTACCCTTTCTTTTATATATATACTTGGTCTTTCCATTGTAAAGGATCTAGTTGTAGAAAGTCTGAGGAAATTTCAAACTTTTTAAATATTTTTTTTGATTTTTATTACTAAATAGCAAACAGCAAGGAAAGATCTTTTTTAAGGAAGTATTCTAAATTATCTAATTTGATGAGTAGTTTGTTTTTGGTTTCCTCCGCTTCGTCTGTTTTTCGGTCAGCAGTGTCTTTTGGGCTATATTTTTTTTCTCCGTTCGTCACTTATTCGTTTAGCAAATTTTTGTCTACAAGATTCACTTTGCCGCATTTTATGCTTCTCCAAGTTACGTAAGTCTTCAAATAGCTTTTTACACTTTTTGATGCAGTCCGAGCGGTCTTGAGTTGGTATGCGAGCTTTCTTGCAAAATAATAAAGTTTGTTCAATTACTAGAGCAGCACTTTACGCATACTGTAAAACAGTACACTTAAAACTTTTCGTCGGATGGTAACTTACTACCAGTAATTTGATTTTCCATAAAACCGACAAGAAAGATTGGTTTTCGTGACATTTTTAAATTTTAAATAATAATGTCTAGCAACGTTATTACGAAAAGCAATTATTGTTTTCTAAATTCAGCTGATTAAGCGTTACCGAGCTTGGTGGCTGGTTGGTAAAACAACCTAACTGGTAATCGGGAGGTCCTGGGTTCGATTCTCAGGGCCGACTGTCATTTTAGAGGTTTCAGGTGGTTTCCTCTATGGTTAAGGCAAATGCTGTGGCAGTACTTCCACCTATCCTTTGCCCATCCTTGACTATCCACATCCCTACCTATTATCCTTGTACCTCTAACGACTGAAGAGGGGGTCAACCCCCTATAGCAGTCTCCGCGCGAGCGCGAGCGGGAAAACACGTGACCTTTGACCTTTGGTTAAGCATTCACGGTTGCTGTTGTTGTGCAGTACACAAGTCGGCTAATATACCGCGATCACGTTATTATGCTTATGCACAATGCACAATGCACAATTCACAGGACACAGCCATATGTGGTGCAAAACAATGAATAAGATACGTACCCATCAGTTCAACAAAGTTGTCTTTTCAATCGAAATGGGTTTAGGTATATATCAAACATTATAATGGATTTCGTCATATTATGAAATTAAACTTTTTTACAATTATTACGGATTTTGAGCCCCGTGGGGCACGGGTTAAGATTTAGAGTAAAGTGCCCTAATATGGAACATACCTATTATGGAATACATCAGTTTTATGACAAGAATAAGCGATATCTGTTGAAAAGTATATGTACCTATTTGTACATTGATCACACATTCCCAAATGTAAAATAGTTAAAAAATATTCACTAGATTTCATAACAGATTCAAATATATTTTTGACGTGCTACTGAGTTTTTAGGCTAAATCTTTCAGTGCAAAATATTATATGCTAGGGTAAATGATATAAAATATTTTATTGCATGTTTATTTAGCATGAGCCTTTACATTTCAATTAAATAGACCAAAATTTTGATTGGGGCCATTTCATGTTTTACATATACCGATTTTTGAAATGTCACCCTGATATCTAATATGGAATACATAGAGGTGCCTTATAATGAATATGATTATGGTCACTAAGTACAGCAATATGGGTTCAGCGTCAAAAGTGTCAGAAATGGACAGACGAAAAATGTGCAAAATACCCAAAAAAACAATTCTATTGTCCTACCTGTAAAAAATAAATAAATTATCAACATTTAGTTCGAATGACACTTGAATTATAATTTAATTTACATAAATAACAGAGTTTTGGTTTGGTTTAAGTAATAATAATGCAAATCAGAAAGAAATAAAAGATTAATCTATGAGCCGTTGTTTATTTTAATGTATATTTCCTATATAATTCTATATTCCATATTAAGAACCCCTAGTATTCCATATTAGGTTCCCCGGGAGCTTAATATGGAATAGTAGTAACATTTTAAAAATATAGCTATATAAGAAATATCTACTGTAATATCGTACCAGAATTCGAGTAATGTGTTGCATATTCATTACAAATTCCTTACAATTTTTTTTGCAACATTTTTTTGAATAAATGTGAATATTATTGTTGAATACAAAAAAGTATTCCATATTAGGGCACTTTACTCTACCAATTGGTCTCAAATTTTACAGGAAGTAATTATTTATACAAAGGAACAAATTGAGAGGGTCCTACATAAAAATATATAAAGTTCAAAAATAAGGATCACCCTACTGTATATCCTTCGCACTTTTCCCATTTTTCACGTAAAATTTAAAAAAATTATTACATACGCTTATTTTTTTTTCATCTCGGCAATCAAAAATGCTTCACCGGATACCGGTAGCGGAAATCTACTAAGAAAATTAAACGGAACTGCAGGTTTTTCCACGCCTTGGGGTCAAGTGCGGCTGTGTTTGCCGTAAACCTTGCGTATCAGCTCCAATAAAAAAATAACACGCAAAGTTTGCACTACCGAATGAATTAGAATAAAATATTTACTAAAACGAGTACAAATATTACGGTAAATAATGTATGTTAAGGTTATCTGTGTTGGGCTTCTTAATAATTGGGTTACAGACCAATTGTATTCATGTAGGGCTCATTCTGTTTCGTTTACATGAAAATAATATTACAAGGTTGTATAATTACACGATAATAAATAAATATTTAACGATAACATGCACCGCGTAATTATAGCACTTTGATAACGATATAGATGGCATAAAAAATGTTTAACAATTACCATTATTTCCCGTATTTTAATTGTTGCTTCCGGTTTTGTCGCTGTATGCTTTTAAAAAACTAAATAAGATGTTATCTCGGGCTATGACAATATTGTTATTGTAACGCTAAATTTTCCATTTGTAAGTTTTTGCTATTTATTTATTTGGAGTAAACGAGGTAACTCATTATTTTAGTAACCGCAAAAGCGAAAACATGTTTCAAGACGTTCTTATATGGTGCAGCTTGTTGTACATACTTTTAATTGCAGACAGACAATGCAGGTACATACTTTTGAATATAATTTTATGTAGTTTTAGTTTAGTTGTGGTATAATCTAACAGTTTCGTGTGAGACCTTACAAACTTTTAGACTTTTTCAATAACCGGTAGATCGATAAAGGTTTTGATACCTGTAAGTTACCGGTTACCGGTATTTTAACAATAATTTTAGTATATGTCAATACAGTGGCGGATCTAACCCTTTGAAAGTCTGAGCTAATTATCATTTTGTGCCCCCTGAGCTAAAGTAAATTATAGTTTAATGAAATCTTCATTGCAATATTTTGCATATTGCATATAAATCTATTATAACGAACATAATATAAAACTTTTTGGAGATTGATTGTAAGAACGTAAATTAATATAGCTTTACATTATTTTTTTCCTTCTGCAAATTGTTTTATTGTTTCATCGTAATGACAACGATCTAGTGATATTATTTTTTAGTTGACAGATTGGTTGAAAAGTTCAATCGTTTTTCGAGCATAGCTGTTTTATATTCATTTTTATTATTGATAATTTGGAAAAAGTTCGATCTGCTTCGCAAATAGTAATGGGTAATATCAGGGCTGGACTGGGTCGGCTATATACCGGGAATTTTCCGGTGGCCCTTGACGTGACAGGGAAAATAATATATTGCATTAAAATTTAAAAAATCAAGGATTGATCAGATATGCGAAAGATCGCGTTGGTAAACGATTAATATCTCTAGTTAATCCACTACAGGGGAGGATTTTGTAAGCAATTAAAAAATAATAAAATTGACATAGGTACCCAAATGCACTGGCAATCATCTAATATGCAAGGGACGTATAAAGGATTTGCTGCTTGGCTTAATAAAGTTCTCCAGGACAAATACATACATGGTGTTATGTACACGTGTTAAATTTAATAACAATTGTTATTATAAATCAAGAAACAGCTGAACTCATATCTTTAGTTGGGCTTTTAAATACATGGTGCAATTTTCTTAACCCTTATGTGATTACCATGGTCTGGCTGGACCAATTTCAAGTCTGAATGTATTTTTATCATGGAAAAAAACTCGTAAGCGCCTTATATTTCATGATATCCTCCACGAACGAACAAAAGAAGAATTAATTACAGCAATAAAACAATTGAAAAACGGCAAGGCACCCGAAAACGATAAAGTTACAGCGTTACAGCAGAGATGGTAAAGAATATGGGAGAAAAGGCGACCTTATTGCTGCTAAAAATTCAAATTAAACATAAAAATATTTAAAAATAATCTTCATAAATATTTTCGATATTTACAACAACAACGGAGATATGACACATTATTAAAATGACAAAAAAACACTTTTTATTCAATAACTCGATAACAGGAAATGATGGAATATTTTTGAAAGCGGTTCTGAGTTTGTCTCAAAAAACTGCACATTTTTAGTAATTTAACTGTTTCTCTATCCTGAATAATAACCAATCGAATTTGGACCACCCTGCTTTTTAGCATGGTCCCAGCCATCTCAATGGGTTTGTCTCCATCTTTTCTTTCATCATGTACCTAATCCTAGGCTTTTTCTGATTTTTCTGTTGCCTATATTATCGATTAAATTACATCCTTTTGTTCTTCTCAAAAATCTCATCTTCTGGATCTGTATCATTTGTTTTGCTTTTTGTTAGTGTCCAAGTTTCTGAACTATAACTTATAATTCGTGATCACCTTCTTACTTGTCAACATTTATCAGTGGCATGATAAAATTTCGTCGAACCAGCTATTCTGTTATTCAGCTCTTCTTCCAATTTACCGTTTTCTGCAGTTGTCGTTCCTAAATATTTAAAATTTGATACCTGCAGGTATCATTCCAACCACACAATAATTAAAATTATGAAATCTTTCTGCAAATTTTAGCTTTTGTTTGCTAATACTCATTTTTTATTTTTAGCGCCTTATTTACCAACAAAGTTCCGAAGAGAAACTTTCCAATTTACTGGAATACACCAACAATGCAATGTGCTTCTCACAACATAAACTTCACAAGCCTAGCCAACAGATTCAACATATTGCAAAACGATGGTGACCAGTTTCGTGGCAATAAAATTGTTATTCTTTATGATCCTGGAGCTTTTCCAGCCATCCTCAAGACGGCGGATGGATCCCAAACGGTTAACAGAAATGGGGGAATTCCCCAAAAAGGCGATATAACGATGCACTTAAACGAACTTAAAAAGGACATTGAAGCATTAATACCAGATGCAAATTTTGCAGGTATTTGTTGGTTTTTGTGTAAAATTTAGCCAGATGTAGCATTTCTCCCTTTTTCCCCTTCAAGATTATCGATCGACATTAGACTGATAACGTTTGCTTGTGCGTTGTTCCTCAGGATATTTTCATATTTTTCATCACTTCAGACATGTCTCGCCAGTTTTCTTCACACCCAGGACCGTTCACAGAAAATCCGGGCCCCGGGGAAGCAACAGACAACGGGCCCCCCTTTCCTCTAAGAAACGTGTAAATTTAAGACTCGCATTTTGATATACAGGGTGATCCACATAGAAGGGCCACTATTGGGATATTCTAAACGATAAGAGCTACAAAGAAGCTCAAATTAGACAAATTGACAAATATTGAAACAAACGAATGCTTTCATTTTACATTGCGTAAAAAAATCTACAACTTTTTCCCCAAAAATATTTTTGTACCATTAAGTATAATCGAGTTATTAACGATTAAAAAAAAAAACTCATTTCGATTTTTATTTATTATCTAGCGTGCCATGGAAATTTTTTAAAACATTAAAGCATCATTGAATAGGTCTCCGAAAATGGGACGTTTTAAAACATCAAACGTGTTTTAATGCCAAATTAGATGTAGAATTGTAGAGTACATACTTTATCATTCAAAATTGCAATTTTATGGCAAACTCTTCTGATTTTTTTTTTATCAGATCGTCCCACACTCCTCACAAACTTATTTTTAATAAAGTTAAAAACTTTCACTAATAATGTTTATTTAGGTAAAGGCAATATAAACATAATATAACCATAAATTTAAAAAAAGTAAAACTATTTCGGTCAGAAATTTATAAAAAAATAGAAAAACATCAGATTGTGTTTTAAATTTATTTTATTTTATTCGTCGCTGTTCTTATGAATTTTAACAGTATTTGTCAACAAAACATTGTGTATTAGCTCGAATCCGGGCCCTGGGAATTAGTCCCGTCTCCCCCCCCCCTGTGATAGGCCCTGTTCACACCATCCTTGTTAATGCATCCCCGATTATCTACCATTTTTTCTAATTCAGGTATTGGAGTGGTCGACTTCGAAAGTTGGCGGCCAAATTTTAGACAACATTGGGGAGCTTTAGAAGTGTACAAGGAATTATCCATTAAGTATGAGAGACAATTAAATCCGTTTTTGCCGACATCTTTTGTAGAAAAAGAGGCTGCCAGAAAATTCGAGGAGAATGCAAGGAAGTTTATGGAAAGAACGTTACAATTTGTTAAGGAATTACGACCTAGAGCGACCTGGGGATATTATGCGTATCCATATTGTTTCAACATGACCCCTAAAAACAAACAAACGAGCTGTCCTACGGAAGTTTTAAGGGAAAACGAGAGGTAAGATGCAAGGAAGTAATTGAGGTTTCAATAATTATGATCTCTCGAACAGGCGCGCTCCTTATTTTTACATGACCGGGACGTGCTGTGCCCATAGCATCCTTAAAAACAAATACCTAGCTCCTGTGTTTGATAGTATTATTACTTTATCGTTATTAATTTAATCTTTTACGTTTTACAAATACAACTTATCATATTTTTTTTTAAACAAATTATTTTCCAACATGATATTAACTTTATTTCCAAGAATATTTTAAAAGTTCAACACACAAACCTAATTAACAGTTGTAAAGATTTCTTTATTTATCTGTATTACATTCTTCATCACATGTCTGACTAATATACAGGGTGGTCCACATAGTGACCCACTATTGGGATATCGCAAACGGTAAAAGCCACAAAGTTTAAATAAGACAAATTGTTTTCCTTTCTGAGACCTATTCAGTGATGCTTTAATGTTTTAAAAAAGTTCCATGGCTCGCTAAATAATAAACAAAAATCATATTGTGCATTTTTTAAATCGTTAATAACTCGGTTGTACTTGATGGTACAAATAAGTTTTGGGGAAAGAGTTGTAGATATGTTACTTACTGTAAAATGAAAATATTTTATTGTTTCAATATTATTTAAGTTCTTACAAGAGAGGGTCACGATTTATAGTCGCTAAAATCTGATTAATGCTGTGTTTATTGCATCAAGAACATCAACACTAAATGTTTTGCAGAGTTATACGTGCCACCAGCCATTTCCTTCGGAAAAATAGGTAAAAATCTGAAAACTTGAATAATATAGGTAATTTTTGCAATCGCGTTGGCTATGAAACCGTCCAGGGCCGGTTCTACCATATGTGCAAAGTGTGCACCGCTCACAGGCGCCCGAAATAAGAGGGCGGCCAAAATCTATTCACTGTTTTTATTCTATAGAGATAGACTATGTAATACTTTTGTACAGCATTACTGAAAACTTAAATTATATTTTTTAAATTTTGTAATTTTATCATTTTATCATACCTATTTTGTTTTCAAAGACTTCAGTTATTGTTATATTAAGGCATAATTATATTTCACTGCCGACCACAAAATATTAAAAGTATTTTTAAGACTTTTAAATTTGTGCGGCACTGCGCATATTCGCAAGTGTTTTTTAAACGCACTCACTGAAAATTGAGGTTGGAATATTGCCAAGTAAATATGCAGCTCTAAGCTAGGATATGGGCGGCCAAATGATAATTGCAAACGGGCGGCCAAATATCTAGAACCGGCCCTGAAGCCGTCAGAGATAAAACCGAAATTATTCTATTTACCAATGCGCGCATCCTTTGCAATGGTGCAAAGTTTTTGAAAAAATCTTAAACGGTTCCGGAGAAAAACGCCAAAAACGGAGGCCCTTGTAAAAACGGTTTCCCCTAAACGCTAATGCAAGTCGCATAGATTTAGTTATACAACTTCTCAAATCATAGCGCTTTTGCAAGGGTTTCGTTTTTGTACAAATTTTGATATTTGAGCTCAAAACAAATAAAACTCATCAAATTTTTCCTTTTACAGTGCGTAAAAACATCTACAACTTTTCCCCCAAAAATTTTTTGGTACTCTTAATTATAACCGAGTTATTACTGATTTAATAAAAATGTTTACTGTGATTTTCTAGCGTGCCATGGAACTTTGTTAAAACATTAAAGCATTACTGAATAGGTCTCAGAAAGGGAAACAATTTGTCTAATTTAAACTTTTTTGTGCCTCTTACCGTTTAAGAGATCCCAATAGTGGCCCTTCTATGTGGACCACCCTGTATATCCCAAAATATTTAATTTGCTGTTAATTTTTGAATAACCCACGTAGATATAGGGTGAAATCAATTACTGTGACCCTTTTGAATTAGAGAAAAACTTAAATAACATTTAAAAGAACTCCAAAAAAAATGCGTTAAACTTCTATAACGCTGTCCTGCATAATTAATTTTACAAACCACACCCAGTTTTGGCAATACAATGAAACTGTGTTATTTTTAGAATATCTTGGCTGTTTGAAGCAAGTGATAATCTCTACCCATCACTTTACCTCAATGAAGAAGTCCTAACGTCGAGAGAAATGGTTCAACTCATAATTGGTAGAATACAAGAATCCCGCAGGATGATCCGATATGTTAATAAACCGACAAGGATAATGCCATACTTTTGGTATAAATATCAAGATACGGAGACATTTTTGACACAGGTTTGTTTTGAATATTAACAATGTTAAAAGAAAATTATTTGATTGTTTAAGACCCGATTGCACGAAGCAACACCGGTGTTAATATACAAGTTAATCCCTAAAACTAGAAATATCAGCGCTAACTATGCTGCGATTTCGCCTAGTTCTTGGGTTAACGTGGTTTAATTCCGGGGTTAATCCCAGGTTTAGCTTTTATGGAATCGGGCCTTGATTTATTAAGCTTATTTATATTATGTTTTCATATTGGCTACCTTTAAACTTTAGGGAAAAAAACAACAAACAAAAGCTGCACACAAAAACAGTTCAGTAATTACACGTACGTGTGCTTTTTATAATAAATTACATTTTGTTTTAGGAGGATTTACATAATTCTTTGAGGACTTTATCAGAACAAGGCGTTGATGGACTAATCCTCTGGGGAAGTAGTAGGGATGTGAACACAAAAGATAAATGCCAACTGTTATATAATTACATAGAAAATGTCCTAGGCCCTGCTGTACAACAATGAGCATTTAATACCTTACCTTTAACAAAGAAAACATTCTTGAGTGTATGTTTGCTTTACAACCGTGTGATACAATTGTACATATGTATTTTTTATTTAAAGTAATATATTATACTGAATTTACATATTTGTTCACTTATTTTATTAGCATTATAATTACAATTTATAAGAATTTACTTTAATGTGTGAACTAGGAACCACCTTCCCGTGACTAGGTTTTGCGGAAGGTTAAACCAGCGGTGTTTTGCTAAAAAAAAGTACTTTAACGGAATCAAGGAACCTGAACACGTGTATATCTGTCGAAACCTGGAATTCGAAAATTTTCGCGATCACAATACTTTATCCATATGGCTAAAGTAAAGTTATTTCAACAGAATTCTTTGGCATACATAGGCGTATAAGTTTGCTACTTAATAAAGACAAAAACAATTTTTGTATACTAATGAGATGGTTGTGTTTCAGTGGCGTAACTAGAGTTCTTGGGCCCCTATGCAGGAAATGTTCAGGGCCGCCTGATTTACAACGCTCCGAGAAAAAAATAAAAAGCAGAAAATCCAGGGTCTCAAGACCCAACTCTTTGAATAATGATAACATTTGGCCGGCCTGGATTTACTATTAAGCATATTAGCATGTGCTTAGGTGCTTAGGAAAACAAGGAGAAAGGTGTGAAATTTGTGAATTTTGGGGCTCCGTTCGACCCTGTGCTTAGGGCATCTGATGGTCTTAATGCGGCTCTGCCTTTTGGGTTTAACTATTTATGGGATATTTCTTTCTCTGGGATAGTATTGGTAGACGAATGAATAGCTGGATACGTACAGACTGACAAGGCAGGGCAACGATATGCTGTCGCCAGAAGCTGATTAAGGCTGTGTTTATTGCATCAAGAACATCAAAACTTAATGTTTTGCAGAGTTATACGCGCCACTGGCCATTTCCTTCGGAATAGTAGGGAAAAAACTGAAAAGTTGAATAATAAAGGTAATTTTTACGATCGCGTTGGCCATGAAACAGTCAGAGATAAAATCGAAATTCTGCGCACATTCTTTGCAAGTAAAATGGTGCAAAGTTTTAAAAACAATCTTAAATGGTTCCGGAGAAAAACGTGAAAACCGAGGCCCTCGTAAAATGGTTTTCCCTGTTAAACGCCTACGCAAGTCGCTCAGATATACTTATAACAGATACGAAGTCTGTTCAAAAAAACTAAATAAAAGTATGTTATTTAAAAATTTGTTTTGAATATTGTCTTCATTAGGTTGTTCCTCAATCTCTTGGTCAATATTAACATTTTTAAGTAAATCTTTGACCTGTACTTATTTTTTTTTTTCTTAGGTTACTTCAATATTTTTACTTTTATCACTTAATTTAGTTGTTGGCAATTTTAAATTATCACATTTGATACTATTTGAACTTTGTTTGATTTTAGTTTAAGTAATTTTAGTTTTTTATTCTTTTCTTATCTTAATTCTATAGACTGATGCCGCGTTAAGAATGACTTAAACCATTCTCGTCCAGGTGTATTGCTTTTGAGCAAAGTTTCTCTTTTAGAATCCTCTAGAGACTGTTTAACGGATAGCTTAATATCGTCAAATCGTTTGGGAAAACCTTTTTTGGCTTTCTCTAGCCAGGCCACAATGATAGCTTCTTCGAAATGAGTCAGTACTGAAAAAGGACCATGGCGTTCTTTAACAAATTTTTCGGATAGGCGGAACTGCAATGTGGCCCTAGGAACATTATACATCTTCCAAGCTTCTCGTTTAGATATTCCATTTTTCACAGCCTTTAATGCTTTTTCTATATCGTTCTTATTGTATTTTTTTAAGAAACACAACCTAAATAAATACATAAATAAATTCAGACTATGCCAATAACTACATAAAGGCCAATAACTGTAGTACTGAAAAAATAGGTTTTGTTATACCTAAAACTTATATTAAAAATGTTGTACAAGGTGTTTTTTGGTGCATAGACCGGTAATATTTTTCCTATTATAACATTTGATGTAGCAATAAACAATTAACGAATTTATTGAGGGCTAAAAGATTAAAATAATTAGTTTTATTTGTTTATTCTTTGACATTGTTTTCTACATATTAACATTTCTTTCTTTCTTCCATTGTTTCATCATAATCAATTTTAAGAAAGTACATTCCTTCAGCTGTGTGTGGTGTTGGATCTCCCATGGGCAATACTGCTGTTTCGTTACATTTGTTCATCTGATAATCCACCCACGAATCGCAGAGATAAGAATCGAATTTAGTAGCTTGGTGTATTGTCTTTTCATAATACTCCCAACTCTTGCCGTGACTGCAAGACTCGGCTAGCTGTAAAAAATTAAGCAGGTAAATAGAGGTTGAAGAAATGTTAATTATCCTCAGATACAGGTTGTATGTCTATATATATAAAAGAGCTTGTTTGTGTGTTTGTTTGTTTGTTTGTTTGTTTGTTCGCTATAGAATCCTAGGTCCGTTGACCGATCGGGACCAAATTTTGCACAGTTACTATTTAGGACCTTGCAGATCTAACGCCAAACTTTAAGTACAAGCACATATTACCAATTAAAAAAAAACAAAAAAATTACTTGGACGGGATTCGATCTTACGTCGGCAAATACCTGGTCAAAACACGATACGGTGCGGTGTATTTCTCAAGTAAAGATTGTTTTGTATACAATTAGTAATAAATGTACATGAAGTATTATTTTTATTAGTACATTTTTAATTGAAACAAGACGAAAGAAAATAAATTTGAGTTATTATTAAATTTTTAAGCAATAAGTAGTTATTTTTTAAGGAATTATAAGAAAATGAAAAGATGATTGATCAGAGTATGTCATTTGTGTATGATTTGGAATTATTGGGCTTATTCAAGTTTAAAAAAGTAATTAAAATTGTAATCGCCCGTGCAACGTCGGGTAAATCATCTTGTTTTCATATAAAGAACATTGGTGATATTCAACTTCATTATTTTTTATGGGCGTTGTATGGGATAATGGGATTTTCACATTTTAAGTTGACCAATTTTATGAGAAGTACGATGATTATAAAATTTAAAAACATTACAGGGTGCTTCTATCTAGAGAAATTTCTCAGTTTTAAACAAAGTTATAAAAGAAGGTATCTAATAGAGGAAAGGGGACAAAAGAGAGTGTTCAGTTCTAACTATAGAGGAATAACATTAATGAGTGTACCAGGGAAAATACTAGCAAGAGTAATGGAAGGCAGACTAAAAGAACAAATAGAAAGCACACTAGAAGAATCCCAATACGATTTCAGAAGAGGAAGGGGTACACAAGACCCAGTTTTTATATTAAGACAAACAATAGAAAAGAGCTTAACAAAAAACGAGGAAATAGATTTATGTTTTATAGACTTCGAAAAAGCATTCGATAAAATCAAAAGAAAAAATGTATGGAGCGGCCTAAGAAGAAAGAGAATAGAAATAGACACAATCGACATAATAAAAGCGATGTACGAAAAAACGGTAAATATTGTAAGAAGAAGAACACAAAATTGAAACATTTCAGGGCTTAAAACATGGATGCGTGCTCAGTCCATTATTATTCTCAGTAGTCATAGATAGGGTAATTAAAGAAGTTAAACAAAAAATGAGACCGTTTCACGTAGGCAACTGGAAAATGGAAAAATAACTAAGCTAATGTTCGCAGACGACATGGTCTTGGTCGCGAAAACAGAAAAAAAATCTGCAACATAATTTAAAAGCTGTACACCTGAAATTGGAAAAAATTAATTTGAAAAAAATACCGAAAAAATGGTAAAAGGTGTTATCAAAGTATGGTCCAGGTACCATCAAGGAAAGGAGATGCGTGGAAAATTAAGATGGCAAGAAAACCAGTAGAGCCTGTAATTAATGCGAAAGGAAGATTACTTACTGAAAAACGTAAATAAATTACTTTTGTGAGGGTGTATTTGTTTTACTATTATTTGCCCAGCATTGCTGTACCTCTTAATCAAGAAACAATAATATTTTTACCTCCATGACGCCGTTACATCCAGGTTGAGGTGGTAGACCCCCATTTGGGTAAAAATCCGCCGTCCCGATGGGTTCTTTGATTGCTAGAAAACCTCCACTTGTATGTATAACGTCCACGAAATCGGCATCCTGTCGATTTAGCCTATCAATGAAAAAACCTGGTGCGGCAGGATCCAATCCTAAATATTTGAAAGAAGTTTTTAACACACGATTATCATTTAAATTGTATATTCAGGTAAATTATAATCAAATAATTAAACAATTTTAGGAATTTATAATATATACATTTCCGAGTTTTACATCTTTCCTGAGAGAGCTGACAACTTATAAAGACACTGAATACTCCTTATGGAAAGCGACTCGAAAACTAAAACGCCCAATAGTTCATATGCCACCAATAAAACAAGATAATGGAGAGTGGGCACGATCAAATAAATAAAAAGCTGACGTCTTTGCTAATCATTTGGAAATGATCTTCCAACCAAATGAAGACCATGGATGTGAACTAACAAACGAAGAAAATAGAAAACTAGAAGAAATACCGAGGGTAACACCTAATGAAGTAGCCGAGGAAATCAAAGAAAATATTAACTCTAAAAAAGCACCAGGGTATGATTTAATTACAGACGAAATATTAAAATATCTACCATGCAAAGCTATTGTTAAACTGACGTATATAATAAATGCTGCATTCCGACTGCAGCATGTACCAAACATGTGGAAAGTCGCTGAAATCATAAGGATAGCCAAACCTGGGAAACCACCTAATGACGCTAAGTCCTATAGACCAAAATCCTTACTACCAGTCTTATCTAAATTATTTGATAAACTCTTATTGAAAAGACTGAAACCAATTATCAACAGTAAAAACCTAATACCTGTACACCAATTTGGATTTAGAAGCAAGCACTCCACTATCGATCAAGTGCACAGAATAACGCACGAAATAGAAAAGGCATTTGAGGAAAAAAAGATCTTCATTATTTCTAGACGTAGCCCAGGCCTTTGACAGAGTATGGCTCGAAGGCCTAGTACACAAGCTAAACAAATCTCTACCAAAGCAATATTATGACATTCTAAAATCCTATCAGATAAAATTTTTCGAGTGAAACAAGTTGAAGTATATTCCACATTCAAAGAAATCAAAGCCGGAGTATCCCAATGTAGTGTCCTTGGCCCGGTACTACGGTACTGTACCTGCTATTTACTTCTGATATACCACAAACACAACATGTGAAAGTAGCCACTTTTGCCGACGATACCACAATTCTAGCCATCGGAACAACTATTTAAGAATCAACAGATAAACTCCAGAACGCAATAAATCAAATCTACGAAACATAGCGCATCAAACTAAACGAAACCAAAACAGTGCTAGTGAATTTCACAAATAAAAGATCAATAGAACACCTGCCAGTGGTATTAAACAAACAAAATTTCACATTCTAACACAGCTAAATATTTAGGCATGAACCTGGACATTAAATTAAAGTGGAAAGAACACATTAAAAAAAAAAACGTGAAGAGCTAGGCATCAAATATAGAAAACTATTTTGGCTAATGAATAGGAAATCTAAACTTTCAATTGAAAATAAACTTCTAATACATAAACAAATACTGAAGCCAGTATGGACCTACGGCATACAGCTTTGGGGGTGAGCTGGTAAAACTAACATTAAAATAATACAGCGATTCCAAAGTAAGGTACTACGGGCAATTGTGGATGCCCCGTGGTACGCGAGAAATGTCGACCTCCACATGGGCCTGAGGATGCCAACAGTCGACGAAGAAATCCAAAACTTTGCTAACAAACATGAACAAAGGCTGCATGATCACATCAACACCGAAGCCCTGCAGCTCTTGGACAACCAACATCTAGTGAGAAGGCTTAAACGGACCAAGCCGTTTGAGTTAGCGAGTTAGTGTAAAGCAGAGCACTGTGCGGTTGTGTAAACTGTCGTTCTTGAAAACAAGAATACAGAATAAAAAAAGAAGACACCAACGGGTGGACTCTTAACTTAAGTATAACTATCATAAAGCTGGTTGGCTAAAGTAGTTAGGTGCAATAAAAAATACAGTTAAAAAAAAACATCTTTCGACATTTTTCGGTCCCTCTACGCCACTTCTTTCTATCCAACATCTTCATCTTTGAGTTCTCTTTCGTTCATTGCTCTCATCTTTCCTTGTTTTCATGTAGTCTTCAGCCTTCCTCTTTTTTTCCTGTAAGGTGGCGTCCAATTGTAAATTTTCTTAGGCCACATTTCCTCTGGCATCCTTCTCGTATGTCCTTACCATATGAGTCGTTTGGGTTCAATTTTGTTAATTATCGTCTTCTCTACGTTTTGGCTTGTATAATTAATTTATAATAACTTACAATTTACCTAACTTTTTCTTCATTTATTGTTCCCGCTGTCATTTTGCTAATTATCTCGCATCACTGAGATTACCTATTAGACCGGCAAACTGCAATGCACTAATGGATATTTATTTACCTGTGATTCGGCTTATTTTACCGCTGGAGATCGATCTTCCAGCAAAACCAGAAACGTGTGCCCCCAGGCTATGTCCTATTAAATGTATATTCCTCAAATCTGTTCCTAGGTCCACGATCGCGTCTATGAATCTAGCGTAATGTTCTCCAACCGACTTCGAATGAGACATGGGTATTGGGTAAAACACGTTGTCACTTATCTGACTCCAGTCGAAAATAACGACATTTAAATCGTCTCTTTGCAAATAAGCGTTTTTTATATCTTGGCAAGTTCTTGACTTTCCGCTCGATAGCCAACCGTGCGTCACTAATTTTGTCTGTTTGTTTACATCAAAAGACGATTTGATTATGTCATTTTTGTCTATTGTTAGGTTTTCTCCTGATTGATTTTGCCTGTAAAAACAACGTTACTGCAACTTACTTTTGAAATTCTAATAAGTACAGGTTTAACCCTCGAGCAGAGCTGGTTATTATTGGAATACTTAGTATTTTCAATAGTATTCAAAATGCTTTTTTAGTATTTAGTACCCAGTAATCGAATTTTGCGTGCGTTGCACCCACTGCACCCTCCACTTGACCGGCCCTGTAATTTGGTCACTACTAAACCCCTAAACTAATAAATAACGGAAACCTACCTAGTATATAGAGTAAATATAATGGATTCTTCTACATCGTACGATGAATATATTCCATTTTTAGTATTCCCCTCAGGATATTGTAAATATCCAACTCTTGCTTTACCATTGCCATCAGGAAAATAAATCCAATCAGTCCCATATTCTGGGCATACACTTCTCAAGCTTTGTATGGTGCAATTTTTGGAATAAACAGCAACCAATAAACCTAAAAAAGTAAATATGAATGTATTTAATTAAATCACTTATGTTTCTTGCATCCAAGAATTTCCTGTCGAAATTATAATGAAACCTTTTGTAAAAATAAACGAATAACAAAATTAATCCAACCATTTTCTATACAAGTAAATATTCATTTATTGGTATTATAAATAATTTTACTATAACGATTTTGGAACTATTTATACATACTACACTTTACAGAATTATAGGAAAAAATTACAAAATTAGCATAAAGTGTTTTTAAAATTAGTTTATCAAAAGTCTATTTTTAAAATAAAAAGCTACCATAAGTTCTACTCACCAAATAATAAAATTATAAAATAGATATTGGGGAACCCGTTCATTGGTTCGAGAATTTAACTATCAAACAGGTATCATGAACAAATTTTAACGGAATTAATTGTATTTATAGCAAATGCACACAAATAAAATATTAGCGATATGCGGGACTCCCTACATGTGTTATGTTTTATGTGCATTTTGATAAGTTGATTAGGAAACTTGGTTGTAAGCCATGTACAAGGTGGTGCAAACTTAAAGTATTTGTGGAGCTGTACAGGGAGTTTCAGATAGCATTTCCAGCATAGCATAAAATAGATGATTATTGGTAACAACCTCTTTACTTTTTGAATTACTTTGTTCTGGGTTTGTTAAATGTCCCACGATTAATGAGATATTGTTTTACCTACTCTTCCAAAAACAGACTTATTATTAGGTTGTTTTCTTTATGGGTAACGATTAAAATGTTTCACTTGCAGCTTCAGAATTATTATTACTTTGATAAAAACATTCTAACATATCATACTTTTCGTAATATTCGTAAGTCATTTTGGGTTTTCTAGGTACAAAAATATAAACAATCAACAATTAAACGTGATTGTTTATGTCAAATTATCGTTAAAACAACAGAATGACAATTTGTTTTACCAGGTATGTTCTTAATAACATAAGCCTAGTACTAAAAAAAATAAAATACGAAAAAATACCTAATGTCTGCTATAATGTAAGGAAAATGAATAAATCGACCTCACATGATATAATATAATATATTATATTATTGGAATGGGGAAAAAATCCTCTTTCTCGTGGTGCCACAGCCAACTTTATGTCACAACTATAAATTCGATTATTTTTTTTTGAAAAATTGTCTACGCCACTGCATTCTTATCAAAAAAGTCAAACGTCAAAATTATTTTTCTTTATTTTCATAAACAAGCGAGATATAGTCATAAAATGAAAAGTCGAAAAATCGAGTTATAGGCGATAACTCGAAAACAAAAGACGATAACCAATTTTAGTTTTCATCATTAATTTTTCTCGAAAAAAGAGATCAAGGATGCGAGGTCCGTTTTTCGTTACCCCATATAAGTACCGACATTCCCTAAGAAAACATCGAAATTTGCCCACCCTGTACATGTACATGTACACCAAAATTAGCCAAAAACCTTTTAGGAAACGTTTTTGATTAATTGATTTATACGTAATTTTTTTATGATATTACTATTACATCATGCAATGTACCGAATAATTAAATACTCGGTTTCCCAGCTTGGAACTTCCGCTTACGATAGTCAAAATGAATTCTTTTTCTGTAAAGATAACTTACATTCATGACCTACTTGTAAATAGATCAAGATATAAATAAATAACTTGGAATTGAGGAAGGACATCGCATAATAAACGTCACATTGCAAAAGTAAGGGGGATAAATTGTATCACGTTATTCCATTCAAGAAATATTTGGTTTATTTTTAACATTTGCATGCCGAGGCGTCTACTCCTTCGTAGACTGATTTAATAATGGTTTGGTTTTTAATAGATTAAAAGATGTAAAAAAAAAAAAATTATTTATGGTTTGGATTGGCTCATGAAACAAATTTGAAGTTGAACAAATCGTTTTTCCTTACTGACCAACTTTGAGTGCCTCATATTTTTAAAATTATTTTCGCAGACGTGGTCCCCTTTCGGGTTGCTGTACTGCGACCTATTGGTCTATTGTACCCTCTGACGATAGTTCCTTAAAGAAGTCCTGTGTTTTTGAAAAACTCTAGGATTGTCTTTAAGGGTGTTTTTCTTAACTCTTCTTAGTTGGCTTTTTTCATCCCTAGAAGTGCGCCGATAGGGTGTGAATCCTTTACACTGGCATAATACGTGAAGAGGATTTTCTTCTTCTTCAACACATCCTCTGCATATATCGGTCTCTGAGAGCACTATTATGTGTGTTTGTTTAGCCCACAGAGTCATGTGGCTTCTCTGACGTCTACTCTGCTCATCCTGAGCATTTCTTCTGTCTTTTCTTTGGACCATTGACGAGATAACCTTAGAATGGGCTTGTCCTGCAACTTTTTTCCAATAAGCATTGTGCCCTTGTATTAATATGTCATTAAGACACCGCTTGGCTGTTCCATAGGATGTACCAACTGCGGGTTCTGGTCTCGCAGCCAATTTTGGCTTGGCGATCTGCCTTCTTGTTCCCTGGTATATTAGTGTACCCTGGGCACCATTACCAGTTTAACATTATTCCTGCTTCCTAGCACGTTAAGTGCCCAGAAGCAGATCAGAACACCCAAATATATAAATTTTACCTCAACCACACATAACTTTATTGAGAAGAAAGATATGTTACAATTAATACATTACGATATTATATTATATGATTTGTATAGATATAGATATGATTAAAACAGATATAATTAAAATGCCGCAAACTCATCGTCATCATCATCAAGACTTTCGTCTGTGCCTGGTTCTCCTAACGCGTTCACGAATTCTAAAACAATAAAATAACATTTAGGCGTCATTAAGAGTTTGTTGAACTCTCGTATGCTAAACATTTATAATATATGACGACACTTACCATAGAAGTCGATCCTACCATCCCCGTCTACATCAACTTCCTTGATCATGTCTTCAACTGAAAAAAATTTTGTAGTTAGTGGTTAGCAAAACAAATCTACACAGCAAATATGAATTTTAAAATCGTCCCAGGCATTTTCAATTGGGTTGAGATCAAGATTGTTGGCTGGTTAGTTGTATGTTTGAAGACGATTTTGTGCAAATCTTGCTGGAAAATGAAATCTTGGTCATAATTTTTTGCCTAGCACGAAACATGGGTTTCAAAATAACTGTGATGTACCGTTCAGGTACAGGGTTTCCATTTTCTATCACCCTAAACTCTGTTCTTTTATTCATGCATTTACCACCGTAAGCCCTTATAGAAATTTACAAGGAAAGACATGTTTTATATACTAATAGCAACTTGATTGATAAACTGTGAAAACATCATTTTTTAAACAAGATTCAGAACACTGGCCCAGTTTCCAAAATCCGGCCATTGCTGCAGTATTTACAGTGTTATACTAAAGGTCCTACAATTTTACTTACTTTCTTCTTCTGAAAGATCTTCACCAAGACACTGAAGAACTGCCCGCAGATCTGAAGCTGTGATGTATCCTCTGTTGTGTTTATCGAAAACTCTGAAAGCATCTCTCAGTTCTTTTTCTTCCTGTTCTCTCGATATTGTAGATTCTCTGTCCGCTCCAGCACTAGCAGACCAAGCTATATCCACAAATTCTTCAAAGCTTACATTTCCATCGCCTAGAACAAACAAACACTAATAAATTTATTCTATAGCGCTACTGGACTAATAATTATAGTGAGTTAATTTCTACAATCACACGAGTTTTGTAGAATTTTATTTTAACTCGCCAGAAAATGATTTATTAACCTGTAAAATTTTAACACTCCTAAGTCTTCTTGGTCAAGATGGGGACAGTATATTTGGAAGATAGAACAACAACAAAAATCAAGTGTCACGTCAGCAAGGAAGAAATTATGTTATTTATTTTATTTAAACAGACTCACCATCGACATCCACCTCTTGAAGCATTTGTTGGAGCTCTTCTGTTCTCGCGAATTGCCCCAGGGATCTCATAACTCTTCCCAGTTCTTCTTTTGTTATACTTCCATCGCCGTCTTTATCGAAAAGTCGAAAAGCTTCGCGAAACTCTGTAAAACATAGGTAAATATGTATTTTCCAGTCTAAAAATTGATCGGAAAGAACAGATTTTTTGGACGGACGCAAAAAAATATTTTTTACTGCTCCGTTAATTTTAATTTAAGTTTATTCAAAAAAATTATTTTACTTAAGTACCTTTCATATGTCTTTTAGACACTTCTGGATGTCTAAGTGCAATGTTCTCCGAAGCTCTTCTGTCCATTTCTCTAGCGTATGACTCTCTAGTAGAACTTAAAAAGTTTTCTGATACAATCGAGTTGTCTGCTATAATTTCTGGTGTATCATTACGTTGTGATCCAACCGGACTAGACTGTCTGGTCTGAAATTAAGAAAATCGTCTGAGTAATTAATTGTTCAAAAGAAAAGAGAAGTGTATTAAGATAAATGAATTAGAAGAAAAGTTACACAAATAAAAATGTAAAAGAGTAACTAACGCCCCTAGGCAAGAAAAATTTAGGTACCTCTATACATTATCGTGTAATATGTTTTTGGGGATTTATCCAAACGTCGAGCACTAAATGAATAAATTTTAAGGCAGATAAATCTCCAAAAGCATATTTATATTTGTTAGTTATCGTACGTTGGGCTAAATGTGCGTTTTGTTTTATTTTTAAATTTTGCATTATTTTCGCACTTTTTTTGTTGGTCGCGCATGCCTGGCAAGCGGATGACCTGACTATAAATAATACTTCCAATTACGTGTTTTCTTTCTAATTATCCCACAAAGTCAATGGGAAACACCCAAACATTTCGGCCAAGTTTGATAGCTCTAGCTTAAACGGTATTCGATTTTTTGATTTTTTTTTCTTGCAACTTTGGAGGTCTCTAACTTTGAAAGGAAGCATTTTCGGATAACAAAATATTTGACAAATGGTCATCATTTTCACTCAGGAATATGCACCTACTTTTTGGCGGTGTATAATTGGGACACCCTGTATATCAACCAATGACGTATTTCAAGTATGAAGTGAAAATAAAAAATCGTATTGCAACCCCAATATTTTCATCAACAGTCATAACGGTCAGATACCAAGTTTCATAATGATATCCCTAATAGTGTTCTAGATATTTGTCTGTTTTCATATTTTTGCGCCACACGGTGAAGCATTTTCTCGAATTTTGCGGATTACGAAACGCAAATAATTACAAATCATAAAATTACACTAAACTTATATTTGGAGGACATTTTCTGTTAAAGTAACAACGTTCCATATGTTGTTTAGAGCGTCTATATACATAAATTATCTGCAAACTGCACAGATGTAACATAATAAAACGAAAAAAACCCATAAAATTACATCACATCCTTGAAATATTAAATAACGCAACAGCTTCACCAATTACATTTTAATATTCACAGGCAATGCGTACAAATTTGCAATACATCTAACGGATGCATAATTATGTTAAATTAAGCCAATAAACAACCGCTGAGTTATAAAAACAATGTATTATTACTACTCATCACATATAAATAATAAAAGACACGTAATAAAAGCTAAATTTAGCTCAACTTTTTTTTATGTCAATATTTATACAATTATTTTTATGAAAAACGTCGGCCAGTTCCTGGTTTCATTATTCTGTAGAATTTCATATCTAATCTTAAATGAAACACAATCTTATCTTAAATGCATTGCGCATTTTCAAAGTATTTTTAACACAATGTTTAATTGTTAACAAAGAGCACGATTACTTATTATGTGCAAATAACAGTTGTTGAAGATAAATTGATAAATGCGGGATTCATAATCGTATGAAATTAATAGCTCGCAAATTAAACCTACAATTGTTTAAATAAAAGATACAACAAAACTTTTAATAGTGTATAAAAGCAGAGAAACAAAAACCAATGAACAGGGAAAAGATTTAGAGCAACTTTGGTCAGATTTCCAAAAAATTGTTTTTAAGTCTGCTGAAAGGTCACGTGAGACAATAAAACAATAAATAATAATAATAGGAAACAAACTGCCTAGTGGACGGGAGAAGTCAAAAGAGAAGCGAAGGAAAAAAAGAGACTATGGAAAGAATATCTAACAACAAGCAAGAAATCAGAAGGTTATGAAAAGTGTAAACAACAAAAAAAGGCCAAAAGAATTGTATTAGAACGAAAAACAAAGACTTGGGAAGATTTTGGAAAAAGATTGGAAGAATACTAAACGAGCAATCCAAAACTTTTCCACAAAGTATTAAAAAAATTAAGAAAATATAAGAACCGTATGCCAAAACAAATAATGGTCAAAGAAGAAAAAATATAGAAAACAGAGAAAGATGGGCAAATTATTTCAGGGAGTTATTGGAATATAACAATATATTAAATCATGAGGAAGAATAGCAAATGAAGGAGAGATACGATGCAAACGAACAAGATTATAAACAAAAACTAACCAAAGCAGAGTTGGATAGAACGTTGTTAAATAAAACGAAAATTGGAATCAGCAACAGGATTAAGAACATAAGCGCAGTTGGAAGGAACATGCTACTAAAAATAGTAAATAAAGCATGGCAAGAAAAATAAATACCAATTTTTTTTTAATCTTAGGAAGGAGCATTTTAAAAATATACAGGATGATTCAGTTTGACTGTCGCGCCCCTATAACTTTGTTGTTTTAACCCATTTGTTCCCACAAACATTTTTTTTTCAAATTTTTAAATAAAACGTTTTTTATTATTAGAAATATGTCCAAACTACAAATTATGCAAGTTTTTCAAAAATATTTTCAAAAAGAAGTGAAAAAAATGCACGTACTCATATGAGTACGACGGGAACATAGCGGCGGCAAAGAAAATAAAAATTATATTATTTTTTACTAATTTATTGTAATAATTTACAATCGAAAACTGGTATTCACTATGAAACTTTATGAAACATTCTCTTTCCAAACAGTGTGACATGGCGTTTGATACAAATGCACCTTGCTCGTTGATGACATATGCTACAGCGCAACTGTTTATCAATTATTTCTTAGGAAAATGTCCTCCTTGATCCTGTATAATACTTTTTGGGACGGTACGTGGATGCCCGGAAAGTTGAGCTTTCTCAAAGACTCTTAAGTGATGTCTTAATACACTTCGTATGAAATTCAGTAAATCAATATTTCTACCTGCTAATGAATTTATCCTTCAGGCGTTCACTGTTGTAATATTCAGCATATGGGTCCAGAGAATCCACCACCTTTTTTTACCTTGGATGGACACTTAAAAATTATTTACAGATTTGTCTAGCAAGTCTACATACCCCATAGCTGTATTATAATTGGCAAAGAGACAAGGTTGGGGCACATCAATTTTTTTCTTTTTGCTACTTAGACCAACGTTTCACTTTGGAAAGAGGATGTATACTATCATAATTTGTCATTATAGTGACAATACTATTGTCCATTGTCCTTTCACTTTACCAGAAGCAATAAATATTCTTTGTCATATTTATATTAGAAACAACCGCGAATTTCTTTTTTCATTTGTTGCTGATCAAAAAAAGGATTTTTTTTTGTGCGATTAACTATAAGAGTTTTCATCAAACCATGACTTGTAAACAAGTTGTCGACAAATATTATATGGTCTGCCGGTTTTATCACTACTTTTAGTAAGTCCAATACAACTTTAGATCCTAAGGGTAAATTTAGCCCTAACAACGTAATGCCCCAGTGTACTCATATGAGTACACCAGTAAGTAACTATGAAAAAAAATCACACTATGTATTTTGTTTAATATTTGCATGAATAACTGTAAAACATACATACCTGAGTAACAAATTTCAGCAGAAAAATTAATTTATATTTTAAAACAAAGATAAAAATTAATAACAAAGTACACAGTGACAATAGCACAGTTGTAGAACAAAGTAAAGTGACGTTTTTTCCTATATAGAAGCAACATTTAGGTTTAAAATTTTAATCTACTATTCCCTATTCTGTGTACTTCTAAGTGGTGCTAAACATTCCCACCTATATGTAACTAATGGAACTTAAAAAAAATATTTTATGAACCGTACTCAAATGAGTACACTGGGAACAAATGGGTTGAGGACCTCTATAAACCCTTATATTCTTGTAAATCCTGGAAATTCTCAGTCGAATGACGTTCAAATGTTTTTTTACGATGAAAATGGCAGATTTGCGATAGTCAATATTTTTTTTTTAAATGACATGGTATACTTTCTTTATTGATTAATTTCGAATAATATTCGAAATTCGATAGTGTACACAAGAAAATTTTTGGGATTAATGAATTAAAAAGTTTGTATTTTTTTTTTACAAAATCATCGTATTTGACTAAAAAAAACACGATCGCTGTAGTAATTGACAGTTTACAACTTGTCTAATTGGGTTTTTTTACCTCGACACCGAAAGGTACAGGAGAAACCGATTAAGAAGAAGAAGAATTGGGTTTTATTATTTTCGGACGAAAAATCAGTTTTCAAACTAGCAAATTTGCGGTTACAAATAATTTGCTGTATTTTTCGCAACCTGATGTTAAATTGTGGTGAGCCATTGATTGAGCTTATTATGATACATAGCTTATCGTTTTGTTTTCCGGGACAGTCCCGGTTCGAAACCACTGGGGTTTGGATTACGTCACGTGCGCGCATTTACTACTGCACTTTTATATTTAGAAACTATTTATTTCTTGCAGAGTTATTCTGCAACTTTTTAAAATTAGTCATCAGGCAAAAACATTTAAGATTTCGCCAAAATTGCATAATTTCGTTTTTGTAACTAGGGTAAAACCCCCAACCATTGGCACTTTAAGGCTATAGAGACAAATAAAACCGTTTATTTAACAATTTATTATGTAAAAGCCCAAAAATGAATTTTTATTGCATTCCGCAAAGTTAGTTCTTACTTTTACAGTTGCATTTTTTTCTTTTTAAGAATGATGTTCCTTTTTCCTCAAATTTATAAAATTGGTCCGATTTTCTAGTCATTGGCACATTAATACCAATGATTGGCACTTGAATTATTCCAGTAATTGGCACCCCTTACTGTTCGTTAGAACCATTGGGATGTAGGGTGGTATGGTTGGTTGGGAGGGTAGTTTTAGTTAAAATATAGTTTTTATGGTTACCTTAGATACATAGTATTTATAATAGAATAAAATATAACTTTCAAAATAATGTTTATTGTTGAAAAATCTAGATTATTAAAATATATAAAAATTAAAAAAATTCTTCATAAAATAATACTTATTAACCGAGGAACAAAAATATATAATACTGCAGTGTTAAAGGCCCAATAATGAGCCACGTGATGCGCATGTTTGACATATAAAGTTTTCCTTGAAGTTTTGGCGTTACTTTAGGCATTGAACATGATAGGTTCTACGACATTTTTGACATCCGACCCCTACATTTGTCAAGTAGATATTCTGGGTACAAATGAAACAAAGGCCTCTACGTATGAATATTGTTTTTTGGTGGTGAATAATGCACGCTACTTGTCAAGGGAATATCTGAGTCCTCATCTGAATCACTATCCTCAAATAGATTTCTTATGTGACGCTCTTTTTCGTTCTTCTCAGATTCAGATTCGCGTCTACATGAATCTCCTGGATTTACTTCGCGATTTATCTTGTTGAAAATTTTATTAGAACTTTTAACCCTTTCCATACTGCTGGTATATATATGTACCACCGAAAGTTTGTAAAATACTAGAACTGTAATTTATCATTGTGAATGGTTCTGATATGTACCAGAAAGTTTTATAGGTCTACCTAGTGTCAAATTGTACAGTTTACGCTGCAAGTGCGCCCCCTGAAGTATTTTACACAACACAACAAGAGAATTTGGTTTTGTTAGACACTGGTGGTACTTATATATATACCACACTATAACCACGTATAACCCTAGTGGTACATATATGTACCACCTTCTCCAAGAGAATCTGTTTGAAAAAAAAAATGTTTTTCCAATAAAGCTTCTTTTTATACTTTATTAAGCCAAAATATTACCGAAAATATTTGAAAACCTTATTCTTCAAATACCGTATTGAAAGGGTTAAGTGCAATCTTCAGAGATTGACTTTCAGGACTCTCTTTAGCATCAGTTCCAATTTTAACATTTTTATCTGCAAAAGTGTTTCTGTTCTTCTGGTTTTTCATGTATAGAGTTGAGTTTTTCTTCGTTGTAGTTGAGTTTTTTTTTTCGCTGAAATTATGTTTTTCTTAGCGTCTTCTTTGATCAATTTCTTTTGTCTGTTCTCTTCTTTTCTTCTTTCTTTGGCCTTTTCTTTTACTTCCATTTCTTTTTTATACTGTTTAGAGGTGACGACATAAGAAGATCTTCTAGACTGGTATGTTCCTTTTCTTTCGAGTGTTTTAGGGTGCAAGAGATATTCTGCTAAATCCGTTTTTAGTTATGTTATACCAATGATTTCCTAGTATGTTGTTGTTAAATGGGTTTGGCCTTTGGTTTGCATCTAAGAAAGCCTTGACTGAACACTGAATGTCGATTTTTCTTCGTGGAAAGCCTTTCTTATGACTTTCCAGGATATACTCAACAAGTGTATTTTTCTCTTCTTTCGTGAGATAAGTATGCCTTCCGAATTCGGGTTTTGTGAACTTTGGCCCCAACCTAAACTGGAGAGTTGACCTTGGTATTCCGTATTTTTTTGAAACTGTTTTCTTAGGTATGCCAGACTTGACTTCATTCAGAGCACTTTGAAGAATCTGTTCAGAATATTTCTTCACATATTTTTTATCTTTCTTAATCTTGGGCATTTGGAAAAAAAACACATCACCCTGGAGCCTATTCCTAACTTTGATAGATGTGCCAATGTTTGGCGAAAGTCAAAAATTATCTTACCCAAATGTTGGCACCGGGTGCCAATATTTAGCGGGAGCCTATATTGCTATACCAAATGTTGGCACCGCTGTTTTTTTATTAAAAAGTTAACCAATCTTATGTTTTGTACAAGAATTATCAACAGAAAATCATAAAATACTATTACTAAAAACTTGCAAATAATACTACTACAAAACTAGCCAGTAACCCAACTTGTTTCTATAGCCTACTACTATGAAAATTGATAAAAATTTACTTTTATGAAGAAGACGTCACACATTTAACCGCATAATTCAGCCATCTTTGAAACAACGGCATGCGTAATGGTTCGAGGATGCACTTCGATGTTGTCAGATTTCATAAAAAATATTCCTAACAGCTGAATTAACTTACTTTTTTATATACAGGGTTATTCAAATTCGAGGCCCACCATGGGGATCTCGCTTATTATAATAGCTAGAGTATAGGTTTAAATTTGGCAAAGTTGCTAAATTTGATGCTCATTGATAATTCAAAGAGAAATTGGGAATATCTCAAACGCTATTCGAGAAAATTAGGAAAAACCGGAAACTACAATTTTTGAAAATTGTCTATAACTCCTTTGGAATTTGAAATATTTTAAATGTGTAAAGACATTGCCCAAGCAACTTTTCAAGCCGAATCGAATGGTGGTCACAAATTTTTGCTAGATCGATTCGTTTTTGTTTTATGACAACCAACTTTGTTTTTTCTTATGGACGCAATTTTTGCTATTTAGATAATCAATTAGCATTAATTTTTCTGAATCCATTGAGATATTACACATGGTATTTTACTTCTACATTAATTGTCAAATTTGAAAAAATACGTTTTAAACAATAACAACTTACTATAAATCAGGTAGGTCGGTCATTGTAGTTTATGTTGTTTCCATGACTACCAATCAACAAACTAAAAGTCTGTTACTTGTCACATTAATAAATTCGTAAAAATGAACTTTAATTTTTTATTCATTGAATAGGAACTTTATCTACACTGTCAACGATATGCAGAAACATATCCAGATAGAAGACAAACCTTGCACACATATTTTTGTTCGTTGGACAGAAACATAGGGAAATATGAGGCTTTTGCCAAAATTAGAGAAAAATATGGCAGAAAGGTTTCAGATAACAATTAAAAAAAACATTTTTATAACAAACATATCTGGAAAAAACACTATTTTTCTATATTTAACAGAAACTCAAGTAAATTTGTATAAAGCATGTGATAAAGTATAACAAAACTTAAAAGAACAGTATAAAAAATTCGGAGCATATCGCATTTTTCTTCGTTATTAAAGTTAATTTTTACGAATTTATTAATGTGACAAGTAACAGACTTTTAGTTTGTTGATTGGTAGTCATGGAAACAACATAAACTACAATGACCGACCTACCTGATTTATAGTTGTTATTGTTTAAAACGTATTTTTTCAAATTTGACAATTAATGTAGAAGTAAAATACCATGTGTAATATCTCAATGGATTCAGAAAAATTAATGCTAATTGATTATGTAAATAACAAAAATTGCGCCCATAAGAAAAAACAAAGTTGGTTGTCATAAAACAAAAACGAATCGATCTAGCAAAAATTTGTGACCACCATTCGATTCGGCTTGAAAAGTTGCTAGGGCAATGTCTTTACACATTTAAAATATTTCAAATTCCAAAGGAGTTATAGACGATTTTCAAAAAACGCATTTTCCAGTTTTCCTAATTTTCTCGGATACCGTTTGAGATATTCCCAATTTCTCTTTGGATTATCAATAAGTATCAAATTTAGCAACTTTGCCAAATTTAAACCTATACTCTAGCTATTATAATAAGCGAGATCCCCATGGTGGGCCTCGAATTTGAATAACCCTGTATAGAGGAAAATATAAAGGAAGTGCCAATCATTGGTGCTGCCAACGTTTGGGGGTTTTACCCTAGTTTAGAAGGATAGTTAATCGTAAAAGCAATCATTTGTCAGTGTTTCCTTATTACCGCCGTTAAATACATTATACAAGGTGGACCAATTTCGAATGTTTTACTGGGTATCTCGGTTACGAGAATAGTAACAGTTATCGAAAATCTGATATCGGTCTCTTGGGTTATTTTTCCGGGATACTCCGTACAACCTTCGAATTTCGTCCACTGTGCACATACAGGATACAATTTTTTAAAGGTTTACATTGCTATAGTCATTAGGTTTGAGTAAAAACCTGTTCAATAAAACGAACAGAAAAAAAAAATAGTTGAAGGTATAAAAATATTATTTGTAATTTTTTTTGTACATATAGGAGTAACTAACATTTATTAATTTAAAAAGATGCTTTATGACTGCGGATCTTTTAACTTTGTTTTGTTAAAAGATCATTCGAAACATGTAATAATAATTCCACAAGTTAAAAAAACTGTTTGCTGCTACCAACAAACAAGCTTATAAAAACTATTAATAGAAATTTTTTTTTTTTTTAAGTTTGAAATTTAAACAATGTTTTGTTTAAAGTCATCAAATTTTTGTAGTAGTGACAACGAAACCATTTTTTTATGTTAATTGGTTTTGTAATAAAAACGTTGTTTATTATGTTTCACCTTTGTTGACTGATTAAAAAATAGTTTTTTTTTAAACTGTAATTTAAAATTTAACATTTAAATAATATGTTCAAGAATAGTGCATGTCATAAAAGAAGGAAATTTAAAATCAAATCTATTGAAGACTTAGTCATATTTTTTTTTTTTTTTTTTGATGTTGATTTTTTTGACATAACAAAGTTTTCGATAGGTTTTTAATGAAATGCTAATCACTAAACTAATGTACAGGGTGGGCAAATTTCAATGTTTTCATAGGGAATCTCGGTAACTATAAGAGTTATGGAAAAACGGACCCCGCTTCCTCGATCTCTTTTTTCGAGAAAAAGTTAATGGTAAATTGGTTATCGTCTTTTGTTTTCGAGTTATCGCCGACAACTCGATTTTTCGACTTTTCGTTGTATGACCATATTTCGCTTGTTTATGAAAATAAAGAAAAACAATTTTGACGTTCTACAGGTACTCTTTTGATAAAAATTCAGTGGCGTAGACATTTTTTCAAAAAAAATTTGAAATTCGAGTTGTGATATAAAGTTGTATTTTTTTAAATAAAATCCATAGTTGGCTGTGGCATTACGAGAAAGAGGATTTTTTCCCCAATAATACAGGGTGTGCATAAATTGGCGGAAGCGCTACACGTGACGATGTTCTTCGTAAAATTCTAAGACGAAAATCTTGGTACAAAAATGTTGTACCATGCTTCCTATGGCCTCAGGAACCATTTAAACATTTAAAGAATAAAAAAATTGGCAACATTGCATACATTGATTTGCGTTTGGACATTTTTTTATCAGCAATTTTTATTACCATTAGGTATTTACAATTTTTGTTCGAACTGAAAGCCTTCAGTTCGTAAACATAGCTGCAAATTTTTGGTTATCGTAAAAACAAACTAGAAATAATTACGAGAAAAAAAGAGATGACAGCCAATGACAATGTTGCCATGTGTATTATTTTCATTCAAATCAGTGATTTACATATTTTCAACACCAGTTTTTGAAAGGAAGAACACAATATCTAGGAAAAAATACTATTCGAAATTTATTTTTATTCCAAATTGCAGCTTTTTCATTTGCAAGTATTAAATAATAACGCTTATTAAAGGACTAAATGTCAAAACTTTGAGGACCTCTTGCAGACACAGCAAGCATGGTACAACATTTTCGTATTAAGATTTTCGACTTAGAATTTTACGAAGTACATCGTCACGTGTAGCGCTTCCGCCAGTTTATACACACCCTGTATATCATGTGGGGTCGATTTATTGGTTTTCCTTACATTATAGCAGACATTAGGTAATTTTTCGTGTTTGTTTTGGTTTTTAGTAGTAGGCTTATGTCATTAAGAATATAACTGGTAAAATAAACTGTCATTCTGTTATTTTAATGAAAGTTTGACAGAAACAATCACGTTAATTATTGTTGATTGTATTTTTGTACCTAAAAAACACGAAAAGGCTAACGAACATTACGAAAAGTATGATGTAAGAATGTTTTATTCATTAATAAGGCAAGCTAATAAATCTATTTTTGGAAGATTAAAAGAAAATCTCATTAATTGTGAAACATTTCTTCAGAATTTTTATGTTTTAAGTTGATTATTGTCATTTTTAAAATTATAAATAACCTGCTTCTAAATTTTTCGGTAAATTTACTTAAAATTCTCGCTTTTATTTGGATTGAAAGTTTAAAACCATCTAACAAGGGAGGTTAAAAATAAAATTTATAGTAATAGTTTTATAGAGGAAAAATTTCAATGTTATATATTAATATGTGTCCACATAATTTGTTTTTCTCATGACATGCTTTTTAATTTTCAACAGTTTATTCAATACCTCATTAAAACAATTACAATATCATATTTGTAACACCTTTTATTTTCCATAATTGACGAAAATTATTTTATACTCCGCATTACTCGAAGGGATAGCGAATAAATAATTAAATTAAAAATGTACTACCAGAACATAGTGAAAATAAAAATTGCGAACAAAAGCACAAATATCAAATAATTTCTAGCTGGTTGCAAATTATACAATTAATCACGATCATATTAATGTCAAACTGACAGTTTTAACCAAAAAATAAAAAAATTGTTTTGTTTTTTATTTTTTGTGTAAGATCATTTGATTAAAAAATTGGACAAAATGATGTTTTCTCAAATTTTTGTGGTTAAAATCATTTTAGATATTAAGTGTCATATATCATTGAAATCAGAAGATAAAATGCTATCCGGCTATGAGAATAAAGTTTTTTCGCCGTATTTAAAAAAATGAAGTTGATGGTGTTTCTGAAGAGACGAAACGTTGTGGGAAATTTTATGTTATCTAAAAATATAAAGCGTAAGAAGTTGCCATGGAGAAGTGCTTCCAGATTGTCGATATCTTAAAAAATGTCGGAAATAGGACAAAAAATGAAAATAATTTTTTTCAGTTTTTCTTGAATAACTTTTGAACTAAGACAGCTATGAAAATTTTCTTTGCAGATGTTTGATGAGCATCTAATTTCGCAACTTTGCCCTAATTTAACCGACCTAGTAGCTCTTAAAAGATAAGCGAGATCCCCATGCATTTACTCGAATTTGGAAGACCCTGTATAACCACACGAACAAAGGAAAACTTAAACAGAAATCTTCTTTTGTTTACAATTTGTAAAGTGGCCGTTTATTAATTAAATGGAAATAACCAAATTAGGCATTTTTAAAAATAGTTTATAATTAGATAATTACTTACCACTAGATCTTTTATCTGATTCACCAACGGCGAAGATGAAAAAAAATTGTTCACCGCGGAAAACAGTTTTCCCTCTAGCTTCGCCACGTTTCTTAACGTAAATGAACAGCTACTTAAATCTAAAACAGTCGGTATTTATTGTTACAATAAAAATGACGCAAGTAATATTTGTTTTTAACACGAGCGAATGGTGAAATGTTTAACAGTGACGAATGTCGATGCGAATCGCTCGGGATTGGCTTGGCGGAAAATTAACTTCAACTGCGTAATTCTGCTTTATTACTCACTTATTATTTGCACGGGAAATAAGCAATGCCCGCTTAGATATCGGAGATATGTAGTTAATCGAAATCTACGAGTGAGGACGACCTACTGCTATCCTCTTAGCCCACTGAACTACTGACTGCGCGACGAATGGGTGTTCCCTTCCAGGTAGGGTGGAAAATCAAGTGAAAAGGAAACGAGGTGATATCAAATGCGTAGATTTGATTCAATTTTGATAACAGAACCGTTTGAATGTCCTATACGTACGGTGACCATACGTCCTGCGTTAAAAAGGGCAGTCCTTTATTTCAAAGCGATGTCTTTTAGATTTATTTATTCTTTTAAAACTCAATTTTGTCCATTAAAAAAAAAAAAGAAAACGTGCGGCAATAAAGTATTTGGTGTTTATTTTTCCGGCCACATATGGAACAATTGTATAAGTATTGGTACACTATGCCTTCCAGCTTCCAGTCCAGTTGATATCGAAGTTATAACAGACTTTTACAACTATTCCCCATACCAGATGAAAATTTTAAGAAAATTTGTGATGAAATACCGGGTGTAACTAAAATCAGGCTCACCCCCTTTTTTTCTTTAGTTTTGATTTTAGATAACGAAATTTTAAACACGTGCAAAGATCCGAATTTTCTGAACATATGTACAGGGTGATCCAAATTCGATGGGATTGCATGGGTATCT
Organism: Elmis aenea; assembly: GCA_947652605.1. Classification (NCBI taxonomy): domain Eukaryota; kingdom Metazoa; phylum Arthropoda; class Insecta; order Coleoptera; family Elmidae; genus Elmis; species Elmis aenea. The sequence continues at coordinate 9,565,306 of OX393583.1, read as the reverse complement.
CGGTTAATATTTAAGATAGAGAAACGGTTAAATTACCAAAAATGTGCAGTCTTTTGAGACAAACTCAGAACCGTTTTCAAAAATATTCTATCATTTCCGGTTTTCGAGTTATCGAATAAAAAGTGTTTTTTTGTCATATTAATAATGTGTCATATCTCCGTTATTGTTGTAAATATCAAAAATATTTATTAAGATTATTTTTGGATATTTTTATGTTTAATTTGATTATACTAAAAAAAATATTTTTACGCTCGTCGTTAAAAAGTTATGACACAAACTTACCTTTTTTTAAATAGAAACGATAGTTGGCTATGACCAATTTAAATTCCACATTTTTTTCTCATTCCAAATATATAAGGGTTGATGTATTTATTTTCAACAATACGCAAGTTATGAAGGTTTTTTAGTTTTTTTTAAAAAGAAAATTATAGTAGGCTGTGAAAACAAAACATAAACAAGGTGTAAAACCTTATAAAACTCATGTGGTACAAGTTACCAGGGTTTTTTAATTTGTTATTGAGATAAATACGAAATATTTGAACATAAGATAAACAACAATATCCTACATTACTGCTGATACCGACTATATCGTAGTTTTCTTATTTTCAAATATTTACAATGTTTATCTCCACAACAAATTAAAAAACCTTGGTAACTTGTACCACATGAGTTTTGTAAGGTTTTACACCTTGTTTGGTTTTTGTTTTCATAGCCTACTATGATTTTCTTAGAAAAAAAAAACTAAAAAACCTTCATAACTTGCGTATTATTGAAAATAAATACATCAACCCTTATGTATTTGGAATGAGAAAAAAATGAGGAATTTAAATAGGTCACAGCCAACTATCGTTTCTATTTAAAAAAAGGTAAGTTTGTGTCATAACTTTTTAACGGCGAGCGTAAAAATATTTTTTTTAGTATAATCAAATTAAACATAAAAATATCCAAAAATAATCTTAATAAATATTTTTGATATTTACAACAATAACGGAGATGTGACACATTATTAATATGACAAAAAAACACTTTTTATTCGATAACTCGAAAACCGGAAATGATAGAATATTTTTGAAAACGGTTCTGAGTTTGTCTTAAAAAACTGCACATTTTTGGTAATTTAACCGTTTCTCTATCTTAAATATTAACCGAGATACCCATGCAATCCCATCGAATTTGGACCACCCTGTACTTACACTTTCGTTTCACTTCCGGTTTCGCCGATTTCAAACGCAACACCCTGTATATTTTTACATTTTTGAAAAGGGAAAGCAATTTTGAATGTAAATGCACTATTTTAATTAAATTTTATAACCTCAAGTGAGTTTTAGAACTACATTAATTTTTTTGTTAAGTGTGCTATGACCTGCATAAGTTGAATTTTATTGTCTTTAAGTGTTCGAAAAACGTTTTTGTTAATTTTAACTTTTGGGTTACTTTGATCGGTGCAAAATTGGTTTTTTGAGAAAAGACAATTTTTTTAATGGAATTTAGTGGCTCATGCGGTTATTTAAATAAAGTGTTTTCTGACGAATTCAACAATACCAATAACAATTTTTATTAGGAGCAAGCAAGGATCAAAATTTTAAATTATTGTAAAGTTTTGGTAAGATGCAGTTGACTATGCTAAATGGCAACAAAACAAACGCTTTTTTGTGTTCACTCTTTTCACGACGATAACTAACAACTAAAAATATATTAAAACTTTTAGGAACAACAACAAAAAAGAAATAAACACATCAAAAGTTTCATTTTTTGAATTAACAGTTAAGTAATTGATTTTGTATTTTTTGAAATAAATCCTAATAAAAATACAAGTTATTGGTATCGATTCGTTAGAAGATGTTCCATTTATACAGGGTTCTCGTTTTTCGCGGGCCACTATGGGGATCTCGTAAACGGTAAGAGTTACAACTTCGGTTAAATTGGGGCAAAGTTGTATATTCAGGTGCTTAATAATTTGACGCAAACAGAACTTATCTAGCTTTTCTAGTTTTTGAGATATAGGGAAAAAAGTAAAAAAGTGGATTTTTGTTTTTCGCCCGTAACTTTTTCATTTGATGTCGAATTTCATTTCTGTTAAAACTTTTACATGGCCACTTTTTGCAAGGAATCAGAATCTCCAATTATATTTTCCGTGCGACGTTTCGTTTTTTTAAAACCATCATCAGGTCAATTTTTTCTTATGGACGCTATATCTGATTTTAACGCCAATTTGTAGAGAATTTTATTCTGAATTCGACAATGTATAACAGTTGGCACTTTTTTGAAACGATTGTTGTTAAAAATGGCAAAAACAAATATTTTATTTAAAAGGTGTATCTGGAATAGTGTAAAATAATTCTCATAGGCCTATTTTGCAATTTGTGAAGCCGGTCTAAATCATTAATGTTTGCCAGAAATAAAATACTAGAGCAGTATTCAAAATGGATTGGAACTTTACTGCTTAATCCATCAAGAAAACCTACTTTTTTAGAAACCTTCTGAACTGTATAATCAGAATTACTTTTAAAATTAAATTATCGTCTATTATTATACCTTAATATATAATTTTATCAACTCTATTATAATATAATGCTACTCCATCCAATTCTATAACTTGTTGATTTAGCACATTCGTATCTCAAAGCCAGACCAATTTTTCATGTAGTCTCTATTTATTTACATTTGTGTGTGTATTGTAGTATACATTAACTTAACATTCTGCAATCCCAAAAGTACGTTTATTAGAAACCAGACAAAAAAAAATCTGCGAGGTTTTGCACAAAGTTTTGAAATATACTATTCAAGGTGCTTAGGGTGTTAAGACTTAAACATTATTATTTTTTTAAATAATGTAACAAAAATAAAACTAATGACAATATTTTTAATTATTTTTTTATATTAAAATGATGCAATGGAAATTTTAATTTGAAACTTGTTTGTAAAAGAATAATGAAATAATTAACTGCGACGAGTTTAATTAATGCAAACATGAAACAATTAAATTTAAAAATCAAGTTTATCATAAAGTCATGGAAAATTGCAAATAGTCCAATGCAGTCACAAAACGCTTAATAGTTAACTAAAAAGATGTTTGTTTGCGTTTTGAAAAGCACTGGAAAGACAATTATCTGTTGATTACTCAAGAATTAGATTCAAATGTAATATATGTCACAGCACTCTAAAATTAATTAGCAGGAATTTTCGACCGACAAACTTTATCGTGCCTGGCCATGGAAACAATTTTATTGCGGTCATTCAATTTCGATATGGAGCAATAAGCCACTTAAGGGCTTTGAGCACAAATTAAGTTTCCATTCAATTTAATTTCGATATCAATGAAAATGATTTTCAAAATAAACGCGCAGACTCGCCCTTATCCTGATAGTTACAAGTTTTAACTTCAAAGGTGAACTTATTTCGGCTGAAATCAATATCCTTGCGGAGATTTTGCTCCTGAGCGGATGCTGCAAGCTTTAATGCCAACTTAACAGCTGGAATTCTGTCGTCTTCGTTAAGGGTAGGTAGGTTCTAACGAGCCAGATGTATAGAATCATGTTCAGCGTTTCGATTTAAACGAAAATAAAATTGCATTGTAATTTATCCATGCGTGTCAGTATATTTTGATACATTTCGGATGATGAAAATGGAAGATGGAAACAAAATTGTATTTTACTTTTAAAACAAATTTTCGAGATATTTCCTAAGCCTAATAATTTAATTCTATTAAATATTGTGTTTCTGCCCTAAACTATCACACAACCACAATAAATATTAATAATATTAATTTTAGACTTACCTAAATGATCTTTAATAATTCATGGAAATAATTAAATTGTCGATAAGAAAATGTAAAAATATATACTGGGTGCAACTGGAATCAGGCTCATACCCCTTTTTTCTTTAGTTTTAATTTTATACAAATGAGATTTTAGACATGTGAAATGTGTAAAAAACTGGAGTTTCTAAACATATGCACAATATTTTTTCACTTCCGGTTTTGTTGGAAATGACCTCAACTTTGCTATATCAAATGGAACACTCAATATATTTTTACATTTTGGGTAAGAGGAAGGAAGCACCAATTCAGTTGGTTTTTATTACCTCAACAGCAAAAATTAAATTTGTTATTAAGTATGTGTGCATAAATTGAATTTTATTATGTCAAAAATGTCCCAGAAACGTTTTTGTTAATTTAAGTGACATTTGGGTTACTTTAATTGACTTTAAGGGTTGCAAATTTATTTTTTTCTCAATTTTTTTTTAATGAAACGATAGTGGCTCATGCGGTTATATAAATAGAGTATTTTCTAACGATTTCAACAATACCAATAACTTGGTATTTTTATTAGGAGCAGGCATTAAAATCTGAAATTATTGTAAAGTTTTGGTAACATAACACTAATAATTATAGTTTTAACTATACTCAATAGCAACAAAGCAATTGTTTTTTTTTTGTAGATTCTTCAAGAGGACAATGCACTAAAATTTAGTTAAAACTTTTAGGAAAAACAACAAAAAAGAAATTAACACATCCAAAATTTTATTGAACAAACAGTATTTTTTTGTATTTTTGTAAATAAACCCTAATAAAAATAGCAAGTCATTGGTATTGTTGAATTCGCCAGTTAATACTCTATGTAAATAACTGTATGAGCCACTATCGTTCCATTTAAAAAATAATAATATCCTTAGCAACGGCCGAAAAGGTAACTTTTACGGCCGTTGCTAAGGAGAGGGCCGGTAATGCAGTACATACGCCGTCATCTGTCAGTGACAGAATGTCACGTAGTTTCTAACGTATAATTTTGAAAATTACTAAAAATTTAAATTGTTTTTAATTCGATCGCACAAAAAATTTAATATGCACCTCGGCCAAAACGTACTTTTTCGGCCTTGCCTGTTTGCTGGCCTCGACTACGTCTCGGACACTTTTTAACTTAATAAAATTTAATTTATGCAGGTCACAGCACACCTATAACCTATAACAAATTTAATTTTTGTCCAAAACTTATTTGAGGTTATAAAAACTAATTAAAATAGTGCAGATGTGTTTAAAATTGCTTCTTCCTTCCAAATATGTAAAAATTTACAGGGTGTTCCATTTGAAATAACAAAGTTAGGGTAATTTCCATCGAAACTGGAAGTGAAATAATAGTATACATATGTTCAGATAATCCAGTTTTTTGCGCATATTACTTGTCTAAAATAGACAGTAAAGAAAAAAAGGGGGTAAGCCTGATTTCAATTGCCCCCAGTATAGTGTTCTATTTAGAAAATTGACTTATTCGTGTCTGAAGTTTAGCCAAATTGCTGGGGATATGATATACCCTGTGTATCATTTTAAGATTTTAACTAGTCAGCAATCACTATGATATTCTTTTAAAATACAGTTTCAGAGTAATTCGTTCTGACATTGCTAAGTTGTGAAATATTAATATTTTTTTAGAGTCCTGTCCCTCTCAAAATTATCAAACTTAAATAACTCAAAAACTAGGCATTAAAGGCAAAAACTTTATACATTTTTCCATTTATGAAAATAACATAATATACAGAATGTTCTGTTTAAAAAAAAAACTAAGTTACATTTGGTGCTAAAAAACCAAACACTGTGTATGGTTAAAGTAATTTTATGTGGTAAATGACCATAAACAACTTTTACTTAATTTTTGTAGTTGTACTAATAACCGATGTCTAGAATAATTCGTTTTCCTGGGACACCCTGTATAACAAGCATCGTTATTTTAAAATTACTAGGTATCACAGTATGCTATGTTACTACCAATGAAGATTATTTCTTTCTACAATTCAGTATTATGTTGTTCAACATATTAATATTAAACAATAACAAAGTTATTGAGAAAGTCGTGTATAATCTGATCAAGATTGCATGAGAAAACTAAAACAATGAGTTTCAGTTGTTTGTAAGGTTAATTTAATCATGTTTCTAGTATTTACTACAGCTATGATATTAAATTAAACGCAACCTATAATAAAAAGTAATTGTATTAATTCATGGTTTTCCTGTGAAAAATGCGTAATCATTCAAAAAAAATTTGTTTAATTTTATGATGGAATTATATTGGTGCATGTTTATTTATGCAGGTATTTTAACTAGTTTAAAAAAAGAATTAAACTCGATAATTCAATAGAACATGTTAAGTGTGTAATATATAAATCGTGAATTTAATTTAATTGTAAAGTAAATATTTGTTATTAACTTTTGTTGATGGAAAAATTAGACAAATCAAAATGAATAAATACATGGAAGTAAAAAAAACACTAAGGGCTCTACTGAACAAAGTAATAGAATCAAGAAAAAAAAACAAAGAATTGGAACAGTGGAATAATCCTACCATCATACAAGAAAGGGGACAAAAGAGATTGTTGGAACAATCTCTTTTGTCCCCTTTCTTGTTGGAACCAGGGTTGATAAAAATCATGATTTTTAAAAAAAAATCAAAAAAATCGATTTATTTAATTTAAATCAGATTTTTTTGATTTAAATCAGATTTTTTAAAAATTAAATCAAATGTTCATATTTGCATGCTATTTCTGTTTTGTGCTAATATATTTAATAACCAATATATTTAATTCATTGGAGAATTTTTGTTAAAATAAAAAATTAAATATAATGAATAAAAATTTCGAAAAAAATCAGTGCTAAATAGTGATGTTATATATAATTAAGTCTTTGTCTTAACAAGCAATAAACAGTATGATTATATTTATATTTCAAAGTGTAGTATATGATCTACAAAACCATGCTTGCTATTCATCATCAACTATATGTGACCTGTGATCGAATTCTATGCCTGAAAATACTTGTCTAAACATGCAAATGCAGTTTTGTATGTAAGGGTATCCCAGATTCTGTTATTCAGTTCATTTTAGTTAGCAAACGTGTACACATCACATAAATAAACGCAACATAATGTCAGGAAGGAAAAGGGATAGTGTTTGGCAACATTTTATAGAAAAATCAAACAAATTGAAAGGGAAAGCTGGGAGCAGAGCAGTTTGTAAATATTGCAAAGAAGAAATACAAGGTCTGGTACAAAGATTAAAAGCACACCGTGAAAAATGTCAGAAGAAACAAATGCATATGAATGAAGTTACTGAATGTAATACAGAAGATACTGACACAGATTCTAATCCTACCACCATAGAAACAAGTCAACCAAAAGAGTTTTTTGATCCACAACCTAGTACGTCTAGAATGGATACAAATACAAATATAAGCTCACCACCTGCTAAAAAAAAAAGAAATGACTGAAAATTTATTAATGAAATCATTTGTAGTGCGTACTTCTAACGAGTTAAAGAAAAATCTTGATAGACAAATCGCAAAAGCTATTTATGCGATAAATAGTAGTTTCAGATGTATCGAACAACCAGAAGTGATAAAAGCAATCGAAATGTTACGGCCAGGTTATTCACCACCTTCTAGGTTCGCTGTATCTTCAACATTATTAAATGAAGTGTACATGGAAGAAAAAGAAAAATGTCTTGCAAAATTAACAAATAGTTCGGTTTGCCTTTCCTTAGATGGTTGGTTAAATGTACATAACGAACCGATAATTTGCGCTACTGTAACAACAGATTATGGATCAACCTTCCTCCTTGAAAGTATAGATACATCAGGACATGCACATACAGCCGATTATTTAACAAGTATAGCAATCAGTTTAATAAATAAGTGCAAAACTCAATATAATTGTGCAGTTTCAAGTTTCGTTACAGATAATGCAGCTAATATGAGCAAAATGAGAGAAAACATTAAAAATGAAGTAACCGATGTAAATGTGATAACCTATGGATGTTCAGCACACATTCTAAATTTACTTTCCAAGGACTTGCAAATACGCGATATTAAAGAAAATGTTGTGCATGTTGTTAAGTATTTCCGTAATAATCATTTGGCAAGTGCTAAATATAAAGCTGCCGGAGGTAAGGCGTTAATATTGCCTCAAGACGTAAGATGGAATACTCTTGCAGATTGCTTGGAAATATTTACACAAGAATGGCAGAAATTGTTACAAATTTGTGAAGAGAACAAAGACCAAATTGATTCTTTAATATTCCAAAAGGTGTCTAACATTAAACTGAAACGATCGGCAGAAGATTTTTTAAAAATAATAAAACCAATTTTCGTAACTTTAGACAAATTACAAAGAACAGATGCATTTTTAGCTGATGCTGTAGAAGCATGGAAAGAACTTGAGGCTGTTTTTGATGATACTATTACATTAAATATTAAACAAATGGCTGCATTTCAAAAACGATATGCTCAAGCTTTGACACCGTACCATTTTTTGGCTTATTTATTAGACCCTAGAAAAACAAAATTTCCTTTAAAATATAATGAAAAAGACGCAGCTTTAAAAGTAGCAACAGAAAGTTACCCACACAGTGGTTTATTACCCATAATAATAAAATTTGAAGCTAAATCTGATCCATTTAAATCTGTTATGTTTCGTGAGGAAATTATTAATAATGTTACTCCAATACAGTGGTGGAAATCACAAAAAGATGTTTCCGATATTAATAAAGTGTTGCCAATATTAACACAACTAATGTGCAGTGTAACTTCTTCGGCCTCAGTTGAAAGAATTTTTTCAACATTTGGATTGGTCCATTCGACAATAAGAAATAAACTGGGAACTGAAAAGGCTGCAAAACTGGTATTTTTATTCCAACATTACAATACCAAAAATTTATAAATCTATATTATTATATATTATTTTAAATGAATTACGTTTCGTTACGTTACGTATAAGTATGTATTTAATACGTATATACATATAAGAACTGTTGTTTTTTTTTAAATACTTATATACATAAATACCATATACCTAATGTTTTTTTTATTTGAGAAAATAAAATTTTGTTTTGTTATAAATGTTTTATTACCTACTCATATAATAAGTGATTTAAATCAATGATTTTTTTAAAAAAATCACTTGATTTAAATCATGATTTAAATCAATTGATTTAAATCTGCTCAACCCTGGTTCCAACAATAGAGGAATAACGTTAATGAGTGTACCAGGGAAAATACTGGCAAGAGTAATGGAAGGCAAACTAAAAGTAAAAATAGAAAACACACTAGAAGAATACCGCTAAGGTTTTAGAAGAGGAAGGAGTGCACAAGACCCAGTGTTTATATTAAGACAAACAATCGAAAAGGGCTTAACAAAAAACAAATACATTTATGCTTTATAGACTTGGAAAAAGCATTCGATAAAATCAAAAGAAAAGACGCATGGAGGAGCCTAAGAAGGAAGGGAATAGAAATAGAAACAATCGCCATAATAAAAGCGATGTACGACAAAACTGTTAATATTGTAAGAACACAAAATGAAGAATCGGTAGAGTTTGAAACAAAAGAAGGCTTAAAACAAGGATCCATTATTATTCTCAGTAGTTATAGATGGAGTTATTAAAAAAGTAAAACAAAAAATGAGACCGTTTCACCAAGGCGACTGGAAAATGGAAAAAATAAACATAACTGAGCTAATATTCGCACACGACATGGTCTTAGTCGCAGAACAAAAAAAAATCTGCAACATAATTTAGAAACTGTAAACCAGGAATTGGAAAAAATTAATATGAAAATAAATACCGAAAAAACTAAAACTATGATAGTTACAACAGAGAACAAAGGGCATAACATCAATTTTAATAGGCTTAGGTTGGAACAGGTAGAAAGCTTTAAATATTTAGGAGTGATCATAGAGAAAATTGGAGGAATGAACAAGGAAATAGGCGAAAGGACAGAAAATCTGCGAAGAATATTTTACAGTTTAAGAACAAATCTTTTGGAAATAGAGAAGTCCCAAAACCAACAAAAGTGGAAGTGGTAAAAAAGGTAGTAACTCCGGCACTTTTATACGGAAGTGATACGTGGACACTCACACATAAAAATAGTAGTCGAGTGAATGCAGCCGAAATGAGAATTCTAAGAAAAATCCAAGGAAAAACCAAAGACGATAGAATCAGAAACGAAACATAGAGAACAATTCAAGATAAAATCAATTGAAACAAAATACAAGAAAGGCAGCTGGGATGGTTGGGTCACATTTATAGGATGAAAGAAGAAAGGTTAATAGAGGATCATAGAGAAAAATGGTAGAATGGACAAAAAACAAGCTAAAGGACAGGAAATGTGGGAAGAATATTTAACAGTTTAAGAACAACATTTTTTGGAAATAGAAAAGTCCCCAAAACGAACTAAAGTGGAAGTGGTCAAAAGGTAGCAACTCCGGCAGTTTTATACGGAAGTGAAACGTGGACACTCACAAACAAAAATAGTAGCCGAGTGAATGCAGCAGAAATGGAATATCTAAGAAAAATCCAAGGAAAAACCAAAAAAAGATGGAATCAGAAATGAACATGCAAAGAACAATTAAAGATAAAATCAGTTGAAACAAAAATAAAAGGAAGACAGCTGGGATGATTGGGTCTAGGGTCACATCTATAGGATGAAAGAAGCAAGGTTAACCAGAAAAGCCTATGAAGCAAGATCATAGAGAGAGAAAAGAGGAAGACCGAGAAAAACCTGGCATGACGAAGTTAAAACAGCAGCAACGGATAGAAACATCAAATGAAAAGACATAAAAAATGTAGCACAAGACAGAAAAAGATGGAAAAAAGTCAGCACAACACAACTCAACAGTCCCACACCTAACAGTAGAAAGACTCATGGCTAAATAAAAGAATGTTAACGCTAACTGCTGCTTTGTACAATAATACTGGCATAACATGCCAGTAGCAACAGCAGAATTAAATCAGTCCTGGAACTTAATTGTCACACCTTGTATGTATCATCCACTTAAAATGCAGTTTGCGCTGTGGTCATCCTGGCTAAAACCACTTTTGGTAATATATTTTTATAGGCAAAATCTTAGCTTTATTCAAACACAAGACCAGCAAGTTTAGCTACTTTGTTAACAACCAATTAATTCCCTTGTACTGAACAACGTTCTCGAAATACAGACAAATATTTACATAAGAATTCAAATTATTTATCGACTTAACCGTTTCTCGGACAGACATTTATACATATCTACATATCATTATGTTGCAACAGTTTGATTCTGGCTGTTCACCAGTGTTGAGGAAGGCCAATTGAACATACATAAACTGTGTCTAGATAATTATGGACGTGCGTTTGTTGCTTATTACAGTTTTTTATTGTATTTTTTCTGTAGTTACTGCACGTAAGTTATTTTTTATTATTATCGACATGATCCGGTATCGATATTTCCAGCAAGTGGTGCTTTTATTCTAAAATGTAGATGAGACTGATTGCTTATTTGTTTCTTTGTAACATGATAACGCTGTCGTGTCAATCAAGGTCCTGTTTGTTTACATCATTAAATTACATCTATATTTATTTATATAAAAAGCAATATTGTTAGTTATTCAATGTTATTGAAGTACTTTTGATGTGTTTCTGTTAGAAATAAAAGCTAAAACTGTTAAAAACAAAACGCAAAGTATGGAAACGGGTTGAAATTATATTGCAGTAATAAATTCTTCTATTTTTATTAACGTGTATGGTTAATTAGTTTGTTTATCATGAAACGGTTCGTGCTTTTTGCGGAGGCGAATGACAGGATTTAGGAACGTTTGGGCGGTAATATACAACGTTCTTTATTTTTGGGTAAATAAAAACAACATCAAAATATTTTTCAAACTTGAAGATTATGGCAAAGTGTTTTACATTATTAGTTTGACGTCATTCGCTTTTATTTTTAATGAAATCATGTGATTTTTAAAGAACTCCGAGTCAAGGATATAGCATGGTCTAAAAATTATCTTGGGTTATTTAATATTTTTGTCAAGTTTTTACTTGTCACATTTTTAAGCTTGAACTTCAAAGAAAACGTTAAATGAAATCCAGAAATACATCGTTTTATAGTACCTATGCCAGAGTTACCTCGCTGTAACGTAACTGATGCAAAATTTAATTTTTTGGAACGAAAGAAAGCTAAGTATCGATGTGAAGGAGCCACCAGTTTCAGTTTTAAAAATAAAAATTTTATTCGATTGTCTCAATAAAAAGTCTCATTCGTTAGACGATTTACAGCAAAATGATTCAGCGCGAAGCTGTGCAGTAAAAAGAAACGTATTATATTAAATGTACAGTCGTGAAAAAAAGAAAAATAACCGACGCTTGATTATAGAATTAAAAAATTAAAAACGTCACCTTTTTTCATAAGTTTTATTCACCTACATACAGGGTGTCCCCATTATCACCGCGAATATTTTAAGTGGTGATAGAGGACCTTTTTCTAAGAAAAAATTTCAAGTAATTTTTTTTCCTAAAATCAAATGCTAAGCTGATATCAACACTTACTTGATTTTTTTACACTTCTGCATTTATAAGACTCTGTAGCCGAAAATATCAATTTTATTGTAAAATACCTAAAAGCTTTTTAATAGAACATGAAATTATCTACAAAATTAGTTTTATTCATTTTTTGTCTACAGGCAATGGTTTGAGAGTTATAAGGCAGTTTGTACAAAAAAATGTAAAAAATTAACAAAATTTAATTATTTCTTAGACTTTGCAACCGCTGTATCTTTAAAACGAAAGGTTGTACAAAAAAACCGACGGCCCATTCCGGATAGCAAATTTTATGGGCTACAACTTTGGTCAAGTGAAGTTTTTTGAAAATCAAACCGTTTTTCCGGAAAAGCTGAAAATATGGAATAGAGTGCAAAAACAAAATTTCCTACAAATATGGTTTTGTATTTAAAAATGCTTTTAAAGAGAGTGCGATTACGTGATTGAAAATGATGGAGGTCATTTTGAACACTTTTTGAAGTAATTTTGTGGTTACATGTTAATTTTATTGTGTCCAGATGGATTTGCATTGTTTTGCATTTTATCGTTTTCGAAAAACAAAAACTCCCGTTAATTATGATATTTTGTATTTAAAAATGCCATAGCATCGGCAACATTCATAAAATTATGTATCTCATAAGTTTCAAAGCTTTTTATGAAGTTTGAGATTCTTCAGAAAACCACCCCTTGTCATTTTTTTTAAGGAGCTAACGAACAAATTTAACAAAAAATTGTAAAATTGCATATAAATAAGTTATGTAAATTTTTAAAAACGCCGCATCTTTTTAACGAAACGTCGTAGAGGAAAACGGATGCCTATTGCGGATAAGGCATTTAACGGACTACAACTTCGGTAAATATGTTGTTCAATAAAACTAAATGTATCATAGAAATGTTTATAATAGTGAAAAGGTGAAAAAAAAAACGATAAAATGCAAAACAATGCAAATCCATCTGGACGCAATAAAATTAACATGTACCTAACCACAAAATTACTTCAATAAGTGTTCAAAATGACCTCCATCATTTTCAATCACGTAATCGCACTCTCTTTAAAAGCATTTTTAAATACAAAACAATATTTGTTTTTGCACTCTATTCCTTATTTTCAGCTTTTCCGGAAAATCGGTTTGATTTTCAAAAAATTTCACTGGACCAAAGTTGTAGCCCATAAAATTTGCTATCCGCAATGGACCGTCGGTTTTTTTGTACAACCTTTCGTTTTAAAGATACAGCGGTTGCAAAGTCTAAGAAACAATTAAATTTTGTAAATTTTTTACATTTTTTTGTACAAACTGCTTTATAACTCTCAAACCATTGCCTGTAGTCAAAAAATAAATAGAACTAATTTTGTAGAAAATTTCATGCTCTATTAAAAAGCTTACAGGTATTTTACGATAAAATTGATATTTTCGGCTACAGAATCTTATAAATGCAGAAGTGTAAAAAAATCAAGTAAGTGTTGATAACTGCTTAGCATTTGATTTTAGAAAAAAATTGTACTTGAAATTTTTTCTTAGAAAAAGGTCCTCTATCACCACTTAAAATATTTGCGGTGATAACGGGGACACCCTGTATATCTGTATCTTTAAGATTTTTTGTAATGTTCATAATTATATTTTAATATATTTGGAAGAACTTTCAAATTATATTTTGTCAATGGTATTTAAATAAACTGGTTTGGCCATCAAATAAGTTTTGCCATACAATGCTTGTGTAGGTGTGTGTGTATAAAAAGTTAAAAGTGCCGCTCAAGGCATTCAAATTAACCTCATTTTTGAAAATGACGTTTTATCTATGATAAAGCATCCTTTTATAACATGCATTTAAGCTAACGAATTATTTTGTTGAAATACAAGAAACTCGAAAAAACATTTTAGTAATAAAAGAGCCCGAACTGTAAAGAGTAACGGTTCACTTCCGATTACCGGTTCGATAAATTTTAACTTTTTGGTTTACGTTCCGAACAACCGGTTTTTATCTTATAATGATTCGGCAACCGGTTCGGCAGCAACGGTTCAGTTCCGGTTCCGGTTTAATGCAAAATTTTATTACAATTCATATTTATTAATTGAACTGTCTAAAATTTTTGGTAAAATGTTCCGATCAAAATTACGAAAATAAAAAATTTACAATGTCGTTTAAACAAAAAATGGAACCGAATCGTGGTGTGAACCGGTTGAAGCGGTTTGAACCGGTTCACAGCAGTCGATCCGGTTCGGTTTTGCGGTTTTGTGATTTTTTAAAATAAAAGGTTTAGTTCCGGTTCACGGTTTCTGAAAAAAGCACTGGTCCGTTCCGGTTCCGGTTCCGTTCGAGTTCCTGCCTTAAATACTAAGTTGTATTTTAACTTATAGTCAGTTAAATAAAGTTTTTATGTTTTAATTAAAAAGATACGGTTTATTTTATTTACGCAATAGAATTAGTTTTAGAAATTACTTAAAATTGTGTGATTATGACTTTGGTATTTTTTTTTCTGTGGTCATCAATTATCTGGCTCTGATAATTAACGATAACTTCAATCACCCTTATTTGCGTTAATTTTTATTTTTTTGTTTAGAACGTAATGATGGCGAGCCCTGTAGAACACCGCTGCAGAAAAAAGGAACTTGTATTTTGCTACCGGGTTGTCCCCAATATGTGTCAATTTTGAACACCTACCCAACACCACAAGAGGACCTTCGACTAGTGCAAAAAGCCACTTGCGGTTTTGTCGGCAAAGTAGCTAAAGTTTGTTGTCCATTGAACGATACCAGGGTGGAACTAACACAATGTACGTAAAATTAATTAAACGCCATTTAGAGCATTTTTGAAATTTCTTACAAACAGAACATTGGATTATTTCTCGAACCATTTGTTTTTATCAGAAGCATGATAAACATGTCCTGAAAATTTCAAGTCAATATCATGAGCAGCTGAAAAGTTATTCGCGAATATGTTTAGAAACGAGATTAATAATAAAGAAATTTTGCTTTGTTGGGTTGATTTTTGAAATTTCTTACAAACAGAACATTGGATTATTTCCCGAACAGTTTTTTTGTTATGAGTAATCATGATGAACATGTCCTGAAAATTTCAAGTCAATATCATAAGCAGTTGAAAAGTTATTCGCGAATATGTTTCGAAACGAGATTAATAATAAAGAAATTTTGCTTTGTTGGGTTGATTTTTGAAATTTATTACAAACAGAACATTGGATTAATTTCCGAACCGTTTGTTTGTTATGAGTAAGCTGGATAAACATGTCCTGAAAATTTCAAGTCAATATCATAAGCAGTTGAAAAGTTATTCGCGAATATGTTTCGAAACGAGATTAATAATAAAGAAATTTTGCTTTGTTGGGTTGATTTTTGAAATTTATTACAAACAGAACATTGGATTAATTTCCGAACCGTTTGTTTGTTATGAGTAAGCATGATAAACATGTCCAGAAAATTTCAAGTCAATATCTTTATATAGATTAAACCACACCCCTGATTTTTTTGCAAGCTGAAGTTGGATAACAATTAAATTCTAGAGAAGATTTATCAGGTTAAAGTTTTATTTATCTGTTGTACCACTGCTAAAAAATTTTAAAGCTTAAATCTGATTTCTCAGGATAAAATATTTTCAATGCATTTTGTTGTTATTCAGCAAATGTACGAAACCATTTTTTTTTATTTGTTACAAACCACAACAAAAGAACGTCTGCAATATGCAAGTCAAGGCAAACAAGGTTAATTCATCATAAAGTGTTTTCGCTTTAATAAAATTTGTCCGATCATTTAATGCTAATCGAGTAATAATGAATAACACATAATGACTTTTTATTATTAAATATTTTATTGTCGGCATTTATTGCTGTTTGTTTACATTCGCATAATCGAATGTAATTTAAATTACAAAAATGTGAAATTTAGAATCTAACCGTGTGCAAACTATTCGCAGTACTGTTTGTATGGCAGTATAGCTCGAAATAATGTTTATATTGCAAGTAATTAGGGCAGTGCAGAGATATTTTATCAACTTTAGTTGTTGACAGGTGCAAATTCACAATGCAGAACTTCTTTTAGTTTGGATTTTGCATTAATTGAAAGATTGTTCAAGTTAAATGGACATGCATTTTTTATTTTACCCTAGTGTACATACACATTAGGTGTTTGCTACATCTTTTGAAGAGAAAAATCTTTTTGGAAATTTTGTTCATCATGTATTTTGTGTTTAACTTAAAAGTTAAATTTTCATCTAATATTACACCAAGGTATTTAATTTCGGTTACTCTTTCTAAATTAGTGTTGCTAATTTTTATATCCAGATTAGCGTTATAAATATTTGTTTTATAGATAATATGTTTGGTTCCCAAAATCATAAATTTGGATTTATCAACATTAATACATAAATTATTATCGCATAGCCGTTTATAAATATTACTAAGATCTAAATTCATCTTATCTACTAATTCAATTGTTTTAAATCCAATAACAAACAACATTGTATCGTCCGCAAACATTTTTATTTCACAATGTTTGGCGTATTTAACCATATCGTTTATATAAACAACAAAAAGCAGAGGACCCAGAACGGTTCCTTGTGGTACACCATGTGTGGTTTTTAAACTAGATGATATAGTTCTATTATATTTAACTTTTTGATGTCTATTTTGTAAGTATGATTTAAACCAAGACAATGCTACCTTACTTATCTCAATTTTTTCTAATTTTTTAATTAATGATTCTCTATTAATCGTCTCAAAGGCTCTACGGAAATCCAAAAATATAGCTAGTTTTTTTCACCATTTTCCATATTTCTAAACCACATATTACAAATATTCTGAAGCACTGTTTCACAAGAATGTCCACTGCGAAAACCCGACTGGTTATCCACTATCACATCATCAATAAAATTTCATTTATAAGCTACACGTATTTCGCTTCGCATTACCGGGATACAAAAAAATAGAAAGGTAAACGTATTTTGATGATATAAACTTTGTCATGGAGAGCGGGCTTCTTGACGCATACTATGGGGTGTACATAATTTGTTATTCCAAAGCAGGTAAACTATTTTTAAATAAGAATAAAGTTTTGTAATAATTTAATGTTAGTTAGAATAAATTCTGATATTTATGATATTGATAAAATTATCGTAGTGTTACAAAGATTTTAACACAAAATAATAGAAATAACAGTTTCTAAATATACCGGGATTTCTCGGGACAATAAGTAATTCATGGGAAATATAAAATAGGTTAAAAAGGACCGGGAGCAAAAACCTTATGCACACACATCAATAAAATTAAACTGGAAGACTATAAACTTTTCTAAACATTTTTGTTTATAATGGAAGATGCCACTCCATTTAAATCTTTAGCTATATTCACCAGTTTTATCGATAATTTGGAAAAGAAGGTTTAAAATTATTAAATATGGCCATTATTTAAATTACAAGTTTTCGAGTTAAAGTTATTACAAAAAATTCTTAGAAATTCGATATGACATCGATTTCAAAATTAAAACGTGGAAAAAATAATACGTTCTGTATAGGTATCTGTTTTTAGTTACAACTTCATTGAGGAGCAATTTATTACCAAATGAAAATAGCTGTGGCATGCAAGATGCAGAAAGATTGATTGGAGGGGAAAATACGACATTGACCGAATTTCCGTGGATGGTACTTTTGGAATACGAAAAACGTCGGTACAATATTTCAGCAATTTATCAAATGTAATAACTTATGGTTTTATGTTTTTAGCGGATGGACGAGGTTTTCATTGTGGAGGAGCTCTGATAAATGATCGATATGTTCTCACTGCCGCTCATTGTCTTAAGGGAAGACGACTGCCCAAAGATTGGATAGTGTAAGTTGAACATTCTGCAAAAGACAGCTAAATTTATAGCAGAACAACAAAACTAACTTTGAATTGTTCGCTTAAGTATACAAAAAATTTTAAGTTGTTTGAAAAACTAACTTCTTTTAACCCTTGTGTGAACACCACGTCTGTACTTCATATATGGTACACCACTGGCCTGGCTGGACCAGTAATGTTATACGGGCAAATGGTCTGAGTCAGGTAGATAATTGCTGGTATACAAACCTTTTTTTTCGTTTTTTATTGCATTTTATTGTTTTAGTTTAATAGCTCATTACTTATTCTGAGTTTCCTCATTGATGCACGTAAATTATTAATGTTGTTGGTGAAAAAGTCCGAGATGGCGTGAAGTTTCCCCGGAGTTCGGTTTTTTATTTATAATGGGAGCACGGTTAATCGAAATTAGATAATTCTTAAAGCACAAAGAGGCACTAACGAAGCAAAATATAGTAACATTCGGGCTAACTTAACAGACCTAGGAACGCCGCTTTAAGAAACATATCTAATTCAGTTGGCCTCTTTAAAAAATATTACATGTTTCAAAGTTTTTAAAACAATTCGAAGTACATACTTTTGCAATTTGTTTTGGAAAAAGTTCGAAACTTTTGCGATTGGCTTAATAATTAATAAAAATGTTGTACACACGATAAGCAATATATCCACCTTCAGTTTGTTCAACAACCTAATAATTTATTTTAAAGGTGTAAAAATCGAGAGGTTACTGTTATTTTTTTGTCAAAGCAGTTAGCAACAAATATCAATGAGTAAGATAAAATACGCATGTTTTTTCTTTTAATTTACATATGCATGAAATGAGAATAAAGATAATAAAAATAATATGGCACAGTGTTCATTAAAATACAGTTCGTTAGCAGCTAAATTGGTATTTGTGTTTCACTAATATTTTGCCTTTACAATTTTTTCACAGTAAATAAGAATTAAACAAATTTATTCCCATACATATTACAAAAACCAAAAATGAAGGATATACTTAGCAATAAATTGCCTTTATTATTAATAAGAGACGAAATATAAAAAGAGAGGTTTAAAAAACGTCATAAGCAATGTACTATTAATTAACATATTTATATAAGATGAGTTAACCTTAGAACGTATAGAAAGTCCATTAAGTGGTGCGCGAATTAGGTCTGGCGATTGTTTTATATTTATCGATATTCGAT
Organism: Elmis aenea; assembly: GCA_947652605.1. Classification (NCBI taxonomy): domain Eukaryota; kingdom Metazoa; phylum Arthropoda; class Insecta; order Coleoptera; family Elmidae; genus Elmis; species Elmis aenea. The sequence goes on along the minus strand of OX393583.1, from coordinate 9,545,943 downwards.
AGTTATAGAAATATCGATAATCAATATACAGGGTGTTTCTTAAGTATTGCAAAAAAATTCAGGAAAATTAAGGGGGATCTTTCATAAAAATAAATTCCTTAGACGTCTCCTTTCGAAGTTACACCCCCCTAAAGGGGTGCGGTAAAATTAGGTTTTTATTTTATTTCTCAAATTTATATATGTGTAGGAGAATGATACTTGGTAGATGTTTTATATTTATTAAAACGTTTCCCATACTAATATTTTTAATCATCTCCCACCTCCACAGGGGGCTGAAAAGTGCGACCCCTGTTGGTTTTCTTATCAGAATTTTTTGTTGGGTTAAATTTTTTTAATTAAAAATATTTGTTTTCAAAGCTTGATTTATTTAGAAACTTTATTTATTCTTTAGATTATCTCGTAAAACCTACCGTTTTTGAGTAAAAAATAAAATTAGTAAACATGAACCATCAAATATTCCAATATAAAACGATTCATTTTGGTGGTTGCCATGGTTTGTTTATGTTCATGTTGGATAGAATTGACGGGTGTAATGCATTTTAAGGTTAACGCGGCGACAACGCTATAACGCCCGTCAATTCTACCCCCAAAACTATGCCAATGCAGCGGGATGTCCTGGACTTGTGTCCCTTTTTGTCCCTGCTTTCGCCAGCTCTGATTACGGAATTCGATCTGATGGTTATATTTCACTTAATTTTATTTTTCAGAAATAGCGTACGACTTGGCGAGCACAACACAGAAACCGATGTCGATTGTATAGCCGGAGATTGTTCGGAGCCTCCACTTAACATCCCAGTGGTAGAAAGAATTCCACATGAAGACTACGATCCCTTATCAAAGAATCAGTATCACGACATTGCATTGCTGAGATTGGCAAGAAAAGTTAAATTATCTCGTGAGTAACAATTAGTCCACATTCCAAAAAATTCTAGCACTTTATTTTGTTTTAGCGTATATTCAACCGATATGTTTGCCCACATCGACAGCCCAATTGAACAATCGGTACGCAGGGTCGACGCAGTTCGTGTCAGGTTGGGGACGAACAGAAAATAGTACGGAGAGTGCCGTTAAATTAAAATTGCAGGTACGTCACACAACTTTTAAAACTTAATGATGAAAAGGATCTGTTCAAGCAGTAATAGGGTTGCCAACGTTGTGTGTAAATTAGTAGAATTTTAGCAGATATATTTTTTAAATTAGTGATTTCATAAAACAACTTAATATATTTTTTATATTTCATAAATATAATTTTTTTTAAGTCTTGGAAGATATGCAAAGAGGACCACATTCGAATGTTTTACGGGGTATCTCGTTTACAGCAATAGTTAGCGAAAATCTGATATCGCTCTCTTGGCCTAGTTTTTTGAGAAAACAACGCCCATGTAATCAGATTTTTTATATCTCTTCCAATTTTGGCATTGCAGACGAATAATGAAATTTAATTTTTTTTTGAAAATTTACATAAACTCGTTTATTTATTAAAATATAAACAAATTTTATCAAAGTTTTCTATACACATTTTTATGCTTAATTTGGAAACAAAACTAAATGTTTTTTAGCGACCTTAACTTTCAAGATATAAAGTAAACTTATTTTTTTTTAAGAAACTTTGGTTGGCATGACTATGAAAGTACATTTTTTTAGCTTTTCAAAAATATTTAGTTTTATATATTTGTTGCAAAAATAATCGAGATATGGCTGATTTTGTAAAAATTTCTTTATTAAAAAGTTCATCATGATTTTGTAAACAAATTATGTTTGCAATACCGTAAAAAATATCGGGAAGTTGAAATTTGTAAATAGTACATAACAATTCTACTCCTGGTAACACATCTTTAAACGTGGCGTTATAAATCTTTTTTTATGTGATAGATTTCTTCTTTCAGAGATGGTGTTAAGTCTTTGGAATATTTATTTACTAAATTATTGCACGAGTCAGAATTTTCATGTTGATTCATTGTTTAAAGATTTATTATTAATGAAAATAAATTCTGAATGTTTTTTAAAGCGTGTGAATTTGGGAAATAATTGTTTTCAGTATAACAAAATATACAGTTCTTTTAAAATATCCTTGTGTAGCATCCCTATCTGCACTTTTTTCATCTGTTAGCTTTATTCTCTTCCCGTTTTTCGACTTTTGGCGTTATTATACCCAATTCAATTGTAACAAGTATAGCTTCAGAGAAAACTTCTTGCCATTTATTTTTAAAATTTCAAGTTCTTTCAGAAGAGATTCAACATTTGCTGTTGCAATATCAATCGATATGATACTAGATTGCAATATTTTGTTTCGTTCGTCAATGGAAGCTAAAATTTTAAACCAAATTGTCGCAAAAAGTATTGCTTTAAAACTTAAAAAACATCGTTTTAGAGCAGCAGCTTCAGAAACTCCTTCATTTGGTAATTTCCCAGTTCAAATTACATCCTAAAGCTTTTAAAATACTTGGAAGCTCCTGAGCAACAGGTCAAACCGCATCTATTCTACAACTCCAGCGAGTTTAAGATAGACCATGAAGAGACCAGCTAGTTTTTTTTAAATAAAAGTTGCCATTTCATTGGCTAAAAAATGCAAATAAACGTTGACTAAAAAATGCAAATAAACGCTCCAAGTTTCCAAAACGAAGACTAGGTGGCGACGCGACAACCGTGTACACGGCTCCGTCACATCGTGTTAGTTAAAGGAAGAAATTCAGCTGAAATAATAAAAAAGAAATAATAACAATTTAGAGAATCGAAGCTAAGCTATTAATACATTTGAAAATAGTTGTGAAAGTTGAAGTGATTTTGAAGTTAATATAAGAAAGACATATTTAAACATCATTAATAAAAACTTAAAAGGTTAAACGTACATGTAAGGGAAACGCTGAGTGCGCGAAACGTAGGTAATTGACCCACGGCTATAATCTAGTGCAGCGCGTCAACTATAAACGAGTGCGGTTACTATAAGTGAACGATCTAATAGTGTAAAATGTAAATGGACAAATTATTTGACAGCAACAGAAATAAAACCGGACATTAATATGGAGGAGGTAAAAGCTATGTTTGAGAGCATTAGGAAGGAGTTGAGAGAAGGTTTTAATGAGTGCAACGAACAAATAAGGAAACTTACTGAAAAAATGATAGAGAGAGAAGAAAAAGGGGAAGAGGAAAATCAGGGCATGCAAAAGAGAACTAAAAGATTGGAAGACAGTACGGAAGCACAAGAAAAAGAAAGGAAAATAAACAACATAGTACTCAAAGGTATAAACACACAGCAAGAAAAACTTGAAGGAGTGCAAGAATTTATTTGGAAGGAGATTGGAGCAACAGTTGACGTGACAGAATCGTATAAGGTGGGAAATAAGCCGGGGCAACAAGTCGTAATAGCTAGACTGGATAACGGCAGGCAAAAGTTAGAGGTAATGAAAAACAAGCGCAAAATGAAAGGGAGAAAACTGTACACGACCAACTACATACATGGGATGGAGTGGAACAGAAATTGGCAAGAAAGAAGGGAAAATAAACACTCGGATTCAAAAAACTAACAAGCAAGTTTAAAGATGGGGTAATCTGGAATTCCCACATGAGTACCCCAAACGGAAACATTGGGAATATTAATGACATTAGCAACGAAAAGGGACAGTAAATATAGGAACATGGAATACAACAAGCATACAAGGATTAACGGAAACGAAGAAAATAGGGAAAGGAATAGTAAAGCTCGACAAAGGGCATATATTAATAAAATAGGATGGAAAATGCAGATAGAGAGAAAAAGTAATAAAGGAAGACCAAGAATAAAATGGTAAGAAGAAGTGAGGCAGAGACTAGAAGAAAAAGGAGTCAGCTGGAGAGATGTGCCACAATTAGCTAACGATAGGAAGGAGTGGAGAAAAATAACGCAGGAATGGAAAAGCATACCTCGACACCGAAAGGTACAAGAGGAACCGATTAAGAAGAAGAAGAAGAAGTTTCCAAAACATATTTTTACTTTCCGAACAACATTTAGTTACATTTACGCCCGCTAATTTCAGTGCAAGTGCGGCACATGGCGGAAGAGAAGTCTCGCTATATTTGTCAATAAAAGAGCTGACGTTATTTATTTTTTCAATCATATTTGCAGCATTGTTATATCCCTGACCTCTGTCGAAAGCAACACAAAACTCAATATTCCATTATCCTTTATCATTGTTGTATTATTAAGTTACGAGAATTAAAAGCATGCATTATAAACACAGTTATGTGACACGTCGGGGCCCGACGGTCCTGGCCCGACGCCTTTTCGATGCCAGGCCCGTGACAACAACCCTCTCGGCGGCCTTGACCGTAGGCATAACCCAAGTCAGAATTAAACAGTTTTGTTCAACTATTTTATGAACTTTACTAGGATACTTGTCACCGAGGCATATTTTAAACCTAATAACGTTCAACTGTGTTTTTTTAGGTACCCATAAAAACAACTGAAGAATGTGTGCAAAAGTATGGATCTGCAGGTGTTGCGGTCGGCAGTGGTCAGTTATGTGCAGGTGGAGTACGCGGAGAAGATTCTTGCAGGGGCGACAGTGGGGGACCTCTCATGACCGATCGGAGCACCGGTAACATTCCCGGGATTTGGTACATTACCGGCGTCGTCTCGTTTGGTCCCACCATCTGTGGTTTACCAGGTTGGCCAGGGATTTACACAAGAGTCGCTGAATATATGCCCTGGATCATTAGCAATCTTAAATCGTAATTTGAACGTAAAAGATATAAGCAATTATTTATAATAAAAGTGTAGAAAATAAAACGTTTTTTTTGTGCCATACGTTAATCTGCTAGGATAACATAGAATGGTACAGGATTGTTTTCTGGAAAAACAATACATCGCTTATTAGTTATTTTGGCGAGCAATTTAACGCAAACGGAAGCAAATCAAAAAATGTCAATCCTGACTAGGTCTAATAATTTGGCCAGGTACTGAAATCATTTTTTTACAGTAAACACAAATGCATACAGCATCGTCTTCTTCTTTGGTGGGTGATTTTTTTTTATAAGGCACGGGGCACAATAGCGTAGTGCCCAGTTTAGCACAACCCCGTCCTGTCCCGTGGTTTCAATATTAGCTTACACCAAACCTGTCAAGTCTGTGTAACCTACGGCCCCCCGACATTTTTATGCTGCTCGCAGCCCAGTACCTAGTTGTATATTACAAGCATTGCTGTTTTTCATAGAGTGCTACATTGAGTATCATTACATGTTAAAAAGCTCTAAAAAAATATGAGAAATTAACAGACGATTTAAGAAGAGAAAGAATAATGTAACTGAGAGAGAACTTAGCGGGACAGCAAAACTTATTCGACAATGCGTATAAACAACAAGATCCCACAACAATAGCGAGTTATGATTTTTTATTATATTTCAGCTAAACATCTGATTGTAGTTTAATAAAACAATGTATTAATGGCTGTGAACTTTATTTGCCCTGTAAAAAAGCTTTTTTTCTTATACAGGGTGTCCCCATTATACACCGCCAAAAAGTAGGTGCATATTCCTGAGTGAAAATGATGACCATTTGTCAAATATTTTGTTATCCGAAAATGCTTCCTTTCAAAGTTAGAGACCTCCAAAGTTGCAAGAAAAAAAATTCAAAAAATCTATTACGTCCTAGCCGTTTAAGCTAGAGCTATCAAACTTGGCCGAAATGTGTAGGTGTTTCCCATTGACTTTGCGGGATAATTAGAAAGAAAACACGTAATTGGAAGTATGATTTACAGGCAGGTCATCCGCTTACCATCTTCAGATTTTTTTTCTCTGGGATAAAATAGAATATGTCATTCGTCCATAAGAAAGTACGACTTAAGAGGAAAAAATTCGTCCCTCTTTGTTTTTTGCTATAAACGTAGCCGTTTTCGAGAAAATTAGCGCTAAAGATGCATCGACAAACTCTGTTTATACACCTCAAATATTTTTTTTTACTAAACTTAGTTGGCTAATGTCATGCTTGACTTAAGGCTTGTTCATAATAAACTAAGTGAATGTCGGCTAATTCGTTTAGAGCACGGTCGTTTAGAGTGTGTCTGACATTTAAAAAAAAAGGTTAGGTTATGAACAAGCCTTAAGTCAAGCATGACATTAGCCAACTGAGTTTAGTAAAAAAAATATTTGAGGTGTATAAACAGAGTTTGTCGATGCATCTTTAGCGCAAATTTTCTCGAAAACGGCTACGTTTACAGCAAAAAACAAAGAGGGACGAATTTTTTCCTCTTAAGTCGTATTTTCTTATGGACGAATGACATTTTCTATTTTATCCCAGAGAAAAAAATTCTGAAAATGGTAAGCGGATGACCTGCCTATAAATCATACTTCCAATTACGTGTTTTCTTTCTAATTGTCCCACAAAGTCAATGGAAACACTTACACATTTCGGCCAAGTTTGATAGCTCTAGCTTAAACGGCTAGGACGTAATCGATTTTTTGATTTTTTTTTCTTGCAACTTTGGAGGTCTCTAACTTTGAAAGGAAGCATTTTCGGATAACAAAATATTTGACAAATGGTCATCATTTTCACTCAGGAATATGCACCTACTTTTTGGCGGTGTATAATGGAGACACCCTGTATTATATTATTTAGATTTACTGTGGCAAGATAATTTGATGAAATGGCAGAAAACGTATTATAAATCCTTAAATATACTGCTAATAACTTTTTTTATCTTATTCTCCTTGTCTTGTTGAATCAATGGTTGATATGAATAAAAATGAGTTCATACTTTATTCTCAAAAAATTGGAGTAAATGCTACAAATCGTAATAATAAAAATTAGAAGCAGATGCTCAGGCTGAGCACATACTTTTATATACAATTTTTCTTGAGTATGTTCTCACAATTCGTATGAATAAAATAAGTTTATGCTTCCTGAAGGCGAGTTTCTTCTCGATATATTTGGAGTCTGGTTCTTAGCAGACTCAGTCGTATATTGAAAAGATAGTTATGGCCGAATTTATATTAAATTTGCGTTTTAAAAAATATAACAAACCAAGAAAGAGTACGTGCAATCGTGACTTAGAAGCCATATATAGATTTTCTGAAGATAATATGCAATGGATAGCAAAACATTTTTTAAATGTAGAATCAGGAGAAAGCAGAGGTGGTGCGATATCCAAGATTGATAAAATGAAAATATTTTTAAAATATGTGGGAGATCCTGGATTTCAAGCAGGAGTAGCAGAAGATGTTGGTGTGCATCAAATTTTAGTATCAAAAGTACAAGAAGTAGGGGATAAGATCATTGAAAAAAGTTGCCAATGGATAAAATTTCCCCAGAACGTTGCAGATATAATGCAAGCCAAGCATTATTGGCAATCACGTTATAATTTTCCATGCGTCGTCGGTTTCATTGATTGCACACACGTAAGAATTAAAAAAAAACATCGATACACGGAGATGAATACATTAATCGAAAAGCATATCCTAGCATTAATGTGCAAGCGACGTTTAACGCAGATGAGTGGTTTAAAAGTGTAGACGCCTCATGGCTAGGTTCTGTCCGCGACTCAAGGATTTGGAGCAATTCGGAAATTTATAATATTGCAAAAAAATACTTTTGAAAATAGCCAAGCATTACTTTTTGGAGATGAGGGATATGCTATCCCGCCATGGCTCATGGTTCCTTTTAGAAACCCGAATACACCTCAAGAACACGCCTATAACCAGGGGTTTGGAGCAGTCCAATTTTTTAGTTGCTCCGCTCCAGCTCCGCTCCGGCATCAAGATGCCTGCTCCAGCTCCGCTCCCGCTCCGCTCCGCGCTCCAAATATTAATAAAATAAGTTTTTTTATTTAAAAATTTGTTTTTTAAAACAAAGCTAAAATTTTATGAGATATGTGGAAATGGACCAAAAATTACAATATTTGACCCTAAGAAACAAGTGAAGTTAAATAAATGAACAAATTATTGATCTTCAAAAGTTAAAAAAAGAAAAAAAATTTCTTTAACATTTTTCAAAATTCAAATACAAAATAATGAAAATTAATATTCAGAAAAGTTACATTATAATAATTTTACTTCAAAAAAAATCAAATTTAGTTTATTTATAATTTTATTAATACTATAGGTACCCATGAGAATCATTCATAAAAAAAAAAATTGTAGTTTATAATAGTAAAGTGGAGCAGTGGAGCAATCAAAATTATTTGCTCCGGGCTCCGCTCCCGCTCCGGGCAAAAACCCATTGCTCCACTGCTCCGCGCTCCAGCTCCGCGCTCCGCTCCAAACCCCTGCCTATAACAACCTGTTTACAAAAGAACGGGTAATAATTGAAAGATGTTTTGGCCAATTATATAATAACAACGATTTCCGATTCTACAATATAAAGTCCGAGTTTCCACTGAAAAAGTCCCAAAACTTATTGCGAGCTGTTTCGTTCTGCATAATATAGCAAAATATTTAAACGATGAACTAGACTTAACAGAGCTTTAACTAGTCGATATTCCAGTTCAGCATATGGCAGAGGACGAGGACGAAAATACCAAAAACTGGCCTCCCATTGTTTTTAATGATATCAATAGCTTGAGATTTTGATTACCTATCAGCAGGTATTTGTGACTTCGAAAACACAATTGGAAAATCACGCAAAATTTTGACGAATGCCATTTAAGAAACATTGTGTTTATTAATTTCTTCTTCAATATCACTCATGATTTATTGATTGACACTAGTAATACGTGTAAGCAAATCTAAGGACCATTTGCTAATCAAAATTTGTGTAGAATTCATCATAACACACGTGTGTATATAAAAGCATATACTCAAATTAACAGGAGCATTTACATCTCGAAGTTAGCTCGTTTTTATTCTTACGAAACTGAGTATAAACTCTCACTATGCTCATGCTCAGTAGTAGTAGATCATTCTGTATTAACATAGATATAAATTGTTCCTCCCGGTTTAAATAAAGGCTGTGCCCTGTTGTACCCTACTACCCCATTATGCCCCATGCCATACTGATAATTGTTCTTAATAGCAATCAGATTTTTCGATACAGCAAATAATTTGTTCTTCAAAAACTTTGGAACGAAGCCAACACAAAACCAGTCTCCTCAAATACAATCTGTTTTTAAATGTTTATTTAAAAAAAAATTGTTTTGAGAAAAGAAGTTTGGGCTTGGAGCTCCAAAACATTTATTTGCACCCGAGCCCCTTTATTGGGTGGAAGCCCGACCCTGAATAAAAACGTTATATTAAATTTGCTTTTATTTACTTCTCAAGTCTCATTGTAAAAAGGTACAAGTATATAAGTAAAAAATTACCTTTCCCAAAGTCCTCAGGATCTTCCAACGTTTTATAAGCACCAACACACGTCTTAACTTCATCGTCAAAATTTCCAAATACTAAACAGAAATTCCGATCACTTAACTCACGACACGATACACTCACTGAACACTTCTTACAAGTTGAAGGTTACAATTACTAGAAACACATGTATGCAAATATGTGTACGATAATCCTTTTTTAGCCATCGGAATTATTCATTCTAGTTTTACTTTGTCAGTTGCCAATAAACCCGTCTAATAACAACATGCGTAAGATTATATTCTGTTTGTTATCTGTGTTCGTCGATGTGTTATGTGGTAAGTTTCAATATCGGCCTAAATTGCTCGTTATATTCAAAGTCATTGTGTAGATATATTTTCAATAATCTACTGCGTTACATGTCCAACTTGTTTATTATGAAAGTTAGAGAGTCGGGTAAATCAGTAAAGTTGGGTGGAATTAAAAAACAAATTGAATGGTGTTTTAAAAATAGTGTTGATTAAAATCTAATGATATTTAAAATTTAATAGGGACGAAAAGGTGTAAGTCAACTTATGGCTTAAAAACTAAAATATTGGATTAAAAAGTTCTAAAAATCATTTGCTTAATGAATTTACAGCATTTAAATTCATAAAAGCGTTAGAAAACAAAGTTGACTTTATCAGTTTTCTTAAATCGACTGCAATGCAAATAACAACAGACTTACACTTTCTAATGTATGTACAACAAAACAGTGTATATTTCCATGTATTTTCGAATTCAAAGCTACTTTGTTATTAACCTCTGAGCATTAAAAACACCAAACATCTAACCAGGGAAGGTCACGATATGTTGTCGCTAGAATCTGATCAAGGCTGTGTTTATTGCATTAAAAACATCAAAACTAAATGTTTTTCAGAGTTATACGTGCCACTGGCCATTTCCTTCGGAAAAATAGGGGAAAACAGAAAAGTTAAATAATAAAAGTAATTTTTGCGAGCGCCTTGGCCATGAAACCGTCAGAGATAAAATCGAATTTCTTCTATTTACCAATGCGCGCATCCTTTGCAAGTTAAATGGTGCAAAGTTTTTGAAAAAATCTTGAACGTTTCCGGAGAAAAACGTCGAAAACGAAACCCCTGCAAAAGCGGTTGATTTGAGAAGTTGTATAACTAAATCTATTCGACTTGCATAGGCGTTTAACATAGGGAAAACCGTTTTTACAAAGGACTCGTTTATCGCGTTTTCCTCCGGAACCGTTTAAAATTTTGTTTTAAAACTTTGCACCATTTTGCTTGCAAAGGATGCGCTTATTGGTTAATAGAAAAATTTCGATTTTATCTCGTAACGGTTTTATAGCCAACGCGATGGCAAAAATTTACCTTTATTATTCAACTTTTCAGTTTTTCCTTTGTTTTTCCGAAGGAAATGGCCAGTAGAACGTATAACTCTGCAAAACATTTAGTTTTGATATTCTTGATGCAATAAACACAGCCTTGATCAGATTCTATCGACAATATATCGCGACCCTCCCTTGTAAGTTTTGGTTAAACCCAATTACAATGTCTCTTTCATGTCAGTAATTCTTGAAACGTCTTGTAGATTCTCCTCGGTCGTGCGAAACTCCCAATGGGGAATCGGCCCAATGCATATCTCTACTAAACTGCCCCAAAATGGGAGCAGCTATAGCAACGCAGGACGAAAACCTAATTGACTTCGTTAGACAATCCCTGTGTGGCACAGATCCTTATTCGGAACCGCTGGTGTGCTGTAGCTCTGACGTAAAGTTTTCAAAGTCTAGCAGAAAGAAACAAAAAACCAAACCAACTCAAACTACGATTCGTGAAGAAACAAATTTATTTCCGTCGAAGAGAATTTGTGGGTTACAGCAAAGGGACGATAGATATGAAAACAGGAACATAACCGTTTTGGACGAGTTTCCATGGCTCGCGTTGCTAAAATACTCAAACGAAGAAAGTCGGCAGGGGTTGTGTCTTGGTACTGTGATTAACAACAGATACGTTTTGACAGCAGCACATTGTTTAAGAATCAGAGATTATAATTTGTAAGTGTTGCATTTCTGTCGAGGTTGATCAAAAAATCCAATTGTTTTTTTCATAATGAAATTGGAACACGAAACTCTTATACAAGGGACGTTCAAATATAAACAGTAATTTATCAGTTAAACTTTATTTATTGAATACCATTTTTTTTTAAACAACTACTGATGTTGTAGATTACAACTAATCTAGCATAAGTTGAACGAGCAATTTTTTCCTAATAGTATCGTAAGCTAAAGTACTGAGTTTACCCATTGGTCTTCACAGATTGTTCTGGTTTGGTACACATACACAAAACGCACTATGCTCTGCTATGGGTCCACTGAACTAATTTCACTAAACTAATTCAAAAGGTGTGGTCCTTTTGAGTCCTCCAACAGGTCGAGCAGTTGGATTGCTTCAGTGTTAACATGATTGTGAAGCCTCTCCTCATGCTTTTGTGCAAATCTTTTAGCTTCGTCAGCAACCATTTCCACTCCAAAGTCTCTATGAAGGTCACAATTTCTCATGTACCAGGGAGCATTTACAATACTCCCCAGAACTTTATTATAAAACCTTTGTATGATTTCGACATTACTCTTGCTGGCACACCCCCAAAATTGTATTCCGTATAACCATACTGGTTTTAGTATCTGTTTATATATCATGAGTTTATTAGGTATTGACACTTCGGAATGTCTATCAAGGAGCCAATACATATTTTTGTGTTTATGATTTAGTTCTGCTCTTTTTTTAATGGGCTCCTTCCATCTCAGCTTAGCATCTTGGTTCATACCTAGATACTTCGCTGTGTTAGCGTAAGGTATAATTTGATCGTTCAATACAATCGTTGAATACAATGAAACTACACTATTTTTCTATAAAAATTCGTCCCGGACGCTGGTGACCTTAGATGTCGAAGAGTCCCTAAACCCTCAATAATAATAAAATAATAATTTATTAGTAGCGTAGTAAAATTTCGTCGCTGCTGCTATTCTATTCTTTAAATCTTCCTCCAATTTACCATTCTCTGCAATTATTGTTCTGAAATGTTTAAAATGCTCTAACTCTTTTTTTGGTCTAGCATAATTGTAACTGGCTCATGCTTTTTCGCTATAACCATAGCCTTCGTCTTTATTATATTAATATTCATATTATATCTACTTAATGTATCTGCCCGTACGTCTAGACTGAGTTGCAAGTCCTTTTCGCTTTTAGCTAATAGCACCACATCATCTGCAAATGCTAGTTCTGTTAAGGATTTTGCTTTTAGTTTATTCCAACCCCAGTAGGCTTTCTTTATGTTTTGTCTAATCATACACTCTAGACTAGAAAATAAGAGAGACACACAAGGTGGATTTTGTCTATGTATTTTTTGTTGCGGAATGGGCTAAGGTATAATTTTTTATTAATTGATCAATTTGTTTCTCTTCTAGGACGCATGTTCGCCTTGGAGAGTATAACCCACATCAGGAAGAGGACTGCTTGGAAAACCCCGATTACCCGGAATGCAACGAACCAGTTGTTGATATACCAGTGGAGGAGATTATACCACATCCGAACTATAGTCCAAGAAATAAATCGAACGACATAGGGTTGGTTCGGCTACAGGAAACAATCAGGTACACAGGTACGTTAAGGCCCGATCTCCAATGCTACCACGATCAATCAAAGATCATTAAACTGAAGTCACCGAGCTCGGTGGCTGGTTGTGTCAACAGCCTAGCTTGCAATCGGTAGGTCATCGGTTCGAATCCCAGGACCGACTGTCATTGTAGAGGTGTCAGGTGGTTTTCTCTACGGTTAAGGCAAATGCTGTGGCAGTACTTCCACCTATCCTTGACTATCCGCATCCTTACCCACTATCCTTGTACCTCTAACGATTGAAGAGGGGGTCAATCCCCCTATAGCAGTCTGCCGCGCGAGCAGAACACACATGTGAACCAACAAACCGAACTTATAATTTTGATTTAAATAAAAAACACAAATCTTCTACTAAAATAAATACTTGGCTTTCATGAAATTTTGCTGTTTGTTCAAGAGCAATGCAATTATAAGAAATAATATTTACAATGCTACTTGTTTTCAATTCAACTTTTTTGTGTCGTTCAAATCACGTTTGACGACCTTCGACAAGATCGTCTCTTGGGTAAAGTGTGCCCTGAAGCAAGTAGCACATTTTATTATCCAAGTTTAGAATGTTTCTCAGCGATATATTTTTTTTATCCATTCTAAGTTACAAACGAAAAACTGAATTTAACTTTTTTTTTAACCTTTCGCTTCCCCGTGGCCGTTTAAAACGCAAGTAATCGCGCGGCTTCTGGGAGACTCGATACATTAATCAAAGAGTAAACCATTTAAATTGCAAAAAAGTGATAATTTTTTAATTTATTTAAGCTTAAACTTTGGTATATTATCACGTTGTCTGATGATTTCTAAAACTGATTGCAGATTTTATTAGACCAATCTGTTTGCCCACATCAGAAGTGCAAAGAGCGGTACCGGGTGATATATTGACAACTTCAGGCTGGAATCCATTAAATTTATTGAATCCATTGCTGGAAGGCGAGGTAAATAAAGTATATAATAAAAATATAAAAGTATAAATATCATGTACGTTGCTATCGAACATACAGTTGTGCTTGAATTCTGCAAGGTGCACAATGGTTTAAAAAAAAATTGTAAATTTCCGAATTATAGTTTCACACATTTATTGGGCAATGGACCGATTTTGGATATGTCCGCGAACACGAATCCCGAGATATTTTCAATCTGGCGATTTACCTGGCCAATCAAGCACCGCGAAATTTTCTTCCGCTAAATATAACTCAGAATAAAAAACAAGCACTTTATTTGCCAAATCAATATTACTTGTAACGCAAACGAAAGAAATTAAAAAATGAGATTCCTTCCCAACAATCTAATAGTTTGTCCAGGTTTGCCCATGGCTTAGTAATGTAAATGCATGAATTAAAAAATAAAGCGTTAATTACTTATTAATAAAAAATATAAAATATGTACGAAGAACTAGGGATTCTGAGTCTCGACAATTTTTAAAGTCCCGGGACTCGAGACTTTTTTTATCAAAGTCCCGGGAATTCCCGGACTTCGAGACTTTTGCGAATTTTATTTACATACTAAAAAATAGTGGTTTAACCCGTCAAAAATGACGGAAGATTTTATAAGGTGCAAGAAAAATGATGATATATTTATGTACTTAAAATTCATCGGCTATTTTCACTGTAAAAATAAGCTCTTTTGACAGTGACATTGTTACTGAAAGCACCCGCTACATATTTAAAATTGCTTCTTTGCACGTATCGTGATCGTGAATCGGTCGTGACAGTTGACAGTTTTTTTTTTTTTAATTAAACCACATTCACGGATTTTGTTTTTGAATTAAAAAATAACAAAAGCCCAGGAGAAGACGGAATAACAGCAGAAATGATTAAATATGGAGGTGAGGAACTGCATGAAGAAATTACAAAACTATTGCTAGACATATGGCACGAAGAAAAAATCCCTAAAAGCTGGGCAAGGGCCATGCTTAGCCCAATACATAAAAAAAGCGACAGAACAGTATGCGATAACTACAGAGGCATAGCTCTCCTAAACACAACCTACAAGGTATTAGCGACAATAATAAAGGAACAACTCACCAGCTACACGGAAAACATCACAGGGGATTACCAATGCGGTTTTAGGCCCAATAGATCCACCATCGATCAAATTTTTACGGTAAAGCAAATTCAATCGAGCCATTACGAGTATAATACAGAGCTGCATGTAGTATTTATAGACTTTAAGCAAGCGTACGATACAATAATTAGGGAAAAATTGTACATAGCCATGAAAGAATTTAAAATACCTGACAAACTAATAAATATGACAAAGGCGACTCTCCAAAACACGGAAAATTTTATAAAAAACAGAAGCATGAAGTCAAAGGTGTTTAAAGTATCTAGAGGATTGAGACAAGGAGACCCGCTGTCGGCATTGTTATTTAATATAGCCTTAGAAAAGATAATTCGAGATAGTGGAATTAACAGAAATGGCAATATATACGCAGACAACCACCAATGCATTGCCTTCGCAGACGACCTTGCGATCATCTGCAAAACAAAAAAAGATATCCAAAACATTGTCAGGAAGTTAGAGAACAAAGCAAAAAATATGGGATTAAGCATCAACGAATCGAAAACCAAATACATGATAATAGGACCTAAAAGGAAGGACATAGAAGGGGATGAATATCTATCGATCAAAATCGAACAAAACAAGGAGAGACGCTTTGAGAAAGTAAGAAATTTCATTTATCTGGGTGTACAAATTACTGACAACTGCGACAACGGAAAGGAAATAAGAGCGAGGCTTTCAAAAGGTAATAAATGCGCAGGATCTCTTGCTACAATTCTAAGATCCAACATTATCTCAAGAAAAGCCAAAGTAAGATTGTACAAAACAGTATTAAGACCCACTGTAACATACGCTTGTGAAACCTGGATAATCAACAAAAAAGAAAAAGAAGACCTTGAAAGGTGGGAAAGAAAATTATTGCGAAGGATCTACGGGGGAATAAAAACAAATACCGGAGAATGGAGAAGAAGGACAAACGAGGAAGTAATGAGATTGTACAAAGAACCGTCTATAACCGAAGTAGTAAGAGCCCAGAGAATAAGATGGCTTGGGCACGCACAACGCCTCTCCAACCAAAGAAACACGAAGATAATGATTAAAGCAAGTAGAATGGGTGTGAGAAAAAGAGGGAGACCTAAGAAAAGATGGTTGGAAGCGGTCGAGGATGATTTAAAAAAACTAAAAGTGACGAACTGGACAGAGGCAGCGAAAAATAGAAAAAAGTGGAGGGAGACAGCAAACCAAGCCCTAGGCCTAAATGGCCTGTAGTGCTTATTTATTATTATTATTACATTCTACAGTAAATAAAGTATATATTTCCAAGTAAATGCCTATTTTAAATAAACAACAATTTTCACTAAACTTTAAAACATAACAGCATAAGTAAAATATATTTTTACTAAGAAACTTAACAATTATCCTTTAGCTTTAAAGCAGACAAGATATAAACATAAATAATTAAATATGGCAGGCAAAAAATTCAAATGAAGTTAATTAAATACTGATTGTTAGTATAAACTATAAACATAAAAAAGTATGAAACAAAATATTTTTGCTAAACTCGAGGCAGTAAATTTTTTAAAAAATAAGTATAAAAAATTAATTTCAGTGTTCTGTAACATTTAGTCTCGTCTCGAGTCTCGAACTAAATGTCCCGGGACTCGAGACTAAGAAAGTCCCGGGAATTCCCGGGACTTACGTCTCGGGAAATTTCCGGGACAGAATCCCTAGTACGAACTATTAAAAAAATAAATTTAAATCGCAATCAATTCATCATTGCATTATTTTTAAATGGTAATTTATTGCTAAGTATTTCCTTCATTTTTCGTATTTGTAATATGTATGCGAATAAATATGTTTAATTCGTATTTACTGTGAAAAAATTGTAAATGCCTATCTACGTAATATTAGTGAAACACATGTACCAGTTTAGCTGCTAACACTGTGCCATATTATTTTTATTTTTATTCTCATTTCATACGTATGTAAATTAAATGAAAAAACATCCGTATTTTATCTTACTCATTGATTTTTGTTGCTAATTGCTTTGATAAAAAAATAACAGTAACCTCACGATTTTTACACCTCTAAAAAAATTATTAGGTTTTTGAACGAACTGAAGGTGGATATGTCGTAGGCATAATGTGAAATCCGGCATTTTACAAAACGCCTAGGCATTTTATAAAAAGCCGGCAAAACGAGCAAATTATGACTTTTTCTTAGACCCATACATTTATTTGTATTCATACAAAAAAAAACTTTAACCAACCTTTAACCTGACCCTCATTCATTTGGTCAGTAGTAGAGGGTCAGGTTAAAGGTTGGTTAAAGTTTTTTTTTTTTTTAATAAATAATAAAAATGAAGCTAATAGTTTTGTGCCTAGGCGTTTTATAAAATGCCGGATTTCACATTGTGCCTACGACAGATATATTGCTTATCGTGTGTACAACATTTTTATTAATTATTAAGCCAATCGCAAAAGTTTCGAACTTTTTCCAAAACAAATTGCAAAAGTATGTACTTCGAATTGTTTTAAAAACTTTGAAACATGTAAGATTTTTTAAAGAGACAAACTAAAGTAGATATGTGTTTCTTAAAGCGGCGTTCCTCGATCCGTTAAGTCATTTGGACAATTTCGCATTTTGTCTTATTTTATATCACTCGAAAAAATTCTCATATTAATGATGTCATATAATAGAATTTACGTGCAACAAATGCAAACTGAATAGGATTTTTTTTTAAGTTATGAGAGACCCGCATTTTTCCCATACGAATTGAACAAGTGTCGGTAGTTTTTCTGAATAATGTCTGATAGGATAGCAGGGCGTGAAAATTTAAACGTCAAACGTTTTATTTTTGAGGCCCTGACAACCTGAGGCCCCAAGCGCACGCTTCTTGCGCCTGTGCGATAATCCGCCACTGCAAAGGTGTAGATTTTATTATTGACGGAATACTAGTTTTTCTTTAATTCTCAGTAAATTCGTATCGGTTTTAATAAATATAAATATCCACAAAAATGATGGCAAATTGTTACAGACTTTGTGTAGACGATTCAAAATAAATAAGGGTAATTTACCAAACTGTTTATTTTCTTACGTGCCCTATCGTAAAGACAAATTATTTTTGTTTCAGCTATTGAACAGAAAGAAGAGAGCAGAAAACGAACTTCTAAGTTTCGTCGAGTGCAAATACATCTTGGATCGTGATAATATTAGAAAATTGGCGATATCAGAACGCCAAATATGTACCAGAGACAACAGTAACGAAAGCGCATGTTATGGAGATAGCGGAGGTCCCGTTATGTTTGCTAACAAACTGAACTGGCACATCGAGGGTATTGTTTCGGTTGGACGAGGCTGTGGTAGCGGAAGTATTGGAATACACACGAACGTATCAGTGTATTTAGACTGGATTAAGAATACTGTGCGACCTTAAATAACCAAATATACTAAAACTGTGTATGTTCTTAGTAAAAACCTGAGTAATTTTTAATATCAATAATAATAGTTTTTTTCCATACAGTTGGCTGCTGTGTAACGCATTCTAAACGCCATTCCTTCTCCGTTCCTTCCAGTCATTATCCGTTGAGCTACTTTTGCCAATTGCTGTTTTTACCCCATCTATCAATCTTCTTTTCGGTTTTCCCCTTTTCCCTCTTCTAGATGAAATCCATGTCAGAGTTTGATAAGGAATTTTATGTGCAGACATTCTGTTTAGGTGACCGCACCAAATCAGTTGTTGCTCTTCAATTATATCGATCAGGCTCTTAACTACATCTCTTTTTTCCTATATGACCTCTTTTCTTATTTTGTTCATAATCGTAAGTTGGCTAGACTTTATGCAGAAGTTCACTTCCATTAATCCTAATCTGTCTTCTAGATATTTAGACATGGTCCACACCTCCTATACCCAAAACTCGCACTTTTCGAGATATTCGACATTTTTTCTTCTAATCGTTATTGAAGCAAATAGTGCCGTGGATATCGAAAAAACTGACTGTTCACTTCACTAACATCAAAAATTTGCCCTGGTTTTCTTGAATTATTGCATTTTCACAATGAATTTTACTTTACAAGAGCAAATTGATATGGTTTATTGATTGGGAGAAGGTGAAAGAAATCCATTGCTGGCGGCAAAGATTGACGCACAACGATATCCGGAGGGACGCTATCCAAAACGAGGTGCTTTTGAAATGTTGAAGGAGCGGTTTGAACGTCCCAGGCATGTGGATTATAATAAAACTGATCGCAGGAAGAATATTTCCAATAAAGAAAATAAATTTTTGCTGTTGACGAGTGTTGTTGAAGATACTTATAATAGCACCAAAAAAATCTGTGAGCAGTTAGAGTTAAGTCAAACCCCACAAAGGTTTAGAAACACTAGTAAAGTTCATAACAATAATAAAAGTGATTTGGTTGCCAATTTATTTATTGCTGATGTTATAAGTGAATCCACAAGGCTAAGTATCTACCTACGTTTAGTAATTAAACACACGAAATGGTGAATAAACCATATCAATTTGCTCAATAATCAATTTTTTTTTTTAAAGTCCAAAAATCTAAAAAATGACTGCACTTAGGTATAGGGAATACTAATAAAAGTCCCTCTAAAATAACGTTCTAAATCCAAATACGCAATAAAAAATAGACCATTGTATTTGAAATAAGAAAGTAGACGTCAACTTCCGGTATTTCCGGAAGTGTCGCCATATTGAAATTATTTTCAATAAACACATACGATGCCATTATGTTCATAACCAAAATTTCTGATCCATACCCTTTTTCATTCTTCATATATTTTTAAATCCTGGTCTCAATCAATCACCCTGTATACATTATTGATTTACTGTCGGATTCGCCGAAAATGGCCCTAACTTTATTATTTCAAATGGAATATCCCGTATAATTTTGCATTTTTGGAAAGAGGAAACAAATTTGAATACAATCGCACCATTTTACTTATTTTTTTTAAAGTTTGTAACGTAACGAGTCTCAGACTTGGAATTGACAAATGTTATTCATTTTGAAGTTTAAGAGGTGACAACATTATTACATAAAAGCCGCGTACTGACCAAAATGAGTTCGCGAACTCGGTTCGCGAACACGGCTCGGGAACTCGGTTCGCGCACTGAGTTTTGCGAACCCTCGTCCATACCAGGTTCGCAAACACGTCCACATCAAAACATTATTGTGGTCGTAACAGCTCCAAAACAGTTGGTAAAGGGTTTGCGTTTTGTAAATAATTATGTCTTCAAGCTTAGGGCTTATCGATGATAAACACCAACCACAAATAACGTGTGCAGTCAGTAAGTGAGGTTATGTCAGACACGAGTTCGCGAACAGCCCCTTTGATGTACCGCCTCAAGAGCGAACTCTGTCCGAACTGGCGAGCTGTTCGCGAACTCCAGGTACACATCGGGTTCGCGAACAATTCGCGAACAGTTCGCGAACCCGGTGTGTACGCGGCTTAATACATACATATTACTATGGGAAATCTTTTAATGAGTATAAAACATCTACCTAATATCATTCTCCTACATTTATCCAAATTTGAGAAATAAAATAAAAACTTAATTTTACCGCTCCCCTTTAGGGGAGTGTAACTCCGAAAGGAGACGTCTAAAGAAAAAACTTTATACAAAAGTACTCCCTTAATTTTCGATAAGGAATCACCTCCTGAATTTTTTCGCAATATTTAAGAAACACCCTGTTTAACGTTTTAAGCTGCAGTAGAGTTTGATGTTTTAAAGTTTCCTAATGAAGATAATCAAACTCCGACAATGACCAAAAAGTAGCGAACAACGAAAAAAGTAACACAAGCAGTTTTCTTCAGGATTGCGAACCTGATCAAAGAAATGGTACACAGCAAAAATGTTTGCCTAAGGCAGGGGTTCCCAAAGTACAGCCCGCGCGACAAATGCGACCCGCGAACCCTAAAAATACGGCCCGCGCGATCTCAGACCATCTTGAAATCATACCAGATAATTTCACAAAAAAAAATTATATATACCTACATGTTTTGACATTTCGAGTTTTTGTTAAATTTCCACGAATCAAGGTCTCAAAAACACTTTTTTTTTTGACCCGCCAAATATTCGGAGTTTACGATTTGTCCCGCCTGGTCAAAACTTTGGGAACCCCTGGCCTAAAGTATTCAATTTAGTTCAAGAAAAAGTGATTATGCTCCAATCCTGATAATGTATCTTCTCATACAATTATTTTAACTTTCCAATTTATGGCTCAAACTAAATAATAACTCATTCACCGTGTTCACCTGACTTAGCAATGTGCAACTTTTGGTTGTTTTTCAGAATTTACGGGATAAAAAGTTCTTGTCTAAGGAAGATATTAATATTGCTGTTTAAGATTATTTTGTAAGTATTCCGAAAAAAATATTGGTTGAGAGCATTTAAGAAGTAAAAAATTAGGTTGGTTAAATGTATCAGTGCTAAAGGGAATTACTTTTTAAAATGAAAATCTTAACCGCGTTTTATATTTTTTATGGTTTTAGCCTGATTCTCTGTGTATATAAATTAGTTAACAAAATTTTTGTCAAATAAAAGAAAAAATTTAGCAACTGTTTATGTTTCAAATAAATGTGATAACCTTTAAACGTCAAGTGCACAAGATTAAAATTTTGCAATATTAAAAATTTTACAGAGATAGTAATCCCTGCATTATATGAACCGTAGTGCGGTCGAAAATGCAGTGAATGATTGTTTACTTGGCAAGATTAAATTAAAATGTATTGCGATAATCCAACACTACTAGCTGTTTATATTTTAAGTGTATCATTTTGTGTTTTATGCAGTAAGTAAATAGATTATTTTGGTTAAATATTTGGTTTACTTAACAACATACTGTCGAAAAATCTACAATTGTTGTCGAACTAACAACCAAACCTTGACAAAAATTGACGACACTTTGAATAATAGGACCCCTGTCGTAATAACCTACGATGTACTTTTTTCACGTTTTTAATCACTTGTTTGCTATGCACCACTTATATAACCTCTATACTCTTCTTCTTCTTCTTAACCCTTTCGCGGACACGTCGGCATAGGCCGACACTACGAATTGCTTAAAATGGGACACGTCGGCATATGCCGACATAAGAAATGTCGTAGATAAACACGTCGGACATAGCCGACGGCAGTTGTATTGGTTTTATATGTGGCAAAATATTTTGTACCCCTACAGAAGCAATCAGATTTAAGTTAGTGCCCCATTTAGAATTTGTTTTTGTACTCTTATGTTTAGCCATAACCTCAATTTATGAATTACATGTGTCAATCTGTGAACATTTTCTAAATTTCATGTGTCCGCGAAAGGGTTAATCGGATCCTCTTGTACTTTTAGGTGTCAAGGTATGCTTTTCTATTTCTGTATTATGTTTCTTCACTCCTGCCTACCGTTAGCTAATTATGGCACATCTCTCCAGCTGACTCCTTTTTCTTCTACTCTGTCTCACTTTTTTTCCCCATTTTATTCTTGGTCTTCCTCTATTTCTTTTTCCCTCTGTCTGCATTTTCCATCCTTTTTCTGCGTATCTACTTTTTGGCATGCGCAGTAAGTGTCCAAGGCATCTTAATTGATTCATCTCCATCTTTTTCTTAATATCTGTGACTCCTAGGTTATGTCGTTACTGATTTTATCGATCAGTCTACATCCCTCTATTCTTCTTAGCAATCTCATTTTCTGTACCTGTATTCTTTGTTGTTGTTTTGGTGTTGTGTCCAAATTTCTGAACTGTACGTGAGAATGGGTACGTACACTGCATTAAAAACTCGCGTCCTTCTTACTTATTGAACATTTATTAGTGGCGTAGTCAAATTTCGTCGCTGCCGCTATTCTGTTATTCAGATCTTCCTCCAATTTACCATTTTCTGCAATTTTATTATTGTTCCTAAATATTTAAAACTTGGAAACTGTTCTAACTTTTTTTGGTCTAGCATAATAATTGTAACTGGTTCATAACTTTTCGCCATCACCATAACCTTTGTCTTTGTTACATTAATATTCATATTATATCTACTTAATGTATCTGCCCAAACGTGTAGATTGAGTTGCAAGTCCTTTTCGCTTTTAGCTAGTAGTACCACATCATCTGCAAAGGCTAGTTCTGTTAAGGATATTGGTTTTAGTTTATTCCAACCCCAGTAGGCTTTCTTTGTGTTTTGCTTACATTCTTTAATTATTTTGTCCATAAAATATATAAAGAGCAGTGGACTTAATGTGCCTCCTTGTCTTACACCCACTGTTGTTATAAATTCCTGGGAACTGCTGTTATGGGTTGGTACATAATTTCTTCTACTCTTATACAAACTCTTGATGGCGTTTAACAATCCTTCTCCCACTCTATTTTGTTTCATTATCTTCCAGATCTTTTCCCTTGGCACTCTATCGAAGGCTTTAAAAAGATCAATAAAGCACAAGTACGCCATCTTTGAATGTTTCATTATTTTTCACTTAACAGTCCTAACGTAAAAGTTAAATCTTACATGTTTCTACCCGGTCTAAAGCCATATTGCGTCTCTTCCAAATTTCTTTCGAAATGGTTCCTTAATCTCTCCTCCAAAATTCTTTCACATAAGTTTTCTACTACACTAAGTAGATATATTATACCTCTCTGGTTTTTGCATTTTTTACTATCGCCAATCTTGAATATCTTTTTCCTGCCATGCTTTATTTACTATTCTTAACAGCATTTTCTTACCCTCTACTCCCATGTACTTAATCATTTCAGGTAAAACACCGTCATGACCTGCTGCTTTTCCAATTTTCATTTTATGAATCGCTCTATCCAACTCATCTTCGGTTATTTCTTGTTCATATTCTTGTTCAATTGTTTCGTATTTCTCCTGCCCTTGCTCTTCCTCGTCATTCATTATGTTATTACTTTCCAATAACTCCTTAAAATAATTTCCCTATCTTTCGATAATTTCTTTTTCTGTTGTCAGTATTTTTCCTTGTTTATCCATTATTTGTTTTAATGTATGGTTTTAATCTTTTTTTAGGTTTTTTAATACCTTGTAGAAAAGTTTTTGATTGCTTGCATAATGTTCTTCCATTCTTTTCCCAAAGTCCTCCCAAGTCTGCTTTTGCTTCTAACACAGTCCGTTTCGCCTTTTCTCTTTGTCGTTTATATTTTTCGTAATTGGTTGATTTGCTTGTTGCAGGTATTTTTTCCATAGTCTTTCTTTTCCTTTACTTCTCTTTTGACTTCTTCGGTCCACCAGGCAGTTTGTTATTATTACACTGTTACCATTGTCCCACTTGCCCTTTCAGCAGACTTGAGAATAAGTCTATTGAAATCTGTCCATAAATGCTCCAAATCCTTTCCTTGTTCGTCCCCTTCGAGCTTTTGCTTCTCTGTTTTTATATTGTAATCTTGAAAGTTTTGTTGTATCTCTTTCTCTTTTAGTTTATATGCTTTTATTTTTGTTATATTTTTCTTTTCCTCTTGTTCTATTATTTCTGGGTCATTTTGCCTTATTTGAAGTAGATAATGATTCATAATACCCATAGCTGAGAATTTTTAACCGTAATGTCTGCTTCGTAATTCCAGTATCACCTTCAGGTTTATTTCCACTAAGAACTATCTGCGGTTTGCAACAAAAAGATGATCGACATGAATTCAGAAGTGTTGCCGTTTTGGACGAATTTCCATGGTTAGCCCGACTTGGGTACCATGATATCGCCAGTAATGAATTACTTTATCTGTGCATGGGGACAATAATTACAAGAAAGTACATTTTAACGGCAGCCCAGTGTATGTTCCCTCGAAGTGGAGAAATTTTGTAAGTATGAGGTCATCCACATGAGTATTGTCTGATTTTCCAGTTATTTTTCGGTATATCTGTTTACCTACAACTCAGCTTATCATATGATTTTTGGTTGTATATAAAAGTTGATTAGAACTATATTCAGTAGTAATATAACAAGTGCATTGAAAATTATCGATAATTCTTGATAAATAAGCTCGAATGCAAGTTGAGCTGATTTTTTCTGATTCAAGCTGCATGAGTGAAGATTTGTCAAAAATTATATATTACTTCTATTTGCAATGCACGAGTTATATTTTGTCAAAAAATTTCCTTCACCTAACCTACGTGTCAAATTAATGTATGTTACGTCAAATTTACAAGTACTGTCAGAGTGGTGCGTCAGGGGTGTGGTTTAATCTATATTAAAGTAACGCTACTGGTCGCCGAAATTCGTCAAAAAATTATCAAGACCAAAATATTTAATTCCCTCTGCAAATTTATATTTTCGACCAATCACAAACTCAGATGTCCTAGAAACGACCAATAAACGCATGTAAAATCTGTTAATTGCGAAAAGGATATTATGAGTGTGTGATTATGTTTATTGGTCGTTTCTAGGAAATCTGAGTTTGTTATCGGTCGAAAACGCAAATTTGATAGGGGGATTAACATCAGACAGGGGAATGTAAAATTATTACCGTGTAATAATGCTCCTATTTGTACACTTTAGAGGATTTAAGATTAGTGATTGGTTGCAAACGCAAATTTGACAGATGTAAAAAATTGTCTTCAAAATATATACTTCTACAATTTAATACATGTCCATTTATCTGCGTACATCAAGTCTAAACGCGAATCAGATATGATTAGTAGGTACTATTATTGTATTAAGCGTTCCGTAACATCCCTAGTCGTGAGAAATAATGTCAAAAATATAATATTTTATTTACATCCGTTTCTCGCTATGTTGAACCTATATAATCCTTGGTAATTTATTTACTGATTTTGCCTTGTAAAAACATTAGCAGCTAAAATGAACAAAATTTATTTTAATTTCTATAAGGACCAATGCTCGTCTTGGCGAATATGATCCTACTCAAGATAGAGACTGTTTGGACGATATTTATGGACCGGAATGTAATGAACCAGTGGTTGATATACCAGTTGAAAGTAATGTGTCGCATCCACTGTACAACGCACGCAACAAAGCAAACGACATTGCTTTGGTGAGACTCAAGACGTTTATTAAGTATTCAGGTAAATACCTACAAAATGGTTGAGGAAATAAATGTGTGGCTTTCAAGTTTATCACGAAATGGTTTTAACGTCAATCTTGCCTTTTATTACTATTTGTTTTAAATAATTTGTATTGTTTGCCTTAAAAATTAAGTTTAATGCAACGGATAGAAAATTGTGCAATACGTTAGTAAACTTGCAGTTACTCAAAACATCAAAGCTCCACGTCTCGCCATTTATGAGAAATACGCCTAACTTTGGCACGCGAGTAACGAAGGATTAAGTGTCAAATCGTTTCCCATTGAGCTTCACTTTCATTTTGGGCAACAAAAATAGTCGCTGGGGGCTAGACCAGGAGAATAAAAAATAAAAACACACAAATAACGAATGTTCTCGAAGCTGCCTCAAGTAAGTTACAATTTCTTCCGACAAATTCGCTGGCAAGTACCGTAAGACAAACCTAAAGCTTCAAAAATATCGTGAATTGTTTTCCGACCACTGAAACTTTTCGTGTAGCCATCGAGAAAAATTAAATTAAATTAATTAAAAGTTTAATAATGTCTTCATTTTTTATTGGTCATATGTTTTAGATTATATTCGTCCAATTTGTTTACCAACTCACGGTATTCAACTTTCTCAACCTGGAAACACGTTAATCACTTCTGGATGGAGTGAATTGCATTATAATCGTAAGGTTTGTATTATTAAACTTTACTAAACCTGGTAATATAGGTTTTAGGACTGCTGTATTTTTTTTTAAAATAATAATTTACTTTTAATACAGAACGTAGATACCCCTAATTGGGGAGAAAATTTCTTTGGCATAATGGTGATCTGTATGTGGAAAATATTATTAAAATCAACAAAATATTACCCTTTTGAAAAGAAATTGTAGCTACAATTATTGTTTTATAAGGTTGATTGGATAGTTAAGCCCGTGAACTTATTTGCATTGAACTGCCCGGAAATGATATTATAATAATGAGATCTTTTTAATTGTACCTATGCAAAAAAGAGACTGGACTTATTTTTCAAGGACCATGTTAATTAACTACCCACTCAAGTGAATATAGATAAATACGATTGGTATTGATATTTATTATTCTGATTTTAGATATTTAACCGAAAGAAGAAAGCAGAAATTGAATTAATCAGTTTAAACGATTGTAGAGATACACTTAGAAAGAAAAACCTGAGACGACCACCTGTTTTGACTGAGCAGCATCTGTGTACAATAGAACACGGCGAAGAAAGTTCATGTCGTGGTGATGGTGGAGGTCCAGTAATGTTTAACGACGGAAGACAGTGGTATGTCGAAGGTATAATAGCGTTTGGATTTGGTTGTGGCAATGGCACTATTGGAGTAAACACCAGAGTTGCAAGTTACGTGGATTGGATTACTGAAAATGTTAAACCATAAAAATGAAAACCACCAATTCGAATGCCTAAAACTACAAACTTTGAAAACTGAAAATACTTGCACTTTTCAGTACATCGTCAACCACATTAGTGGAGGTTGTCTGCACCCATTACTTATAATTTTTCCTTAAACATAGCCCAGTGGTGGAAATATATTGCTAAAATAATTTACACATTACTTCAAACTTCAAATACACCAAAATTTGAAAGCGTCCGATACTCAATATATTTTCAACCTCGAGGAATTTAGATTGGGCCTATTATAATCTGTATATATCACTTTGAATATTATTAAATGCATATTATCATTAATCAGTGTTATTTCTTATATTTATTTCCGGGAAGGTGGTCCCCTTTTGGGTTCCTGTACTGGGACCTATTGGTCTATTTTACGCTCTGGTGATAGCCCTTTAAGGAAGTCCTGTGTTTTTGAAAAACTCCAGGATTTTCCTTAAGGATGTTTTTCTTAACTCTTCTTGGTTGGCTTTTCCATCTCCAGAAGTGTACGCCGATAGGGTGTGAATTCTTCACACTAACATATTAAGTGAAGAGGAGTTTCTTCTTCTAGATCACCATATCCTCTGCATATATCGGTCTCTGAGAGCCCTAATATGTAGAAGTGTTTGTTTAACCCATAGTGTCTTATAACGAGTCCTATGGCTACTCTGATGTCTACTCCGCTCATCCTGAGCAATTCTTCTGTCTTTTTTTTTTTAGAGGAGTTTGACAGTGGGAGTGGGCTTGTCCTGCTTTTGTATTAATATACCACTGTATTAGCGTGTCATTAAGACACCGCTTGGCTCTTCCATAGAATGTGCATGTGCCAACTGCGGTTCTGGTCTACAGAAAGGTGTCTCGCTGCCAATTTTGGCTAGGCGATCTGCCTTCTCGTTCCCTAGTATATAAGTGTGCCCTGGGCACCATACCTTTAACATTATTCCTGCTTCCTAGCACGTTGAGAGCCCGTATGCAGTTCAGAACAAGTCCTGATCTTATTCTGACAAGCCAAGAGCTTTTAACGCTGTTTGGCTGTCGAACACTATGAAGATTCTTTTATTATTAAAATCTCTTTGAATAGTGTTTTTGCACATAAGTGCATAGCGTACACCTCGACTTGAAATATGGTTGCATACTGACCAAGGCTCACAGATGTGCCTTGTCTCAGTTGAGGCTGCTCTTCATATTTCACAGCCTATGCCTTCCAGTTTTCATTGTTTAAAAAAAGATAATTATTTCGTTTCTGTTCTGGTACTTATTCTCTGATGATAACTGGCTTTTAATGAAATTATAAGTAAAGACATTGAATTACTATGTAATTAGTATTAAACTATAAATAAATTGTTTATAAATTTTCCACCATTTTCTGACGAAACCTCTTTCATTGTTTTGCGGAACCCCGCGGAAGACGCTGGTTAAAATTAACTTTCGTATCATATGTAAATTATTCATGAACATAAGTTCTGGTGAATAGAAATAAATAAAAATCAACTTTTTATGTTTTAAGTAAACACGATAACCTTCAAACGTCATAATAACCAAAGGTTAAAATTTTACAGATAGACCGATAATAATTTTAGTATATTATGCATTGTTGTTCTGTCAAAAACGCAGTGAATCTGTTTACCTAGTTTAAACTAAAATGAATTGCAATAATTCATCACTAGTAGTTGTTTATATTTTATGTGTATCATTTTGTGTTTTATGCAGTAAGTAAATAATTTAGTTGTTTTGGTTAAAATTTTGATGTACAAGCAACATATTAACGGAAAATCTCCAGTTGCTGTTCAACTAACCTGAAGTTTTGGGGGTAAAAAAAAAACTAAGGGTAACTTTCCGTTACTCCTGTGGCGTCTAAAATACTCTAATAAATATAGTGTTAGCAATTTATTTACATAAAATTATTATTGTTTATTTTGGGCGAAATATTAAAAACATTAACTTCTAAACATGATTATTTTATAAAAATGTAAAAAGAAAGTATACAAAAATAAAATTAACAATAAAAGATAAATACTGTAAATAGGAAAATTTTAACATAACAACTTGGTCTTTTTTGGAATTACAAATGTCATAAACATAATTTGCATGTTCTAAGGCTGATTAAGAAGCAATACTGTAGTTACTTTACTTATTATTTTTACTTATTTATAATTACTTATTGTTTAATAAATATTAAGGTATTTAAATTTCAACATTAAGATATTTTACATAAAACTATTGTTACACAATGTAAAATTACTTTAATAAATGTTTAAAATCATAAAATTAAAGTACAAACACAGTACCTAATAGATAGTTTTATTTTAATTAACTGAAAACTACTTTTATGGGGGTCGATGGAGATTTCGAAAAATGATAAAGGGGTCGATGATCAAAAAAGTTTGGCGATCCCTGTTCTAAGCATAGGTATATAGGTACTATAAATGGTGTGTAAAAATTGGCGGAAGGGCTACACGGGGCGATGTTCTTCGTAAAATTCTAAGTCGAAAATCTTAATACGAAAATGTTGTACCATGCTTGCTGTGTCTGTAAGAGGTCCTCAAAGCTTTGACATTTAGCCCTTTAATAGGCGTTATTATTTAATACTTGCAAATGAAAAAGCTGCAATTTGTAATAAAAATAGATTTCGAATAGTATTTTTTCCTAGATATTGTGTTCTTCCTCTCAAAAATTGGTGTTGAAAATATGTAAATCACTGATTTTAATGACAGTAATACATATGGCAACATTGTCCTTAGCTGTCATCTCTGTTTTTCTCGTAATTATTTCTTGTTTGTGTTTTACGATACCCAAAAGTTTGCAGCTATGTTTACGAACTGAAGGCTTTCAGTTCGAACAAAAATTGTAAATACCTAAGTAAAAATTGCTGATAAAAAAATGTCCAAACACAAATCAATGTATGCAATGTTGGCAATTTTTTTTTCTTTAAATGGTTCTTGAGGCCATAGGAAGCATGGTACAACATTTTCGTATTAAGATTTTCGACTTAGAATTTTACGAAGAACATCGCTCCGTGTAGCCCTTCCGCCAATTTTTACACACCCTGTATATGTAGTTTGACGCCTAAAAGAAAAAAAACTCGCTGGTGTGCGTTCAAGTTGAGAACCACTTTAATAATTTGTCCTCACTACACCACCAAATTATTACTTAAGAATACAGATAATTTAAAATTTTTAACTGTAATGTTTGCTTCATAATTTCAGCACCACCTTCAGGTTTATTTCCAACAAGGTCTATTTGCGGCTTCCAACAAAAAGATGATCGAAATGAAACTAGAAGTGTTACCGTTTTGGACGAATTTCCATGGTTAGCTCGACTTGGGTACCACGATGGCGTTAATAATGAATTACACTATATGTGTATGGGGACAATAATTACAAAAAAGTACATTTTAACGGTAGCCCAGTGTATGTATCCACGAGGTCAGGAGATTTTGTAAGTATGAGTTTATCACATGAGTAATTTTTCAATTCGATATACACGGTATCATCAAATAATACCCGGGTGGCTCACGTCTTTCTATACAGGGATGCGCAAAAGTATGGAAACAGACAAATATCTACAATACTATTGCAGATATAACAATGAAATTTTTTATCTGAACGTTTTGGTATTTTTCGGATTCGATGAAAATATTAAGGTTGCAATACGACTTCTGGTTCAACAGGAAACGGACTCAAACTTTAAAATTTTAAATTGAATGCCCTGTATA
Source organism: Elmis aenea (assembly GCA_947652605.1). NCBI lineage: Eukaryota > Metazoa > Arthropoda > Insecta > Coleoptera > Elmidae > Elmis > Elmis aenea. The sequence continues at coordinate 9,514,885 of OX393583.1, read as the reverse complement.
TTTTTACATTTTTGGATTTCTCTACAACACGTTAAAAAAAATGGGCACCCTGTATACTCCTTGGTAATTAATTTACTGACCTCTCCTCGTAAAAACATCAGCAACTGAAATTAATAAAATCTATATTTCATTTCTAATAAGGACCAATGTTCGTCTTGGTGAATATGATCCTACTCAAGACATAGACTGCACAGACAATGATCATGGACGGATATGTAGTGATCCAGTGGTTGATATACCAGTTGAAAGTAATGTGACGCATCCTCTGTACAACGCCCTCAACAAAACAAACGACATTTCTTTGGTGAGACTCAAGACGTCAATCAATTACTCAGGTAAAGATCTAAAACACATTTGAGGAGTCTTCGTTCCCGGGTTTGGAACCGCGTCTTCTTGATTTGTGTGACGTTTCGACCATCCTATGTTGGTCTTTATCAAACGACTGATAAAGACCAACATAGGATGGTAGAAACGTCACACAAATCAAGAAGACGCGGTTCCAAACCCGGGAACGAAGATTGTAACATGGACGATAGCCGCGAAAGCCTGAAGAATAAAACATTTAAGGAGATCACAAAATATTTTAAACCGTTATAAGACTGCTTTTTATAACTTCCTGTTTTAAATTATTTACATTATTGTTTACGAGTGCTGGAAGCATACAAGTCCAAGAAAGACACTCAGAGGATGTCACGTACAATATATTTTCTGCGCCCGTCCAAAAAATCAGTTGGCTAGGCCAGAAAGTAACTGGTTGCCATTGTAATGAGTTGTTTTTACCGGCCTAGACCGGAAAGTAGCTGGTTGCCATGGTAATGAGTTTTGTTGATTTGCGCGTCATTATACCACCAAGCGAGTTTTCATCTGTAGTTATTGTTTAATTGTAGATGGTGACGATAGTGATTTTTGTGTCAGTGGCGGACGCAGAAATTAGATCAATGTCTTAAATTAAAAATCGCACCTTTAGTCTTATGACTAGTATTTTTAGATGCACTATAATTTTATGTTTCTATTGGTACCATTACTTTTCCTATTAGTTGAATCGGCGAGCAGGAATCCACGAAAACGTTCAAAACAATGTTAGAGCTTGTAGGTGGACTACACGCGGTATGTGTATCAAAAATACAATATTGTTTTTAATATTTATTGGTTTGTTGTAGATTTTATTCGTCCAATTTGTTTACCAACCTCCGGTATTCAATTTTCTCAACCTGGAAGCATAGTGGTCACGTCTGGATGGGGTGTACTGAACCGAATTGCCGAAGTTCAGGTTTGTATTATTAAAGTTTACGAACGTTGTTCATCTAGGGTTTCCGTAATTAAAGTAAAGATTAATTGACTTCTAAATCGGGGATCAGAAACTCTTAATTGGGAAGAAAGGGCAAATAATTGGGGAAAAAATGTAAATAGGAAATATTAAGTTCAACAAAATACAGTATTATGAAAAGAAGTAGCCACTATTATTTTATTCTGTTGATCGGATAGCCCTGGCCATGTCATTTACAATACACACGAGCTAAGTCAGAAAGTAATGAGACATAATTGTATTAAATTAAATTGGTTCATTCGCCTTTTTTTTTGTTTCTTGGTCATAAATGAAAATCCAACTTACGAGGCACGTCCAGAAAGTAAGTGTACTAGATTTTTGTAGGTTTTAACAAATTTATTTAAAAAAAAAAACTTTTACATGGTTACATCAGAACATATGTCAACTATTTTTCCACGTAGTCGCCATCCCTCTCGATGCACGTAGTCAGACGAGGGATCATTTTTTTTATGCCTTGGTCAAAGAACTCTGCCGCCACCTCCTTTGCCCACTTTTCACCCCCCCCCCCCCTGCATCTTTAGGGAGGTGAACACATGATAATCTGAAGGCGCCAGGTCAGGGGAATGCGCGGGGTGGTTCAAAACATCCCATCCGAACGACTCCAAAAGTTGCTTTGTTGCGTTGGCCGTGTGGGGTCTGGCATTGTCGTGCAGAAGGCAGACTCCCTTCTGCAGCAGTCCCCTCCTCTTGTTCTGAATTGCCCTCAATTTTTTTAAGGTCTCACAATACCTAGAAGCATTGATGGTTTCACCCTGAGGTAAAAATTCAATCAAAATGATCCCTTTGTGGTCCCAAAACACGGATGCCATGATTTTTTTGACAGAAATCGTGGTTTTGAATTTTTTGGCTAAGGGTGATGAGGTGTGACGCCATTGGGAAGACTGTCTCTTGGTTTCAGGGGTATAGTGGGCAACCCAAGTTTCGTCCCCTGTAACAAAAGAGTGCAAAAAATCATCACCTTCAAGTTCATGCCGCTGCAAAAACTCTTTGAAGGTTGCCACTAGATTCAATTTGTGCTGCTCTGTCAGCTGTTTTGGGACCCACCTTGCACACAGTTTATGAAATCCGAGTGTTTCTGTGATTGTTTCGTGCAGCAGAGATCTGGACATTTGTGGAAACATCACCGAAAGTTCATCCAATGTCAATCTGCGGTCGCCACGAACAGCTTTTTCAATTTTTTCAACAAGCGAATCAGTCAAAATCGACGGTCTTCCACTCCTATGCTCGTCGTGCACATCAGTACGACCGTTTTTAAATTCACGACACCATTTAAAGACACTCGTACGATTCATAACTCCTTCGCCATAAACCGATTTGATCTCGTTAAAAACTTCAGACGGATATTTTCCCTTCACAACGAGATAACGGATAACGCTGCGAATCTCGCACTTGGCGGCAGATTTTATCGACATCATTCACGGGAAACGTTGCTGTGACCACAGTTTTGCTCGTACTGAAGCGTTCGTTCTTGGGCTCGTTGAAAACGGGAGGAGCTAAGCTACACGGCACTGTGACCAACATAGCAAAACAAAATTCTGCCTGCCCGTGTGGGCCCTAGTACACTTACTTTCTGGACGTGCCTCGTACATCACAAGTTCGATCAAGAACGTGATAATGAGCTGCTCACTCAGCTAAATTTCGGTAACTATGATTGGTAGATATTGATAATTATGAATCTAATTTTAGATATTTAACCGAAAAAAGAAAGCAGAAAATCAATTAATCAGTTTAAGCGATTGCAAAGAAACACTTGGAAAAAAAGGCCTCAGACGACCAGTTGTTTTGACTGAGCAGCATCTGTGTACATTAGAACACAGCGAAGAAAGTTCATGTACTGGCGATAGTGGAGGTCCAGTAATGTTTAAGGAAGGAGGACAGTGGTATGTCGAGGGTATAGTATCGTTTGGGGTTGGTTGTGGCAATGGCACTATTGGAGTAAATACCAGAGTTGCAAGTTACGTGGATTGGATTATTGAAAATGTTAAACCATAAACATTAACACCACAGTTTGAGTATCCCCAATCCGATTGCTTAAAATCAAAAACTCCGAAATCCGAAAAAATTCTTGAGCGTATCAACACATCTTCAACCAATTAGTGCAAGGTGTTCATTACTCATTATTAGTTTTACTTATTACCTGCTCCTTGGTGCAAATATATTGTTAAACCCTTTCACCACTGAACATGTTTTTTTTGTAAATTTTATTGCAAAGCAAATGTATCAACAATTACAGTCATAAATATGATAAAAATGCAATAAGTTTTTTTTTTACATTTTTTTTTTACATTTTTTTACCTTTGAAATGTCCTGGGATAATATGTCCCAGTAGTAATTTATCGTGGGATTATGTGTCTCATAGTAGTTTGTCGTGGGATTATTTGTCCCGATAGTATGAAATAATTGCAATCTTTTTACAAAAAACCTTTATTGAAAACGAAAGTAGCAGTAAAAATTGCAAAAAACAAAGCTCATACTGAAAATGAATAAAAATATTTTTACAGATATAACACGGTTGGGATATATAGTCCCGTTTATAAATACTATTGGGACATATATTCCCATAAATATTTTATATAAATTATATTTAGTTACTTCAGTATAATTACGATATTTTTACTTAGGTACCTTATATTCCTCGTACGTCCAATTAATCAAAAACTAACTATATCACTTTTATTTTTACTTGTCTACACAAAAAACCCCAAAAAATAACGGATAAATACGCAAACTTACCACACACAGTTCAAATTTTTGATGTCCGTTAATTTCTATGTATTACGTGTTGCCTATATAAGCAAAATAGTACGCATAAACCATTCATAAACCTTAAAAACACTGCAACATGCATTTGTAATGTAATTTTGGGACGTATTATAACTCTAAGTAATTTATAAAATCTCCTGGGACATATTGTCCCGACAGTGGCGAAAGGGTTAAATAATTTCCACTATACTTTAAATATACCAAAATTTGAAAACATCCGATACTCAATATATTTTCAACCTCGAGGAATTGAGATTAGGGATATTTAACCTGTAATTATATATCTTGTAACATAATTAAATGTACATCATCATTAATATGTGGTATTATTTAAAATAAAATCCCTAGAACATTTCCGTTAACTTTCAAACGCAATGTTTTTACACATTTAAAATATTTCAAACTCCAAAGGAGTTATGGACGATTTTCAAAAATCGTATTTTCCAGTTTTTCCTAAATTTTCTTAAATACCGTTTGAGATATGTACAACTTCTCTTCAGATTATTATTGAGCACGAAATTTAGCAACTTTGCCAAAATTAAACCTATACTCTAGATCAGGGATGGCAAATAGGTGGCACGCGTGCCAAACTTGGCACGCGAGAGATTTTCGACGGCACCCTAAAGAATTCTATGAATAATTTTTTTTTTTATTTTAAAATTTTTCGAAATGTTTTATTTATTTTTAATTAGTATGCTAATTATCTACAACTACATGTTATTTAAATATCAAAAAATTAAAAATACCAGAAAATAACAACTCTTCTTATATCGATACAATAATTTGTTCATTACTATATCTTCATATAAAATACCAACTGTAGCAATGCACGGAACTTTTGATTGCATACAGTAGCGTAGCAAGGGGGGGGCGGTCCGCCCCGGGCGGCACTTTTTTTGGGGCAGCACTTTTAGTCTACCCAAATGGGGTAAAAATGAAAATCTCGGGGTAATGAAGGATCAGTAGATATAATAATCAGTTCCGCACTAGCGCTATTAAATTCATAAAAATTAATTTTAGAAAAAGGAATTCTTACCGAAGTTAGAGGATAAAACGGTCTACTTGACCTTGCTTCACTGAGAACCCGCTTCCTTGTAACGACAGAAATTCCAAGTTTCTAATAAAATTTACGATACGGTACCAGCCATTCAATAAAATTTCAAACAATTCATTTATTTTAGGCATTAAATTCCATGCACTTTTAAACTTTATTGTAACAGGGACTTTTCGCCCTTATTAAAAATAATTTCGTAGGAGTTGGGCGATCTGAATTTTTAAAAAATCAGAAAAAGAAAAGGTCCTACTGTAAAACTGTAATTTTGGAAGATAATAAAGTATTCTCCATTATCTAACTTGCTTTAAAACAAGTTTGAACGTCTAAAATTAAAAAAAAAAAACGCCTGCGGCGCAATTTGTTTTCCCCCCACTTTTTTGTGTCGATCTCTGCTTGCATTTGGCAAAAATCAAAAATTAACAACCCTTATTTATAGGGGCGGCAAATTTAGGGACCGCCCCGGGCGGCACAACCTCTAGCTACGCCACTGATTTCATATGTATTTAGTGACACATAAAATCATGACGTTGGCAATACTGAACGATATAACTGACAGTTGTTTCTGGTCAGAAAACTACTGGCAAACGGTCGTATGCTACGGTTGTCGGTAACAACGGGCAGGAGGCTAGGACCAGGGCGGTAATAAACACTAACATACTAAATTCCAGAACTAATTCCACCAAATATCAAACCATTGTGAGCTTAAAAGACAAGGACAAGCCAACAGAGGAACCCTTAAGGCAGTTGCTGACAAAGGACATTACCCCCCCCCTCTTCACCTCTATTTCTTTTCTTTCTCTTCCTTCACATCATGTTCATCGTCATTTCTTCTTCATCTCATCTGACCTAAAGCCTTTGGCGGGTGGGTCGTGGGGCTGTCCCCACTCATTTGAACAGTTGTTTCTGGTAGGTAGGTAGGTAGGGTAGGTTAGGTTAGGTACTGGCACGTGGAAAAATTTGTATTAAATTTTATTTTATTTTGGCACACTGATCAAATCCTATTTGCCATCCCTGCTCTAGATGTTATAATAAGCGAGATTCCCTTGGTCGCCCTCAAATTTGAATCACCCTGTATACAGAACAATTAAAGATAAATGAAACAAAAATACAAGGAAGACAGCTGGAATGTTTGGGTCACATTTATGGAATGAAAGAACAAAGGTTAACCACAAAAGCCTACGAAGAAAGGCCACAGGAAAACAACAAAAAGGGTTAAACCGAGAAGAACCTGACAAGACGAAGTTATTAAAGAAGTATCAACGGATACAAACATCATATGGGAAGAGATAAAAAATCCAGCACAAGACAGAAAAACATGAAAAAAGTTAGCACAACACAACTTATACACCTCACAGTATGACTAAATAAATAAATAACTAATTGTTAAATAAAGAAAAACACATTCATTTGCACTATTTTTTTTAAATAATAACACGTTTGCAAAATTGCAAAGTGAGAAATAAATGGCTGTTGGATATCAAAAGTAATTAAACATAATCATTTATGAAAATTTTTAATGATGTAATTATTTCAATTAAATAAATCTTGATTACAGAAAAGTCAGTACTTATACATATATTAATGACAATTAAATGGTTATGAAAACTGCTCACTACTGCAAGCCAAAGTAGTTTATTTTAGGAAAAAATTGGCAACGAGTAATAAAAAACAAGTTGCATATTTTATTTTTAACACGAAAAATGAATTAAATGGTCCAATGTATGAAATAACAAAAACATGAATCAGATATAAGTTTACCTGTTATTTTTCTATTTATTGTCGCTCTTACATACTCCAGAAGCCAGCTATGAATTAAATAAGATCGCAAAAGGATATTGACAGGAAAAAAAAACAGAAATAACAAATTTCAAAGAAGATACAATTAAGTTCCCAGAATTGTACTGTAACACTAACTCTAGTAAAGTTATTTACCGGGAAAAATAGGAGTAGTTAGACAGAAGGATTGTTACCTGCCGTGTAAGTTTCAGCTTATTTGACTGAAAAATTTTGAAGTAGCAAACGTTTTGGGAAAGTTGGTTTTTGCGTCGCGTTGAGAACGCAAAATGGAACAGAGAGCAGTGATTAAATTTTGTGTAAAGGTTCAAAAATCAACAAGGGAAACGTTTGAAATGTTGGAGAAAGGTTATGGAGTTGAATATTTATTGAGAACAACAGTGTTTGCATGTCAGAAGATTTAAAACAGGAAAAAAACCATGACAGGATGAGGAAAGAACAACGCGTTCGATAACTTTCAGGACTGAAGGTTCATTGAAGATTATTCAAACTTATTTGGCAGAAAATCGCACGTTAAAAGTTTGGATGTTGGAAGATATGGCAGGTATTAAAAGAGAGAGACGGTACGTAAGATTTTAGTGATAGATTCTTGGTTGAAAAAAGTTTGCGCTCTTTGTCTTCTCCATTTTTTAACACGCCGATTTTGCTGCAATGGTTGAAGATGATAGAACCGTCCTAAAAACAATTGTAACGTGTGACGAAAATTGGCGTTTCATGTACGATCCAAAACGTCAAAGTGCAACGTGATTGGGCCCAAAGCAGTGACGGACTGGGAACAAAAACCGGCCCGGGCATTCAGATTATAGAGGCCCACAGCCAGGGTTGGTCAAAATTTGATTTTTATATAAAAAATCAACAATCATTGATTTAAATTTAAAAAATCAACAACTTTTGATGTTTTTTTTTTTTTTAAACTTGACTATTATTTTTCCTTTTCACAACTAATTTATTCATTTTTCACGTTACATTATATTCTCTAAACAGCGTCATTAAAAAAGAATGCAAAAAATGGAATAATTGTTTATTATGAATTTTATTGTTAACTTTTTTAGTTCTTTATAAAAGTTGGTGCATTACCTCAAACTAATTTTAAGATGAAATTTTTTTATAAAAATTCATACAACACTAAATTTTACCTATTTCAAATATATTCACAAGAGTAATGTGCCCTTATTGAAGAGGTACAAAAAAACCTCAGGAGGAAAGATTATTTAGAATTAAAAATAAAACCAAATGTAAAATTTAACGTTAAAATTCCAATTTTTATTTTTGAAGCAAGTAATTTTAACATTAAAAAAAACTGCAACAAATGGAAAAGCTTTTTATTATCGGTCTCTCAAAAAATTTTATTCTTAGGAAAAGTTGGTGCATGGTCTAAAACTTTAAGTTTCAAAAAAATACGGGCACTTTACTCTTGCGAATATTTCTAAAATCGCTAAAATCTAGTGCAGGGGTTCCCAAAGTTTTGACCAGGCGGGACAAATGGTAAACTTCGAATATTTGGCGGGCCAAAAAAAAAATGTTTTTGAGACTTTGATTTGTGGAGAACCAACAAAAACTCGAAATGTCAAAACATGTAGATATATATAATTTTTTTGTGAAAAGCAAATTATCTGGTATGAATTCAATATGGCGGATTGTCTGACATTCGCGGGCCGCATTTGTCATCTAGTGTCATGAATTTTTCTTGATATTTTTCCAGCTTAAAATTAGTTTTAGAGCATGCATCAACTTTTACTACCCACTAAAAGCTTTATATGGTAAATACTTACACAGACTTAATAAACTCGCATCAATATATTTATTACGAATCTATTTGTTAAACAATGTGTTTTATAAAATAAGCAGATTATGAAACTACTATTTACACATGCACACGCCATTTATAGCTATAGGCTTCAGGGTTCGGATAATATCGGGACTATTTCTGAAGCACGAGTGGCGCGATCAAACATACGACGCTATTGCGTATTGTGGAGCCCCAGAAAAATATTAAGATTGAATACGGCCCGTATTAAACGGGCAAATGTTATAATCATAATTTTTGCGCTCCTTATACTTCAGCGCCGAACTTATTAATCCCGTAGCTTAGACCGGCCCATTCGGGCACCGGCCCTTCGGGCATTTGCCCGAACTGCCCGATGGCCAGTCCGGGCCTGGCCCAAAGCAACCGAAAGCTCAAAAAGGTTGCAGAAATCGCGAGTGAAGACTGAAGAGACTGCGACAAGAATGACTTAAACCATCCTCTTCCAGATGTACTGTTTTTGAACAAGGATTATCTTTTAGAATATTCTAGAAACTGTTTAACGGATAGCTTAATATCGTCAAATCGTTTAGGAAAACCTTTTTTTTCTGGCTTTCTTCTAGCCAGGCCACAAGTATAGCTTCTTCAAATGAGTCAGTACTGAAGAAGGACCATGGCGCACTAAACACAGATAGATAGGAAAAGACATCAGAAAAAACTGGGAGTAGGCAGTACTAATAAAGAAATAATACAAGAATATAAAAGCAACTAAAAAAAAAACATGTAGAAAGAATGGAGAAACAGAAAACACCTAAGCAGATATAACAGTACAAAGCAACAGAAAAGAGATCTTTAGGACGACCTCGAAATATCAAAATTAAAGATGCAACAGGCAATGACACTTGCGGAAGAAAATAAAAAGATAAAGAATATAAATTAATTAACAATTTTATCATTTACATAAAATTATTTACAAATTTCCAACGTTCTACCACCAACGAAATGAAATTATTCAAAAGTTAACCGGAGTTTTTAGAACTTTCGACATTTAAATTGGAACACTTGGAAATGATCCAATCCGCTTCTGATTCAAAAGTGTTGGTATTCATAATACCGTATATTAAAAATAACAATAACAGGTCTGCATATTGAAAAAGTTCATTCACATCTGCAATTTTGAAAGTTATGTTACTGATTCATTTTACATACAATGGAAATTAAATGCCAATTTTGTGAAACTACTACGATTGATAAACAATAGCCTCATTTTTAAATTGTAAGTAGCTAATAAAAATCTGTGCGCCCGATAACACAAAATTTAATGAGCAAGTACTAATAAATATTGTTTGTATCCAAAAATTATCTAGAAAACCGCAATAATTTGAGAAATTCTGATTTTAGACATAATTGACGTTTAATAGTTTTTGAAGATAATTACATTATCAATAAGAAAATGTAAAAATGTACCTATAGTGTTCCATTTAAAAAACTGACTTATCTGTGTGTGAAGTTTGACTAAATAGACCGGGCATAAGGAACACCCTGTGTATTATTTCAAAATTTTAACTAGTCAACAACCATTGTGACACTATTGCCCTACAAAGTTTCAAAGGAATTCGTCCTGACATAGCCAAGTTGTGAAATATCATTATTTTTTTAGACTCCTATTTCTTTCTATATTTTTATTAAAAACTGAAATCACTCAAAAACGGCTGAGTTTAGACACATAAAGCCTAGTCCAGATTGTAAACATTGTTTCGGAACAATCTGTATACGTTGTTCCGCGTCCAGACTTAAGTCAGTGTTTCGGTGTTTCTCAACTGATTATCATGTCCAGTGAGGCTATTGCAGGAATTTGTGCTGCCAATTTATTTATTTTACTTAACGGCATGTGGACTTTTTTTTCGACTTCGGCAACGGTAACATCAAATGCTTGCGCAATATTTAAAAAACCATCCCTTTTTTTATTTCTATTTTTGTAGTCACCACAGGTGACATCCCACAAACAAGATGAACTGTGGACTTTTTCTATGAGTTGTAAAGTTTTCTCTTGATTCCACATTGTATAAAATATAACCAAGAATCACTAATCAAAACTCTGTTTGACTGAACCGTGTTTGACAAAATACTTGTTCAATGTTCCAATGTTTCCCATATCAAAGGGAAACAAGGAACAGGCCTTTTTGTGTTTCGCAACATTAGTGAAACTTGAAACAGTTCCGAAACAAGCTAGAAACAAATTTGAGCTGTTCCGAAACATCGAGAACATTGTTCATGAACACTGTTCCGAAACATTTGTTTACAATCTGGACTAGGCTTAACACCTATACCGGGTGATTCAGTTTGACTGTCGCACCCGCACCCCTATAACTTTTGAATTATTGAAAATAACCCCAACAAACCTTATATTTTTGAAAACGGCGACAAATTCTCTAATAAGTGATGTGCATTTGTTATCTCTACCATGACGTATGTCAATTCCGCGATAGGCAACTTTTTAAGCCGCATCGGATAGTAATCACTAATTTATTCTAGGTCGATTTGTTTTTGCTTTATGATAACCAACTTTATTTTTTCTTATGGGCGCAATTTTTGCTATTTACATAATCAAATAGAGTAGCATTTATTTTTCTGAATTCAATGATGTATGACACATGGTATTTTACTTCTTTATTCACAGCTAGGGATTGTAAATTTACCGACTTTTTGAATTACCGGTAATTCGGTAAAACTGTCAATCAAAACCGGTTTACCGGTAATTTACCGGTAAATCATATTATTATATATATTTATATTATATTGTTTCTTTTTAGATTGTTTGCGGTTACTAACATTTTTAATGTAGTATTCGCAGTTTATCCGCGTCTCCCCTATAATGAGAGCTTGCCGAAACGTCGAGCCAATTTAAATATTACCCGGATAAACTCCGAAAACCATATTAAAAATAAATATATTTATATACATTTATTTATTATGGAACTGATTGATATAGTTGAAGCCTAAACTATCCCAATTAGTTTCATGCAATATATTAGTTAACAGCCATTAACGTATCTAATATATTTTTATGTAATATTAATATAACACAATATACAATGACAATATATAATATATAAAATAAAAATATTACAAAAAATATAATCCAGCATTACAAAAAACACATGAAAATAAAACTATTCTGAACATAAAATATAAAATGATTTAACATAATATACCTATGTTGTCAAACTATTAACAATATTTTTTATTTTAAACTTTTCTTAAAAAATAACCACGTAGAAAATATAATTTATCTTAACTATGGTCTCCTAATTGCGACCTAATTTTTGTACAAAATAATCCAGCCGCGAAAAAAGCTTTTTCGGATTCTACTACACTTGTTGGTCGAGTAGTGAGTAATAATCAAACAATCATATGCCATTTGTATGCTTTCCCCTTATTTTTTCTCTTTGAAAATACGTAAATTTTTTTTCGATTATTTGATTTAGATTTTTATCATGATTAGAAAGATATTGTAAAATTACCGGAATTACCGGTAAAAAACTGCCAAATTACCGGTAAAATTTGAAGAGCATTTTTTGCGATTTACCGGTAAACCGGTTTACCGGTTTACCGGTATTACAATCCCTATTCACAGCCAAATATAAAATAAGGGTTTTAAACAATAACCACTATAAATGAGGTAGGCCGGTCATTGTAGTTTATGTTGTTTCCATGACAACAAATCAGCAAACTAAATGTTTTGAAAGCCTATTACTTGTGACATTAATAAATTTGTAAAAATGAACTTTAATAATGAAGAAAAACGCGATACGCTGCGAATACTTTACTCATTGAATAGGTATGCTATATTGTCAAGTCAACGATATGCAGAAACATATCCAGAAAGAAGTCAACCCTCGTACACATATTTTTGTACGTTGGACAGATAGGTCCTTAGGTAAATATGGGGCTTTTCACTTTTGCCAAACCCAGAAGATTATACGGTAGAAAGGTTTCAGATGAAAGTAAAAAAAACATTTTAATTACAAACGGATCCGGAGAAAACACTATTTTTCTACGTTAAACAGAAACGCAAGTAAATTTGTTAAAAGCATGTGATAAAGTAGAACAAAACTTAGAAGAACAGTATATAAAATTCGAAGCAAATCGCGTTTTTCTTCGTTATTAAAGTTCATTTTTACGAATTGATTAATGTGACAAGTAATGGGCTTTCAAAACTTTTAGTTTAATGATTGGTTGTCATGGAAACAAAATAAACTACAATGACAGGCCTATCTCATTTACCGTGGTCGTTGTTTAAAACGCATTTTTTCAAATTTGACAATGAAAGAAAAAGTAATACCATGTGTGATACATCATTGAAAATAAATGCTATTTGATTATGTAAATAGCAAAAATTGCGCCCATAACAAAAAATAAAGTTGATTGTCATAAAACATAAAACAAAACGAATCGATCTAAGAAAAATTTGTGACCACCGCCCGCCCGATTCGGCTTAAAAAGTTGCTTCAGCAATGTTTTTACACATTTAAAATATTTCAAACTCCAAAGGAGTTATAGACGATTTTCAAAAATCGTATTTTCCAGTTTTTCCCAATTTTTTTTAATACCCTTTGAGATATTTCCAATTTCTCTTCAGATTATTATTGAGCAGGAAATTTAGCAACTTTGCCAAATTTAAACCTATAATCTAGCTATTATAATAAGCGAAATTCCCATGGTCGCCCTCGAATTTGAACCTGCATGCATCTTTCAAGTACAATGTTTTTTTGGCATGGAACTGTTTTGCTTGGGGGCTCTAAGAGCTCGCTTGTTGCACCTAATGGGTAGTCCACCACTAACAGGGGCGGATCTACATAGGGACTAATAGGGCTTAAGCCCTAGGCCCCCAAGTGTCAAGTGAATTATTATCATAAATTTTATTTGTTTATACGTTTTTGTAAATAATATTTTTTTATTTCTTATGTTTTTTTTTATATAAGTTATAATGTTTGTCATTCAACACCATTTCATAAATAAATATATTTCAACTCTGATTTTGATGTTATTAAAAATGAATTTTAAACCCCAATTTAAAGATTCTTAATCTAGCAAAAAAATGGGGCCCCATTGGACTTCAATAAGCCCTAGGCCCCGAAAACCCTAGATCCGCCCCTGACCACTAACCACGGGGGTAGCCTTTTTCTACTTTTAAAAATTATACGTGTCTCATTATCGCATGTTTACAGGTCCGGTTCCGATTGTTAAAATATAAAACACTGGCAATGTTTGCGGTGGCGGTAAAATTAAATTAAAATCACGCGATGGATCAATACGAAGCAATATTTGCGCGTGCCCGGTCGCGAATTGGGCAACGCACATTGCTCGATACACATGCCAGCCGACTGCGTTTCCGTTATTCAGCGGTCATACCAGCTTGCTAACCTACAATAGCCGGCAAAGAACAATACCGTTTCCTCCAGGCAACACGTGTTAGCACTCGTAAATCTACACAAATAACGCTCGCAGTTAAAAACTGTCGTTACATTTTGCTAGTAAGTGAGTTATCTCTTACACTACGCTATTTATTTCTAAAGTTATCTGTGTTCTGTTTCTTTAGAAGCCGGTACGTTTTAAAACAACGCCACGATGCTTGAAGCTATCTTGGGAAAGAAGTACAAACTGGCTTCCAGCGACAAGTTCGATGAGTACATGAAGGCATTGGGTGAGTTATCAAAGTTTATTATCGTGCCGCACTTCCTTTTAAATTCAACACCGATTGTAAAATTGTATTGTGTGTCGTAGAACAACATCCGGTTTGATAGGTTTGCTGACATTTGTTTTATTTTACTTCTATAACTGTCGAAGCTGTGAAGCATTTTGAATTGGTGCCAAAACTTGACGATGCTGATAGTGTTTAGTTTTTTTTTTTTAATATACAGGGTGCGCTAAATTTAATGAGACTGCCTGATGTTGCTAATATTTGTAAAAAATAATAATTTTGCAACAAAATTTTTCTAAAACGTATCCATGTTTATTTTGGGTATACTTTCAAAACGGCCCCATGTCCTTTGTTGATAAAAGTAGGACCAAATTCGAATGATTTACGGGGTATCTCGGTTACCGTAATAGCGAATATCTGATATCGGTCTCTTGGGCCATTTTTTTGACAGAAAAACGCCTGTATTGTCAGATTTTTATATCGCTTTTCATTTTGGCATTAGACGAAAAATGAAATTTCATCATTTTTGAAAATTTGCTATAACTTCTATACCGGGTGATTCAGTTTGACTCGCACCCCCATAACTTTTTAATTATCGAAAATAACCCCAACAAACTTTATATTTTTGAAAACGGCGACAAATTCTCTATTAAATGATGTGCATTTGTTATATCTACGATGACGTATGTCAAATCCGCGATAGGCAACTGTTTTTTTTTTAAAATTACATAGTAAACATTTATTTGTTGATTCAAATAGAGAATTTAATTCTGAATTTCACCTTGTATTAGAAAAGTATGCTTACATAAGAAATTTTTCGAGAAAAATCAGTTCAAAGTTTATTCAAATCATACCAGTCTATTTAACAAAACAAAAAACGATTAAATCTTAAAAATTATACTATAGGGGAAGGTGGTATATACTGGGACATGGTATATAGTGGGACAACAGAGATTTTGGCCATCTGTTACCCCGTACTTGAAGTTTTTTTACATCAAAATAGCGGTTAAGCAGTCCCATTATATCCTGTCTACAGTATGTGTCGTAAACAATGTCATAGTGACTTGCACATGTGAGTCATGTTTGGTAACTGCGCATTGTTTTTTTGTGGTTATTCAGTTTATGTGCTAAAACTTTTTTATTTATTTTACAACAATTAGAAAATTTGGTGTAGGTGTACCTTACAGTATATTAAATGTATGTACAATGTTAAAACTTAAAATAATGATACCTACATGTTTTTCATTAAATCGTTGCTTTTAAAAATTGATCACATGGTGCATTGTGGGACAATGATGATAATCAGGTAAATTTTCTGAAAAAGACTTCCGACTTTAGATTTTCTTTCTCTAAAAACAGAGATAAAGACTGTTGAAAAAAAAAATTCTGTGTAGGTTAAGCGCACCGACTACGTTTGGGGGCACTGAAAAAACAAAAAAACATTTTCAATTTTAGTTTGATTTTTCAAAGTACAATGTCTAAATGCCCATGAAAAGTGAAAGTTTTTAAAATAAAAAATTAAAATTAAGCCTTTTTTTAATTACTTGTGCTTTATTTCATATATATTTTTTGCTGTCCCACAATGTACCACGGGGTGGTTTATGTGGGGACAAGTGGTGTATAGTGGGACAGTCCCTCTATTTGTGTACCTTTATTTTAAAAAAATATTTTTTTGTATATGCAATGATAAACTAAAGCAATATGAATATCTCACATCAATTTGAGGTATGCAAATTAAACCGTTCAAAAGTTACGCAAAATTTAAAAAAAGTGTCCCAGTATATACCACCTTCCCCTAACTATCAACGGAAATGTATTAAAAATAAATTTTTAATACAAATAAAAACAAAAAATAAACGTTGACATAAAAAAAATTAGACTCTTATTTCAATCAAACAGTTACAAATAGAGGATAACTGTGTTTGGAATGTGAATACATTAAAGCCTAATTTTTTATGTCGACGTTTATTATTAGTTTTTATTTTTATTAAAAATTAATTTTCAATACATTTCCATTTATAATTACAGTATGATTTTTAAGGTTTGATCGTTTTTTGTCATGGTAAATAGACTGTTTACTATAATTTGAATAAACTTTGGACTGATTTTTCTCGAATTTTTTTTTATGTAAACATATTAATACATGGTCAGATTCAGAGTGAAATTCTCTATCCAAATAAAAAAAAAATTATACTATGTAATTTAAAAAAAAAAACAGTTGCTTATCGCGGATTTGACATACGTCATCGTAGAGATAACAAATGCACATCATTTAATAAAGAATTTGTCGCCGTTTCCAAAAATATAAGGTTTGTTGGGGTTATTTTCAATAATTAAAAAGTTATAGGGGTGCGACAGTCAAACTGAATCACCCGGTATATATTAAACTAAAACAAAATGTTGTAAGATTTTTTATGCAGATTGTTATGCTTAATTTAAAAACAAAATTAAAATTTTCTTAGCAACCTTACTTTTGATAGGTATATGAAGTAAACTTATATATTTCTAAATAGAAACCCTAGCTGATCATGACTATAGGAACGAGATTTTTTTAGCTATTCAAAAATATGTAGTTTTGTATATTTGTTGCAAAAATAAACGACATATGACGAATTTTGTAAAAATTTTCTTATCAACGTTTGCCATGATTTCGTAAACAGGTGATGTTTGCAATTATTAAACAACTAAACGTCATATCCAAGTAAATTTTTTAACTTTTGTATTTTATAACTGTTTATTGTGGTATTGTGAACATGGCTAAATTTGAACACTTTAAAAAGTTTAATGTGTTACAAGTTTACATTGAAAGTGATAAAAATGTAGCGGCTCCTGCAGAATTCACTGTGAAATGATATTTAGTTCTTTTTTAATTGCAAACAACTTCTTTACGAAATCATGGCAAACTTTGATAGGGAAATTTTTGCCAAAAATATAACGATTTTGTAAAAATTTTACTATCAAGTTTGCCATGGTTTCGTAAACAGGTAATGTTTGCAATTAAAAAACAAGTAAATGTCATTTCCAAGCCAATTTTGCAGCAACAGCTACGTTTTTAGTACTTACAAATTAACATTCTTACATGTTACGTTACGTGTAAATATTATTGGTTAAATAATCTCAATAATTTTTAGGATTATCGAAATCATCATCTAAAAGTTCGCAATAAACATTTAAAATATTCCTTAATTGTTTTGAGCAGTATACATACTTAGTGTTATTATACAGGATCATTAAAAAAGTCTGGAAACGAACGAAACAGTTTAAAATTTAAAAATATGATCCTAAATGAAATTTTACCTTAAATTTTTATTTTTATACTACTTTTGACATTTTAAAAGTCTGCAACAATCGGAAAAGTTGTTTATTATCAATTTCTCAGATTATTTTATTTTTCATTGAACTTGGTGCACGGCCTAAAACTATTAAGATGAAAAAAAGTTCAAAGAAAATTCATATGACACTAGATTTGAGCCATTTGTTACAGAATTTTTAATTGTTAAAATTACTGTAAAAATCAAAATTGGAAATTTAATGTCAAACTTCATTTTAGGTCACGTTTTTAAAGCTAAACAATTTTTTTTATGAATTTATTTTGCAACTCTTGCGAATATTTTTAAAATCGCTATAATGCGGTGTCATAAAGTTTTATAGAACTTTTTCTTCTTCTTAAAATTAATTTTATGCCTTGCACCAACTGTTTTCAAGTGTAACGTTTACTGAAAAACCGATAATAAAAGACTTCCATTTTTTGCAAACTTTTTGAATGCCCCTCTATTAAAATAAAAATACTGATGCACATTTTTTTATTGTCTATGAAAATTAAATGTAATCCTTATAACATGTGATAAACAAGCTACAATATTAGATAATAAAAAAAGTGCAGAAAATCTCGATAAAACGACATCTCACAAATATTTCAAGTTTTTCATGTACCCAATCCGGTTTTTTCGGTGTATTGCTAAATTCGAATCGTATTGTGCTCGCATAAATTTGCATACAACTGAGCGAATCTCCAAGGTCATAACACCAAGCGTTTACAATTAAATTTTATCGTGTTGCGCATTTTTATCGAGTCTCGGATAATTAATTTTGGTTTAGTTCTGAAATTTTGTGTTGGTATTTTTAAGTAGAATGGAATGGGTGGCAATGCGATAGATTATTCAACAACGAAATTGTTAACTTAAATAGTATTAAACCAAACACACAACTTAAAAATTTAAATGTCTTAAGTACTGGCCAATTAAACTCATCTAAAAATTACCTATTTACAAGAGATTCCTTATGAAAACATCGAAATTTGCCCACCCTGCACCCTGCACCCTGCACTACTTCGATCATCTGAAATTCGGATTCGGAGGATGATTCTGCTGTAGGAACTCACAGTTTAAGATGTAGGTTGTTAGGTTGCATAAAAAAAACCAAGACATTTTGATGACCACTTTGGACACATAAAACCCTTGATGAACTAAGCTCGTCATTACCAGGGACGGCTCTAGGGTAGTCGGCGCCCTGCTGCGAAGTACTCTTATAGCGCCCCCCCCCCCCTATATATATTTAAAGACAAAAGTGGCTAGTTTTCGGGTAATAAAAATAATAAAAATATAATATTGTTATTAATAATTTAATTTAATATAAATCTTTATAGAGTATGTAATGGAATTAATTACATAAAACACTACATAAGTAGGTACTAAGTACAAAGTAGTATACTTAAAACAAAACGGATTTACTCTTATTATAAATTCTTAAATTCTTAACAAAATAAAATAAGCAAACATAATATTAAAATTTTACTTTTCTGGCTTTTATGCTAGCAAATTTATCAATAATTTCTTTATTTATTTATAAAAATTCGTAGAACATGGTTACATTTTCAAATACACACTCCAAATTGTTGGCACAAATAAAATTTAATATGTCAATTGTATCTGAATAAGTATTAAGATCTACAAAGTCACCAAAAAACCTTTAATTCATCAAATAATTCTAATGCACTTATATCCTTGTCTGTACCATCCGTAAGCATACTTCCGATATCGTTACAATGTTTTTTAAAAATTTCTTTGTCTATATTTTTTATCTCTTTGATTTCGTAAAAAAATTAAAATTATCATTGTGATTTTTAAGTTGGCTAAATCTTTCTTCTAAAGAGTTCAGTACTGTACCTATTTAAAATAACATTGAAAAAAATTTATTTTAAATTTATCTTTAGGACCAATCGGTGTTTCATCGGCAGATTCGTAACTAAATTGTTTCTTTATATTACGTCTTCGTACATTTTTTGACGGAATAAATTTTGGTGCAATTTCTAACTCTGTAGCTAGTTCTTTTGCAGATTCTAAAATTTCATTAAAACTTTTATCTGTTCTTAATTCCTTTATGAAACATATTAATTCGTCTAATGCAACTAATGCACTTTTTAAATGCTGCTTAACACCTTGTAACATTTTACTTACCACATTTAATCTGTTAAATACTTCATACTATAAAATAGTAGAACAAATAAATTTAAAATTTTTAATTTTTATAGCTAAACTTTGTTCCTCATTTCGACTTTGTAGCAGGGACGCGTTTATACCACTTGGGGCCCCTAGGCGCAGTGTGGTTTTGGGGCCCTAATATCACATTTCAATTTTGTATAAAAACTAAATACCTACGTAAAATTTTTACTTTTTTTGATGAAGTACAAACAATAAAAAACTATACATATATCAAATTATTTATTATTACATTTTTTAATATTTCACAATATTTTTTTCCTTTCTTTCATTTTAGTGAATGTATCTACTACATCAGTGGTTCCCAGCTTGTGGGGCGCGTCCCCCAAGGGGCGCGCGAGACTGTTGCAAGGCAGGCGCACAGCTGTTACCAAAATATCATTTTTAAATACAAACAAACAAAAAGAACTTTATTTACACAGAATTATGTATATTGTTTTGTAGCCCATTAAACAATTATTATATCAAATCAATATTTATGAAATTAGATTGTTACGAAAAGTGAGGAGGGCGCAAAATATTTTTTTATGAAAAAGGGGGGCGGAGGTACAAAAAGGTTGGAAACCACTGTACTACATCATTAAAATCGCACTTCTCCGTTTTTGCTGATTCTACATGCTGAATATCTAAATTTGCTGAAAAAGAGCGTTCCCCAGATGCGTTACTTATTGAAATAGTTTTATAAATCCTTAATAGAGTTTCAACATTCGGAAATGTAGATTTCAGTCCAATTAATAAATGCTCATACATTTTTATACGTGACTGAAGGCGTTCCTCTTTAGCATGCGCCAAAAACTGGAGCAGTTGATCTCTAGTTACGTCACAATTGATATTGTTTCTTCTTCTATACAAACATAGTTTACTTTCAAAACAAATGCACGTGTTTAAAAGATGCAAAAATCAAAAATAATATATTTTTATAAATTTCGGCCATTTGGGGGCCCCCAAAAATTGGGGGCCCTAGGCGCGCGCCTAGTGCGCCTATGCATAAACGCGCCGCTGCTTTGTAGTCGTTATTATTATTATCAAAAATGTCGTATATTTTCGTATCTTAATGGTCGCAGTGCTTCAACTCTAGATTCCAATCTAGTTGCAGATGAAGGTTTTAATGTTAATTTTGATAAATTCTTTTTTAAAATGTCCCACCTTTTAGTAGAACTACTAAAAAAAAATTAAAGTTCTTGAATAAAGCAAAAAAAAACTAATTGTTTCGACATTCATTTTTGCGGCATCATTCACAACTAAATTCAACGAATGCGCAGGCACGGAATAAAGAAAGCCCTGGGATTTAAATTTTGAATATGCTTTTGAACTCTTTTATTTTTACCTGTCGTATTTGCGCCGTTATCGTAGCCTTGTCCTCTCATATCACTTATATTAAAATTGAAATCACAGAGCTTTGTCCACTCTCTGATTACCCGAGTTCTGTGTTGGCGCGCGGTTCAAATTTAGCCTCATCCATACTGGCACGTGTTTTAAATTTATTTTTATACAAGCTTATTTAAAAGAAAATTCATTTTGACATTAAATTTGGTTGACATTTTAAAATTTTAAAAACAGCACACATTTTATTTAAAGAAATAATCCTGTAAGGCGCCCCCTTAAGGGGGCGCCCTGATGCTGTGCATCACTTGCATCATACCTTGGGCCGGCCCTGGTCATTACCTGTTAAAGGGTTAAAAACTACCAAGTTTTACGATATCTTTTAAGTTTTTTAAAATATTTTTTACTAAACTACCAAAATCTAACATACCTTTTAATTTTTCTGGACACGCAAATGGTCTCTAAAAATTATTGTAAAAGTACGACCACCTTTTTTTTTAACAATTTACGTAAATCTGTTGATTAAGTCATTCATCAAGAAATTATTTTCGTTGCTCTGTGCTCCATTTATTTATGGAACTTACCGTTGATAATAAAATTTTGTAATTCTCGTACAGATAATAAAATGTAAGAAACACTAACACCATGATTTATTTTCAGAAGATTACACGAACTCTTAAAATTCATACGCTTACTTGATTTATCGTTTTTAGTTTAGGCAGGGCCGTATTCATACAGAGTAATAGGCATGACACCAGTAGATTTTCATTGTTATTACATGGCGAATTTAATTGTAAAATGGCACAAGTTTACTGCTTAGCCTGACCAGTGTTTAATTAAAATACGAAAAATAGACTTGAATCATTTTCATGATTTCGCAATTTCATTAACTAAAGAATTTTTAATTAGCAAAAACGTACGGGTATATTTATTTATATTTTAATATATAAACTGTAAATTGTCTATAAATAAAACGTCCACACTAAATTATATGTAAATTATTAGAAGCCTCATTTTTTTCTAAAAATGGACTTAAGCCACTTTCATAATAAATGGTCCATTTTATCTTTTAAGTGTCTTTATGGACTCTCAAAATACCCCTACATTTGTTTATTTATTTATTTATTTATTTACAAAGGACAGAACAAAACAGGCCAAGCCCAAATTATGTTCTCGTTAATAATAGAATACATCGGTTGTAAAGTGTGATTAAATTAAAATAAGATTACTTTAGAGTAATGTTTAAATGAATGAAATGATACACTGAATATATCATTCTTTATGAATGTTTGGTTATATGAGTAAAGAATTCTGTTGATTGGCGAGTTAAAAAAGGCATTTGTGCTACAAGGTGTTATATAAAAGAGAGAATGGTGTCGTATGCCTACGTTAAAATTTATTAATGATAAAATATTAGGACAATCTATTTTGTAGTTAATAATTTTGTAAAAATTAAATAGAAAATTTCCTTCACCTGTCAAATTTGCGTCTTCAACCAATCACTAATCTTAATTCTTCTAGAGACTACCAATAGGAGCATTATTACACGGTAATAATTTTACATTCCCCTGTCAGACATTGATCCTCCTGACAAATTTGCGTTTTCGACCAATAACAAACTCAGATTTCCTAGAAACGACCAATAAACATAATCATATACTGACTATAACCTTTTCGCAATTAAATTTTCATGCGTTTATTGGTCGTTTCTAAGAAATCAGAGTTTGTGATTGGTTGAAAATATAAATTTGGACAGGGAATTAAATATTTTGGTCTTAATAATTTTTTGACGAATTTCGGCGACCAGTAGCGTTACTTTAATATAGATTAAACCATACCCCTGACGCACCACTCTGACTGCACTTGTAAAATTTGACGTAACATACATTTAATTTGACAGGTAGGTTAGGTGAAGGAAATTTTTTAACAAAATATAACTCGTGCATTGAAAATAATCCATAATTTTTGACAAATCTTTGCATTCGGGCATATTTATCAAAAATTATCGATAATTTTTAATGCACTTATTATATTACTACTGATAATCTAAAAAGATTTAAAATCGAAGTACGTATATTGGAATTAGAACATTCTAATTACTATCTGAATAAAATTTGAAACTTTTTTGCCAAATCGATTACTCTCATTCTGCCTTAAAATATTATCCTACACATACCATTATTTAAAATTTTTAAGCTAGAAATTGCTATACTTTAAACAAAATCTGTATTTTGTATGTTGAAAACTAAGCATGTTACCTCGATACGATATCCCGGAGTTTTTTTCCATCATCTCCTTAACTTATGTTAGCGCAAATGTTTGAAGCCGCCTCTGAGTGTACAAGATTAAACATCCGTGTTTTTAATTAAATCAACAACTTTATGAATAGTATACAGCTTTCTACACGTAGTAGCTAACCTTATTTGCTTACTTAGTTAAAGTTTGTATATCTACCTAAACTGCATGCTCTTACAATTAAAATATCATCGTTTGTACAAACTAATCAAGGAAGTATTTTTCAAGCAAGTTGATGTATGTTTTATTTTTAATGCATTGCAGTATTGCACGTTTTCTTGGACACTTAGTATCAGGGATGGAAAACGTAACGTAACGATACCCGATAACGTTATAATAACGATTCAACTATAATTTTTTATACAATAACGTAACGATATTTTTATAACGTTATATAACGTTATAATAACCGATAACGTTTCGTTAAAAGTTATTTTGTATCGTTAATCTGTATAAATTAAATTTTTATATGGCGATCTTTTTATTTTCTGAAAATATAATATTTTGTTTGTATTTTAGAAATTAAAATGAAAATAAAATATCTCAACCTCAACGTAATTTTCTAGGTACTATTTTTTAAATTTACATTTACAGATCCCAAAAATAATTTCAGAGTTACAAATAAAAATTATTTTTATACAGCATGTTTCTTAAATAATGTGAAAAAATTTGGGAGGTGAAACTTAATCGAAAATTAAGAGGGGTCTTTCATATTTTTTTTTCTTTAGGGTCTTCTTTCGGAGTTACACCTCCCTAAAGGGAACCTGTAAAATTGGGTTTTTATTTTTTTTCCCAATTTGGATAAATGTGGGAGATTTATACTTATAAAAAGGTTTCCCATAGTAATATTTTCAATCATCTTCCACTTTCATAAGGGGCTGAAAAGTGTGACCCCTGTTGGTTTTTTTATCAGGACTTTTTGGTGGGTTGAAATCTAGCAATTTTAAATTTTCTTTAAAAACTTGATTTATTTAGAAGTTTTTTTTTATTCTTTAACTGTTCTCGTTAAACCTACAGTTTTTGAGTAAAAAATTATATGAATGAACATGAACCATCAAATATTCCAATATAAAACGATATTGGATAGAAGTGAAGGGTATAATTCATTTTGACGTGTACGCGGCGACAACGCTAAAACGCCCGTCAATTCTACCCAATATGAACATAAACATCATATTCACTCATTTAATTTTTTACTCAAAACTGTAAGATTTACGAGAAAAACTAAAGAATAAAAAAAGGTTTTAATTAAATCAAACTAACAAAAAAAAATTTTTGCAAAATTTCAACTCACCAAAAAGTTCTGATTACAAAACCAACAGGGGTCGCACTTATCAGCCCCTTATGAAAGTGGAAGATGATTGAAAATAATACTGTGGGAAACCTTTTAATAATATAAAACATCTACCAAATATCATTCTCCTTCATTTATCTAAATTTGAGAAATAAAATAAAAACCTAATTTTACCGATCCCCTTTAGGGGGGTGCAACTCCGAAAGGAGACGTCTAAGAAAAAATTGTTATATAAAAGACTCCACTTTATTTTCAATATGGAATCACCTTCCGAATTTTTTCGCATTATTTAAGAAACACCCTGTATATCATAATTTATGTTATATACGTTATATAACATAACAATTCATTTTTTTAACGTTATTTATAACGTTATGTAACGGAAAAAAATAATAAATAACGTTATACAATAACGTAACGATTTAAAACGTTATTCCATCCCTGCTTAGTATACAGAATATCACAATATTGTTATATTCTTATCGATAATTAAAAAATATTGAAAATTTGTTTCAAATGTCAAATACAATCCTGTTTTTATCTTTAAGCTGTATTGTCATTGGAATTAAAAAATTAAACGAACATGAAAAACAAAATTGTTCATTCTACATAAAAGAGTTATAAAGTTTTATTTTTCTGGTCGATATGAAAAATTTACTTGGTACCTAAGAATACGTACCTACTGCCCGATTATTTCTGTTAATATACAGGGCGAGTCATTAGTGGGGGATCGGTCGATTGTGGCTAAACGGTTTGAGATAGAAAGTTGATTCTAACGGTATTTCATGCACTTTTTTCTTCCGAACACGATAAAAATATTTTTAAATATACAGGGTGAGTCACCTGTCTGGAACCAATAGCAACTTTTATATTTCAAATACAACACCCCATTTTTTATTTAATATTCTTGACCACCTTCATTTTAGCTTTACATCGATATAAAATACTGCAGGTTTTTATGCGGTCTTGTCACAAAAAAAAAATCATTTTCAAAATTTTTCAAGTATTTAAGTCTTAATTTAAAAAATTCTCCTGAAGTCATTTTTCGAAGCACAGAGTTGTAATTTGGTAAGGACATGCAGAAAACATTGCTCTATTAGCTCGATACGAAAAAGTTTGAATCACGCATACAGGGTGTTCATAAATAGGTGACAACTTCCATCATTTTCAAAAGCTCGTAACTCAATTTTTTTAATATTTTATCGTGTTCGGAAAAAAAAACTATTCAATAGCGTTTGAATCGACTTTCTATCTCAAACCGTTTAGCCACAATCGACCGATCCCTCACTAATGACTCACCCTGTATGTACCTGAAAATGCACACGTAACGTTTAAGAACTGTTAATATTATTAACATTGATTATGTACTGCTCCTATAAACAGGAAATGTTAGTCACATGACTCCGATTAGTTCAAAATGTTCATTAAAATATACAAAATACGGTTTTTTTCTTGCTTGTTTCACACTAGTCCCATAAATAAATAATTTTCATGATGTTTTATGTAACCATGTCAAATACTTATTTATACAGGGTGTCCGCATTATACACGGCAAAAAAGTATGTGCATATTCCTGAGTGAAAATGATGACGATTTGTCAAATATTTTGTTATCCGAAAATGCTTCCTTTTAAGGTTAGAGACCTCCAAAGTTGCAAGAAAAAAAATTCAAAAAATCGATTACGTCCTAGCCGTTTAAGCTAGAGCTATCAAACTTGGCCGAAATGTTTGGGCGTTTCCCATTGACTATCTGATTTTAACGCCAATTTGTAGAGCATTTTATTCTGAATTCGACTCTTAACTTGTCAAACGAACGCATTGGTTGCATCTCAACAAGTTATGCCCTTTATCTGCGTTAATGGATTCTAATAAGTAAACAGATTTTTGGACGTTTTCTAAAAACTATGAAAACTTGTATTTGGCTACGAAAATTATGTTGCACTTTCTTGTATGCCAAATAAGGGATTAAATGTATCAGTGTATTTTATTACTTAACTGAGGAAAATATTCTAAAACTATTTGCTAATAAGTAAACAATGTTAATTGTTAGTGCATTCTTAACATTTTAATTTATTAATACCTGCTTTTGTTATCGAAATGTCAACTTTATTAATTAACGCTTTTCTAAATCACCATGAAACAAAGAAAGTGGCTATGTTTTGTGAAAAAAAAATGGCTATAACGTCAAAACAAGAAAAAAGGAACAAAGACAATTATTTTTTATAATGGCGATTAGGAATTTTTCAAAATATTTTTTTTTGCCAGTTTTAACAACAATAATTGTTTAAAGAAGTGCCAAGTGTTATAGGTACTATAAAATTCTAATAAATGATACCGCAGACAAATAGTAACTGTCATTTGACATTAAATTAGTTGTTTTTTGTTTTTATTTTCATAGATAGATTGATAAGTGATGGGTAAATTTCGATTTTTTTTTCATTTTGTGCCTTATTTGTAAAAATAGGTATAGCAAGTACTATCTCATTTAAAAGAGAAAAAAAAGCACAATTAACTATTTCACTTCGTGGCCCATAAGAAAAAATGAAATTAGGGGTAATATGTCGAAAATGGTAGGTGTTAAAATTAATCTAAAATAACAGTCAAATTCTCCATTAAAAAGTGCCTTAAGAAAATACAAATAAAATTGTTCTATTGATTAAGACAAAAAAGTTATGAAAGAAAAAAGAAATTGGACATTTTCGTATTTTTTGCTATAACATCTGAAGCACGAGGAATTTTGTACTTTTAAAAATTGATTGTGGCTTCTCTCATACTAAGAAAGAATTCATCTAAGTTAAATATATATAATAAGCGAGATCCCCATGCTGGAAATGTAATCTGGGACACCCTGTATACTATTAATTAATGTAAAAATGCTCAACTTTAAAATTTAATTGCAGTGCATTTTCTTGCTCGTCTATTTATTTGCACATCTTATTTATTATTAACATCCTTTTGTTTAAAGATCGACAATCAAAGGGCCCTCTAGATCTAGGAGCCCCATACGCATTGCTTTGGTTTGCTTCACAATAGCCACGTCCCTAAAATAAATTCTGTTATGTAGTTCATGAACATGGTAAGAGATAACAGCAAGTGCTTAATCTGCAGTATTTTTTACAGTTGAAGACAAAGTAATTTTTATTCTCGTTACCATGCGTAATTATAAGACATCCAACGTACAGATTTATCGCCCGTAGTTGTTACGAAATCCATTTTGCCTGATTCTTAATTGCTTATTGTTCGTACTTAATTCGATTACCCTATCTTATTGCACAACACCATAAACTGCCAGCCTTTACTCCTACTGTAATTATTACAGACGTCATGTTAACATGTAATGCAACTTAAAAATAAAAACTAATTGTACCTACTAATAATTACGACACCATTGAATAACTTGTGTACAAATTGTATAATTCTGTATTTTCATGAATGTTTATTTGTAAATACGAGTTGAACCTTGTTGTCGAATCCAAAGTCAAAAGTTTTCCTCGACAAGTTCATGATCATGAGATGCCGAGATGTTTACAGACTTTGTAGATTGATTGTGAATAATCATTTTATAATTAATTAAAGTTCATCTCTAAACAAACACAACATTCGATGTGTATCTAATTGATGTAAAATAGAATGTTGCGATATTTATATTGGATGTTTTTAGTTATCTAACTGCTAATTAGATAATTTATTGGTGTTATAAAATTGTATATTAGCCACGTTCGTTGTAAAGGGACGTATTAAAAATATTTTGCGCTTTAGTTCAATGGGATGTTTGCAGCATGGTTTATATTATGTTGGAAAATGGCACAAAGGTGATTACTGTCGCTTTATTAATACATTGCAGTCATTAGCTACAGGATTAATATTATATTTGCAACTGGCACGACAGTTTCCACTGTCGCTTTCACATTGCAGTCGTTTGCCACAGGGTTAATATTATATTTGCAACTGGCACGACAGTTTCCACTGTCGCTTTCATAATACATTGCAGTCGTTTGCCACAGGGTTAATATTATATTTGTAACTGGCACGACAGTTCCCACTGTCGCTTTCATAATACATTGCAGTCGTTTGCAATAGGGTTAATATTGTATTTGCAACTGGCACGACAGTTCTTACTGTCGCTTTCATAATACATTGCAGTCGTTTGCCACAGAGTTAATCTTATATTTGCAACTGGCACGACAGTTCCCACTGTCGCTTTCATAATACATTGCAGTCGTTTGCAATAGGGTTAATATTGTATTTGCAACTGGCACGACAGTTCCCACTGTCGCTTTCATAATACATTGCAGTCGTTTGCCACAGAATTAATATTATAAATTGTAACTGGCACGACAGTTCCCACTGTCGCCTTCATAATACATTGCAATCGTTTGCAATAGGGTTAATATTGTATTTGCAACTGGCATGACAGTTCCTACTGTTGCTTTCATAATACATTGCAGTCGTTTGCCACAGAGTTAATATTATATTTGCAACTGGTACGACAGTTCCCACTGTCGCATTATCAATACATTACAGTCATTTGCTACAGGGTTAATATTATATTTATAACTGGCACCACAGTTACCACTGTTGCTTAATTAGTATATTCGTCATTTGCTACAGGGTGTATATTATATTGATAACTGGCACGACAATAAGCACTGTCGCTTTCAGGGTTTTTTAAAAACATATGTGGAATTTAGTCAAAAATTACAATATTTGATCCTAACAAACAAGTGAAGTTGAATAAAATAATGTTTGTAACAAGTTATTGATCTTAAAAGGTTGAAAAAAAAAAGAAAAAAAATGTTTTTTTTAAATTGTACATAATAAATTGGACCAGTGGAGCAATCAAAATTATTTGCTCCACTGCGTGCTCCACTCCAAACCCCTGCTCGCTTTCATAATACATTGCAGTCGTTTGCAATAGGGTTAATATTATATTTGTAACTGGCACGACAGTTATCACTGTCAACTAGTATATCAGTTTTATTTGTTCGTGAGATTTTCTTACTCGCGGCTCGTGAACAAATCGCACCTAACGAAAAAAACTGGACTTTCATCTCTTGTTGTAAAAATACTATTTTTTTATGTACCAGAGAATGCGATTTGCCTATTCCCATCGGTAGCTTTTGGCACAGCGTCAGAAAACGTGTAAACGAACCTTTCCTGGCGTAATGGAAAGCTTGCTTAATATGATAGGTCAGTTTTAATTCATCCTAAAAACATTCACACATAATGTGAGTATTGTGTATCGCGATGATAAACCATGTCGAACAACTTCCTGTTGCCTTGTCATTGAACATTTTTTTGATTTTTAATTATATGCACGCTGTACAGATTAGTATTTAATTGTTGCCTGAATTATGTTGAATTCAGTTGGCTTTATTGAATTATACAAGACTTCTTTTTGAGCAGCATACAAATGATGTTTAAATTAATCTTGTAGACATTGTTGAAGCCATTTGTATGCCATAATTGCTTAATCACTTTTATTAGTCTAACCTCCACCATAGTTCCGCTTTGTTTGAAGCCAGAGAACCCACGTTCGTTTATTGTATCGGTCAGATGTCATACGATGGACCCTCAATTGGTGTGTAAAAGACATGATAAAGATTTATACCGACTGTACAAGAATTTATTACTCCCAATAGATTCTGTAGCTTTTTTTACATCATTATAAGTATTTTCCTATTGGACAGTAGTTTTGTCTTATAAATGAACTCACCACATTACTTCTACTATACTGTGATTTCGTTTAGATGAAGGTACCTCATATTTTTGTCAATCGTTTAAAACTTTACGCAGGGCCATCTACATACTCGTACAGTTATTATTTCAGTGGCCAAAGACAGTCAACCTTTTTGTCGTAAATTGAATTGTACGTATGCTTTTTTTCTTGATACTAGTCATGAAATTTGTTTGGATTCGAATCATAAACTGTCAATCACTACAGCGATCGTGTTCTGTTTTGTCAAATACAATGATTTTGTGAAAAAAAAATAATTTTGAAACTGATTTTTCTCATTTGTTTTTTATTTACCTGACACTAATAAATTTTTATGTAATTTAAAAAATAAAAAACATCAACTAAAGTAAAAATATACCGGGTGTAACTGAAATCAGGCTCACCCCCTTTTTTTATTTAGTTTTAATTTTAGACAATTAAAATATTAAACATGTGATATGTGTAAAAAGCCGGATTTTTTGAACATATGTACACTTTTGCACCTCCAACATTTTCAATCACGTAATCGCACTCTCTTTAAAAGCATTTTTAAATAAGTACAAAACAATATTTGTAGGAAATTTTGTTTTTGCACTCTATTCCTTATTTTCAGCTTTTCCGGAAAATCGGTTTGATTTTCAGAAAATTTCACTTGACCAAAGTTGTAGCCCATAAAATTTGCTATCTGAAATGGGCTCTCAAACCATTGCCTGTAGACAAAATATAAATCGAACAAATTTTGTAGAATTTCATGCTATATTAAAAAGCTTAAAGGGATTTTACGATAAAATTGATATTTTCGGCTACAGAGCCTTTTAAATGCAGAAGTGTAAAAAAATCAAGTAAGTGTTGATATCAGCTTAGCATTTGATTTTAGGAAAAAATTTTACTTGAAATTTTTTCTTAGAAAAAGGTCCTCTATCACCACTTAAAATATTCGCGGTGATAACGGGGACACCCTGTATATACAGTAAAGTATACACCTATATTGAGAAAAGTGAAGCTCACTTATTTCAACTGAGATATTTTACTGCCTTGTAGGAGTCTTCCCAGCATAACGATAAGTTCGCGTTTGTGTTTAGGGGAGGTAGGGTAATGACGCTCAGTGGGTAATTGCGCTCACCGTCATTTTGCGCCAGTTTTCAAATATTTAAAAGTTAAACTTAGCAGCCACCTAGCTTTCGTTCTAATAAACACAATGCCGTAAGTAAAAAAACTTATTTCACCATAAAACGTAAGTTAATTGAGTGTGCGTCATTTTTAACATTTTCATATAAGAAATCGTCTACAAAAAAAAACTGTAAGTAGCTCAATTAGTGTAATTTGAGTTTTTGCTTTGGTCTTCTATGAAATTTGTGTCATTTTTAGCAGGAGTGACCATATAAAGTTTTTTTTTTAATTCAAGGCTAGTTTAGTAAAATACCGAATTTAGACAATTGTGCAACAGGGGGTAATGGCGCTCAATTAGCTACAGTAATAACGCTCGGTGAGCGGCATTAGGGCATTACCCTTATTGATATTTTTATATAATTTAATTTATATTTTATTTTTTCTCATAGTAATTGTGCACAA
Source organism: Elmis aenea (assembly GCA_947652605.1). Taxonomy (NCBI): domain Eukaryota; kingdom Metazoa; phylum Arthropoda; class Insecta; order Coleoptera; family Elmidae; genus Elmis; species Elmis aenea. Next base: position 9,482,802 of record OX393583.1, on the reverse strand, counting down.
TGCCTCGTACAACTAAAAGAACAACTGGTAAAACATCCTGGAATATCAATATCCAAAAATGTTTACACATAAAATAGGTGAGCGCCATTACCCACTAGCAGGCGGGTAATTCCGCTCACTTCCATGTTTTTAAATTATTAATAAGTTTTTGTTCTTTAAGGTTCAATCAAATTTGACTCAACCCGAACACTAAGTAATGTTTTGGCAACACAAATCTCTAATTTCAGCGTAATTGTTGTTACGATTTAGAATATATGAATTTTTTCGCTTAAGTGGGCGCCATTACCCCTACCCCCCCTCCGGCTAAAACCGGTTTTAGTAATTATTTATTTCGTTTTCGTTCTTGAGCGAAAAATAATAATTTCGTTTTCGTTCTTATAAACGTTTCGGTTAATTTCGTTTTCGTTCTGTTCTCAGCCCCTATTTTTTTAATGATAATGCCTACTTTTTAATTTAAATTATTTGTATAAAATAATTCACGAGTGTATGTACACAAATTTTAAACGTCTCACGGTTGTTCATGTTCTTCATGGTAAAAAAAAACTGTGTTAAAAGAAGGAGCAGTTCGTCAGTAAATATTTGACCACAAACTTTTTCTTCTCGAATGATGTAATGTGTATAATTACGTACAAATTAAATGAATCAACAGTAAGTATGAACACTACCATAACTTGCGTTACTCACAAACGTTTATGGGTACGTAAATATGTGATGAACCGCTATTATGCCGTTGTAAGCTATCTCACTATTATCAAGGCGGCCGATCATAGGTCAGTAATGATTTATTAATATAAATACAGACTCAGATATTTAGGCAGTCAGTTGACGTTGGAGTTTTATAGTGTCGCGATCGTAGTACAGTGTGTGTGTACATCACCTTCATCAAAATGCCGCTTGATAACTTTTTTGGGAAGAAGTACAAATTGGAGAGCAGTGAACATTTCGATGAGTACATGAAAGCTTTAGGTAATTTTTAATTAATTTTAAGCTTACATTTTAATTGAAATGAATTCACCGATCTCATTTTTATTGGAAGTGATTGTACCAGGTGCCATATAGGAATTACTTACTTTGTTTGAACTAAACATGGAAGCAAATTTACTAAAATAAATTGCTTTGCTTATTCATTTAACTTTTCTAGACTTTATCAATGAAATTGTGGTTAAAATTTAATGCCGGATCAAGTGTGTTGTTAGTTTTTGTTAATAAATGAAGATCTATTCGCTTTTTTTGCTTTGATTCTATGGCAGTGTTTCCCAGCGTGGGGCAATTTAAATATTTTGAGGGGAAAATAATATACATAGTGTAATATATCATTTATATTCACTGATTAAAAACAGTTCTACCTATGTTTATTTTTACTTGAAGTATCTATTTGCGTTCTCCTTTTTTCGAAATTTGTTTGGGGCTTGAGGTGGGGCATGATTTAAAAAAGGTTGGGAAACACTGTTCTATAGAGTGGACCCAAACAAACTTAATTAAAACACTTTTAATATAATACTAGTGCTCTTAAATTATAGTGTAATTTGTAATAATCACAAGTGTAAGGCAATTATCGGACGACTAATCGGTAATCGGCCGATTAATCGGTCAATTTGCTTGTCGGTGCATTCCTAGTTGAAACCTTCCAATTTTTTTGTACAATTTTTTCGAATTTGGGTTTAAGTGAAACCAAGAATAAGCTAGATTTATTTATTGAACAAAGATTATGTAAAATACAAACTCAAAAAGAGATTCTTTAATTTTTGTTAAGATGTATTGTTAGAACAATACCTTGATCGTTTTGAATTGTGTGCACAGGAGACTTTATATACGGGGTGTCCCAAAAAGCTTTGCCATCTCGATTATCTCATTTGTTTTTAGAAATAACTCCAGTAAACCTCGCACCATGTTAATTAGGGCATTTTAAGTGGCTCACAAGGCAATTTGATTAAAAATCGAATTTGGGTGTATTTTTAAAATATTATATCTTTCAAGTGATAACTAGCATCGTAAACGATAAGAGCTACAAAGAAGTTTAAATTAGACAAATTGTTCCCCTTTCTGAGATCCATTCAGTGATGCTTTAATGTTTTAAAAAAGTTCCACGGCACGCTAGGTAATAAAAAAAAATCAAAATAGGATTTTTCTTTAAATCGTAAATAACTCTGTTATACTTGAGAGCAGGGTGGATAAAAATCATGATTTTTTTAAAAAAATCAAAAAAAAACGATTTATTTGATTTAAATCAGATTTTTTTGATTTAAATCAAATTTTTTTGATTTAAATCAAATTTTTTTGATTGAAATCAAATGTACCATATTAACGAATTTAGTGACATATTCACATGCTATTTCTGTTTTGTGCTAATATATTTAATAATCAATATATTTAATTCATTGGTGAATTTTTGTCAAAATGAAAAATTGAATAAGTATAATGATTAAGAATTTTGAAAAAATCAGTGCTAAATGGTGATGTTCAATTAATTATATACAGGGTGAGTCATTAGTGCGGGATCGGTCGATTGTGGCTAAACGGCTTGAGATACGAAGTTGATTCAAATGCTATTTTATACAGTTTTTTCTAAACAACACAATAAAAATATTTTCAAATATACAGGGTGAGTCACCTTTCTGGAACTAATAGCAAATTTTATATTTCAAATACAACACCCAATTTTTTATTTAATATTTTTGACCGCCTTAATTTTACCTTTGCATCAATATAAAATACTACAGGTTTTTATAAGGCGTAAAAAAAATAATTCTAAATTATTCAAGGTTTTAAGTCTTTATTTAAAAAATTCTCCTGAAGTTATTTTGAAATACAGTGTTGTAATTTGGTATGAACAAGCAGAAAAAAATTCTCTGTTCGCTCGATATGAAAAAATTTCAATCACACATACAGGGGTATTTATAAATAGGTGGCAACTTCCATGATTTTCAAAAGCTCGTAACCCGATTTTTTCAAATACAAACCCCTGTATTTTTTTATGTCATCGAATTCGTCTTTAAAAGAGCTTCATATTTTGTTAAGTATGTCCTATACCCAAAACTCATACTTTTCAAGATATTTGACATTTTTTTTCAAATCGTTATTGAAGCAATAGAGTGCCGTGGAAATTGAAAAAACTGACTGTTCACTACGCTAACGTCAAAAACTTGTCATTTATATTTTGAATTATTGCATTTCCACAATGAATATTACTTTACAAGAGCAAATTGATATGGTTTATTCACCATTTCGTGTATTTAATTACTAATATTATAAATTAATATTATATTGTACTCACATATAATGTGATTTAAATTGATATTTTTTTTTTTAAAAATCACTTGATTTAAATCAATGATTTTTTTAAAAAAATCACTTGATTTAAATCATGATTTAAATCGTGATTTAAATCGTGATTTAAATCAATTGATTTAAATCTGCTCAACCCTGCTTGAGAGTACAAAAATATTTTTGGGGGAAAATGTTGTAGTTTTTTTACGCACTGTAAAATGAATATCATTAATTTGTTTCAATATTGTTTAAATTCATGGCACTCTATAGCTTCATAAGGACTTTCAGGTGAATTTTATTCGCTTTGGGGTTAAATATCAAAATAAATACCTAAAACCATTAAAAAAATGCAAGGTTGTAATTTATCTAAGAATATAAACAATATTGAAACAAATAAATGTTTCCATTTTACAGGGCGTAAAAAAAAATTCAACTTTTTCCCGAAAAATATTTTTGTACCATAAATTATTATAAGCGAGTTATTAACGATTTTTTTAAAATAGCCCATTTTGATTTTTGGGGATTATCTAGCGTGCCATGGCACTTTTGTTAAACTTAAAAACCACCACTTCTTTGTAACTCTGCCCGTTAACGAGATCCTTTATATGTGGATCACCCTGTATATCACGGGAGGTTATCCCAATATGCAACATAATGTTCTGAAAAAAATTATATTTAGCAAATTTTGAAAATACCAAATATTTTTCTAGATAATGTCTTTTTAATACTCGATTCCGCTTTTTTAGTATTATTAAGGCACATGAATTGTTATTTTATCTATTACAAGATGATTTACCCCCGTTGCACGGGCGATTACAATTTTAATTACTTTTTTAACTTGAATAAGCCCAATAATTCCAAATCATACACAAATGACATACTCTGATCAATCATCTTTCCATTTTCTTATAATTCCTTAAAAAATAACTATTTATTGCTTAAAAATTGAATAATAACTCAAATTTATTTTCTTTCGTCTTGTTTCAATTAAAAATGTATTAATAAAAATAATACTTCATGTACATTTATTACTAATTGTATACAAAACAATCTTTACTTGAGAAATACACCGCGCCGTATCGTGTTTTGACCAGGTATTTGCCGACGTAAGATCGAATCCCGTCCAAGTAATTTTTTTTTTTCAATTGGTAATATGTGCTTGTACTTAAAGTTTGGCGTTAGATCTGCAAGGTCCTAAATAGTAACTGTGCAAAATTTGGTCCCGATCGGTCAACGGACCTAGGATTCTATAGCGAACAAACAAACAAACAAACACACAAACAAGCTCTTTTATATATATATATATATAGATTTAAACTCAAAATCAAACTAATCGCCCGATACACCACAAAATTAAGATATCCACAAACTTTTTTGGTTCGCCTTATGTACCTTCACAATGAACATGCAATTTTGGCCACAATAAGTGGTGATAAATCAAAATCTAACTTGCACATTTTAATTTAAACACGACCTTTGGTACTCTTACATGTGAAGTAAATAAAAAACAAAGTTCTCACACTTTGTTCAAATCGCATGTTCATTTTTACGTAAAAATGAGTTTAAAATAAATAACAGAAATATTTTTATCTAAAAATATCCCGGTCATGCAGCAAAAACCCTGAATTTAGTACACACAAGTTGGAAATTTGCATCGTGTGGGTGGTGAGCGAATTGTTATCAGTTCATTTTGCTTTTTCGTTACACAGGCAGCGATAAAAAAAATTAGAGGCAGATAAGTACCCACTCAAGGCAAGGCCACCTTTAACATTTGCAAAGTTTATAGTAGGTAATATACAGAGCGTAACGCGGTAGTCATGTATAATTTTGTTATTGTAAGAGTTGGGAGATTTGGTTTAATTAACAAAGTTGGGCAGAATTATAAGAGAAATAATATGGCGTTAAAAAAAAGAAACAGTATCGCCAACTTTTTACAAAGTGACTAAATTTTTAAACACCAATATTAAATATCTTTTTTTCTGTAAGTGATGGAAAGAAGTTGTAAGTAGGTAATTTTTAGAGAATTCTACAAAAATTAGGACTAGGATATTGATTTTTTTAAGCTTAGCTGTTAGCGAGATACAGACCAGAGATACAGATGGTGTGTAGTAGTATACAGGGTGGTCCACTTTTTTGTAGCAGAACTTTAACAGTCGATACTAAAACTCATTTTAAAGGGTATATTCCATATTAACATGCGTCCATAAACGATTCATTTTAAAGATACAGGGTGTTGAAATTTTCGAAACAATAACGATAATTTTTAACCGTTTTCCAACCTGTAGATATATTTAAATTTAAACCAAATTTGGTATACAGCACCACTTCATAGGTTACCACAATCGGTGAGAATGTCAACCCCCAGAAGCAACCAGTGGGGTGCAGTTTCAATAAATTTAATAAAAAACGAGTAGCCTACGGGCCTGTTCAAAATCAAACTCGAACTGATTGATGCAGAATTTAATTTTGAAAAAATCAATCTTCACTTGCTGCATTACAAATTTACCTGATTTAATCGGTATAAGTTTTTGCCAAAACAAATATTTGAATTTGGCTCATTAGGAGAATAATACATGCTATTATATTGCTACTTGTTAGATAAAAATACTAAATACTGTTTTTTCAAGAATATTTGTACAGTTGATAAACAGATAAACGATTTTCTTGTAATAAAGTAGTTCAAATTTTTAATGCTTTTAAATTAATCTGTGCCAGTAGGAACTGTCTAGTTTATTATTTAGTAATTTTGCGCAATTTACAAGTTAAAAAACAACGAATTTTTAGAAAATATACTTCTGCGTTAACAACTTGGGGATTTTTGTTTAAACTGGAATAATCGTTTAGAATTTAAACTGATGTACTGAGAACTAAAACAAAACAAAGTTAATTCAGCCAACACTAGACGATTGTTCTCAAACAATACGATTTAATTAAGTGATAAGTGTTATTACTATACGTCAGAATAAATCATCATTCTGAATTGTTTCGTATTGTTATAACGGGTGTACAATTCAGAGAAACATTATTTAACATTGTTTAATCTATTGGGTATGCAATTTTGAAAACCAGGTGCTCTTATTTGAGTTTTGTATAAAAACATTATTTTTTACTTCAAACTACCGTGTTATTACGCTTTATATGAAGTCATAGTGTAAAATGTTTTAAGTAAAGCCAAATGTATGAGAAATTTAAAGACGCAAAATCATCACGTGCACCGGTTCGCATACGTATATGGCTGTTGATATTTATATTAACGTAATTAATTACTGCTAACTTAAGCAAATTACTAAGCGAAGCCGTGATAAAATGCAGAGACGATTATGCGCTGCGTTCGTATTATCTAATTCTAATATCTTAAGTTGCGCAATTCCTGTAGGAATTTTCTGTTCTGTTAAAAAAATACAAGACACTTAAAATTTGTATCGTTTCATGTACAGTTATTTAAGTAACAAGACCGGAAAGAGGTACTTTACTGGACAAGTAGACAGTTCTTGGACGAGCCGTGGGCGAGTCCTGGAAGCATACGAGTCCAGTAAAGACACTTTACGGGTGTGTTCTTTCTGCGTCCGCCACTGACACCAAAATCACTATCGTCACCATCCATAATTAAACAATAACTTAACAAACTACAGGTGAAAACGACGCTTGTTTGACAGCGAAAATCAAAAAACTACTCATCACCATGGCAACCAACTACTTTCCGGTCTAGGCCGGTAAAAACAACCCATTACCATGGCAACCAGTTACTTTCTTCTGGCAGGGTTGGGCAAAATTTGATTTTTATTTTTAAAAAATCATTTAAAAAAAATCAAAAGTCATTGATTTATATCAAAACAATCAAAAATATCACAGATTTTTGATTTTTTTTTATGAAACTTGATTATTATATCTTTTATACAGCGTCATTCAAAAAATTAAAGTTTTTTTTGATAAATTTCTCACAAACTTTTATTCTTGGTAGAAGTTGGTGCATGACCTAAAACTCATTTTAAGATGAAAAAAATTTAATAATAATTCATATGACACTAGATTTTAGCGATTTCAGAAATATCCAGAAGAGTAAAGTGGCCTTATTTTAAGAGTTACAAAAAAACTTCATAGGAAAAGATTTTTATTTTAGTTTTTGAAGTAATTTTAACATCCAAATAAGTTTTGGACCATGCACCAACTTTTCACAAGAATAAAATTTACCGAGAAAACGATAATAAAAAGCTTTTCTATTAGTTGCAAGCTTTTTGAATGTTGAAACTACTTTAAGGTTCGAAAATAAAATTTTAACTTCAAATTTCGTATTGTCATATTTTTGATCTCTAAATAATTATTTCCCATGCATTTATCGCGTTGTAAGTCTCCACTTTTGCGAATATTTTTAAAAACTATAAAATCTAGTGTCATATGAATTGTTTTCCATCTTAAAATTAGTTGTGTCATGCATTCACTTTTATCAAGACTATCATTTTCTGAAAAATCAATAATAAAAAAGATCTTTAGACCCTAATATTAAAAATTATTGTGAAATTTTACAACGTAAATCTACCAGAATGCGTCTAAAAAAATTCCTGTAGCAATTTTTTTTTCTCCCTGACCTATGAGAAGTCAATATGCAATATTTTCGGAGTATTTTACTGGCGGTTGTTTAAACGGATGGAAGTAAAACGTGCATTTAATTTATAAGTGGCGTGTGACGTTGAATCGTGAAAATAAATAAAGTTTTATTTAAATCATCGTCAATTTCAAACAATCAGCTTATTTAAATCAAGCCAACCCTGCTTTCGGGCCTAGGCCAGTAAAGAAAGATGTATTTTCCAGCCTAAAAATTAATCGGAAACAACTGACTTTCTGGACAGACGCAGAAAAAAAATTACTGGCATACAATATAAATCATGTAAACCAAGTAAATATTACTATCCCCAATTTTTAACGTTCATATAGTGATTATCAGCATGTTCTACCAAGCGCAGAAACAAACTTTCTTCGTTGATTTTTTAAAACAACAGACATGTTCTAGAGATATATATAAATAAGCACTACAGGCCATTTAGGCCTAGGGCTCGGTTTGCTGTCTCCCTCCACTTTTTTCTATTTTTCGCTGCCTCTGTCCAGTTCGACACTTTTAGTTCCTATCTGCAGTGTTTTGCTTATCTTGTCTTTTTGGTTCTTGGTTTTTGGGTTGTCTTCTTTTCCATTAACCATCCTCATTTCCATTTTTCCATATAGGCTCCTTACATTTCCAGTTCCTAATTTGCGAATACATCTCTTTTCTTTCTTTTTTGTCCGTGTTTTTATTCTGTCCTTTTCCTTTGCTGGGTCGTTATCTATTTTATTCTCGGCTCCCTCTTGTCCAGCTATGAGTTTTGGATTGTTGTCAGTTTTAGCTGCTAGCGTTTTCCTTTCCTTGTTCAGAATCTAACTTCTCCATTTATAATTAGCTTTTGGTATCCAATTTTAACAATTTCTCCTTTTTCTCTATGGTTCTTTGCCTGGTCTCTTATTATTTTTTGTATTTCGCGTTCTTCTGAGTTCATATCGTTGTTAATATATATCTTAATATCTTTCCTATTTTTTTAATTTGCTTTTATTGCTCATAATTAACTGCTTGTCTGTATTGTTTACCATCTCTAGAAGGCATGTTTTTCTCCTAACTTCCTTGCATTTTTAATTTTGACTTCTATTTCTAGCTTGTCTTTTAATAGTCTATTCATCCCCTTTTTTATGGCGCCTTCTTCATATGTAGTTATCGGTACTCCTTGTATTATAATATTGTTTCTTCTTTTTTCTTTATCCATTAGATCCATTTTCCCTATTAGCAGTTGTAACTCTTTTTTAGTTTCATTATTTTGTTTCTTTAGGAACTCATTTTCTTCTTTTATTTCTTTTACTTCTTTCCAAAAGTCTTTCTGCTCCTCCCTTATATTTTGTAGGTCTTGTTTTACCTCTGTTCTGAAGTCGCCGATCATTTTCATGATTTTTGCCAGTGCTTCTTCCATGTTAACTCTATTTTCCGGTGACTTTCTATTTTTTGTGGTTCTCCCAAAGAATTCCTCTAGTTTCCCTGTGCTTTTTTTCTCTTCCCCTCGTCTGTAGTGTATTCGTCGCTATCTGCCATTCTGTAAGCTATCTCCATGCAGGTTTTATTTAATTTAGTGACCCTTTTTCCCCTTACAATTTGTTTCCCTTATTGACCAGGTGTAATGTGTATTGCTTGTGTATAGGCGTCAAAGATTCTCACAATTCCACATTTCGGATGAGGTTATCTTTACCTTGACCTTATCACACCTTGATCGTTTTGGGTTACTAACTAATCTTACCTTACTTTTATTTTGTTAATATTTTTATTTCTATCTCTTTTCCCTGTTATTCTTTCACCATGTATCCGTTTTTCGTGCTTTGTATGCTTATTTCCCGAAGTTTCGAAATAGATAACGCAGCTCACAATGCACGGTCATCAACAGTATAACCTCACAACCTGTTCTAGAGATAGCAATGTTTTATATTTTACCTTGGATTTGGCTGCCAGTTGTATTTTTAACTTTTGAATAAATTTGTTTACAAAAAACTTTAATAAATATTCTTGGAGCTTGTTAAGCAGAATGGTTTTAATCTCTTAAATAATTTTATAATTTCGCCCCAGTTAACAATTATTGTTTATCAATTTTTCCCTTTTTCTACGATCATGGTTTCCAAATTTTTTTTTCAGTATCTCTGGTTATACAAGGTGGTCTACATAGAAGTGCCACTATTGGGATCTCGTAAACGGTAAAAGCTACAAAGAAGTTTAAATTAGACAAATTGTTCCATTTTCGTAGACCTTTTCAATGTGTGCCATGTCACTTTATTAGAACATTTAAGCACCACTGAGTAGGTTTTAGGAAGGGGAACAATTTGTCTAAAACTTCTTTATAGCTCTTACCGTTAACGAGATCCCAATAGTGGCCCTTCTATGTGGACCACCCTGTATAATACAAGTATAACTACACCATTTGCGAACAAATCATTTTACGTCAAAATATTATTTTTGTTGCCGTTACTAACGCTACTATTTTGTTTATATCGTATGCCAATTTGTTAATCATCAACTAGCAACAAAATCATCCGTTAACAAACAAAAATAACATTAATTTAGTCTGATTAGTTTATCCGAATGGGCGTTCCGAATGATTTCTGCTTTTTGTTTGTGTATGATTATAAAACAGCAATTATTAACTTAATAACTCAAAGATTACAAACGTTTAATAAATAATACGTGATACAGATAAAAGCGCAGAGGACCCGTAAATAAACTTTTTTTTGTTGGCATTAGTAATCTAGTTTAAAGTTTAATAACTGTTTGCCCAGATTATCTTTATTTGAGCTCTCCATTCCTATTTTGATTGAATACGTCGCCTTATCTGTTATATGCGGGTGATTATATTCGTCTGTATTGGGTCCAAAATTTCATGATTAGTTACATGTACAGTACTGACAAAAAACACTTTTTAAATTTAATTCAATGTAACTTTCGCTACTTATAAAATATGATTCTAGTTGTATTCATTTAGATTTAGTGTTTTCCACCAAAATTAATACGATTAGGTACCAGGTAAAGACATCCGACATAAGATATTTATATTTTAGTGTCCTTTACCTAGACAAACTTTAAGTCTTTACTAACGCACACTGCTTGCTATAACCATTCTGTTTTTGAGATCCGTAAGAGAGAGTCAGGCAACCACTTAAACTTTTAACTAAAACATACAATGTTTAATAATGTCTTGTATACAAAGTGACAATAATCTACATGTGTTGTATGGGTAACTTTGTTATTATAAGAGTTACATAGTCGGTTAAATTAGCAAAGCTGGGCAGAATTTCAAGACGAATTTAAAGCCATTTTGATATTTCACCTACACCTTCAACTTTTTAGTAATATTGAAAAAACTTAACACACGACTTTTTTAATGGTGAATAATTTCATAGCCACCTACGATAAAATTAAAATTTGAAATGTTTCCTGTAGATATTTTTACATAAAATCGGAAAAAAATATTTAAAAAATCTTGACGTGTCTTAAATGGCAACGATAGTTGTCTGTGGGTTCATTAACAAGAGATTTTTTTTCTTGTTTCATTGAAGTTGTCAGGTTTCTCTTTAAAAATAAGCAAGTTTATTACAGTATTATTGTATTTGTTTAGTTTAATAAAAGTGGCCATTAAAAAAAACCATACATAAATAAATTGGCTGTAGGTACTTAATCAAACATAACAAGTTCAAAACTTAAATATTTATGACTTCTCAGTTACTATTAATATTACAACTATTGAATCTAAATTATAACATGTGTTCAAAGTGTAACTCCCACTCTACATGGGCAATACAAATTTGAGATCTGCACTTTGTAGATAATGTTTTCCTGAGCATGTTTTTTTTTTTTAAATTTTATGAATTGTCCTTAAAATCAGGGGTTTGGAGCGGAGCTCGGAGCGGAGCTGCAGCACGGAGCAGTGAAGCAATAGGTTTTTGCCCGGAGCAGGAGCGGAGTCCGGAGCAAATAATTCTGATTGCTCCACTGCTCCAGTTTATTATGTACAATTTTTTTTTTAAATACTGTTTTTTTCCTTTTTTTCAAGTTTGAAGATCAATAATTTGTTCACTTGTTTGTTAGGGTCAAATATTGTTATTTTTGACCAACTTCTACATATTAGATAAATTAAAACTTTGTTTTTAAAAACAAGAGTGAGAGAGCGGCCAAGTAACCGAGTAACCAAGGAACCAATAAAACAAGATATAATAAATAGATATAGTTTGACGAAAATCGAAGAGAAGTGACATATATTTTTGCCTTAACTAATTATTTAGTTTGTGTGGTGTGATTTTGTACATTTGCAATAAATAAGAGACTACAATTTTTTTTTAAATCAAAAAACTTTTTTTTTTAATGTTAATAATAGTTGGAGCATGGAGCGTAGCTGGAGCAGGCATTTTGATGCCGGAGCGGAGCTGGAGCGGAGCAATTAAAAAATTGGACTGCTCTAAACCCCTGCTTAAAATAGCTAATATTAATTCATCAATTGTATTCAACTGTCTTTTTAATATTAGCTGTTTTAAGTTTTAATCCCTGCGATTTGGAGCAGTCTAATTTTTTAATTGCTCCGCTCCGACATCAATCTGCATGCTCCTGCTCCAGCTCCAACCCCGCTCCATGCTCCAAATATTGATAAAATGTTTAAAGTAAATTTTTTAATTAAAAGCTTTGGTTTAAAAAACGAAGCTTTGATTTTATCGGATATGTGTAAATGGGTCAAAAATTACAATAATTAACCCTGACAAACAAGTTCAGTCAAATAAATGTTTGTAAGAACAAATGATTGATCTTCAAATGTTAAAAAAGCGAAAAAAAAGTTAAAGGACAATTTATCAAATACATAAAAGGAAATATGCTTAGGAAAACCTTATTATCTACAAAATCCAGATCTTAAATTTGTATTGCCCATGGAGAGTGGGCTACACTTTGAACGCATGTTATAATTTAGATTTAATAGTAATAGTAACTGAAAAATCATAAATTATACTGAAATGTAAAAAATATCCTAAAATATTTCAGTTTTCAATTTTTTATGTGTTTAATTAAGTACAGCTAGTTTATTTATGTACTGTTTTGTTTTTATATTTATAAAAACTTTGATTTAACTTAACAAATACAGTATTATTGTAATAACTTACTTATTTTTAACGAAAAACCTATCAACCCATACATTAATAAAACGAGTAAAAATTCTTGTTTTAATGAACTCTTATGAACCCAACTATGGTTGCCTTTTAAAAAAGCACAAGTTTTGCTTATTATATCTCAAAAATTAGATATTTTGTTCTGATTCTACGTAAAAATATGTACAGGAAACATTCCAAATTTTGATTTTATCGTAGGTGGCTATGAAATTATTTACCGTTGGAAAAACCGTTTGTTATTAAAAACATTTAAAAGAAGTTAAAGGTGTAAGTCAAGTGTCAAAATGGCATTAAATTCGTCTTGAAATTCTGCCCAACTTTGCTAAATAACAAAGTTACCCATGCAACACATCATGTAGATTATTATCATCCTGTACAGCATTTTGTTGTTTTTTATGGACATTTTTATATTTTATACAGAATTTTTGGGCTATTTTCATAAAGCATTTAATTCTTTTTTTTTAAATACTAGTAACCTAACTGCATTTTTTTGTCAATTTCTTAATTCCATTTAAATTCTGCACGATGCAGTACAATATTTTATTAGCAAGTACAATGCGCATCCTGTATTACACGTATGGTCTGATCGTTCTGGAAATGTATACCAAATTAAAAACAATGCAGTCAAATAAATCATGGCAAATTTGCATTAGTTGCAATAAATCGTCCGCTAAACGGTCGACAATAAAACCGGCGATACTTGGAAAGCTTTTTCTTGTTTGTTAATTGCTTATAGTGTAAATAAACATTTATTTTTACCTTGTTAATTTTGGTATAAAAAACAGCGCAGAAACAACTGTTTAACTTCTATAATCAACAAGTCATCATTTACATAATATTTTTTGTTTTATTGCACCTTGAATATACAAAAAAAAAAACACGTAGTTCATAAATAACATAAATTGATCCAGTAGAATTCCACCTTCAAACTTGTTTAGAATAAAATGCTCTACCCAAAAACATGTTTGAGTTTGATTTTAAACAGGGCCGTAGGTACTAGTTTTTTATAAAATTTATTGAATCTGAACCCTTACAACTCCTCCACTGGTTGCTTGTGGGGCTTGACATTCTCACCGAATGTGGTAACCTGTAAGGTGGCGCTGTATACCAAATTTGGTATAAATATAACTACTGGTTGAGAAACGGTTAAACATTATCGATATTTTTTCGAAAATTTCAAACCCCGTATCTTTAAAATGAAGCGTTTATGGACCCATGTTGATGTGGAAAAGTCGATTTAAAATAAGTTTTTGTATCGACTGTTAAAGTCCTGCTACTAAAAAGTGGACCACCCTGTATATAAAAGGCTCGATTTGCTATCTCCATCCACTTCTTTCTATTTTTCGCTGCTTCTGCCCAGTTCGTCACTAAATCATCCTCGACGCTTCCAGTCATCTTTTCTCAGGTCTCCGTCTTTTTCTCATACCTATTCTACTCGCCTTAATCATCTTATCTTCGTGTTTTTTTGCTTATAGAGGCGTTGTGCATGCCCAAGTCATATTATTCTCTGGGCCCTTACTACTTTGATTATAGACGGTTCTTTGTACAATCTCATTACTTCCTCGTTTGTTCTTCTTCTCCATTCTCCGGTATTTATTTTTACTCCCCCGTAAATCCTCCGCAATATTTCCCTTTCCCACTTTTCGGAATCGCCTTTTTCTTTTTTGTTGATTATCCAGGTTTCACAAGCGTAAGTTACAGTGTACAGTTTTGTACAATCTTACTTTGGCCTTTCTTGAGATAATTTTTGATCTAAGGATTGTTGCTAGATTTATTGCCTTTGAAAGTCTCGCTCTAACTTATTTCCCGTTGTCGCAGTTATCAATAATTTGCACACCCAGATAAATAAAATTTCTTACTTTTTCAAAGCGTCTCTCGTTGTTCTGTTCGATTTTGATTGATAGATATCCTTCCCTTTCTATCTCGTTACTTTTAGGTCCTATTATCATATATTTGGTTTTGTGATTCGTTGATTTTCAGACCCACCTGTTTTACTTTATCCTGCTAGGGGTGGGCGATATCCAAATTTCGATATCGAAATTATATCGATATAGGTATCGATATATCGGAATATCGATATATCGGAATATCGATATATCGATATATCGAAATTTCGATATAAAAGCGGCGCGAAGCTAAAAAAGTCGGTAAAAAAGTGAAAAAAGAGACTGGTGACCTAGACAAAACGCCTCTCGCCCTCAAAATATCGATATATCGGAATGTCGGATATCGATATATCGATATCAAAATTATATCGATATTTATCGATATATCGATATATCGCCCACCCCTATTACCTATCCTCTAACTTCTTAACAATGTTTTGAACTTCTTTTTTTGTTTTGCAGATGATCGCAAGGTCGAGTGCGAAAACAATGCATTGGTGGTTGGTTGTCTGCGTATATATTGCCATTTCTATTGAATTCACTATCTTGTATTATTTTTTTTAATGTTACATTAAATAATAATGCCGACAGTGGGTCTCCTTGTCTTAGTCCTGTAGATCACACTATGGGTCGCGACCCAAAATTGGGTCGGGTTAAATTTTAATTGGTCGCGAAACGGAACTGTTTTGAGAAATATAAAAATTTACATTTCTGTTTTAAAATTACATTTCTAAAGATATTTTTTCTTAAATTTTCTTGCGGGGATGGGAGACCCTTTTCCCTACGGGTCGTTCTTTCATTTCTAGAAAATTATTTGGGTCGCTTGTTTAAAAGTTTCAGAAACGCTGCTCCAGATACTTTAAATACTTTTGACTTCATGTTTTTATTCTTTATGAAAATTTCCGTATTTTGCAGTGTCGCCTTTGTCATGGTTATTAATTTGTCGGGTATGTTAGGTTCTTTCATTGCTGTGTACAATTGCTCTCTTATTATTGTGTCGTAGGCTTGTTTGAAGTCGATAAATAACACGTGTAGCTCGCTATTGTATTCGTAGTGTCT
This sequence comes from Elmis aenea, assembly GCA_947652605.1. Lineage (NCBI taxonomy): Eukaryota > Metazoa > Arthropoda > Insecta > Coleoptera > Elmidae > Elmis > Elmis aenea. The sequence goes on along the minus strand of OX393583.1, from coordinate 9,466,885 downwards.
CAACTGTATTTGTTTTAAGTACTTTGTTTTAAAAAAAATCCCTAGTAATTTTTTTCATTTATTCTTGCAGGTGTCGGTCTGATTACCCGCAAAATGGGTAACACCGTGTCTCCTGTAGTGGATTTAGTTAAAGACGGCGATGAGTACGTCCTTTCTTCCAACTCCACGTTCAAACACGTAGTAGTGAAGTTCAAACCAGGTGTTGAATTCGACCAAGAAACTGCTGATGGTAGAAACGTAAAGGCTACCTTCACGATTGATGGCGATATCCTCCATGAAGTCCAGAAGGACCCACAGGGAAAAGAAACCACCATCGAAAGGACGTTTAGCGACACTGAAGTCAAAATGGTAAGTGTTGTTATCATATTATAAATTATCAACGTCATACGGAGATTCTCTTTGATCCGAAGGAGTAGAGGAGTTTTTTGTTCTGTCTTAAAATGTCGAAGTGGCCTTACTAAATTTTTTTCAATTGGTATAAGTGTTTAGTTTGGAAGCACCTTTAGGTGCCTTCACATCTAGCGCGCCGAACTACGTCAAACCGCGCAAACGTTCGCGAACGTTGCAGTTCGTGCTATTTAGACGTAAAATGTACGCGGTTTGCGCTGTTTCGAGCGGCGAGGCGCAGTTTGACGCGCTTGGTGTGGACGTACCTTTAGAGTTAACGCGTGATGTGCCTCGTATTATTTGCTAACTTTTATTTTTTATTTCCAGGTACTGAAGGTAGACGACATCGTATCAACCAGAATTTACAAACTTCAGCATTAAATCAGTCATGATTTGTTCGTGTTGGTATATGTTATACCTCTTCCACTCTTTGTACTGAAATATTTACAAAATTTGTAACCGCAACTGAATATGTACAATTCTAGTGTTTAAAAGTCAAATGCGTACTCTTAAAATTGTTGGCAACTAAAGTACTGTGTAAAATTTCACAATAAATAAATAAAATTAAACTAAATGAAGCGTTTTATTTCTGTTACAATGTGCCTAATGTGTTTTTCTCTTTACAGAACAAGTCATAAGTAATTATTCGCTTTTCATATCACAACAAAACCCGGCGCCAGGTCTGTATGGCGCCCATTAATTTTGCTGATACATAAAATTTAACGAACAGTAAATTTACACGTAAGCGTCAGTGTTTTAATTGTCTTTTTATGATTAATTTCTATTGTGACCGGGGCGGTATTCATTTTGCGCTTTTGGACAATTGTAACTTTAAGGGTCACTTTTAAAGGATTTAATAAAATAGTAAAATATTGATGTATACCGGGTGTAAATAAATTGTAGTATGCCCCTTATTTTGGATTTTTTAATTTTAATTTTTAAAAAAATTAAAAACCTTTGTATTTTGCGAATTATTTAAAATAACTACGTCAACCCTCGTATATTTGGAATGAGAAAAAAATAAGGAATTTAAATGGGTCATAGACAACTTAGGTACTGTAGCTTCCATTTAAAAAAGGTAAGTTTGTGTCATAACTTTAAAAAAGCGTTTAAAAAAAAGTTTTTGCACCATCAAATTTCATGAATATATCTAAAAATAATTTGTACATTTTTTCAATTATTACAACAATAACGGAGTTATAACACATTGAAGAGATATGATTGATAATTATGAATTTATAATAATGAAGAGTTTTCGTAATATTCTGAAAAGCTGAAAATGAATTATATGTTTATTTTTCAAAGATCAATGTAATTTGAATTAATTTTTTTTTCATTGTTTATCATAGAGGTGTTTTTATAATATCTAAACTGGCTTTTTTCTCTAAATAACGATTTCGAATTTAGTTGATCACAAACTGAGTAAAAAAAAATGACTTGAAATTTTCTCAACCATTTAAAATTTTCTTCTTGGTTTCTGATTATTGATAAAATGTCCTTATATATTTTCATATGTTTTTAACAATACTTAGGCTTGTTTTTCAATATCTTTAAAATCGTCTTATAAATTTTACAAGGCTGTCATAAAGATTTGTCGCAAGTTGAAGACTAAAATTATTTTAGGAAACTGTCCCTTCAAAGTTTAAATGCAAATTAAAGAAAGCTTAACCCTTATTCTCCTAGCGTCGTCAAATGACGACGTTTACCTGTCCTGTAATAACGGTGTATTGTCAGGTACCTGATGATTTTAAACCTGTCAGCTTAAGTTTAATTATTCAGGTAAACAATTGTTTTCATAAATGTAGCCATTGCATCGCAGTAAGTTGCAGACTTCGAACATATTTAATTGTTAAAAGTGACCAATTTACGAGAGAACACGAAAACCATGACGTCGTCAAAAAAGTAAGTACTAAATAATATAATTACGGTAAAAATATTTTATTTGTTTACATATTTTGAATATATAATAGTCAAGTGTTTTTTATATAAAATGTAATTATTTATAATAACATTTATAAGGGAGTTATTTCGCTATAAATTTGATTGTCGTCATATGACGACGCTAGGAGAATGCATGTACTAACATACCCTATTTGTCCTTAGATTTTTGAGTGTAGCCGAAATGATGGATTTGTTAGAAAATGATGATAGTGACCAAGATATTTTTATTGAACCACCTGCAGTTAATGAGCTAACAGACGAAGATTCAGATGAAGAAGAAGGGACGAATATAAACTGTTTATCCAGAAATCAACTAATGGCACCGGCAGAGAAAAAACAGACCAGAAAGGAAGTTTCAAGTATTTCCAACCTAAACAAAATACCAAAGATCACCAAAAAATCAAAAAAAGATCAAATTATATGGAGCAGTGGCGGTAAAACTATACATATACAACCTAGTCAATTTCATCTTATGGCAGAAGAAAATATTGATGAAGTCACTGCTGTTCAATATTTTGAACGGTTTTTTGATGATACTTTAATCGAATTAATTATTACTGCCAGTTCCGAATATTGCTTATCAAAAAACTGGCCAGATATAAAATTAACCAAAGAGGAACTGCGAGTATTTTTTGCCATTTTAATTGTTTCTGGGTACAATCCATTGCCAGGAAAAGCAATGTATTGGAGTACATGTAGTGATTTGCGCAACATTGCGATATATAAATCTATGAGGAGGGATAGATTTGATAATATCATGAAATCACTTCATTTTAAATCAAATTTAAACTTAGACAAGCTCGATAAGTTTTCCAAATTACGACCATTAATTTCATATATTCAAAAAAAATGTATGGAAAATTATACACCCACCTCAGCAATATCGCATGATGAGGCAATGGTGGAATACTTCGGTAGGCACGGATGTAAGCAAGCTATTAGAAATAAACCAATACGATTTGGATACAAGGTTTGGTGTCAAAATTCACCATCTGGTTATCTAATCGCCTTTGATCCTTACCAAGGAAAAACTTATCGAGGAAATGAAATAATGGAGAGTAAATTTGGTAAATGTTCATCTACAGTGCTTTACTTGCTAGACCAATATCCTATACATATATACCTTGCTTTCAACCTTATCATAGTTTATAAGTTTATAGTTTATATGTCTCAAATTTAATTTACATTGTAATATACTTTCACAAATAAATCTGAAATTATAAAACATACTAAGATTATTATTATTTGTACTCATATTCCCCTAGCGTCGTCATATAACGACAGCTCCCAAGTCAGGACCTGCGTCCTGTAATTTAATAAAAAGTGATTTTTCATGTATCTATGGCCATTTTTAAACAACTGATTGAATTTCAAAACATTTTGATAAATATTTCTTAATTCCGGAGAATAGGAATTAAGTAAATACGAAATCTTTACTGAAACAATCTTACACCATATATTAAACAGTTTTATATTCTTAAATTAAATCTCTTGGACGTACAGAAATTCTGAAACCTTCGATTGGTTTGAGAACCATACTGGCCTTCAATTTGACATCTTCGACATCTTTGAAGTCAGATTCAATCTTGTACGCTCGTATTAAAGTTGAAATCATGCATTTTAGCAACATCATGGCGTACCTACGACCTGAAATGCACGCAATTTATATTATATCTGCAAATATTTATATGTACATGTGGAGTTTTTTGAAGCCCATAAAAGATAAGACTTGCTTTTTTAGAAAGACGAATATGAGGAGATGGACAATCTTCCATCTACCTTTCAGTCATTTATTGTCCTACATTTTTAACGACCAAAGAAACAACAAACAAAAAAGAGCAAGCAAAGGCTTAATTGAAAGAAAAAAATCATCTTGAATTATTATATTATATAATGGATTATTTATTACCTATACAATCCCTCGGTCCTCCAAGGAAAGGTATGTAAGCATATGGATGTCTTTTGGCAACATTTTCAGGTAAAAAACGGTCTGGATCAAATATAAGTGGGTCGGGCCATTGCTCAGGATTCCTGTGTACTGCAATCAAATTTATTACCACCGAACTTCCAGCGGGAAGAGTGCATGAATCTATTGAAATAACACCAAAATAAATCTATGAATTCGGTATGATCTTTGCATTTATTTTTACATCTGTAGAGTAGGGTGGATCGCTCTTATATGGGAGAATTTTTTTTTTCGAATTTCGATTTCGGGGGGTTTGCGATAGATGCCCTGGTATCTTTTGATTAATCACGCAAAATATTTAAAAAAAATAATAATTGGAAGTACTGCCCCAAAGTCGTCAAAGTTTTCGAGAATTTAAAAAAAGTTACTTTAAATTAAAATGTCTTTGTTCTATTTTTAACAACGAATTTCACGACTTTTTGGAACATTATCACAGTTTATGCTTTTAATTATTAAAATAACAATGTAACACACCGTTTTTCTTACTTTCTCGAGTAATTTTATTGTCACGTGCGCGTGGTGTGCGCGGGTAGTGCAGCGGATATGTCATTTAGCATCCCTTCGCTTTATAGTTTCAATTTTTTTTCAGGAAGAGATTACGTTTCGTGCTGATTTCGAATATTTGAGATTTGATACTGTGATTTTTTTGTAATAAAAGTACAAACGTTTACGTAGCAGTGATACAAACTGTCCTATATTTGGTGTTGGCAAAGAATTACCGAATAGTTTGTTACCGACGCTTGAAGGCATGAAGGCATGATATAATATTTTATTTACGTCTCCAAACCTTAGCAAACGATTCCAGGATTTGGTAAGAGACACTAGTAAAATAGTTACTACTGACATAGAACAAATCTGGAGAAGAGCGTCCTTACCTACAGTAGAGCATCGAACAATCTTAGCGAGAATAAAAACATATCATGACAAATACCGTGCAATCCTAAAGCCCTATCAATGTAGAAAGAATAGTGACAACTACAGAAACAAATTGGAGAAGTTCAAAATTGACGCCAGGACTCTGTTTGACATTGCCACGCAAATGTAGTTCGTTCGAGACTAGTTCTTGTGACAAATCGCGAAAGATACTCATTAAAGAAGGAGAATTCTTGTTAGACCAGCGAGGTCAAAGAAAAATGATGATGTGTTCCTTAGATAGAGAGACTACAAGGAAAAACGAAACCAATATTTCCAAAAAACTGCAACGAAACTTTTATGAAGAAGCTTCCCAAACATCAAAGTCCCAAAGATTCACGTCTCAAACTAAGGGTTCAAATTCTAAGCCCTTAAAAGCAAATGCTGATATGCAGGAAAAGCAATGAGGACTATCGCAGAAAAGTTGTGTTCGAAGAGCACATTAGTTTATTGAAAAAACCTGGCTCACAATACATTGACCATATTGTCAATTGACTGTTCGCATAATTTCCGAAGCCATCGCAAATCTGGACAAAGTTGAAACTGATATTTTACCTAAATTTTGTTTGATGCCTTGCCACACACAAACCACTGAGAGATGTGTCAAATTGGTGACAAATAAGAAATAAATTAGAATCTTGTCGTATCATACCAAAAAAAGTTTGTGTGATTTTACATTCTGTTCTATTTTCTTATTCTTTTAATTGTCCAAAAAAGTTATAAAAATTTTGTAGCCTAACCTTGAATACTTTTATTGGGCATAAACTATAACCTTCATTCAGCAAATTTTTTTCAAAATTCAGCAGGCTTGGGGCAGTACTTGCACTAATAATATCAAAATATTGTCTTCGTGACTTCTGATTGTATTCCCCTAGAGCATCTCTTCCGCACCCCGCCAGAAAAAAAATACAAAAAAATAAAATTCGATCCACCCTACTGTAGAGATTATCAATAATGATTTCATAGAGACTCACCCAATTCACAGTCTTCTAACACAGCTCGTAGTGGAAGAAACCCTATAGGAAATAGGCGCATGGTTTCCTTGATAAATCGTTCAGTGAAAGGCAAACTTCCCAGTTCATGGGCATTAATTGGTCTATCGCTTCCCAGAAGTTCTATTACTTCTTCGTAAAGTTTTTGCTGCAATTTTAATGTTACAAATTAACAGACTGAAAATCATCTCCAAAGAGGGGAGACGTAGAGAAGGCACTTAGGTATTCTCAACGAGATCGACACGCATCCGACATTAAATATGATCTCGGATAGAATAAACAGGGCGCTAGCCATTGAGAAAACATCTTAATCTAGCGAATGATTTATAAATATCTGCAACTCACTTGGTATTCCTGATGAATTCCCAACATGACAAGGACGAAACCGCTCACGGCAGATGTAGTGTCGCTACCCTGTTCAATTCAAATTGTACATTAAAATACTCAAACAGATTAAGCATGTACTGCTACAAATAAAAATAAAACAAGTTTTAACTTACAGCGATCAAGAAAGTATCAACTTCTTCCCGCAGTTCTTCGTCTGTAAATTTATTTCCCTCTGTCAATTCTAACAGCAAATCCAAAAACGTTTTTCGTTTACCAGCACCTGAATGAGATGAAACTAATTATTATTTTTAATTAATGTCCTTGTTTATCATAAAGATAAAATATTTATTATAATCAACAGTAAAACAAAACATCACTAACGAATGTAGTATACAGGGTTATTCAAATTCGAGGCCCACCATGGGGATCTCGCTTATTATAATAGCTAGAGTGTAGGTTTAAATTTGGCAAAGTTGCTAAACTCGATGCTCATTGATAATCCAAAGAGAAATTAAAAATATCTCAAACCGTATCCGAGAAAATTAAGAAAAACTGGAAAATGCGATTTTTGAAAATCGTCTATAACTCCTTTGGAATTTGAAATATTTTAAATGTGTAAAGACATTCCCCAAGCAACTTTTCAAGCCGAATCGAATGGTCGTCACAAATTTTTGCTAGATTGATTCGTTTTTGTTTTATGACAACCAACTTTGTTTTTGCTTATGGACGCAATTTTTGCTATTTACATAATCAAATAGCATTAATTTTTCTGAATCCATTGAGATATCACACATGGTATTTTACTTCTACATTAATTGTCAAATTTGAAAAAATACGTTTCAAACAATAACTATCAATCAGGTAGGCCGGTCATTGTAGTTTATGTTGTTTCTCCATGACTACCAATCAACAAACTAAAAGTCTGTTACTTGTCACATTAATAAATTCGTAAAAATGAACTTTATTTTTTTATTCATTGAATAGGAACTACACTGTAAAGTCAACGATATGCAGAAACATATCCAGATAAAAGACAACCCTCGCACACATATTTTTGTTCGTTGGACAGAAACAGGGAAATATGAGGCTTTTGCTAAAATTAGAGAAAAATATGGCAGAAAGGTTTCAGATAATAAAAAAAAAACATTTTTATCACAAACATATCCGAAAAAAACACTATTTTTCTATGTTAAACAGAAACTTAAGTAAATTTGTATAAAGCATGTGATAAAGTATAACAAAACTTAAAAGAACGGTATAAAAATTCGGAGCATATCGCGTTTTTTTTTCGCTATTAAAGTTAATATTTACGAATTTATTAATGTGACAAATAATAGGCTTTCAAAACTTTGAGTTTGTTGATTGGTTGTCATGGAAACAACATAAACTGCAATGACCGGCCTACCTGATTGATAGTTATTGTTTGAAACGTATTTTTTCAAATTTGACAATTAATGTAGAAGTAAAATACCATGTGTGATATCTCAATGTATTCAGAAAAATTAATGCTATTTGATTATGTAAATAGCAAAAATTGCGCTTATAAGAAAAAACAAAGTTGGTTGTCATAAAACAAAAACGAATCAATCTAGCAAAACTTTGTGACGACCATTCGATTCGGCTTGAAAAGTTGCTTGGGCAATTACTTTAGACATTTAAAATATTTCAAATTCCAAAGGAGTTATAAGCGATTTTCAAAAATCGCATTTTCCAGTTTTTCCTAATTTTCACGGATACCGTTTCAGATATTCCCAATTTCTCTTTGGATTATCAATGAGCATCGAATTTAGCAACTTTGCCAAATTTAAATCTATACTCTAGCTATTATAATAAGCGAGATCCCAATGGTGGGCCTCGAATTTGAATAACCCTGTATAATTTTTTTCATACTCTTTTATTGTCAGACAATAAAGCTTTTGAACTTGGTCTAGAACTTTAATAATTTTGCAACAAGGGTTGTTCTGCCTAAAAAACTAATTAAAGGGTGAAACATTAATAAATTAGCTCCAACTTCGATAACTTACTTTCTTTTTCATCGAAACCATCTTTCTTCTGTTGCTTGTAGGCGGATCTTTTCTTCTTTAACACCTTAACAAAAATGTTGCATTGAATAAAACTGAACAATAGCATACTGACTTTGATTTAATGTTATAGTATGTGCTCTGTATGTACAAAGAATAAAACAAGGAGATTTCTTTAACTACGAGGTACCTAAGCGCCAAAATTTCCCTTCCTGACATTGATCTAGGTATCGCAGGCAGGTCAAATTTTTTTAACACATTGGTTCAAGTTATATTAGCCTTGGAAAAAACAAAAATGGATTTTATGTCAATTAGTTTTCTTATAACTGTCATTTGTTCATCACGATGGCAGAAGTCACGAAAATTGAGTATCGAGCTGTTATAAAATTTCTTACTCTCGAAGGTCTTTCTCCTCAAAGCATCAAAGTTCGACTGATTGGGGTGTACGGGGACAAGTCTTATTCTGTGGTAAAAGATTGGTCAAAACGGTTTCGAATGGGGAAAGAATCCTTAGAAGATGATGCAAGAACAGGAAGGACTGTGTAAGTGGTGACGGACGACAAGATTGCCCTTGTTGAGGAACTCGTATTAGGTGATCGACGCTTGAAGGTGAAATAACTATCAAAATTTTTGGAGCTTTCAGATTCGCCGAATCCTCCACGATCGGTTAGGCATGAATAAAGTTTGTGCACTGCACGGTTGGTCTCCAAACATCTCTCAGCAGTTCATCGCCAGCGTCGTGCTCGATCATTTTTGGAGCTCTGTGGAGAAAATCCTGTGGACGCGTTAAAGACAATTGTTACAGGGAATGAAACCATCGTTCTCTACTATGATCCTTTGTCCAAAAGAGAATCGATGGAATGGAGGCGAAAAGGAGAAGCACCGCCAAGAAAGTTCAGGGTCTGCCAGTCGACAAAAAAGGTGATGGCTACGATCTTTTGGAATTGTGAGGGCATCCTTCTTATAGATTTTAAAGAACAGAACACTACAGTCAATGGGGATTATTATGCAGCCCTCCTGAACAAATCACGACAAACTATTCGGGAGAAAAGACGCTGGAAACTGACCAGAGGTGTGCGTTTACTGCACAACAATGCCCCCGTGCACACTGCTGGAATTGCTCAAGCCGCAATTCGTGACTGCGATTTTGAACAAATCGATCACTCTCCGTATAGTCCAGATATGGCCCCCAGTGACTATTACCTGTTTGGAAATTTGAAAAAGGAGCTTCGCGGATACCATTTCAGTGACGACCAAGAGGCTGCAGTTTGGGCACATTTTGCAGACAAACCGAAGGCATATTTTTTTAGGAGCATCGTTACTAAAACGATGTAATAAGTGCATTGATGTCAAAGGGATTATATTGAAAATCAAATTAAATTTTGAGCCTACTCCGTTTCTTTCATAGTAAGGCCGGGAAATTTTGGCGCTCACCTCGTATTGACATACACATGATTTCTATCCAATCATTTAAATCTTTAAATGCTTACATTGGCAGAGTACTCATGAAGTTTTGCGATTACTTGATTCAACTCTTTGCAGGCGGCAGTGAGACTGTAAATAAAGTCATTATGGTTCCAAAATTGATATGCACGTTGAAATATTAATTCCATTCCCCTATAGTAAAAATACAGTTATTATTACACAATGCACGAACGTTTCTTTGCAATTATATTTTGTCTTATGGAAGCACATTGTAAATCAAAATTTAAGAAATAAGAGCATGAAGCAACAAAACCTTTTTGGTATGATCAACTAAACAGAATTCGTGCACGTAGAATTGATTCTACATCAGACATTAACATGGATTCCATCTAGTAGATGAAAGAAGAGAAGACCTAATAGAAAATAGATAGACGGGGTTTTAGTAGCAATGGAGAAAAGGAATGTAGCTGATAACGATTGCAAGGATGGAATGGCGTTTAAAGCCGCGTACACACCGGGTTCGCGAACAGTTCGCGAACTGTTCGCGAACCCGGTGTGTACCTGGAGTATGCAAACAGTTCGCGAACAGCTCGCGAGTAGCTCGCCAGTTCGGGCAGAGTTCGCTCTTGAGGCGGTACATCAAAGGGGCTGTTCGCGAACTCGTGCCTGCCATAACAATTACTGACTGCACACGTTATTTGTGGTTGGTGTTTATCATCGATAAGCCCTAAGCTTGAAGACATAATTATTTACAAAACGCAAACCCTTTACCAACTGTTTTGGAGCTGTTACGAACACAATAATGTTTTGATGTGGACGTGTTTGCGAACCTGGTATGGACGAGAGTTCGCAAACTGAGTGCGCGAACCGAGTTCCCGAACCGTGTTCGCGAACCGAGTTCGCGAACCGAGTGCGCGAACCGAGTTCGCGAACTCATTTTGGTCAGTACGCGGCTTGAGATGCGGTAAATTTAGCTGTATGACAAACCGCTGAATAAGTGTTATACAGAATCGATTACCTTGCCCAGTTCATGAAAAAGGTAACTTTTTGTCGAATTCGTGAAACAGGTAGAAAGTCTGCCGAGTTCGTGAAATAAGCACACCATACCTAGTAACAATTTTATATACAGGGTGTAGAATAGAATCACCCAACATAGTGATTAATTCTGTATTTACAAATCGTCGCCTTAGAGTTGTTTTGTTCCATACGCCATTTAGTTAGTTTTGAGTAAATCGACTTTAAAGTTTCTGTTTTTATTACTCTGTTATTAAAAATATTTATGCGTTTAATTTTTCTGAAAGAACTTGAAAGTAATACAGTATCTAATTAATGAATTCAAAATTATTAAATTTTAATAAAATTTTGAGTTACTGCCAATTTGAAAATGGATATGGAACAATCTCCTAAGCTGCTTAGCACATTTTTGTAGAAGTTTGTTCCATGTGCATGGTATTTTTATAGTTTTTAAATGAAAAGTTGATTTTATTTAAATGAAATAATTTAAATAAGTATAACCAAATTGTTAGACAAAATTTTACGAAAATTTGGCTTTGATTTGTTTTTACGAAATGTCAAATTATGTAAAATACAATTATAAAACATATTTTATTTAAACTGTAAAATAAACATTTTAACAATCTCGTTACAAAATGCCGTAAAACAATAGTATAAAAACAAGTAAATTAATTTGCTTATATATTATGTAAACCGAACACAATTATTTAAAAAAAAATTAAACTTTAACATAAACATTTTAACATTCTTGCAACAAAATGCCGTAAAAAATAATATAAAAACTGAAATATTATTCCAAACAAGTAAATTATTTTGGTTAAGTATTATGTAAACTGAACACAATTATTTAAACAAAAATAAACATTTTAAGATTCTCGTAACAAAATGGCGTAAAACAATAATTCAAAAACTAAAATATTATTCTAAACAAGTAAATTAATTTGGTTATGTATTAATGTGTAAATGAAACACAACTATTTAAAAAGAAAAAACTTTAACATAAACACTTTTTGTAACAAAATGTCGTAAGACAATAATATAAAAACTGAACTGTTATTTTAAACAAGTAAATTATTTTGGTTTTGCAACAGATTTGTGTTATGAACTGCTGTTCTTTTATATTCAGTTCATTTTGTAAATATAGTTTGTTCTATATTTTAGTGTCCCAAATCTCCAAATTCTTGTATTCTTGGAAATAATTTTGGGTATTCCAAGACCCTTTATTGTACATTGCAGGTGCAGTTACCTTTCGGTAGCGTATACGACAAATTAATGGGAACTTAATTATGCTTTTCCTGTAATCTCTATAAATTAGGCTTGTACATAGTTTTAAGTATTCATTTTTCTAATTCATTCTAATTCAATCCAGAGTCATTCTGATTTGAAACAAAGGTAACACTCATAACTTTGTCAATACCGAACGAATTTAAATTTTAGATAATGTTGAAGGATATAAAACATTTTCTTCAACATATTCTTGATATTAATAAGTCAATATGCCCCAAAATGGCGTATGGCACAAAATAACTCTCAGGAGACGAAATGTAATCAATATTAATTTTTAGTTTTCCAAAATGTAGGGTAAAACGTGGTAATACGCCCCAGCCGGAAAAACGCCCCACCTATGTAGTTTAGTTGTTTAATCATCGATGACACTACTAGTATCACATAATGGTAGTGTTAGTTAAGGAGTTTAGTATACCTCCACCACCTCACTAGTTTCCCGCTGAAAATCGAAAAAATTCGCAATTCACGGCAAGTGGACGTTGTATTATTTCTGTCTCAATTATTGAAAAAATAATTTCGCATGGTGTATTAGTATCGTTCAAATTTCGACATAAATTCGGAAAGCTTGTTTCATAACCTCTAAAATGACATTACGCATTTATTTATTAATGCCTCAATGGTCTTGGTACACCAGTGGGGCGTTTTTCACAACTGTTTGGGAATTACGCCCCAGATCTTAAAGTGTAAAATGCCCCTTTTGCTTTAAGATCACTTTTTCTCAATTTCGGACGCCAATGAGGCAAACAGGTCTACTGCTTTTTCCAAACGTGACGATGTGCCCATCGATAGGAATAAAAATCCTGGAGAACAACAATCATCCCCAACTACTGTGCCATTAGATGAACCTGGGCCATCAGGACTGCAAAGAACCCCACCAAAAAGGCCACAGCTATCTGCAACTACTTTTAGCAAAAAATCCTCTGAAGAAGAAACCCCTTCCAAATTTCTTGCACAAACAAATCCGATTCCAGTCATTCCACCAATTCTTACTAAAAGAAAACAGGCCGCTACGCTGTTGACATCTCCAGAAAACCGATGCAAACGTAAAATTTTATGTGGGAAAAAGCAAAACATCAGTGCGAAAAGAGAAGGGAAGAAAACTAAAGTTGCTAATGTAACCGGCGCACCAAAAAAAGATGAAAAGTATTAAATGTTTTGAATCAACGTCATCTGAGAGTTCAGAGGAACTCGTATTGAGTTCTTCTGAGGAAGTTTCAGATGAATCTGAAGAGATTTGCGTCAAATGCGGTGATTACTACTACTCCACGAAATCGAAAGTAGACTGGATACAGTGCACAGCGTGTTCTCGGTGGCTTCACGAAACGTGTACAACGTATGAAGATTTATGTCACTTGTATGGTACAAAAAATTAAGTTCTTAATAAAAATAAGTAGTAATAATCGTGTGGGGCGTTTTCCACAGCAGAGTGGGTAATACGCCTCAAAGGAAAGGGTTCCAAATTGTTTTTTTATTGTTTTCCTGCGTTTACTTTTCACAAACTTTTTATATTTACGTAATGTACACTCATTATACTAATTAGAAATGTATTTTTTGTTTAGAATAAAGCTATCATTTTGCAGTAACGATTTTTTTTTTAAAGTGGGGCGTATTTCACCGTTTTACCCTACACAAAAATATTAGAGGGAAAACTAAGAAATGAAGTGGAAAAGAAAATGGAAGTAGAACAGCCAGCCTTCATGAAAGGAAAACAAACGCAAGATCATATAAGTGTAGTTAGAAAACTAATTGAAAGAGCAAACGAACAAAGGAAAAAACTATATTTAGCATTCGTGGACCTGAAAGCAGCATTTGATACAGCACCAAGAGAAAAATTGTGGAAATGCCTGAAAGAACTGAAGGTCACGGAAAAACTCACCAAGGCAATAAAAAGTGTATACAGAAAAGTTATAGGGGAAGTACGAATAAAAGGCAAAAGCTCCAGAAAATTTGCACTACAAAGAGGAATTAAACAGGGTTATAGCCTAAGCCCCTACTATACAATATGTATATGGACAAAATACTGAAGATCTGTAAAAGAAATACACCGAAAGTTCGGATTCAAAGATCTTAGGCTCATCCAAATACAGTGCCTATTATATGCAGACGATATAATAATAGTGGGGGAAACAGAGAAGACATACAAAAGTCCTTGAACCAGTGGAACGAAACGATACAACAAATGGGAATGGAAATAAACACAGGGAAAACAAAAATAATAAAAATAAATGATGATGAAGCCAGCAAAACATCAAATGCGGAGACGACGTACTGGAACAAGTCTCGACAATAGACTACTTAGGAACGAAAATTAGCGAAGATGGGAAAATTGACGCAGAAATCCTAAACAGAACCAGAAAAAGCACGAGAATTTACTACCAACTAAACAGAACTATCCTTGGGAAAAAAGAAATTAGTGCACAAACAAAAACCAGAATCTACAACACGGTTGTAATTCCAACTATGTTGTATGGTAGCGAAACATGGCCCCTAATATCTAAACATGAGAAGAGATTAACGGCAGCTGAAATTAAATTCTTAAGGAAAATAGCGGGAAAAACTAAAAGAGATAAGTGCAAAAATAAAGACATTCAGGAAAACCTAAATCAAAAACCAATAACCCAAAGTATCGAAGAAAAACAACTAAAATGGTACGGACACGTGCAGAGGATGCCGCCGGAAACTCTGACAAAAAAAAATAACGGAATCAAGGAGGTATGGGAAGAGGCGCTCAGGTAGACCAACAACCACAATAGAAAAAAGAATCGAACAACTAGCCCGCGAACGTGGGAAAACTGTCAACAAGTTGAGGGCGATGACGGCAGGCAGAAAGGACTGGAAAAGATGGGTGGAGAACCCCCAAAAGCCGACGCCGTGAGGCAAAAGGCTATAGTAAAAGAAGAAGAAGAAGTTTTCCAGTAACTGAAAATTGAGGAAGTTGCAAGACGCTGTTTTTACAAAAATCTGTAGTGCCTTGGAATTATGCTGTGACAACTGCCAAGCCTAAGGTCACTTCGACGCAAAATTTATACTTAATTATCGTTTATATTTCATCAAACTTTATTTTACACAATTAGTAAGGTTTTTATTGGAATGTAATCATAATCTTGTTACAATAATAGAAATCTACGATGATTTCATGTAAACTTCGCGTCAAAGGGACAAGTGACATAAGGATTGGCAGTTGTCACAGCATAATTCCAAGGCACTACAGATTTTTGTCAAAACGGCGTTTTGCAACTTTCAGTTATTAGAAAACTAAAAATTAATATTGATTACATTTGTAGACACAAAATGTTTTTCTCTAGCAAAAACCTAAATGCACATTTATTTTTAAATAGTTGGGGGAAATGTTATACAATTTTGAAAATTTTACCATTGAAATAACTATGTTGCGTGATCCAATTCTAAACCCTGTATAGCAGTTCCATACAGCAACCAGATTATTCTGTAAAGGAAATAAATTGTTCTCTTTCAAATGTACATACCGCATCGCCAATTTAGGATACTCGGCATCAGTTGTTTGGGCATTCACTTTGACTCCCATAGCCGTTTCTGAAACATGTCAATAAATTGTGTCCCTCTAAACATTTTCAATTTGTAATATAGTTTAAACACTTGCATGCTACGACGTTTTTCGTATCTGCTTACCACAGAGTACATCCAGAGTACACCGACTTGTGTAGGAATAAACATCGAAAAATCCGTTTTCAATTTCTCTTCTCAATTGTTTTACCAACAAAACCGATTGTTCGTTAAACACATCGACAAATGTGTCGAGAATTTTCTGGTTGAATGTTGGCATAATAATTTTTCTATGCGCTTTCCATATCGGAACTGGAATAAGTAAACTTACAGGTAAATGTGTATTTTTATTTTAATAAATATAACCTGGGGCTGTAAATAATCCATTTCCGACCACAGGTGTTAACAAAGTATACACATCTGCTTTTTGCAACAACTTGTAGGTTGTCAGTGCTATTTGCAAATCTTTTGGTTTGGATATTGCTATGAAGAGTTTGTGCCCTAACCATATTCTGACTGGTGTCGAATACTGTTTTTCCAGTTCTAACAAGCTTTGTAGAAATTCTGAAAATTACGTTTATAAGGTATTAAAATGTCTTAAGGCATTGTTGCAAGTTTTGATCCCATGTATATGTTACGGCCAAAGTCCGAAGTTTAGTCAATTCTCGAATTGACCGTCCATTTCGCACTTTGGCCCTGGCGTGTGGCTAATGTCCGATGTACTGGAAATAACCTCACTTACTTATTCTTACAAATATTAACACATACTTGTCGTTTTACGATATCTTTTAATTTAAAATGAACGAAATATTATACGAGGGCCCAGTGGCGGACTGGGCCGGCGGGACACCGGCAGAGCTGGGTATTACTCGAATACTTAGTATTTTGAATAGTATTGAAAATACTTTTTCAGTACAGTATTCAGTAATCGAATACTTTTTTTTTTGAGTATTCTTGATTCAAAATCTTGAATACTTTATTAGTATTCACTATTCAATACTTTTTTAAGGTATTCATGAATACCGAAAGTATTCATGAATACCGGTAACCATGAATACTTTTAGTATTTATGAATTATGAATCCAAAATTGATTTTGTTTGAGTAAAATATTGTTTACTTTTTTAGGTTTGGAGAACTCATTAAAAATGTTTTGTAGGTATATTACATATTGCAAGCTCTTAACAAAGAATTATAGATTTATTTATAAATGTACCTCTAAGCAATTAATGTAAATGTGGGAGTAATTGACACTTAGACAAGATGAACAATTTAAAAAATGTATATTACTCAGAAAAATTGACATATACTACTCTGGGTTTATGGAAAAGAAATGTGTATTTATAAATATCTTCATTGTGTTCACAAAATTTTTGTAAGGTGATACCATTTTTGAAACTGATTATTTTATTATTTATAGGAATATTCACCAGTAATTGACATAGCTAAAATCGGTATGTACCAGTAAATGACATCCTTTGTGGGTATAGTTGACATCAAAGAACCATTATTTTTTAAATTAAAAATCCTTATTAAAAGTTTACAATTCTTACAGTTATTGAGTATTGAACCTTTAAATGGTGAACTAAACATATTCCTATAATAACTTTGGTATAAAATTACTATACTAAGTAAATAAACATTTTACTAAAATAACTATCCTAAACATTTGAACTGCTGAAAATTGCACTTAAAGAACAATCGTTTCCTTCTATCTGTTTGAGAAGTGGGTAGTTTCGAAATGATATTAATTATGTTACCAACAAAATATTTAACAGTTGTTTTTGTGAAAATTTTCATAATTACAAAATTATTCATAGCGAATGTATCTCTGTCTTTATTAATATTTTGTGAGTCTTCATAAAAATCATGGTATCGTTCATCGAGATTTGTTAACTCAAAACTTGTGTCCATCGTCGAGGAACCCGACTGTACCCAATCTTTTTCAGATTCGCTACTAGAACTTGCAATCTAATACGTCTTCTCCTTCTCTAGAAAGTATTGTTTTTGGCCCCATTTTTCTTTCAGTGGGGCTTTTTCCTTTGGATTTGTAAAGGAGACACTGGACACTAGGTTTTTTAGCTGCAGTAGCTACAAGCATTCCAAGTCGAACATCCTCTAGAGCATTTTTTATATCTTCTTCAGGTTATGCTAACATTTTACCTTTGATGGGAGGCATATCCACTTAGGTTAAAATCTTTTTCCAAGCAAGAGTTTAAACGCACCAATAATTGACAGCCATGTCAACTACTGGTAAACATAAGAGATATGATCACCAGTAGTTGACATACTAATACCATGATCAAAAATAACCGCTACACTAATACTTGCAAGTTTAAAACACTACATAATAACCAGTAACAACATGTAACAACACAATTATCTATATTAATGTGTTCAAGAAAATAAAAATCACTTCAACAACTTTACTTATCTCCTTTAAATCGAATAGAAAAATTTAATATATCTGAATGCTCACAACTTTTTACGAGAAAGATTATGTCATGTCAAAATGAATGTTCTCAGTGTTGTCAGGATATCAACAAACAAAAGTAAAGTACAAAATTACCAGATGGCACTAAACGTGTGGATGTAACAACAACCGAACTGTCTTTATAATGATTTAAAAACTAACATGTCAACTACTACATCGGTGTCAATTATACCCAAATTTACCTTATATATGTTTTATTTATTTATTTAAATTCATTTACTTTTACTTTATTTTTCTTTGTTACAATAAATCTTGGTTAACCTATTAGTTGCAGAATGTCTCCAGCTAGTTATAAATTTTTGCCATAGCTTTCTCTTCATGTATTCATTTTTAATTTCCTAATAATTGTCTAAGCCAGATAGTGTAATCAAAATTTTGTTATATGTACCTACTAGTAAATATGTTTTGTTTGTTGTTTAAATATAACCAATTTAGAAATGTTTTGTTTTACTTTGGTATTCAGTATTCAATATTCAGAAAATAGTATTGAATACTTTACCGAATAATTTTTTTTAGTTGGTATTCAGTATTCAAAATTGGTTGATTATTTTCGGATATTTAGTATTCAGTATTTGAATACTTTTTTGTCGGTATTCAGTATTCAGTATTTAACTACTTTTTCGGTATTCATACCCAGCTCTGGACACCGGGAGGAATCCCGGTGGGCCGGTCGCTCTGAAGCCGCGACCCACAGTACTCTTATTATGATTTTTATGAAAAAATTGTGCAATATTATTATTTCGGATAGTAATAAATAAAGAATAAGTTACAACATCGCATAATTTTTATACCCCTGGCCCTCCCAAGCTTTATAAGCTGACTACGTCTCCGATTTGTGTCTCTGCTATGTCCGACGTATTCTTTAAATTTCACCGTCCGGGCTGTGTTTTTGAGCACCAAGTGATATTGATATTATACCTTACTAGAATTTTAGTTTTAATATCTTAGTAATTAATAAACAATTATTAAACTTAATAAATGCAGACTGATTCTTTACATTCATCGTGAGATTGTGCGATTATTCTGGTTACAAGTTGTTGCTTTCGAACATCCTCGCTCATCGGTGAGTAGCACCTTATAAGACTTATAAATTGTAATTTTAAGGACACTATGTAATTTATTTATAGCTTCTGATGAAGGATCAAATAAAGATCCGAAATATTTAGCTGATGTAAAGAGTTTTCTTTATAAACCTAAGGACCATTATCCCGTCATTCTACTCAAACTACTACATGGTCGTAATTCTTGGTTAATTCTGGTTATAGTTTTTAATTAAAGAAAAATGGAAAAAATAAAATGTGCTCAAAAAGAGAAAGAGAAAAGGCAAAAAGTACTTCACGAAGCTGCTAAAAAAGTTTCCAGTTAAGTGATATGTTTGCTTTAACTTCTAAAGTTAGTGCACCTGAATTTAGGGATTGTAATACCGGTAAACCGGTTTACCGGTAAATCGCAAAAAATGCTCTTCAAATTTTACCGGTAATTTGCCAGTTTTTTACCGGTAATTCCGGTAATTTTACAATGTCTTTCTAATCATGATAAAAATCTAAATCAAATAATCGAAAAAAAAATGACATATTTTCAAAGAGAAAAATAAGGGGAAAACATACAAATGGCATATGATTGTTTACTCACTACTCGACCAACAAATGTAGTAGAAGCCGAAAGAGCTTTTTCCGCGGCGGGATTATTTTGTACAAAAATTAGGTCGCAATTAGGAGACGATAAAGATAAATTATGTTTTCTACGTGCTTATTTTTTAAGAAAAGTTTAAAATAAAAAATACTGTTAATAATTTAAGAAGATATTTTATGTTATATCATTTTATATTTTATGTTCAGAATAGTTTTATTTTCATGTGTTTTTTGTAATGCTGGATTATATTTTTTGTAATATTTTTATTTTATATATTACATATTGTTATTTTATATTGTATTATATAAATATTACATACAAAAATATTACGTTGATGGCTGTTAACTAATATATTGTATGAAACTGATTGGGATAGTTTAGGCTTCAACTATCTCAATCAGTTCCATAATAAATAAATGTATATAAATATATTTATTTTTAGTATGGTTTTCGGAGTTTATCCGGGTAATATTTAAATTGGCTCGACGTTTCGGCAAGCTCTCACTATAGGGGAGACGCGGATAAACTTTGAAAACTATATTAAAAATGTTAGTAACCGCAAATATCTAAAAAGAAACAATATAATATAAATATATATAATAATATGGTTTACCGGTAAACCGGTTTTAATTGACAGTTTTATCGAATTACCGGTAATTCAAAAAGGCGGTAAATTTACAATCCCTACACCTGATGTTGAAAAATCTAACATCGATCAAGATTTGCATTCATCAAATTCGACAAACGAAGACAATATAATCTGCCCCGTTGAAGCAGACAAAATTGAAACGTCGATTATCAACGCAAAGTCTAGATGTTGTAAAACTAATTGGAAAAAGGGGTTTAGCTTTTCGGGATCACAGATCGGAATCTGCTAATTCATTCTCATTAGAGAACAATGAGACTGAACATGGAAATTTTTTAGAAATAATTGTATTATTATCTAAACATGACAACATTTTAAAATTAATTTTTTTTGGGTTATTAATTTTTAGGTGGGCCGGTCTAGCAGATTTTTCCCGGACCGGTTGAATTTCCCAATCCGCTACTGCGAGGGCCAAACTTCATTTATTGATAATGAATAACACTGTTAAGGTTTCACTTCCGCTTTATTGCAAACTTTTGGTTTGAGGTATAAATCCCTTTCTACAGTGTGTCCAGAATTCGATGTTCACCATGGATAATTTTTAAACCGTAATAGATACAAGGTCGGTCAAATGGAACAAAAATTGCCTGCTTCATAGAGCAAAACAGCGATGCTTTTGTTTTTGAAAAAAAATTCAATGCTAATTTGATATTCATAAAAAAACAAAACTGTGACATTTTTGTACATGAATTCATCTCAGTTGCCATAAGCTATAGATAAAAAAGTTTTAAACAAAAGAGGTAGATATTTTTGATCGCTATAAAATGGCAACAATTTTTTTTTTCATATTGCCTATTTTACGAGATACAGCATTAACTTGCACTTTTTTAAATGCAAACCATAATTGATTTTGGTGTCTGGTATTCCTGATAAATTCCCAAAATGACAAGGACAAAACCGCTCACGGCAAATCAAAATGTTCTGCCGTAAAACGGTAATTTTCGATGATAGTAAAACACGTTTGAACGTCTAAAGTTAAAAAAAAATATCCGTATTTTGTATTTCCCCACACTGTTTTGTGTCAATCTCTGTTTGCTTTTGGCAACCCTTATTGAGAGGGCCGGCAAACTCCGCTCCAAGCGGCACAAACTCTAACTACGCCACTGTATTCATGAAATAATTCTACATCAACAAAAATATTAATTTCGTAAGACGGTATTGTTGACATTATGTGAAATCTACATCTTAAAGAAATCCGTTGTAAACATCTTCGTATCTGCAAGGACATAATATTTTGTAACACATCTAAGTAAAAGCCTTTATTTGTAAGTGCAATTATTTAAATATTACATCAATTGATTGTAAGTGGAATTTATTCATTGGATGAATCTATTCCTAACCATTGTGTAGTAAAACCGGGTTAGTCAAACTCCATGAAAATTAAAAGTTGCATTCCATTTAAAAAAATTGATTTATTCGTGTTTAAAATTCGGCTACACGGAACGACGAAAACACAAACACCCTGTGTATTATTTAAAAAGTTTAATAGTTCAGAAGGCACTATAAGAGTATTGTTAACAAAACTACCAAATTATTTATCACTGACGTTGTTAAATCGCTAAATATGAATATTTTGCTAAAGATCTGTAACTGTCAACATTTTTAAAAAAACGTAAATAATTCAAAACCTATAGATTGTACATAAAACCTGTTACATTTATTAAAGAGAATGCAATTTGGAATCTAAAAAAAAAAAGATATACAGGGTGTTGTATTTAAAGTAAGAAAGCTACGCATCGGTGCGCGGAAACCAAACACTCTGTATAACTGTAAATAATTTTAGATTATGTATCCTATGATCTCCAACAAATTGTGTACCTACTAAAACTTTTTTTTCTATTTTGAATAATAAAGCAAGTATAAAAGAAATACGCACTAGGTGGGCACTCTGTATACAGGGTGGTCCACATAGAAGGGTCACTATTGGGATATCGTAGACGGTAAGAACTACATAGATGTTTAAGTGTGACAAATTGTTTCCATTTCTAAGATCTATTCACTGATGCTTTAATGTATTAAAATCAGGGTTGAGCAGATTTAAATCAATTGATTTAAATTACGAATTAAATCAAGTGATTTTTTAAAAAAAAATTATCAATTTAAATCACAGATTATATGAGTACAATATAATAAAACAAAATTGTATTACTATTAGTAATTAAATACACGAAATGGTGAATAAACCATATCAATTTGCTCTTGTAAAGTAATATTCATTGTAGAAATGCAATAATTCAAAAAATAAATGACAAGTTTTTGACGTTAGCGAAGTGAACAGTCAGGTTTTTCAATTTCCACGGCACTCTATTGCTTCAATAACGATTTGAAGAAAAATGTCGAATATCTCGAAAAGTATGAGTTTTGGGTATAGGACATACTAAACAAAATATGAAGCTCTTTTTTAAAGACGAATTCGATGACATAAAAAAATACAGGGGTTTGCATTTGAAAAAATCGAGTTAGGAGCTTTGGAAAATCATGGAAGCTGCCACCTATTTATAAACACCCCTATGTGTGATTCAAATTATTTCATATCGAGCGAACAGAGAACTCTGTACTTCAAAATAACTTCAGGAGAATTTTTTAAATAAAGACTTAAGACCTTGAATAATTTAGAAAAATATATTTTTTTTTAAACGACGTATAAAAACCTGTAGTATTTTATATTGATGCAAAGCTAAAATTAAGGCGGTCAAAAATATTAAATAAAAAATTGGGTGTTGTATTTTAAATATAAAAGTTGCTATTAGTTCCAGAAAGGTGACTCACCCTGTATATTTGAAAATATTTTTATCGTGCTCGGAAAAAAAAACTGTTAGAAATGGCGTTTGAGTCAACTTTCTATATCAAACCGTTTAGCCACTAATGACTCACCCTGTATATAATTAATTAAACATCACCATTTAGCACTGAATTTTTCAAAGTTCTTAATCATTATATTTAATTTTTCATTTTGACAAAAATTCACAAATGAATTAAATATATTGGTTATTAAATATATTAGCACAAAACAGAAATAGCATGTGAATATGTCACAAAATTCGATTATATGGTACATTTGATTTAAATCAAAAAAATCTGATTTAAATCAAATAAATCTGATTTAAATCAAATAAATCGATTTTTTTGATTTTTAAAAAAAAAACATGATTTTTATCCACCCTGATAAAATGGTTTCATGGCACGCTAGATAATAAACAAAAATCAAAATGGGCTTTTGTTTAGATTGTTTATTATTTAGTTATACTTGATGAAAAAATTGTAGATTTTTTTGCGCAATGTTAAAGGAAACCATTCATTTGTTTCAAAATTGTTTAAATGCATGGCACTCTTTAGCTTTATAAGCACTTTTTGATGGATTTATTGTCTTGAGCTAAATAAAAAAATAAATACATCAAACCGTATATTATTGAAAAGATGGAAAAATGCCTTTTCATGAGGTCATAGTAAACCATGGTTTCCATTTAAAAAAATGCAAGTTTGTAATTTATCTAAGAATTTAAACAATCTTAAAACAAATGAATGTTTTCATTTTACAGTGCCTAAAAAAATCAACAACTTTTTCCCCAAAAATATTTTCGTACCATCAAGTATAACCGAGTTATTATTAAAAAATCCATTTTGAATTTTGTTCATTATCTAGCTAGAGTGCCATGGAACTTTTTTAAAACATTAAAGTAACACTAAATAGGTCTCAGAAAGAGGAACAACTTGTCTTATTTAAACTTTTTTGTAGCTCGTTTACGAGATCCCAATAGTGGCCCTTCTATGTGGACCACCCAGTATATTATAGAATTCATCAAGTTTTACAAACGCAGAGATAAACACATATTTATCGCTTACGGCTAGTATCTCCCAAAAACTTCAAAGAATTTCCGATGATTGGAAGTGGAGTAGGGCCAGGAATTTTCGCAGCCAGCTCATATAATTTTCTTCTTTTCCAGTGATACTGGATGAGCCATATAACAGCAATGCACAATAGTGCTGCAAGTAGCGTCTCAGAAATATTAATTTCTTTACTCAACACAGAGTACTTTACTGGTATGGCTAGTAACGGTGTGGTCATTTTCACTTTTCTAAAATTTAACAAAATTGAAATAACACTAACGTGTAACCAAAAGAAAATACTAAACTACGCTTTTTGATTAAGGGCCTGAAGTTTTATTGAATTAAGCTCCAATCAAAATTACTTATTTTTTTAAATATTTTTTGTCCAAGTGCAAACCCAGTTTCAAGACTTCCGTCTCTTCATTAGTTGCAGTTTGCTGTCTTATTTACCATATTAAAAAGTGAACAACTTTTTGTCGTTCTGTTCCAGATACACCAAAATTACTCTAATGCTAGACACTTTACAGTGGCTTAGTATTAAACAACGAATAATTTCTAATAGGATTATTTTCATTTTCAAGATTATAAATAACCTGCTTCCAAATTCTTTATTAAAATATACCGGGTGTAAATGAAGTGTGGTACACCCCCCTTTTTTCTTTAGTTTTGATTTTAAATAAATAAAATATTAGATATATGATATCCCGAAGCCATGTGGATACAACTGCACCATTTTGGTTAATTTTTATAACCCCAAATAATTCTTTAAACAAATTTTAATTTTTTATTAAGTGTGCCTACTTATCTACACCTAAAAAATAATTTGGGATAAAATCCAATATTTTGTTTGTAAGAAAATTCAACAATTAAGTCAACAAAGCAATATTTCCTTACTGTTAACTTCCTGTCGAGACACATATTCCTGAATAATTTTTCAACCGCTTGAGATATTGACTTGAAATTTTCAGGATATGTTTATCATGCTTATCTACAACAACAAAATAATTTAGGATACGATCTAATATTTTGTTTGTAAGAAAGTTCAACAACCAAGTCAACAAAGAAAGATTTCCTTACTGTTAACCTCCTTTCGAGACTAATATTCCTGAATACATTTTTAACCGCTGGAGATATTGACTTGAAATTTTCAGGATATGTTTACAATGCTTATCTACAACGAAAAAATAATTTAGGATACGATGCAATATTTTGCTTGTAAGAAAGTTCAACAACCAAGTCAACAAAGCAAAATATCCTTACTGTTAACCTCCTTTCGAGACACATCTTCCTGAATAATTTTATAACCGCTTGAGATATTGACTTGAAATTTTCAGGAAATGTTTATCATGCTTATCTTCAACGAAAAAATAATTTAGGATACGATCCAATATTTTGTTTGTAAGAAAGTTCAACAATTAAGTCAACAAAGAAAAATTTCCTTACTGTTAACCTCCTTTCCAGACTCATATTCCTGAATAATTTTTTAACCGCTTAAGATATTGACTTGAAATTTTAAGGATATGTTTACAATGCTCATCTACAACGAAAAAATAATTTAGGATACGATCCAATATTTTGTTTGTAAGAAAGTTCAACAACTAAGTCAAGAAAGCAAAATTTCCTTACTGTTAACCTCCTTTCGAGACACATCTTCCTGAATAATTTTTCAACCGCTTGAGATATTGACTTGAAATTTTCAAGATATGTTTATCATGCTTATCTTCAACGAAAAAATAATTTAGGATACGATCTAATATTTTGTTTGTAAGAAAGTTCAACAATTAAGTCAACAAAGAAAAATTTCCTTACTGTTAACCTCCTTTCCAGACTCATATTCCTGAATAATTTTTTAACCGCTTAAGATATTGACTTGAAATTTTCAGGATATGTTTATCATGCTTATCTTCAACGAAAAAATAATTTAGGATACGATCCAATATTTTGTTTGTAAGGAAGTTCAACAATTAAGTCAACAAAGAAAGATTTCCTTACTGTTAACCTCCTTTCGAGACACATCTTCCTGAATCATTTATCAACCGCTTGAGATATTGACTTGAAATTTTCAGGATATGTTTATCATGCTTATCTTCAACAAAAAAATAATTTAGGATACGATCCAATATTTTGTTTGTAAGAAAGTTCAACAATTAAGTCAACAAAGAAAAATTTCCTTACTGTTAACTTCCTTTCGAGACACATCTTCCTGAATCATTTATCAACCGCTTGAGATATTGACTTGAAATTTTCAGGATATGTTTATCATGCTTATCTTCAACGAAAAAATAATTTAGGATACGATCCAATATTTTGTTTGTAAGAAAGTTCAACAATTAAGTCAACAAAGAAAAATTTCCTTACTGTTACCTTCCGTTCGAGACTCATATTCCTGAACAAATTTTTAACCGCTTAAGATATTAACTTGAAATTTTGAGGATATGTTTACAATGCTCATCTACAACGAAAAAATAATTTAGGATACGATCCAATTTTTTGTTTGTAAAAAAGTTCAACAATTAAGTCAACAAAGAAAAATTTCTTTACTGTTAACCTCCTTTCGAGACACATCTTCCTGAATAATTTTTCAACCGCTTGAGATATTGACTTGAAATTTTCAGGATATGTTTATCAGGCTTATCTTCAACGAAAAAATAATTTAGGATACGATCCAATATTTTGTTTGTAAGAAAGTTCAACAATTAAGTCAACAAAGAAAAATTTCCTTACTGTTAACCTCCTTTCCAGACTCATATTCCTGAATAATTTTTTAACCGCTTAAGATATTGACTTGAAATTTTGAGAATATGTTTACAATGCTTATTTTCAACGAAAAAATAATTTAGGATACGATCCAATATTTTGTTTGTAAGAAAGTTCAACAATTAAGTCAACAAAGAAAAATTTCCTTACTGTTACCTTCCGTTCGAGACTCATATTCCTGAACAAATTTTTAACCGCTTAAGATATTAACTTGAAATTTTGAGGATATGTTTACAATGCTCATCTACAACGAAAAAATAATTTAGGACACGATCCAATTTTTTGTTTGTAAAAAAGTTCAACAATTAAGTCAACAAAGAAAAATTTCTTTACTGTTAACCTCCTTTCGAGACACATCTTCCTGAATAATTTTTCAACCGCTTGAGATATTGACTTGAAATTTTCAGGATATGTTTATCAGGCTTATCTTCAACGAAAAAATAATTTAGGATACGATCCAATATTTTGTTTGTAAGAAAGTTCAACAATTAAGTCAACAAAGAAAAATTTCCTTACTGTTAACCTCCTTTCCAGACTCATATTCCTGAATAATTTTTTAACCGCTTAAGATATTGACTTGAAATTTTTAGGATATGTTTACAATGCTTATCGTCAACGAAAAAATAATTTAGGATACGATCCAATATTTTGTTTGTAAGAAAGTTCAACAATTAAGTCAACAAAGAAAAATTTCCTTATTGTTAACTTCCTTTCCAGACTCATATTCCTGAACAAATTTTTACCCGCTTAAGATATTGACTTGAAATTTTGAGGATATGTTTACAATGCTTATCTACAACGAAAAAATAATTTAGGATACGATCCAATATTTTGTTTGTAAAAAAGTTCAACAATTAAGTCAACAAAGAAAGATTTCTTTACTGTTAACCTCCTTTCGAGACACATCTTCCTGAATAATTTTTCAACCGCTTGAGATATTGACTTGAAATTTTCAAGATATGTTTATCATGCTTATCTTCAACAAAAAAATAATTTAGGATACGATCCAATATTTGGTTTGTAAGAAAGTTCAACAACTAAGTCAAGAAAGCAAAATTTCCTTACTGTTAACCTCCTTTCGAGACACATCTTCCTGAATAATTTTTCAACCGCTTGAGATATTGACTTGAAATTTTTAGGAAATGTTTATCATGCTTATCTTCAACGAAAAAATAATTTAGGATACGATCCAATATTTTGTTTGTAAAAAAGTTCAACAATTAAGTCAACAAAGAAAGATTTCTTTACTGTTAACCTCATTTCGAGACACATCTTCCTGAATAATTTTTCAACCGCTTGAGATATTGACTTGAAATTTTGAGGATATGTTTATCATGCTTATCTTCAACGAAAAAATAATTTGGGATACGATCCAATATTTTGTTTGTAAGAAAGTTCAACAATTAAGTCAACAAAGAAAAATTTCCTTACTGTTAACCTCCTTTCCAGACTCATATTCCTGAATAATTTTTTAACCGCTTAAGATATTGACTTGAAATTTTTAGGATATGTTTACAATGCTTATCTACAACGAAAAAATAATTTAGGATACGATCCAATATTTTGTTTGTAAGAAAGTTCAACAACTAAGTCAAGAAAGCAAAATTTCCTTACTGTTAACCTCCTTTCGAGACACATCTTCCTGAATAATTTTTCAACCGCTTAAGATATTGACTTGAATTTTTTAGGAAATGTTTATCATGCATATCTTCAACGAAAAAATAATTTAGGATACTATCCAATATTTTGTTTGTAAAAAAGTTCAACAATTAAGTCAACAAAGAAAGATTTCTTTACTTTTAACCTCCTTTCGAGACACATCTTCCTGAATAATTTTTCAACCGCTTGAGATATTGACTTGAAATTTTCAGGATATGTTTATCATGCTTATCTTCAACGAAAAAATAATTTAGGATACGATCCAATATTTTGTTTGTAAGAAAGTTCAACAATTAAGTCAACAAAGCAAAATTTCCTTATACTGTTAACGTGTTAACCTCCTTTCGAGACACATCTTCCTGAATAATTTTTCAACCGCTTGAGATATTGACTTGAAATTTTTAGGATATGTTTATTATGCTTATCTTCAACGAAAAAATAATTTAGGATACGATCCAATATTTTGTTTGTAAGAAAGTTCAACAACCAAGTCAACAAAGAAAAATTTCCTTACTGTTACCCTTCTTTTGAGACTCATATTCCTGAATAAATTTTTCAACCGCTTGAGTTATTGACTTGAAATTTTGAGGATTTGTTTATCATGCTTATCTTCAACGAAAAAATAATTTAGGATACGATCCAATATTTTGTTTGTAAGAAAGTTCAACAATTAAGTCAACAAAGAAAGATTTCCTTACTATCAACCTCCTTTCGAGACACATTCCTAAATAATTTTTTAACCGCTTGAGATATTGACTTGAAATTTTGAGGATATGTTTACAATGCCTATCTACAACAAAAAAATAATTTAGGATACGATCCAATATTTTGTTTGTAAGAAAGTTCAACAACCAAGTCAACAAAGAAAAATTTCCTTACTGTTACCCTTCTTTTGAGACTCATATTCCTGAATAAATTTTTCAACCGCTTGAGTTATTGACTTGAAATTTTCAGGATATGTTTATCATGCTTATCTTCAAAGAAAAAATAATTTAGGATACGATCCAATATTTTGTTTGTAAGAAACTTCAACAATTAATTCAACAAAGCAAAATTTCCTTACTGTTAACTTCCGTTCGAGACACATATTCCTGAATAATTTTTCAACCGCTTGAGTTATTGACTTGAAATTTTCAGGATATGTTTATCATGCTTATCTTCAACGAAAAAATAATTTAGGATACGATCCAATATTTTGTTTGTAAGAAACTTCAACAATTAATTCAACAAAGCAAAATTTCCTTACTGTTAACTTCCGTTCGAGACACATATTCCTGAATAATTTTTCAACCGCTTGAGTTATTGACTTGAAATTTTCAGGATATGTTTATCATGCTTATCTTCAACGAAAAAATAATTTAGGATACGATCCAATATTTTGTTTGTAAGAAACTTCAACAATTAATTCAACAAAGCAAAATTTCCTTACTGTTAACTTCCGTTCGAGACATATATTCCTGAATAATTTTTCAACCGCTTGAGTTATTGACTTGAAATTTTCAGGATATGTTTATCATGCTTATCTTCAACGAAAAAATATTTTAGGATACGATCCAATATTTTGTTTGTAAGAAACTTCAACAATTAATTCAACAAAGCAAAATTTCCTTACTGGCAACCTCCTTTCGAGACACATATTTCTGAATAATTTTTCAACCACTTGAGATATTGTAAAAAAAAATTTAGGATATGTTTATCATGCTTATCTACAACAACAAAAAATTTAGGATACGATCCAATATTTTGTTTGTAAGAAAGTTCAACAACCAAGTCAACAAAGCAAAATTTTTTTACTGTTAACCTCCTTTTGAGACTCATATTCCAGAATGAAGTTTTAACCGCTTGAGATATTGACTTGAAATTTTCAGGATATGTTTACAATGCATATATACAACGAAAAAATAATTTAGGATACGATCCAATATTTTGTTTGTAAGAAAGTTCAACAACTAAATCAACAAAGCAAAATTTCCTTACTGTTAACCTCCTTTCGACACACATATTCCTGAATAATTTTTCAACCGCTTGAGATATTGACTTGAAATTTTTAGGATATGTTTATCATGCTTATCTACAACGAAAAATGAATTTAGGATACGATCCAATATTTTGTTTGTAAGAAACTTCAAGATGGCATCATTCAATTTAGCATGTTTGAAAAAGTCGCGGATACGTGAAGTTGGCCGCGAATTCTTTAAAATGTGTGTAACTTTTTTATTATAAGGGCGCTAATTTTTTAAAAATACTGCGTGAATTGTCGCTAATTAAGCGCTAATTAATGGAATAAAGAAAAATTGCACTTTTGAAAAAGTCGCGGTCACCTTCACGCACCTAGATTTATTAGGAGATTCTGTTAATTACAGTACACTGTGCATAACTGCAACAAAACAAATCATTCAAAACAAAAACAAAGGTGTTATGGTAGATAGTTGTGGAAACAAACAAATGCTTGTTTAAGTGTTTGAATGTCATTGCGGTGGTGAAAAAATTGTTACACAATCATTAAATTAAAACTTATTATTAATTTCAATTTATTTAAAATTAATTATTAACAATATTGGTGCTGCAAAATGAAACGTTAGTCTTACACTCGTACGGAACCAGTGGATATACTATCAATAATTGGTGAATGCGGAAAAAATGCTAAGGTACCGAAACGTACCCTGATCGTCATCATCCTGCTGTAAATTATTTTAACAGAATTGAACACCAATTAAATCAGAATTTAAAAACGAATCTAATTATGTAAAAATGATTAGACTTTTTAATTAAATGTCTATAGCAGTTAAACATAAAACAACGATAATTTGTTTTGTTGCAGTTATGCACAGTGTACTGCGATTAACAGGATCTTCACAATAATTTGAAGTTTTTGAAGCAGACTCTTAATAAAAATACGAATTATTGGTATCGATGAATTCGTTAGAAGATGCTCCATTTAAATAAACGCGTGTACCACCACAGTTCCATTTAAAAAAATTGACTTTTTGTCCAAAAACCGCAACCTTTAAGGCTGATTAAAGTAACCTAAATGTCATTTAAAATTTACAAAAATGTTTTTTGGACAGTTGTTGACAAAATAAAAATCAATTTATGCATGTCACGGCACACTTAATAAAAAACTAAATTTTGTTTAAAAAATCGTTTGAGGTTATAAAAATTAACCAAATAAGTGCAGTTGTGTCCATAATTGCTTCCTCTTTGTAAAAATGTAAAAATATACAGGGTGTTCCATTTAAAACAACAAAGTTAGGGTCATATTCGGCGAAACCGGAAGTGAAACAATTGTGTGCATGTGCTCAAAAAGCCCGTTTGTTTTGCACATATATGTCTAAAATTTCATTTTTCTAAAATCCAAACTAAAGAAAAAAAGGGGGTATACCACATTTCATTTACACCCGCTATAACCCTTAATTCTGATATTCATAATTATCCGACTAGAAACTGTAAAGACTTTAAATTGCCATTCAGGACGCGAAATTACACTCAAAATTCTCTTTTTTATAAAGGATTGAAATTTTATAACGATCTCACAAGCAAACTAAAAAGTGAAACTAATATTGTAAGGTTTAGACGTAAGCTAAGTAGTTATACTATTAAGGGAAAGTTTTAATTTTTATATATTTATATATGTACATGTTATAAAATGTAAACATAATTAGCAATTTGCTAAATAAATTACATTATTATTAGATATTATTATTATTACTATTAATATTGAAATGTTATTTCATACTGGGAAAGTTTGATTTCTGTTTGTTGAAAATTATTCAGTATCGTCACATATAAAACGAAAAACTCTCTTACCTTTTATTCAATACACGGATTTTTATTGGTATTTAAAAAACTTATTATTAAAAATTGGCACCTGACTTGTTCGACGTACGATTGCAGATAAATTGAGCACATCCCTTCTAGACAATTTTAAAAGAAGGAGTCACATACATACATTTGGAGGACATCTCAACCTAAATAATTGGTCACCATTAGTTTTAATTAATTCTGCATACTCTTTTTCTTCAACAAAAAAAAACCGCTATCACTTAATTATTTATTTA
Organism: Elmis aenea; assembly: GCA_947652605.1. NCBI lineage: Eukaryota > Metazoa > Arthropoda > Insecta > Coleoptera > Elmidae > Elmis > Elmis aenea. The sequence goes on along the minus strand of OX393583.1, from coordinate 9,434,019 downwards.
TCTACGAGCGTAAAGGTTTTTGTTATTTGTTTGAAAGAAAAACAGAAATACGTTTTCAGTTAATTTTATAGCTACAACAACAACAAAATAATTCAAAGAAAAATACGTTAATATTACCTTGTCCGACTTAAACTGTCCTTTTTTTAAATTTATTTTTACAATTAGCTTCAAAAATACAGTGGTTTTTCTAAATAGATAGTAAAGAATACTTGATGTTTTTGAAAGAACTTTTGTTTAAAATTGTCGAGAAAAAATTTAATTACTCGAAAACGGTTTGGTTCATGCCTATATGACGTTTCACATTTTATAAAGTACGTTTAAAGAGTAATCTAAAAATGTAATAATATACAGGGTGTTCTATCTAAAATTACTAGGTTGGTTGCCATAGCAAATAAATCGGGTATTTTACTTAAAATTTCAATGTTTGGGTCCGTTTCCGGTTAAACCTGAAGTCGTGTTGCCACCTCAATAGTCGCATCATATCAGGAAAGTATAATAACTACCAGATACTAAATTACATTTCAGTTTCTTTAACAGCATTCTAAATATTAGCCTAATCGATACTTCTACCCAGTTTTGTAGAATATAGCATTTTTATCTTTATTTTTTATAATATATCAAAAATATTACTATATCAACCCATTAAATCGAGCTATTTTTCGCAAATAAATTTTCTAATGATGCCAGAAAATCAAATACAAAAACCTTCTATAACTAAAAATATGCTTGCACAATCAAATATAAATTAGTATAACTCATTTACAAAAAGGTATGCAATATTTTAATACATTACTTGAGTAAATACTTATGCACTTGTTTAAACATATGAGAGAATACTTGGCATAGTTTAAAACGACTAGTGTTTGTATAAATATGTGCAACAGCTTCAGTGCCAATCACAAATACGTTAAGGCATTGAGAACTTAAAGTTTATGAATGTACAATGTACAGGGGCGGACTGGCCCGCCGGGCAACCGGGCAAATGCCCGGTGGGCCGATGGGTTCAAGGGCCGATGTCGGTGGCGTTAACACAAAATAATTTCCAAATCTAAATGAATTTTTCTACTACTATATAATCAGCTTTATTTTACCAACTTAATTAAAAAAATGCCGGGTGTTAGTGTTATTTTTAGTGACTGTTTACGTCAGCGCATAAATAAAAAACCCAGGTGTACGGTCGATGTCTGCTGAGACTGTTGACAGCATTTGGGGAGGCTACAGGCTACCAATACAAGTTTCTTTATTTTTTGTTCAGTGTGAAAATTGAAGACAGATTAAAACCAAGTAAGTTTCGTTGTTAAATTATAAATGATATAAGCTGAAGTTAGACTGGACACGTATCACTAAATTTTTTAAAGATTATTGTGTTGAATAAATTTTGGACATTATACGCATGCAGCATAAACTGCATTATTATTATATTATCCAAAATTTGTATCATTAATATGTACTTAATTAATTAAATGACTGTGAATATACATATATTTACTTGGCTATTTTTAATTTTCTACTTATTTATAATTAATTATTAAATACATTTGTTTGGATACAAATTTCAATACGTACAGGGTGGCCTATTTTCGATGCCCATACAGAGTATCTCGGTTATTATCCAAGATAGAAAAAAACTAAGTACGTAGTCTCGATTTATTTTTCGAGAGAAATTCATTACCGTAAACAGGTTTTTGATATCTTTTTTAATTTTCGAAATATAGCCAAAAACAGATTTTTGGCAATTTTCAAAAATGTTAAATATCTTGCTTAAACGAAAAGATAGAGAAAAACTTTAAAGACATTTTTGGCATGGTTTTTTGTTCTTAATAAGATGGCGATATTCAATTTGTTTTTAATCATATAAATACCGATATATTACACCCAACTTTCTTATTTTAAATAGCAACCATAAGCAAATTATATATTTTTGAAAAGCACAAATAATAAACTTTCGATTGATATCAAAGCCAACTATGGTTGCCATTTAATATAAGAAAGTTAGGCGTATTATATCAATATTTGTATGAACAAAAAAAAAAATGAACATCGCTATCTTATTAAGGACAAAAAACCATGCAAAAAATGTCCTTAAAGTTTTTCTCTATCTTGTCGTTTAAGCGAGATATTTAACATTTTTGAAAATACCAAAAATGGTGTTAGCTATATTTCGAGTATGAAAAAAGATATCATAAGTGTTAAATATCTCGCTTAAACAAAAAGATAGAGAAAAACTTAAAAGATATTTTTTGCATAGTTTATTATCGTTAATAAAATAGCAATGCCCAATTTTTTTTACCCATACCAATATTGATATATTACACCTAACTTTCTTATTTTAAATGGCAACCATAGTTGGCTTTGACATCAATCGTAGACTCATTTTTTGCATTTTTCAAAAATATATAATTTGCCTATGGTTGCTATTTAAAATAAGAACGTTAGGTGTAATATATCAATATTCGTATGAGTAAAAAAAAATTCAATATAGCTATCTTATCAAGGACAAAAAACGATGCATAAAATGTCTAAATTTTTTCTTTATCTTCTCGTTTAAGCGAGATATTTAACATTTTTGAAAAGTGCCAAAAATCGGTTTTTGGCTGTACATATTTCGAAAATTAAAAAAGATATCAAAAATCTGTTTACGGCAATAAATTTCTCTCGAAAAAAGAAATCGAGACTACGTACTTAGTTTTTTTCAACCGAAATACCCTGTATAGGCATCGAAAATAAGCCACCCTGTACAGTCTACAGGTAATACCTCTAAATTACACTATGGGTGGTTTCGACACCGTTATTGTAAGTTGAAAAGCGTAAGTTAGGGTACATTTTTTATACGTGATTTTCTTATGCGAATCCAATAACTTACTGGCAACCTTTAAGCAAATTTAATCTCGAAAACGCGGGGAGGGGCAAAAACAATCAATGCCATAAAAACGATATCGCGAAAGTTTATTTTACCTATGTGGGCCGATTTTGGAGAAATTGCCCGGTCAGTTATATGCACCCAGTCCGCCCCTGACAATGTACATAGTTTGTTGTTAACTGAAATAATAATTCCTTTAATATAGGACTAAGGTAAAAAAAAAATTACTTTGGCAACAGTAGTAAATGGTTTGAAATTGAATAGTCTTTTTTGCATTATTGTTCCACTTGTCTTCTCCGTGCTTCTTAATTTGTGTTGTATATACATGACCTCTTTTACCAATTCTTCCATTGTGGTCTCCTGCTACAAATATGCAGCCTTTATCAGTTTCTACCGATATATTTATGTCTTCCCGAAATTTGGGAGAAATTACTCTACTAAACACAACAATGAACTTATTTTAACAAGTAATTTAACAGAGACTACGTAAGAAAATTGAACCAACACTAAAAGAAACGCAAAGTGGATTCCGGAAAAGCAGAAGTACTCGATATCACGTGTTTACATTAAAAGAAATCATATGTAGAAATTTGGCAAGATCAAAAACGACTTACCTAGCTTTTTTCGACATGGAAAAGGCGTTTGATTTAACTTTAGTGAGTGAGTCCCACTTGTTTCCTAAGGTTACATCTGATCGCCACCGCCACCGCGTCGGTCTGTGGAGACCTTTAATATATCAAAATGCGCCCTCGCAGATGATATAGCTAACATAGCAGGAAGTCAAAGGGAACTAGAAGAAAACTTAAATATCTGGAACCAAGTATTAACGGAAAATGGAATGAAAATGAACAAAAATAAAACTAAAATCATGGTAGTATCAAACGAAAAAGACGTAATACAAATTAGAGTGAATGGAGAACTGATAGAACAAGTTAGCAGCTTTCAATATTTGGGCATTATGTTAGATGAATCAGGAAAACAAGATATTGAACTGAATAATAGAATACAAAAGGCTAATAGAGTGTATAATGCACTGAGCAAAGGACTCATAACAAAGGAGAAATCTCAAAAGAAACAATAATAAAAGTATACAGGGTGGCTGGTTTTTCATTGTCCAGCTTATATCTGCTGAAATATTAAAGATACCAACAAAAGTTAAATAAGAAACTTATTTAACAAAAGCTGGTCTACAAAATGGTGCTAAAAATTTTATTCCATAGCCCACCAATTTTTCGGAAAAATATCCAACTTTTGTTTTTTAAATAGAACACCCTGTATATTTTCACAGAATCACATTCTAAATCAATTTCTCTTCACAATGATATTATCGTAAGTGCCATTTTGCTTATAAATTATGCTCAATAATTCAAAAAAAGATAATTATTATAGTCGGCTGTGATATTGTTTTGTTTATTGCAAATACCTGTCAAATTTGTTTACATTAGCAAACACTTGTCAATATTTCAAAAAAATAACAATATTGCAGAAAAAAAAATTACTCATGACAAACACTTACTTTATTACAAGCTAACAACAATTGTCGGAGCAAAATTTAATTCATAATTCATTATAAAGACTGTTCAAATTGTCCACCATGGAACTCTAAACAACTTTGGGCTCTATTGATTATGTTTTCCCTGGCCTTTCGCAACATTTCAGGTGTAATTAATAAACAAGCTGCTCTAATTTTATTTTTAAGTTCCTCAAGAGTTTGAGAAGGCGTCTCATAAACCTTGTTCTTCAAGAAACCCCTCACAAAGAAATCTAGAATCGACAAATCAGGCGACCTAGCAGGCCACAAAACGGGTCCTCTGTTGCCGATCCAGTTTTGACCAAATTCATCATTTAAAAAATTTGTTACTCGACCACCATTATGAGCAGGGGCGCCATCATGTTGCAACCATAAATTCTGTCTTTCGGCTAATGGAAGATCGTCTAGGTAATCTTGAAATTCATTTTGTAAAAATAATAAATATTGGTCCTGAGTCAATGTTCCATCGTAAAAATAAGGTCCCAAAAGTCTATTACCGACTACCCCTATCCATACATTAACTGAAAAACGCACCTGCGCACGGGCTTTAACGATTTTGCGAGGGTTTTCATCATCCCAATAATGCGTATTCCGCTTATTAAAAATTCCATTTCTATGGAAATTGGATTCGTCTGTCCAAATTATGTTACTAAGATATTGTCTTCCAACGTTCAGTAGCCATTCACAAAACACTACCCTGTTATTTGGATCATTAGGGTGTAATGTTTGCACCAAATGTAACTTATAAGGCTTTAGTTTGTGCAGCTTTAAAACCTTTTGAATTTTGTACCTTGTAACATTCAATTCAACAGTAGCTTGTCTTGTAGAAATTCTAGGATTAGCTCTAAAGTAAGCCAGAATAACATCATCGTCATCGTTTCCTCTTCTGTTTTGGGCGGCGTTATTTATACGCTTTGAGAATGTACCGGTGGACCGAAGAGATTTTTCTAAATTTTGAAACGTATTTACATGAGGCTGTCTTCTGTTGGGATATAAATTTTGATATAACACAGCAGCCTCACGTTTATTATTATTTGATCTATGGAAACAGCACAGCATATCAACTTTTTCATTATTTGTATAGTCCATTTTTCTTACAATACATACAATAATTACACTTATTTCTGTCTGATTTGACAAGTGTTTGCTAATGTAAACAAATTTGACAGGTATTTGCAATAAACAAAACAATATCACAGCCGACTATAATAATTCTCTTTTTTGAAATATTGAGCATAATTTAAAAGCAAAATGGTACATCTGATATATCATTGTAAAGAGAAATTGATTTAGAATGTGATTCTGTGAAAATATACAGGGTGTTCTATTTAAAAAACAAAAGTTGGATATTTTTCCGAAAAATTGGTAGGCTATGGAACAAAATTTTTAGCATCATTTTGTAGACCAGCTTTTGTTTAATAAGTTTCTTATTTAACTTTTTTTGGTATCTTTAATATTTCAGCAGATATAAGCTGGACAATGAAAAACCAGCCACCCTGTATAAATCAATCTACAAACCAATTCTCACATGGAACAAGAAGCAGAGAAATTTATGATAAACGTTCAGCAGGCTGCCTGGAACAATACGCCTCAGATAAAAAGAAAAACTATAGGTAACAATTATCCTAAAGAAATACGAGAACTAATCAAGGAAAAAAGAAAAGCTAGAAATATATGGCAAAGATCCAGAACAACGGAGAACAAAAATAGGTTAAATAATCTAACGCAACAATTACGAAGAGAAATCACGAAAATAAAAAACGAATCTGTCAACACATACTTAGGTGAATTAACGGACGACCAAAACACCGACTACTCACTTTGGAAGGCTGCTAAAAAGATCAACAGGCCAATAAAACATATCCCACCAATCCGCAGAGAAGACAGAACATGGGCAAGGGATGCTAAACAAAAAGTGGAAGCCTTTGCCGAATACTTGGAAAATACTTTTCAACCATATGCCGAACAGACTGAAATCGATTACCCAGATGAAATTATTGAAAACGAAAACATAAAATTAACTACTCCAAAGGAAGTAAAAGAAGTAATAAAGAAACATATCAATCCCAAAAAAGCCTCTGGGTTCGACTTGATTACTGGAAAGATCCTAAAGCGATTACCAAAAAAAGGTATTGTAAAACTTACAAATCTAATAAATGCCGCTTTCCGACTACAATATGTTCCTATTATATGGAAAACAGCCGAAGTAATAATGTTACCAAAACCGGGGAAACCTATAGATGAGATTACATCGTATAGGTCAATTTCACTTCTACCTATAATATCAAAGCTTTTTGAAAAGCTGCTATTAAAAAGGATGAACAACATAATCGAGAGAAAAAAACTTATTCCACCACATCAGTTTGGATTTCGTGACAAACACTCCACCGTAGACCAGGTTCATCGAATAATCAATGACATAGAGAAGTCATTAGAAGAAGAAAAAATTTGTTCGGCAACATTCCTCGATGTTGCTAAAGCATTTGACAAAGTCTGGCATAAAGGACTACTAATAAAAATAAAGAAAATTCTTCCTGTTCAATATAGTCAGCTCCTGGAGTCATATCTATCTCAGCGAACGTTTAAGGTCAAAATGGAAAACGAGTACTCAGAACTTGAGTTTATAAGAGCAGGGGTACCTCAAGGAAGTGTCCTTGGGCCGGTATTGTACCTGCTGTATACACATGGCATTCCAGAAACAAAAAACGTAAAACTCGCCACATTTGCTGACGACACCGCAGTTCTAACTACAGGAGCAACCATAGAAGAAACAACAGGAAATCTCCAAAGCGCAATTAATCAAATATATGCATGGACAAAACAGTGGCATATAAAAATCAACGAAGAAAAATCTGTTCACGTTAATTTCACCAACAAAAGAATAACTACCTACCAGTGTATCTAAATAATAATATAATCCCTTGTAAAAAGACTGCTAAATATCTTTCATCATTTGCAGTTTTAAAATTAATATTGCTGTCAAATAAATCAACAGTGATTGCTATGGATGAAGAGACGAGATTCGTAAATCTAGTTTTGCATTAGATAATAAATACTAAGAAAAAAAAGGTACCTAATTTTAAATTATTCTAATGTTCGTTAATAACAAATTATTTGAATAATAAAACAATTAATCAAATTGCTTTGGTAACCTCAACGTTTCAAATTATATATCATTATAAAAAAAGCTTTTACATTAAAAAGTTCTATAATTCACGTTTAAAAAACTGTCACATGTGTGTACGATTTTAATGCATAGAATAAACCGCAATCTAGATCTGGCAATCTCTGCAATTAAGTGGATAACCGTCCAATTTTTAATTCCGTATAATCTTCAATGCTCTATTCTAGCATTATACGTCAAAATGTATACTTTATATGTGAAATCCATGTATGCTCATGCATTTAATATGTGCATTAGTTTGGCTTTAAGTGTCCTTATAAAGGTTTTTAATCTAAAATACACGATAGTTTTGACAAAAGTGTCGCAAAATGGTCGAAATTTTAGAATTTGCTTTAACAAGACTCAAAATGGTTGGACTACATCCGAAATTTAATGGACGCATGTATCAACTTATAGCTGCGAGTTACACCACTTTGACAATAGTTTATTCATCAATCATAATTGTCCAATTTTTTTATGGTTTAAATGAATCTATTTCGCCTCTGCATATACTTGAATATATTGCTAGCTACAATCAGGTATTGTTAATCACAAAAAACACTAAAGAAGATATTTGTATGTAATTTTCGTTAACATGTTCTGCCATATGTATCCATCTGTATACACGTATATTCGTGGACGCCGCGTGTATTCTATTATATACACATTCGTTTTCAACTTTGAACTTTGAAGCCGTGTGTGTGTGAGGAGCTCACTTTACATGGTTTACGATAGAGATATTATTTCCTTAGGCGTGTATTTATATGTATTTTAACTTGGCCAATCGAATTTTAAACAATTTTGTATTTATGAGGCAGGGTAGGTAACTGCTATAGTTATTGTTCCCCTTAAGCGAAATTTCATATTGCAAGTGAGATAATTAATAAATTTTTTTATATTAAAATATAAAAATTTAAATTTAGTGTAGACCAATAAACTTATTTTCATATTTAAAATTCGAATTTGATGTATCATAAGTTTTTAATAGTAAAAATAAATTATTTTTGAAAGACCACGCAGTGTGTAGTTATTGGCATGTCTTTCCTAGTTATTGGCCCTGCATGTACCAATTATTGGTATTCGCAATAGTCGTTAATTCTTTTAAAAATTTCTCATGAAATAATAACAATATTTATTGTTTTCTTGTAACTGTGCATTTAAGATATATATAATCAAATTCCCTTCTACCCGTAGGTGTAGGGATGTGTGCAGATCTATGTATTATACACGAATTTGCGCCATTGTTTTTTGTTCTGTGCCATTTCTTTCGCTTAGCGCCATGATTTTCCTTCCTTCTCCAAGATTTTTTATACCGCCTTTTCCCATGTTTCTCTCGGTCTTCCTCTTTTCCTCCTTGTTTGTATTCTTGCTTCCCACACTCTCTTTACATGTCTTCATGTGTCCATCCTCTGTAGATGTCCCCACCAACTCAGTTGTCTAGTTTCTATGAATTGCAAGATAGATTCTACTTCTAATTCATCTCTAATCTGTTCGTTTCTTATTCTGTCGGTTCTTGTTACACTTCTTACTCTTCTTAAAAATTTCATTTCGGCAGCTTAGATTTTACTTTTTTGGCTCGATGTTAGTGTCCACGACTCGCACCCAAAAGTCAATATTGGTCTGTATATTGTACGATATACATTTATTTTAGTCTTTTTTGAGATTTCTTTTTTATTAATGAACGTTTTGTCGATAGCATAGTAGGTTTTCATTGCTTTTTCTATTCTCTTGCTAATTTCCACTTCTTGTAGTCCTGTATTCTCGATTGCTACTCCAAGGTAGTCAAAATATTGTAAAGATTCTATTTTTTCTCCTTCAATTTCTATGTTTATATACTCGTTTCCTTCGTTTGTCGTCATCACTTTTGTTTTCTTGTGATTTATTTCCATTCCATTTTCTTATAATGCTTTTTTCCAAATTTCTATATTAGTTTTGAGATCTCTTACATTCTCTGTCATAATGACTACATCGTCTGCGAACGCACACTCAGCTATTTCGACCTTCTGTAAATTCTTATAGCCTGCGAATAAACTTTTAACTTTTTATTTGCATTTCTTAATTATGTTGTCCATAAATATTGTAAACAATATTGGGCTCATTCCTACCCATTGTCTTAATCCATCTTCTGTATTGAAAAAGTCTGATTTCATGTTTTTCGTTACCACGTGATTTATTGTCTTCTTATACAAGCATCTGATATTTCTTATTAGTTTACTGTCTGCCTTTCTTTCTTCAAGGATCTCCCAAACTTTTTGTCTAGACACTTTATCGAATGTTTTTTGTAGATCTATAAGTGCGAAGCATGCTTTTTCTCTTTTTAGTTGTGTTTTGGTTATAATCTGTTTAATTGTGAATATGTGATCCTGAACACTCCTACCTTTTCTAAATCCACTTTGTGATTCTGTTAATGTCTTATCTAATATTTTTGTTAGTTTCTGTGCTAGTATTTGTTCGTACAATTTTAGTGCTGTGCTGAGAAGCATTATGCCCCTGTAATTATTGCAATCTTTGCTGTCCCCCTTCTTAAATATAGGCAGTATCATACCTATCTCCCAGTCTTTCGGTATTATTTCTTCGGACCATGCCTTGTTCATGACTTCTAGAAGTAGAAGTGTTCCTTTGGGTCCCATATTTTTTAACATTTCGCTTGTTATTCTGTCATGTCCTGGTGTTTTACCGTTTTTTAATTTCTTTAATCCTTGTTGTAGTTCCTCTATTGTAATGCCGTCTTCTTGTTCTTCTGTGTTGGGTTTTGTCTGCTCTTCTCTTTAATTTTTTAGTGTAATTTTCTTTTTGTTCGGGTTTAATAATTCTTCAAAATATTCTTTCCATTTAAGATACCAGATAAAATAATTCCGAATAAATAAATAGGGTTTAGGTAAACAAAATTTTATTTTAACTAAAAGTAATTTCTATTATAAACATGTAGTTGGCATGAAAACAAATACTTAAGGTAACTAAATATATCATAGTTGATCACTGTAAAAAATAAATTATATTTTCTATTTCAAAAAGTTTCAGTCTTACGCTTCCTTCTTCTTTACAGTCTTTGACTGGCATGTTTTACATGTGAAAACTTTATCCAAATTTGTTTTGTATTTTAATATACATCTCAGGTGATATTTTCTGCAACATGTGTTACATTTTATTCCAAAATTGTTGCTATTAATATTATAGCAACAAGTAAAACATAAACCAAAAATAACTTTGTTATTTAAAAACTCATTTTGAATATCGCCTTCATTAGGTTGTTCCTCGATCTCTTGGTCAATATCAACATTTTTAAACAAATCTTTGATGTGAACTTTTTTTTCTATTCTTTGGATACTTCAATATTTTTACTTTTATCACTTATTTTAGGTTATTGGCAATTTTAAATTATCACTTATTAGCACGTTCGATACTATTTGAACTTTGTTTGATTTTTGTTTAAGTGATTTTAGTTTTTGATTCTTTTCTTTGTCCTGTTTCTTTGCTGTCAGTAGTGCTTTACGTTTTTTATTCTAGCTCTTCTTTTCCTTCTTCTTCTTGTTCCTCAATATCTTGGTCAAGATCAACATTTTTAAATAAATCTTTGACGTGAACTTTTTTTTTTCTTTTCTTTGGTTACTTCAAAATTTTTACTTTTATCACTTATTTTAGTTATTGGCAATTTTAAATTATCACTTATTAGCACATTTGATACTATTTGAATTTTCGTTCGTTCGAGTTTGATTTTAAACATGGTCGTACTAGTTTTTTATAAAACTTATTGAAACTGAACCCTCACAACTCCGCCACTGGTTGCTTGTGGCACTTGAAAGTTTCACCGATTATGGTAACCTGTAAGGTGGTGCTGCATACCAAATTTGGTTTAAATATATCTACTGGTTGAGAAACGGTTAAACATTATCGTTATTTTTACGAAAATTTCAACACCCTGTATCTTTAAAATAAAGCTTTTTTGGACCCATGTTGATATGGAATATTCGCTTTAAAATAAGTTTTTTTTATCGACTATAAAAGTCCTGCTACTTAAAAGTGGACCACCCTGTATAGTTAAGTTAAGTTAGCTTTATTTAGCAATTGTTATTACATTTTAACATAATTTACGTAGGTAATAGTAAATATAATAAAAGTAAAAATATAATGAAATAAAATAAAAATCTAAAAATCTTCTAAATTCTAAATATCTAAGATAACAGTTTAAGAGCGTTCTAATACGTACTCCTTAATTAATTTAATACCCTTTTTATAATTATTACATATTTTGACTTGATGCGGCAAATTATTAAATATTTTAAAACCTTGATAAAATAACGAACGAGCAGTTTGACTTTTAGTACATTTCTCTATAACGAAATTAAGCCTATTTCTAGTTTTATAAGTGTGGATCTCATGGACTAATTTTACATTTTCATACAGATATTTTGGTGTTTTTTGTAATTTAATTTTTAAAACTAGCTCTAATGTTCTAAATATTATTCTCTGATTAATACTCATAAATTGAAGTGTATTTAACATAACCTTGATAGGGGAAAGAATTGAACACTTTAAAATAGTACGCATGGCGCGATATTGTAATTTCTGTAATTGTTGAAGTTAATTTTTATTTAAATTAATAAGTAATGAAGCGCAAAACTCAAAATGAGGAGCTATTATTGTTTTATACAGTAAAACTCTAGTAAACATACTAATGTGTTTGCTACATATTTTGAGGAGAAAAATCTTTTTGGAAATTTTGTTCATCATGTATTTTGTGTGCAACTTAAACGTTAAATTTTCATCTAATATAGGTATTTAATTTCAGTTACTCTTTCTAAATTAGTGTTGCTAATTTTTATATCCAGATTAGCATTATAAATATTTGTTTTATAGATAATGTGTTTGGTTCCCAAAATCATAAATTTGGATTTATCAACATTAATACATAAATTATTATCGCATAGCCAGTTTGTAATATTATTAGATTATTACGGCAACCAATAATTATTAATAAAATATGCTATTCAAAATTGACGCTGTCCTTAAGGAAGTGATTTCCAACCTGTGGGGCGCGCCCCCCTAGGGGGTGCGAGACTATTGCAAGGGGGGCGCGCAGCTGTTACCAAAATATTATTTTTGAATACAAACAAACAAAAAGAACTTTATTTATACAGAATATGGTGTATTGTTTTGTAGCCCATTAAATAATTATTATATCAGAACAGTATTTATGAAATTAGATTGATATGAAAAGTGAGGGGGGCGCAGATTTTTTTTTTATGAAAAAGGGGGCGGAGGTACAAAAAGGTTGGAAACCACTGCCTTAACGTATTCACATGCACTGCGCCATTTCTCACTTGCGACTGCAACGTGCTCCAGGTATTGTTACAAACAATATTACAAAAAAAAGTTAGTAGTTTAAACAGAAATGATTAAACTTTGCAAACTAATAAACAAAATCGCCTAAATTTATTTAGAATTCCTATTATATGCGTTTAAATTCAGACTATGTCAATAACTACTACATAAAGGCCAATAACTGCAGCAGTTACCCTACCTGTAGGCATTATAATGGTTTATTACTCGCTATTAAAGATAAGATCCATATTTTGTTCATTGGTAAAATCAAGCTGTGTTGATGTTTGAAATTAAGTCGATTTCTATTTTAGATATTCGTCAAGGTAGCCATTTCTGTTCATTACAAAAAGATGTTGTTGGAACTAATTGAAGACTCCAAGCGTTTCTGGGATTTTCACAGATTTGACAGTGAAATGGGCAAAAAGCTTGAAATAATTTGTAGGAAGGTGCAGAACAAAATGATTCTTTATCAATACGTTGTAATATTGTGCGTTCTACTATTTACCCTTAACGCATTTCTGCATCTAGAAGATAATTCATTATTATTAGGAGTTTGGATTCTGAAAGACAACCGAAATTTGTTTATGGCAGTCTTCGTTATGCAGGTTATATCTATGCCTTTTTCAACTTGCTTGGTTGTTGGTTTTGACGGATTGTTCATCAGTTACTGTACATACGTCACGGTACAGTTCAGACTTTTAAAATTCCACATAAAAACTTTGGATTTTCAAGATAAGACCGGTTCGAACTTATTGAAACTGAGAGAAATTGTCGAATATCATCAATTTTTGCTAAGGTTTGTATAGAAAGTCTTCATCAGTTTTTAAAGTTTAAACTTAAATTTAAAAAAAGCAAAGAATTATTATTCTAAAAAAAATACATCAATAAGTCGTTTGCTGTAAATTGTGTAAATGATTAATTCACTTTTTTATTTTTTAGATACGTTGGAAAACTTCGTACTCTGTTCTCTATTCCTCTTCTTATAGAATACTTTTTCTGTTCAGTACTTGGTTTTGAGCTCTGCGTTATAAGTCAAAGGTATTTTTAACTAATTTTATTACTATGAGACATATAATTTATACAGTTATATAAATATTAGCACAATAACTAAATTTCTTCGTAGAAGAGAAATTTATATGTATACAGGGTGGTCCACTTAGAAGGGCCACTATTGGGATCTCGTAAACGGTAAGAGCTACAAAGAAGTATAAATTAGGCAAATTGTTCCATTTTCGAAAACCTATTTAGTGATGCTTTAATGTTTTTAAAAATTTTCATAGCACGCTAGATGATAAACAAAACTCAAAATAAGCTTTTTTTTTATCATTAATAGCTCGGTTATACTAGATGGTACAAAAATATTTTTGGGAAAAAAGTTGTAGATTTTTTTACGTACTGTAAAATGAAAACATTCATTTGTTTCAATATTGTTTAAATTCTTAGGTAAATTACAAACTTGCATTTCTACTTTCGCCATACATAGTATGAAGATAGTTATGGATAATAATGGATACTTCAAACAAACGCAATAAAAGTGGTTTGCAGTTATTAATATTGGCATTTGCTGTCATTTTCAAGGCTTACTATTTAAAAATGTTGCAATTTCTCTTAACTTTATCAAAAATTCATAGGTATAAGAAACGCTAATACAGATAGATGCAGAATGTAATTTTGCATTAGAAAATGAAAAAAAAATGGGCATTGTATTTGAAAAAACGAGTTTTGGTGGTCTGAAGTTGCATTAAAAGAAAATTTCATTTTGGACACCCTGTAAGTAATGCATCGATTGCAAAAATTCCAGGATTTACTCCAAGGTTTCTTCTAGGCATGGTCTAAATTTAAGCGTTTTTTCTTCAAAAATTGCGGCGTTAGATAATATTAAGCATCACGATGAAAATCAAAAATTTTTCAAAAAAGTCCAAAAATCTAAAAAATGACTGCACCTAGGTATAGAGAATGCCAATAAAAGTCTCTCTAATGTTATGTTTATGTTAAATAAATAACACTCAACATTGTAACTTTAGTACAAATATATTTAATATAAGTAATGAGTACACGTGCATGCTATTAGTACAACTATGTGTCATGTTGTGTGGTTAGGCAACTATATCTACAGTATGTTTAATATTATACAGTATGTTACACCTTTCCCTTAAAATCCATATCTATCGGGTACTTTAATAACTCTTCCGCTACGAGTAGTAATGACTCCTTGAGAACTATTTGCTGCTTCATCACTGCAAACCTGTGTATCAGTGCCATTGTTTTGAATATACTTAGTGCCAGCTGTAGGATTATCAAATTCATTTATATTGGGTTTTATTTCAAATTTATTAAGTGACTTTCTTAAATGAATCGAGTTTCGTCGTATGACTTCTCCGTTACTATCTTGAATTAAGTATGATCTGGGCTGATCAAGTTTTTTAACAATTCTGGCTGGTTCCCATTTCTTATTTTTATATACAACCGCATTATCTCTCTCCCTAAGTTCATTTCTAACTTTAGTGTGTTTGTCATAATAGTTTTTATATTTTAATCGTCGACTATCTATTTGATTATATACACCATTTTCTACTTTGGATTTTAATAAATTGAAATGTACTGGAATTTTTGTTCTAGTACGTCTGCTCATCAATATCTGGGAGGGTGAAATATTTAACCCTGTAATCGGTGAATTTCTGTACTCTAATAATGCAACATAAATTTCCTTGTTTTCGTCTTTACATTTTTTTAAAATGTTTTTAGCAATTTGAACTGCTCTTTCAGCTTGGCCATTACTCTTGGGATATCTAGGAGAACTAGTAGTAAATTCAAAATTCCATTCATTAGCAAATTCTTTGCACTGTAATGAATTAAAAGGCATATTGTCACCTATAATCTCCTTAGGTATACCATGAGTAGCAAATAAAATTTTAAGTTTACTTATTATTTCAGATGATGTTTTGTATTTTAATGGTATTATTTCCAACCATTTACTTAAATAATCTTGTATTACAAGATAACTTTTACCACCAAACTCTGCTATGTCAGTTGCTAATTTATTAAACGGTAATTCAGGAATATTATGTAAAATTAGAGGTTCTTTAACATTTATTGCTCGATATCTTTCACAAACAATACACTGAGCAATTAAATTTTCAATATCTGTCATAAGACCCGGCCAATAAACAATTTGTCTGGCTCTTGACTTAGTCTTTTCAATACCAAAGTGTGCTTCATGTAATAATTTAAGTATATAAGTTCTTAAAGAACTTGGTACTATAATTCGATTATTAAAAAATACAAGATTGTCCTCTACTGTAATTTCATTTTGAAATTTATAATAATACTGAACCGATTTGTCAACCAAATCCTTTTTGTTCGGCCAACCTGCTATGTAATATTGTTTCAATAATTTTAAAATTGGATCGTTATCTGTTTCTTTAACAAACTGTTTCTTTTTACTGTCTGTTATATTTAAATTAGTACTTAAAGAATGTACTATTTCTGACACCCATTCCGATTCAGAACTAACATCTTTTAAAAATGATCTCGATAACATATCTGCTATGTACATATACTTACCGGGCATATACTGTACATCTAAATCATATTTAAGTAATTTAATTTTCATTCTTTGAAGTCTAGATGAAGCTATATCTGCTATTTTCTTTTTCATGATACTAGTAAGCGGCTTATGATCTGTAATTATTGTAACATGTCTGCCATATATGAAGTTATGAAACTTAGTGACTGCAAACACTATCCCTAAAAATTCTTTTTCTATCATAGCATAATTTAACTCAGCATCATTTAGACTTCTAGAAGCATAATAAACAGGTCTGTTATTTTGCATTAAACAACAACCTAACCCATTTTGTGATGCATCAGTTTGTATGGTTATTTCTTTTGCACAATCAAAGCTAGCTAAAACCGGTGCTACAATGATTTTTTGTTTAATATCAGATAAAACTTTTGAATGTTGAGGCATCCATTGAAATTGCACGTTATCTTTTAACAATTCACGCAAGGGAGCTGTAAGCTCTGATAAATTTGGAATATATTTTCTTAGATAATTAATCATGCCTAATATTCTTTGTAATTCTTTCTTACTTTTAGGATTTTCTAACTCAGTAATAGCTCTAACGCGCTCTTTATCAAGTTTAATACCTTCGTGTGAGAAAATGTGTCCTAGATACTTAACTTCGGTAGTCCGGTACTGAATTTTTGATTTATTAAATTTTACACCAAGTTCTCTTGCTCTTTTAATTACTTTATCTAATATGTTATCGTGTTCTTCATAAGTTTCAGCAGCTATCAGCAAATCATCAAAATAAACTATCACTCCTTCAATATCACCAAAATTTTTATAATTCATTTTCTGAAACAACTCTGGCGCCATACTCAACCCAAATGGTAATCTATTGAATTTATAAATGCCAAACGGGCTTGCAAAACAACATAATTTTGCTGATTCTGAGCACAGTTCAATCTGCCAAAACCCATCTTTCAGATCCAATACCGAATAAACCCTTTTTTCGGATAAATTGGCACTAATTTCCTCTACAGTAGGCATTAAAATATTTTCTCTTTTAATGGCTAAATTTAAATCTTTTGGATCTAAACACAATCTTAAACTTTTGTCACGTTTTTCAACAATGACTAAATTACTGACCCATTCAACAGGTTCATCTACTTTGGATATAATTTTTCTATTTTCTAAATCCTCTAATTTAATTTTTAGTCTGCTTCTCAGTGATAAAGGTATTCTCCTCGGAGGTCTTACTACTGGTTTACAATTAACATTTACATAAATTTTACATTTATCTTTAAATTTACCCAAACCTTGGAAAACATCAATATTTGTTTCGATGAATTTGTCTTTATCAGCAGTTATTTTCACATTTTGAATACGTTTGATTAAGTTTAATTCATTACAAGTATGTAGCCCTAAAATTGGCTTTGCATTATTATCTACAATCAAGAAATCCACATATGATTCTTTATCTTTAAATTTGCAACTTAAATTCACAATACCTATAGGTTTTATCTTAAACCCACCATAGGCTTCTAAAATTATATTTGTTTTTCTAACATTAAACTGTTTGTTTACAGATTTAAATAAGCGTTTAGGAATTATATTTACCTCTGCACCTGTATCAAGTTTAAACTGAACAATTTTATCTTCAACCCGAATATTTTCATACCATGCCACGGAATCTACATTTCTTGCGGACAGTGAATCGATACACCAATCAATTTCATTACCATCTTCTTCGTCTTCAGCACAAACTTCTCTGACTTTTCTACGACAGTATGTTTCAAAGTGATTTTGCAGATTACATCTTCTACATCGTTTACCAAACGCTGGACAATTTCGAGGACCATGCCATGTTCCGCATCTGGTACACTTGAACTTGTCGCTTTCTTCTCTTGGCCTGTGTGTATCTTGCCCTTTAAACACTATTTTCTTCTTTTTGTTACTTATCTGGTTTACTGCTTCAGTTTTATCTTGAAGACTTCTTGCTTGAATTTTTGATAATTCAGCTGCACGACAATAATCAACAGTCTTCTTTAAATCTAGTTCATCAATTCTAAGTAACCTTTCTTGAACAGTTAGGTCATTGATACCCAGAATGATCCTGTCTCTGATCATTTGGTCCACTAAATTTTCAAATTCGCAAGTTTTACCAAGTTTTTTTATTTCTGTGAGGAATTGTTCAAAAGTTTCACCTTCTTTTTGGTCTCTTTTGTAAAAAATAAAGCGTTCATATACTACATTTTTCTTTGGAATGCAATACAGTTCAAATGCTCCTATTACTTTGGCCACGTCTTTTTTGTCAGTAGCACTGAGTCCAAATGTGTTAAATAATTCCACACCATCTTCTCCAATTAAATTTAATAATATTGCTGCTTGCGTTTCTATGTCTTTTTTGTCTTTTCCTGATGCTTTTAGAAAAATTTCGAAATTTTGCTTAAATTTCCTCCAATTTTCACTTAGATTTCCATTTAAATTTAAACATTTAGGAATATTATATCCTTCCATTTTAACTTCTTAATTAATTCGATATTTCTTCACGAATATCTTCACTTTAATCTCCACGTGTTACTAACCTCAATGTTTGCTACCACGTTGTTACTAAGAAAATTTTTTCCAATACAATACTGCTTATTGTACCATTACTTTCAACATCGACTGCGCCATGTTATGTTTATGTTAAATAAATAACACTCAACATTGTAACTTTAGTACAAATATATTTAATATAAGTAATGAGTACACGTGCATGCTATTAGTACAACTATGTGTCATGTTGTGTGGTTAGGCAACTATATCTACAGTATGTTTAATATTATACAGTATGTTACATCTAAAATAACGTTTTAAATCCAAATACGCAATAAAAATAGACCATTGTTTTTGAAATAAGAAAGTAGACGTCAACTTCCGGTATTTCCGGAAGTGTCGCCATATTGAAAATATTTTCAATAAACAGATCAGATGCCATTATGGTCATAACCAAAATTTCTGATCCATACCCTTTTTCATTCGTTATATATTTTTAAGTACCGGTCTCAATCAATCACCCTGTATAATAAACCTTATATTATTGAAATGAAAGTAAAAAAAGGTTTTTCATAAAGTCATAGCCAACTATAGTTTCCATTAAAAAATACAAGTTCATCTAAGAATTTAAACAATATTGAAACAAATGAATGTTTTCATTTTACAGTACGTAAAAAAATCTACAACTTTTCCCCCAAAAATATTTTTGTACCATCAAGTCTAACCGAGTTATTAATTTAAAAAAAAGTGCCCATTTTGATTTTTTTTTATTATCTAACGTGCCATGGAAAGTTTTAAAAACATTATAGCATCATCAGGGAGAGGGGACATGTGAAGGCACAATGGGGCAAATAATGGCAATGATTGAGAACCTGGCAACAGATATGAAAGAAATAAAAGAAGGGCAGCGAAGTAGTAGTGAGGAAATAAAGCAGGAAATCAAACAACTAAGAGATGAACAACAAAAATATAGAGATGAAATGAAGATATTAAAAGAAACCAACGAAAAGGCCTTAAAAGAAATAGGTGATCTGAGACGAGAGGTGACACGCACAAACGAGAGGCTTGAAAGACTAGAGAGAGAAAAAAGAAGGAGGAACGTAATATTACAAGGTATGCCCATCGAAACAACCAACCAGAATGTGCTCCGAGAAACATTAAAAAAGTTCATAGAAAAGGAACTGAGGGTCGAAGTGGAAGTAAATGCGGCACGGAAAATAGGAGAGAAAACCTGTTTAATTGAGCTTAATAGTGAAGAGGATAAAACCAAAGTGATGCAGAATAAAAATAAACTAAGACAGCGAAGGGGAGAAGAAATATACATTAATGACGATATGACTAAGAATGAAAGGGAAATTCAAGGAAAAATCAGAAACATAGCTAAAGAAAAAAGGCAAAGTGGTAAAAAATGTTAAGATAGGCTTCCTAAAGTTAATAATTGACAAAGAAACTTGGAACTGGAATAAAGAGGCTCAAGAATTGGAGAAGTACAGTAAGGAGCGAAATAAATTGACACAAAGGTCAAAAAACTAATAACGGTAAATAGCAAAGGACAGGAAAATGGAGAAACGACCGAAGCAATGAAACTAGATATGAGAAAGTTAATTAAAGACAAAAGGAAAGAAAAAAAAAATATAAAAATGAAAACAGAGAATTAAGGATAAGTACATGAAACATCACACAGGAAATTAAACAGGACAGGAACAAGGACACAAATAAGAATAAAAAAAAGAAAAACAAGAAAACAAGAGGGGAAAAAGGATGAAATAAGTAAATATGAACAAATAAAGATTGCAACATGGAATGTTAAAACCATGTTGCGAATAGGAAAAATGGAAGAAATTGCGAGAGAATTAGATAAAATTAGAGGAGGACTGATCCACCTCAACAAATGGATCTACAACAACGCCTCGGCGTTAGCCATAATCCCTAGGATTATACGGCTCAATGATGATGATAGCATCATTGAATAGGTCTCCGAAAATGGAACATTTTGTTCAATTCAAACTTCTTTGTAGCTCTTATCGTTTACGAGATCCCAATAGTGGCCCTTCTAAGTGGACCACCCTGTATATAGCGAGTTCCCTGCAGCTTCTTCGACCGTTTCTTGCACCCCAGGTGCCGCTTCTTCCTATCCCCACACATCTCCTTTGTTAGGTTTCTTCTTTGCATTGCTTCCTCTACAGCAGGAGTTCTTAACCAGGGGTCCACGGAACCCCAAGGGATCCGCGCGCTTTGATGGGAAAAATTTATTATCTTTATTTTAACTAACTTATGACTGAAATATATATTTCCTTTACTTATGAATATATGCAATAAATTACAGTAGGTATTAGCTGTATCTGTGGTCCTGAATAGAATTAATAAATATTTTTACATCGCAACAGTCGTTAACCATTTAAAAAAAAAAAACATTCTGAGAAGGGGTCAAGGGCTTTCACCTGACTGACAAGGAGTCCATGGAACAAAAAAGGTTAAGAACCCCTGCTCTACAGTATCCTTCCATTTCTTCCGTGGATGTCCCCTTTTGTTACGTCATGGGGTCACCATACAAAATTTTTCTTTGGCCATCTATAATCAAGCATGGCCGTACCATATGAGTTTTTTTTTTCGACAAAACAGATATGTATGTTCCTTCCCTTAATCATTGCTTTCTCCAATACCTGCCGAACAATAAATAAACCATCATTTACTCCACGGTTTGGTCTAAAATCCATTTGACTTTCTTCTAGTGTCATTTCCATCTGTTTTCTCTTTTTTTTCCCAGTACTCATGCATATAATTTTGCTACTGTACAAGTTAGAGTGATACCTCTATAGTTTTTGCAATCTTTACTGTCCCCATTTTAATATATGGGTGTTATTACGCCCCACCCTCCAATCCCCTGGCGTTTTTCCTTCTTTGTATACTTTATTGGATAAGTTTAGAAGTTCCTGCAAAGCTAACCCCGATTGAGCCTTCATCATCTCCGCTGTTATTGGATCATGACCTGGTGTTTTACCTGTTTTCATTTTATTTAGTGCTACTTTTATTTCTTCTATACGGATTTCTTCTTCTATTTCCTCTTCTTTCTGTATGTTGCTATATGGTATTTCCATTTTGCTTTCTTTGATACTATTTTAATAAAGCATTTTAAAAATTTTCAGCACAGATGACATGACAGTGCTTATAAGAGGCACATCGATAATCGCTACTGTTATTTTTCAGTGGGCACTGTATTGTGTGTTAGCCACACAAGTCATGGAAGAGGTAATAAGCGCTTTACTGCGATAATTATTTAAATAATAAAAATTTATATTACTGTATAATATCTGTAACTATGTTAGCTTCTTTTGAATGCAAGTTTTTAGGCCGTGGATGTGAGCAATGCGATATATGAAACGAATTGGTATGTTGAATCGT
This sequence comes from Elmis aenea, assembly GCA_947652605.1. Lineage (NCBI taxonomy): Eukaryota > Metazoa > Arthropoda > Insecta > Coleoptera > Elmidae > Elmis > Elmis aenea. The sequence continues at coordinate 9,411,695 of OX393583.1, read as the reverse complement.
CGTCCAGTATTCGTAAAGACATAAGTCTTATCATAATGGGTGCTCAAAAGTGTTCTAAGTTTAAGGGAGGTGGACTTATCGTTATCGATATGGCGACATTTGCCAAGGTTCGTTCTTTTGAGCAACTTGGTCTGATTAAAAACATTTTTGATTATTCAAGCAAATTTTATTGAAGGACTTTTTTTAATGAAAATTAATAATTGCAAGTGTTTTGTAAAACATCTGTGTTAAAATATACAAGCATATCTAAAACACAGAAGGTGTTGTACTAAGTGCCGGACTGGCCAGGGTCCGATGGCATGAAGGCCCTGTGAGCCCCTGATGAAGTGAGCCAGTAGATTTTTTTATATTTGATACCGATACCTATATCTTTCCATTTTTTTCTTGACATGAGCCTTCCAGCGTAGCTTAGCGTCCAATGTAATACCTAAGTATTTTGCCTAGAAGAAACCTTGGAGTACATCCTGGAATTCTTGCAATCGATGCATTACTTACAGGGTGTCCAAAACTTAATTTTCTTTTAATACAACTTCAGACCACTAAAACTCGTTTTTTTCAAATATGTACAATGCCCAAACTTTTTTTAAATTTTCTAATGCAAAATTACATTCTGAATCAATTTGTGTTTCTTCTAGGCATGGTCTAAATTTAAGCGTTTTTTCTTCAAAAATGGCGGGATTAGATAATATTAAGCATTACGATGAAAATCTAAGAATTTTCAGAGAAGTCCAAAAATTTTAAAAATGTGCACTTAGGTATAGGGAATGCTAATAAAAGTCCCTCTAAAATAACGTTTTAAATCCAAATACGCATTAAAAAATATACCATTGTATTTGAAATAAGAAAGTAGACGTCAACTTCCGGTATTTTGGAAGTGTCGCCATCTTAAAAATATTTTCAATAAACAGACCAGATGCCATTATGATCATAACCAAAATTTCAGATCCATACCCTTTCTCATTCTTCATATATTTTTAAGTACCGGTCTCAATAAATCACCCTGTATGGTGTATATTGTAACATAGTCAAAGAACACTCTTTAATACTTACAAGTATAGTTAAAATTTAAAATTGTACATCTGTGATGAAAAATCAGCAAAAATTCCTTATAATAAAATTTAAAAATACACGTGCTTGTACTTTACAGTATTATTTAATTGATGAGTGGGATATGTAGCTTTATTTTGATTTATGTCATTAATAATTTTAATTGAAACTGTTACAAATTTTTTTAAATGCCATAGACACATTTAAAATACATAAAATTGTTTTACATAGACGAAAATTATAGGACAATCATTGTTACAACACAGCACTTTAAAATATTTCTTACAAATGCCCCCCCCCCCTATTATTGCAGAAATAATATTAGATGATTTATTAAAAACAATAATGCCAAAAATATTTGATAACATCCCTTTTTTAAAGAAATATGTAGACGATTTAATTTTAGGCGTTCCAAAATCCAAAGTCAATAACATTTTAAACTTATTCAACAGTTACCATCCAAAAATATAATTTACCTGTGAGACAGAAACAGATTATTCAATAATTTTTTTAGAAGTCACCCTTGTCAGAGATAAAAATAATGGTTCAATGTAACTATACAAAAGCAAATCTAATCATGTCTAGAGCCCCTCAGATTTTAAACCAAAATCGTAGCGTAAAGAAACAGCACAATCAATAATTTTAACAGCACACGCCAGCACAAGGCTAGCACAACACCTGTCTAAAAAAAATGTTTAAATTACTTGGTGGGGGGGCTATCATGTCCACAGCCCCTCCAATTTAAAATCAAAATTGTAGCCTAACGGAACCAGCACAATCAAAAATTTTAACAAAGCACGCCAGCACAAGGCTAGCACAACATATCTGTCTAAAAAAAATGTTTAAATTACGTGGTGGGGGGGCTATCATGTCCACAGCTCCTCCAAATTAAAATTGAATTTGTAGCCTAACGGAACCAGCACAATCAAAAATTTTAACAAAGCACGCCAGCACAAGGCTAGGACAACATATCTGTCTAAAAAAAATGTTTAAATTACGTGGTGGGGGGGCTATCATGTCCACAGCCCCCCCCAAATTAAAATTGAATTTGTAGCCTAACGAAACCAGCACAATTAAAAATTTTAACAAAGCACGCCAGCACAAGGCTAGGACAACATATCTGTCTAAAAAAAATGTTTAAATTACGTGGTGGGGGGGCTATCATGTCCACAGCCCCCCCAAATTAAAATTGAATTTGTAGCCTAACGAAACCAGCTTTTTCTATGACATTCGTAATTCTATGTTTTTGGTCAATGTTTTTTTCCAAATCCAAATTGATGAGAGACAATTATTTTTTTTTTCTATTATTGGTTTCATTCTTTTGAGCAACAGCTTTTTAAACAGTTTCCATATATCAGGCAATATTGAGATTGGCCTGTAAGATGAAACTTTATAGGCAGGTTTCCCTAGACAACATCTTGAAAATCTTAATAAATTTCTAGTAGCTTGAGAGTATAATAGAAGGTCTGATATTATTACTGTGACGTGGGCCCTCTTTGTCTCCTGGCAACCAATATTTGTAGGCCTAGTTCGCCACTGGTTGAACTAATCTGTAAGACACAACACACAGCATTACCCTCAATTTAATGAACTTTTTTTATAGGCTGTCAAGTTATCTTGGACCATCTTTACACTAATGAACACCATATACATTAACAACTCCAAATAATTTGGACTCTTTCTTCACGACAAGCCTATAACGTTATAATCACTCATTACTAAACCTAATTTCAAATAAAATTTTCAGGATCTACAAATTTGATGTTATACTAAAAATCAGGTCATTATCCAAGAATATGACATTATTTTAACTAACTATTTGTGTATTTTAAAAGACAATATGTGACTATGGATGAGATATGGTTCATACATACCGCAAACCAAAATACATTCTAAACAGTGGATTGGACGTGGTGAATCGGTTCCAAAGAAGGCAAAGACCATTCAATCGGCCGGAAAGTATTTTGGGATTCCAAATGAATCTTGCTCTTTGATTATCCTAAAAAAGGAAAAACTGGCCAATATTACGCAACACTCTTGGACAAGCTGAAAGTCGCAATTCAGGAAAAACGTTTGGGAACAGTCAATAAAAACGTGTTGTTTCACCAAGACAATGCACCCGTTCGTTCGAGCGCAATCGGGAAGCAAAAATTGGTAGAATTGAAGTTCGACGACCTTCTGCATCCCCCGTATTCACCTGATTGGGCTTCTTCGGATTTCTATCTGTTCCTGAAACTCAAAACAGTTTTGGCTGGAAAGAGATTTCGGTTGAAAGAAGAGATGACCGAGACTGCAAACGACTATTTTGGGAACCTCGAAGAGAGTTACTTGCAGAAAGGAATCCAAAAACTGGAGAGACGTTGGACTAAGAGTGTTAAACTTCAAGGGAATTATGTTGGAAAATAACATATAACTTAAATCAATATTCTTCTGTTTTCATTGTCATTCGGGAAATTGTTTAATCCACCCTCGTATCGCCTCATTTCCAAGTGTAAAACAAAATTTCACCCAGATGCGCAGTTCTTCAATCTTAAAAATCGCTGGGGTTGAAAATGTTGAATTATAAAAACCACCATCACAAACGAAATGATTTGTTATACTTAGCAAATGTACATAAACACTTAACTGAATATGTTACAATATCTTATCACTATTTTTCCCCTTCCCTTACTAAATACACCTATTAATTAATTCTTCACTTACATAATTGCAACAAATAAACACGATAACAAAACTATTAGATAGCTATGTGGTTCACAAATATCACCCTTGAAGATGTATGAATAAAGTAATAATAAAATACATGTTTTTTATTATGTTCCAAGGTCCAGTGCATTGCATCGGTAACTTTTTTATTATAATAGTCCGTCGGTTAATAAATTGTTAAAAAAAAACTGGGTGAAAAAGTTTTTGTATCAATTTCTTCATTAAAATACAAGTTTGAAAACAACATTTGTCTCAAGTACAATTTAGTTATTATACAATTTTTTTCAGGTTTTTTAGACAGGTACTGGAATTGTCTGCAACTCTGCCCAACTTCGTCATTTTAACCGACTCTCTAAATCAGGGGTGGTGAACCTATGGCACGGAGAAAAATTTTATTGGCACACGGGTAATAAAGTTGCTTTTCTAAAATTTTTGGAAAATTAATACCTTTTTTTTAATAATTAATTAATAACACGAAATTGAATTATTCAAATAAAATGCCTGCATTTTGTTTCGAAACTGCGAATTTCAAACAAAACTACAAGTATTAAAAGAATATATTGCTTCTCATGCCTTCAAATATTTTCCAAATTTAAAATTGACTGGGGTAAAAGGCCGCACACGGGCTTTTGTCCCGTCTATTTAATTTGGAAAGATTCAAATCCACATTTACGTCTGATCACGAAGCAAGTTTGGCTGATCACTGTAGATAGATGGACGTAAGGTTCTACGGAATTACTAGAAAAAAAAAATCGGCGGTTGGCTTTTGACTTTGCTTCGCAAAATAACATCGTAAACGATTTTAATAAGGAGTCACAAATGGCGGGAGACGACTGGACCAAAAGTTTTTTTTATCTCGACACAAATTTCCTTTTAAACACCCAAAAAGACAAGCGTCGGAAGGATTATAGGTTTCAATAAAGTCCAAATAGAAAGATTCTACGATAATTTAACGAACAGCCATGTCAGAGAAGGGGAAAACGAAATTGTTTGCCCAGGTTGTTAAGAAATATATGAAGATCCACCAGTCGAGGACTAGATTGTGCAGTAAATGCCACAACTAGTGGCACGAAAGTTGCTCAAATTTTGAAACCGGCGAGTTCGCCTGTGATTTTTGTTGAATTCGTCAAATATTTTTTGTGTTCTTTTAAATGTGATATTTTTTTAAATTTTGTTACAGGACTGAACTTTTATTTTGTATTTTTGAAGAGAATTAACTTTCATTTTATAAAATAACACACCGTATATTAATGTGTCAAAGATGTAAACATTTTAAGTAGACGAATGCGCGAACAGACTTTTGCCCCATCAATTTGGACTTTTGCCCCATAGGGTGGGGCAAAAAGTACCAATCTACATCAAACCATAAAAAAAAATATTTTTATTTGAATTCGTTACTTTTGGTGGCAACCCATTTTATGATGCAATGAGAAGTGTCTTATGTGTTCATAAAAAAAATGTTGACCCGTTAAACATAAAACTTACTTATTTAGAGAGTTGAGAACGTTAAGTGCGGACTTTTGCCCGGGTTTACTCTATAGTTATTTTAATTTAGATATTGGAGATAAAGATAAACTATGGGAACAAGTTGTATAATAACTAAAACTAGTAACGAAATTATTTCTTCAAAAGTTTTGCTATGTCCTACCACACCAAACTCTGCGTTATAAATACCAATAACCTTTCCACAACTTGATGCAGAGGATTAAGTCTACAAATATAAACAAATATAGTTGAAAAAGTTAAATAAAACCTTAAGTAATATACAGTGTCCCAATGCGAAGCTCAAAATGAATGCAAATTTCATCTCCTTTTAAAATTTTGGAGAACATTTAGGATCCGCAATTACTAAAAAGACAAAGCTTCATGGCAAATTATTACACTCTGCTTCTTGGAGCTAAGACCTAAAAATAAACTCAACTATAATCAATAACGCATAAGCTTTTTATTATTTATATTAGTCCCAACCTTTTCTGTTTTAAAAATTAACTAAAATACGAATAATTAACTAGTACATAAGATAGTGGGCGGAACTTAGGAACCTAAATGAAAACAGGACAGTTTCATTTTGTTGGTTTATTACACCTTTTTGTACTATAGCACATAATAATGTCTGAGAAGACGGATGTTTTGGAATTTGCCCTATCTATGCTAAAAATTGTTGGTCAACATCCACTTATGGACAATTTCAAGTATAAATTGCTTACCGTCATGTACATTATACCAACAATAACACAGCTAGTTGTGATTATTGTTCAATCATTTTTTGGTCCTACAAAAGCTACAGTAATCGTCAAAGGATTTGAACTAATTATGGGATATGGCCAGGTAATTATAATTTGTGAATGTTTAGTTCATATTAGTGTTTGTTTTTATATTAAATTGACGCTAATTATTTGATCTAGGTGTATGCTTCAAGTTCCAGTACTATTTTATATCTGTATTAGTGTCACAGCTCCCGTATCGTTTCTTTTAGCTGTAAATTTGTACAGTAGAACCCTCGAACTTCGAACATAATTCGACCTTCGAGTCAAATTTCCTTACAAGAAATAAAGTAATTTGCATAAATCTAATCCGTACCCCCAAATTTTATTTAATATAAAAAACTTTAAGTTCCGACTTCAAAAAATCACAGTTCGACCTTAGAGTCAAATTTCCTTGCAAGATACTTACTTGATCCTAAGGCCGTTCTACCTTTATGGTGTACGGCTTGTTGGAGTTGAGTTATTGCGTGGGTTTTCTTTTTCATATCTGTCTCTATTCTCCTCTTTCTTGCGTTTTTTGTTTAATTTCTTGCCACTTGACTGCTCGTTTCTCTGCCGCTGTTTTTACTTCTTCCATCCAGGTTCTTCTCTGCCTACCCCTCCTCCTTTTAACTACCCTTTCCTCGCATATTTCTTCTTTGATCCTCATTATATACCCATACCATCTTCGCTGCCTTTCTTCGATTCTGTGCTGCGCAGGTCCCAAGTTCAGGTTCTCTCTGAAGACCTCATTCCATATTTCGTCTTTTCTTGTTTTTCCCTTTCTTAAAAACCTCATTTCAGTGCTTTGTATCTAGGTTTTTTTGTTTATTTGATAACGTGTCTGGAACATTATATACTAAACGATAAAATAAGTTTGGCAGTTTTTGTCGATCTGAAACGAGCATTTGAAACCATCTGTAGAAAAGACTTTTGCAAAAATTACAAATGTACGGAATCCAAGGGAATGAACTAAAATGGTTTGAAAGTTATTTATCAAACAGATTTCAAAAAACCAGGGTGGGAAAAGTAGAATCAAAGGCAATAATTAACGAGTTAGGTGTACCACAAGGATCAGTTTTAGGTCCAGTTTTATTCAATATTTACATAAATGACATTACGCAGACAGTTAAATCGTGTGACATGCATTTATTTGCAGATGATACGTTAATTTCGGTATCAGGTGAAGATTTACAAACAACAGTTAATGTCATAAACGAAGATTTAATTGAAGTAACAGATTGGTTTAAAGCTAATAAACTGGAGTTGAATGTATCTAAAACAAAATGCATGGTAATAGGTAGTACACAATAATTCAGCAATATGTCAAATGTTAACGTATTTATAGATAATAATAAAGTAGAGATAGTTGAAGAGTTTAAATACCTAGGGGTAATTATAGATAATCATCTAAAATTTAAAAAGAACATAGATTATATTGTAAAAAAAGTTGGTGCAAAAATTAGTTATTTTGGGAGAATATCGAATAAATTAAACTTTGAAGCTAGGATATTGGTCTATCATACAATAATAGAACCATACTTTAATTATTGCAGTAGCATAATATTTCTAAGTAATGAGGGGGATCTGAAAAAATTACAAAAGCAGCAAAACAGAGCTTTGCGTGTCATATTACAGTGTTCTAAATTAACTAAAATTGAATATATGCATAATAAGTTGGGGTTCCTTAATATATGGCAAAATACAGTGTATAACGTTTTGGTTCTAATATATAAATGTATAAACAATATGATGCCAGAATATATGAGTAAATATCTGATATACAACAAAGAACAGCATGATTATGAAACAAGACAAAGAGAACATTTTAGACTGCCTAAATGTAAAAAAAGTAGTACACAGAACTCGCTCTATTACAAAGGGCTAAAATTATTTAATCAATTACCAAACAAATTAAAATATTCTGTTAATCTGCATGCGTTTAAAGAAGGTTGTAAGACCCATGTAAAACTGCAATTTTAATTTGAAGTACTAGTTGTAAAGATTAATGTATAAATAGTTTCTTTTATAACTAAATAAAGCCTATTATTATTATTATTATTATTAAATAGGCATTATTAAAAATTATAGGGTGGGCCAAAAGCAACTTTAGCATTTAAAAATGAGATATCTTCTTTAATTCTCAATATTATTTATTTAGTTTTTATTTTAACACAGATTAGAAATGTTTTCTTCCTAAACATGGAAAATTATGTAGTTCAAATGATTCCCGTTTTTACTTCACAAACTCCAGCTCTTTCCTTGACCCCATACATAAATTTTTGCAGAATACTTAGTTCCATTGCCTGGATTTCCTGTCGAATATTTTCCTTTAGTTTAATAAAAGTCCGAGGCTTATTTTTAAACACTCTGTCCCGTAAATACCTCCACAAAAACAAATCTGTTGCTGTGAGGTCAGGCGAACGTGCTGGCCAAGGAAAATAGAGATTATTTTTCCCTCAACAACTAGTAGTGGCCCCATCTTGCTGTCATCACATCCGAATTTCAAAACCGGATTTTAATCATAGTTTTTTCGAGTGTCATTTGTTCAAACATCAACCTCAAACCTTTCGAAGTTTGAGAGTCCACTGTATTTATTTAAATGAATTCTTTTAAAAAGTCCAATTTTTAGGTATTAGCAAAATTAGGAATTACCGTATTTTACAAACACAAGTTGGCCAGTTTGATTAACGACTGTAAACACTTTTGGGAAGTCGAAGATTTTGATGAAGAAATCTCAGTTGCGATGCAAAATATTTTTAAAAAGATGTTGAGAGGCTTAAAGATTTTTCGTTATGTCGGTGTCTTCAGCATTCTGCTGGTGATATTTTTTCCGATTTTCTCTGCAGAAGAGTATCCTTTACTGATTGGAGAGTGGGTGTTGAAAGATCAACCGATGTTGTTCAGAGTAATGTTACTTATGCAACTGTTAACCGCACCAATCTCTTCATGGATCATGCTATCTTTTGACGCTTTATTTATTACATTGTGCGTGCAGGCTATAGTACAATTTAAACTGTTAAAGTTTCGTATTCGTTCTCTGCCTTTTCCGAGGAGCCACACTGAAAAAAGAATGTTTTTCAACAATATGGTAGTTTGTGTAGACTACCATAATTTTTTATTGAGGTAAGTTTCGATTTTCATGTTTCAGGTATAACGGATCATTCATTTAAGCCAATCAGTGTTTTACATTGTGTGCAAAAGTTGGACAAAAATGTTAAGCAACGATTTTTGTTAACATGCACAGTGTGGCAATTAAGTTCCTGGACTTGTACTATAACATTAATTCTACTAAAGCTACCGAAAAAAATAGCAATAGTTAGACCAGTGTTTTCCAACCTTTTCTCACTCATGCCTCACCTCAACACCTCACTGTAACAAGTCATTTGCAGCGCTAATTCACATTCTACTAAATATGACGATGGAAAGGACAACAGCAGTTTTATTGCAAAACTAGTTGAATTTGGGTATTTTGTTTCTATCTCGCCACAAAACCATGCCATTTTTCCTTTTATGTTAAATAAAGTTCTCACAAATTCTTCAGTTTGCAATTCCGATAGTTCTTCTTGGTACTGCATCGCCACAACACTTAAGTTTACTAGCATCGGCTAAGTTATCCAAGATGGTAAATCAATTTTCTTTAAATCGGAAAACCTTTTATTGAAATCACAGGACATTTTGCTCGGATGATCCGCAATATCTAGTACAGCAGCATCAGTTACCTTACAGTCTCGCTTATTTAGACAATAAAATTGGTGTTTTGGCTAGAATATTCTTTTGAAATAATTGCAAAAATTGCAAGCGCAATTTTCTAGCGAAATTGCGCTTGTTAACTCATGATTTCTGTTCTGTGCGTCTGTGCGCACCAATCTTGCACTTCTATCTACTCCTCAACCAGACCACCTAGAGACTTCGGGTTTTCGGCATTATGTTAAGGAAGGTCTAATCTCGGGAACGCACAAAAAAAATCCAGGAAAAGATTTTGGATTTCCTATAAATTCCTACAAAATTCCGTTTTTTGCAAATTTCTCGGCAACCATAATAGCTATCGAGTTGAAACAAATTGCAATCGATAGCTTCTAAAATTTACAATAATATTAGAAAAAGAATTAATCAAAAGTCTTTCCTTTATGCTTCACCCATGAGGTGAAAAAATTGCGCTAAAACACTCACTGAGTTTTTATTACTTACTTGTTTTTTATTGCCGCTCAAAATATTCATATTGCCCCCCAAAATATTCATATTGCTCCCTGTGGGGCGTACGCCCCACGTTGGGAAACACTGACACAGAAGGGTTGTTTACATGGCGTGTAAGTTTTAGCTTATCTGACTGATGAATTTAGAAGTAGCAAAAGTTTTGGTACACTTTAGTTATTGCGTCGAGTTGAGAACGCAAAATGTAAGAGATAGCAGCGATTAAATTTTGTATATAGGTTCAAAAATCGGCAAGTAAAATGGTGCAAAGGTTTTAAAAAACACTTAAACTGTTCCGGAGAAAAACGGGAAAAACTTTTTCCCATGTTAAACGCCTATGCAAGTCGCATAGATTTAGTTATAACAGATATACCACAACTTCTCAAATCATAGCGCTTTTGCGGGGGTTTTGTTTTTGACGTTTTTCTCTGGATGGTTTAAGATTTTTTCAAAAACTTTACACCATTTTACTTGCAAAGGATGCGCGCATTGGTAAATAAAAGAATTCCGATTTTATCTCTGACGGTTTCATGGCCAACGCCAACTTTTTAGTTTTTCCCCCATTTTCCCGAAGGCAATAAACACAGCCTTGATCAGTTTCTAGCTACAACATATCGTGACCTTCCCTGGTCAGTATTTTCAGAGCGTTTTAAGTGTTGCTATTCTTGATTGAATATTTCGTTTTCAAAACTCCTGCATTTTTAACTTTTTCAAGTTATTTTTTACAGACAAATGGTCTGTTCTGTTAAAATGTTATTGAAAGTTTCAAGCTTTTCTTGCAATAATTTTGAATTCCTTAATCTCATCAGCTTTTTCCACTAATTTATCAATTTCCTTTAATCGTATACCTTTTGATTTAGATTTTTATAATAACTATGATCTGCAAACGAATCTACTCTAGTGCAATTTTTAAAAGGTTGTAACATTAAAATTATCTTAAGTTAGTAGCGAACATATTTTTTATTGTGTTTTAGCTACGGCGCTAAAATTCGAGAAACATTTTCCCCATCACTGATGGTCCAACTATTAACGAATGGTGTGATTGGTTTCGATGCATTTCTCGCAATGGAGAGGTACGTTTTTCACGATAAAATAGCAGCTAGCTGCAATTTGATTACATAAAACTTCCTATTTTACTCAAAATTAATTATACAAAATCCATTTTTCTACAGTCCCGCTGACACAACGATGTTAATCAGGAATGTTTCCATTATTATAACATATTTATGTCAAATGGCTGTGTATTGCTGGATGGCGATGCGTCTAATAGAAGAGGTAAATGAAAATATAAAACTCTTTCCATCTAAAGCATTTTATAACTTAACATCCTTACAATTTTTCTTTCTACATGTCTTTCGCTCGATAATGAATTATTATAATTATTCGTTTGTTATTATTTTTAGTCAACCGATGTTGCTAATGAAATATACAACAGTGAGTGGTACAACCATTACAGCAAGGAACTTGGAACTAAAGTACAGATGATTATACTCAGATCGCAAAAAGCTGTAGCTTTAACAGGTGGAGGAATGGTGGATGTTAGCTTGGAGACCTTCACATCGGTAAGATAATTTTTAATAGAATTTTGTTTGCTAAATATATGACGTGAATTGTCAGAGTTTGATACACTTCGTGGTGAATTCTTTGTTTGGGCAATTCCTCAATGAAGTCGACAATGGGAATCGCGTTGTAATAACAGCAGAGTGATATTTTTTATTTTTTTTTTTCCTCCTGGAAATGCTTGAAAGGCAAAGTCTTCACAGAGCATTCTTCATGTTAAAGGACTCAAACAAAGAACTCACCATGAAGTTTCTTTAATTCCAGTAAAAATTTTGCACCATTTGATCGGAAATCTTCGACCAAGATTTGAACAACGTGAGCAGCAAATTTAAGGTCGCCTAGAAACAATGAGTTCAAAACAGGAAAAAAAATTAATATAAAAACAAATGCTTCATATTTATTTTAAAGAAAGTCCTGTCAAACCTACATAAATAACAATAATTGAAAATTTTAAATCGACCATTTATTTAGTTCAGCTTATATGCCTCTTGTAGGGGCTTCTTTTCTTACTATGTAGATGTTAACGTTTAAAGATATGCTCAAACTAGGATATCCTGTGTTATTAATTGTTTTGGTTCTTTTTAAGGTCTTGAAACTTTCCTACACAATCTTCACTGTCTTGCGAACTACGCAAAAAAATAAAATAAAAATTTAAACAGCACCATAACTTGTCGATTCAATATTTTGTAGAGTTTGCACGATCTAATAAAATTGTATTACTACTGTAGGATATTTTTGTTGTGTAAAATAAACGTGTTTATGAAAACAGCTGCATTTATTCATTCATAAAAATTCTACACAAGTATATATGTATAACTTATATTATAACTAAAATTTTAAACCTTCAAATGGCATGACACATTTTAAAATTTATAACACATAAGTTGTATCTGGTATATATTTTCATACAACAAACGAAAATGGGGAAGTTTTCCTAGCATTTTTGGATCATGGTAAACCGTTTGGCAAAATGCCAAAAGAAATAATATGGGATAGTCTGAAAATAAGTTGCGTTGGTACTGAATTGAGCAGACATGGAAAACTATACAAGACGATTTTTTTCTTTCACGGTTTAGGTAAACTGCCTATTACACCTTCTTGAAACATTATTTTAGTTGTTTCCGTCTCTTCCTGAGTTTGGGTTCTTTCAACTTATCTTCCCCTTCTATGCTTATACGCTCTTATTATACTTATTTCAAAACGATTTATAGACTCTAAAATAACGTGCTTAATCCAAAAATGCGATAAAAAATAGACCATTGTCTTTAAAATATGAAAGTAGATGTCAACTTACGGTATTTTCGGAAGTGTTGTTATCTTGAAAATATTTTCATTAAGCAGATCATATGCCAATATTGTCATAACCAAAATTTCAGATCATTACCCTTTTTCGTTCTTCATATACAAATCATACATCACATCAGAAAGACTAGCATTTTTGCAAAAATGTAGAGAAACTCAACGAAGCTACTACAATCCGCCTAGTCGAAATTTTTAAATTCAACGACGTGCCCCACTAAGGAGCAAGAATCGGTCACCCATACAAAACAAACAAAAAACAATGACACTCTCCATGTTTTTCATCACAATATTCAATGTTTACGAAACAAAACTTTAGAACTCGAGTTGACACTTAACACAATGAACTTAAAACCACATATACTAGCCTTAAGTGAACACTGGTGCACATCTGATGAACTACAGTGCCTCAACATCCCAGGATATACATTAGTATCCTACTATGCAAGATCGACCATGCAACACGGAGGAACATGTATATTCGTTCTCAGTAATTTAAATAACTTTAGAGAATTAAAAAATCTTTCACTCTGCAATATTGAAGGTCAATTCGAGTGTTCTTGTATCATAAACATTTCTTTCAAAATTATTATTGCTTGTATTTATCGAACTAATTTAGGCTCTCTTGATATTTTCTTCAATTGTCTTGAGACATTTTTAGAAGAAAGCTTCGTTACTTTCTCAGAATATAAAATTATACTCACAGGTGATTTCAATATTTGCTTGCTAAATATAAATAAAAATAAAAATAGTAAACTGTTTCTCGACATACTCCACAGTCAAAATTATGAACAAACAATATTTGAAGCAACCCGGGTTACCAAACAATCAAAATCTCTCATTGACTGCATTTTCATTAAAAACTTCTGCGACACAGACCCTAAAAGCTGTGGGAAAGTTATCAAAATAGCACTGTCTGACCACTACGGCCAGTCAGTTGAAGTAAAAATTGAAAAAGTACATCACAAGGACGACACCCCCAAAAATCTAACCGCAAGGATCTTCTCACACAATAAACTAGAAGAATTTAGAGCAAACCTTGCAAACCGTAATTGGGATGAAGTATACCTATCATCGGACGTAAACTCGGCTTATGAAATTTTCTTAAAAATATATAAAGAATTCTTTGATATTATTTTCAAACCGAAAACCATAAAACAAAGGCCAAACCACAGAAACTGGATCACTACCGGCATCAAAATATCCTGCTCTAACAAACGACAACTATATGTAGATTACAGGGAAGGTCGAATATCCGAGGAATATTTTAAAACATACTCTAAATTATTAAAATGTACCATCCGTCTTGCAAAACGACTCTCGGACGAAAAATACATTAAAACAGCAAAAAACAAAAGTAAAGCGACATGGGAAGTTATAGGCAACTATATGGGAAAAAGGCAAAAAGAAGAAAATTTTATCAACAATGTCAAAAATACAGGCGACAACCCAATAGACATACTAAATAACGTAAATGAACTATTTATAAATATGTGCCCCGACAATACAGATGGGTCAATTTCGGAAACCAGCCACTTCAAACAAAATAATATGTCCATCTATCTACGTCCCACTTCTTACGAGGAAATTTATAAAACTATAATGTCACTTAAAAACACAAAATCAACAGGAGAGGATGAAATACTAACAAACCTCTTAAAACATACTGCCGACCTAATATCTGGACCTTTGAATCACATCATAAACCTTTCTTTAAAAAATGGCATATTTCCAAACAAACTAAAATGTGCAAAAATCAAACCTATCTACAAAAAAGGGGATGTAAGTGACATAGGAAACTATAGGCCCATAGCCATACTCACAAAAATCAGTAAGATATTTGAAAAAATAATCTACAACAGAATTGAAAATTACTTAGACCACTATGGCATAATAAACAACGCTCAAAATGGTTTCAGAAAAGGCAAGACAACTACCCGTGCTATTTACATGGCAATCCGAAATGTACTTCAATCCCTCAACAAAGACAAACACACCATGGTCATGTGTGTTGATCTCTCAAAAGCTTTTGATAGTGTTGACCACGAGATACTGCTAACGAAATTAGAACACTATGGTATACGAGGGACCGCCCATAATCTTATAACATCTTATCTTTCGGAAAGAAACCAATACGTTGCAGAAAAAGACACGTCAGGTAGATTTCTAAAATCCAACAAAAAGAAAATCAAAAAAGGAGTCCCGCAAGGATCAATCTTGGGCCCCCTCTTATACATACTGTACACAAATGATCTTCCAGATTTTGTCAAAACTTCCCTTATACAATTTGCCGATGACACATCTGCCATTATTAGTGACTCAGATTCCAAAAACTCTGAACAAAAACTCTTTGACTGTTTAGGCCAACTCCAACATTGGTTTACGTTAAATAATCTAACCTTAAACGTCAATAAAACGCAAGTTATAAAATTTTCACAAAGTAAAATAACCTCCGACTTAAAATTTCAAAATAATTCCACAAGTATAAATGTTGTTAATAAAATATCTTTTCTTGGTTTATGTATTGACTCTAGACTGGACTGGTCATACCATATCGAACGCCTGTCACAAAGCCTGTCACGGTACCCTTTTGCACTAAAAAACCTAAAAAAATTGGTCAATGCAAACGCGGCCAAAACTGCATATCATGCATATGTCGAATCTAGGTTACGCTATGCTGTAATTTTTTGGGGTAACGCTAGTGACTCAGAACGCCTCTTCATTATACAAAAGCGATGTATAAGAAATATATTTGGCCTGAACTACCGAGATCACTGCAAAGAAACTTTTCGTGACAACGAAATATTAACCTTTTACGGTCTATTTATCCTCGAAGCCATCATGTTCGTAAAAAATAATGTAGATCTGTTCGAAGAGAATATAAGAAATCATGCAGCCAATACGCGACATAAAAAAAACCTAAAACCCGATTGTTTCAAATATACCTATCTTCAAAAAAATGTAGCCTCCACAATTATTGCTATATATAATAAATTTAACACATCACCTGAGAGTATAATAAATCTTCCCACCCGCGAATTGAAGAAGAAATTAAGAAAAGTTCTGATTTCTAAAGCTTACTATGGAGTAAGCGAATATTTAAATGATGCTGACTTTGTAAAATGTTATATTTAAATATCATTTTTCTGTGTTTTTTCTTTTTTATTAACTATGTATATTATTTGTAATGTACGTAAATTATTATTGTGACAAGTTCTACACCTTTTTTGGGATATTCAGAACAAATAAAGATTATTATTATTATTATTATTATATTTCTAATGCACGTCCCAATCAATCACCCTGTATAGAAACAAAAACTAAGTATTTAGTGTAATGTAAAAAAAATCGAGTCCAGGTAATATAAATGAAATATTTGCGAAGAGTTAAAGGAGTAACAACACGGGAAAAATTAGTTTAACAGTTGTAAATGTATTTTCTGAAAGAATTATCTCGAATTGTTTTCCATTCACTGCATGTATTAAACGTTGCCTATTTGTATACTCCATTGTGTTTTGTAATGTAATTAAACGGACCATGCAGTTTTTTTTCACTTATGCGGCATCCGAAAAATTTATAATTAAACTATACTTAGTGGGATGTATGGGAAAAGTCGTAAAAAAGGTGTTTAACAGTTGTAAATGTATTTTCTGAAAGAATTATCTCGAATTGTTTTCCATTCACTGCATGTATTAAACGTTGCCTATATTTCAAAAACAATCAATGGTGCTTAAAATTTGACTTGATAAACGGACTATGCAGTTTTTTTTCACTTATGCGGCATCCGAAAAATTTATAATTAAACTATACATAGTGGGATGTATGGGAAAAGTCGTAAAAAAGTTGTTTAACAGTTGTAAATGTATTTTCTGAAAGAATTATCTCGAATTGTTTTCCATTCACTACATGTATTAAACGTTGCCTAATTATTGTATACTCCATTGTGTTTTGCAATGTAATTAAACTTGAGATAAACTTGAAGGTGATACAGTGATATAGATGCACTACCATAGATCCTTAAAAAAATGATAGAGTATTCAATTTTCAATAAAGTCGTTCTTCATTTATGTTAATACATAAATAATCGAACATTTTTATCATATCAAGTTGCCAAATATATTATCAAGAACGTGTTAAAACTTTTTAGTAAGTTTTAGTAAACTGATCTATCTAACTAGTACAAAGTGAATGTATTTTCGTTTATTTAAGGCATTTAGACACAATTTGTTTAGCAAGAAGGAACATTAATAGTTAAGTATTGTGTAAAAATAATGTTGGAGCTTAAATTTGACTTGCAAAGCGCCCCATGCTGCTTTTTTCTATTTTTTTGCATCCAAAAGTCTATTATTTTTATTACCACGTATATACTAACACATGACACACGGTATCTGTTGAGAAGTGATCTAAGTGCATTCATGTGTGAATTTTCGTGTAGGTTTTATAAATATTTTAGACAATTTGTTTAGCGAAAAGAAACATTAAAAGTTAGTTTAACAAGTCTAACAATTGTGTCTACTTTAAAAACTTGATTTAAAATGCGGCCCCCATTTTTGCAATTTTTTTCTCTTCTGCGAATCAAAAATATTTATATATATGCATAATTAGTGGAATGGATGATAGAATTTGTTAAAAAAAAGTATTTTTCAAAGTTTAAATTTTCGTCAAGGATAAACACTAATATACCAAATAACTTTGCACTATTATAAGTTGTGGTTAGCTGAACGGTTAAACTCCTGTTTGTCATGAGCAGGGTCCTACGTTCAAATCCAATTGCCTCCCAGTGTAAAATTACTACACTCGGAGGTGGGGAGGAATTGCAAAAAAAATTGAAATTTTTTGCGTTGAAACCGCGCCGTAATGCGCGGACGCAAGTTATGACAAAATCCTGAGTGGCCAACCAACCATCCTCCTGGGCTCGATCCCAGGACCCAATCTCGTCCACAAATTAACAAAGTTAATTTGCTGACGGACCCACTCAGCTATTGTCACAACTCTGATAAACCAGTACAATTAACTATTTAAAGGTAATTGTATAGCGGGATACATAACAAACGTACGTTTTTATCAGCAGTTACATGCCGATTATCGAATAGAATAGACCGCAGTTAGGTTATTCGTGATGTGTTTAAATGAATATTACCTTTTATACTAATAATCATTGAGTGGGGTGGTGTATTTATTTTCAAAAAGTGATGGTTGTATTAAAATCAGATCGATGCATTTAAAACTTCAAGGATATCGCTCTAAAAAGGTAAAATTCTTTTTGGTACAAACCCCCCTGCCTTTATTTTTTTTTAAACGTTAGGTTTTGCTGCATTATTTAAATGAAAAATTTCGTTGTACACCCCCAGTTGTTTTAAAAATGTTAAATAACAATGCATAACAGCTTTATTAAGAAAATGTATGTATATTTTGTACGTAAATTTAATGTATTGTATAGCTTGTTATTTATTAGTAAGATATAACAGTTGTTCGTGGTCATTTATACAATTATTTACAACTATACAGTGTGTGTAAGAAAACGAAATGTCTTCATTTGCTTTAGTTTAAAAAGTTTAAGATTTTGCTTAAATTGCTTTCAGTAATTTATCAAGAGTCAATACTTGTTTAGGGTTGTATTATATGTATATAATAATATGTGTGCAAAGTTTCAATTTAAAGTGATTACTTTACTTAAAAATAATCCTGTACATATATTTTATGCCTGCTTTAGTACATCATTCACATGTTATCGCATCATAGATCGTTCGAATATGAATATGACCCCAACAGCAAAAAAGATTTTTAATGTCGTCAAATAGATAATGCACCTGTTTGTTTGGTCAATAATGTGAGTTGCGCGCTCTATCGCTCTCTTTGTGATTTTTGTAACATCAATTGTCGTCAAAACTAAATTAAGTGTCTTAAAAACATTTTGGATATTAGCAGTTGCTCGTCTTAAAAAGGTAATATACGTATCTGTTTTTTAATTCAGTAATTTAATCTATTTAGGAACTTAAAGTAATTTTTTGTAAAAAGTCTTGGGTATTAAATTTACATGCTTTATTTAAAGTCAGTAATTCTATTCCTGCTAGCAAAAATCCCCTTAATATGTTAATATAATTACTGTTTGAAACTATTTCCTAATTTTAGTGCTCCATGCGCATCAGAAAATGTCGGTCAAACATGGACGTTTCTATTATCTCTTCACTCGGTTAATAAATCGTGTTTGTTGTATTCCTTTTTTTTACGACAATGTGAAAAGCCTGACCACTAAATATAACTAAACAAATTGAAACGGCCCCAGAATATACTTGTACAAAATGTTCATATCTAGTTATGACAAATTAATTTCATAGCTCTATTTGGAAAAGATACAGTGTTCGCGGAAATTAATTATGTGTTTAATTAATAACCACGTGAACTTTTTGGCTTTGTTATTTTGATTTCAAATATATAAAAAGTTGTTTTGGTACATAAAATCAAACGTATCGAATAAATCGCTGTTCTGTTTGATAATATGTGCAAAATGAATGTGCCGCCTCGTTCATAATTGCGACCAGTACTATAGTATTATTCTAACCTAAAATCTATTACATTTCGCGGTAATATTCATGTAGTATTTATAATTATGTTTTATTAACCAAAATGATCAGTTAATGTTAATGTCCCGTATAAAAATATGTAGTGAATGTAGAGGTGGTCGTGTTCAAAGTTTTCTCAAATACTTTTTAACATCGTATGGTTGCATGTCACATTATTTGGCTTAAAACTGAGTTATGCGAATGAGGCAGGTCCCTTTTTACATTATTAAGCTGCCCATTTGTAAGTTATAGTATTATGGAATGAATGTTAATTGTATATAGTTTTTACAGATATTGAAATTCAACGTACAGAGCTGCGTTCGTCGATGTCGTCTATCAACCATCTGCATCCCCACCCACAAATCTTCAGCGATTGATTTGGAACTGTTGCTTGTCTGTTTGTTGTTTCCTCATATATACTTCAAGATGTTGTGGAATTGTCGATATCGTACATCAGCCAGGAAATGCTTTAGAACCCTTACTAAAATTAACTGTGGGTGTTATCTTTATTATCTTCAGTCGTAGTTCGGAGAGTGTTCTTGCTAATGGAACATTAAAGGTAATTTTAACATCGTTTTTGAAACGAATGGATTGTTAACAGTAGGGGTGGACGATATTGAATTTATATCATCGGCTGTGAATGTTGTATCATAAAACTACTGAAAAAACTGGTGGCTTATGTTGTCATCGATGTATTGTCCACCTCTAGTAAAAAGTTGTTATCTGTCACTAAGTCTTAGTTTAAAAATTAGTCGGTGTCCTAAGTGTAATTTGGAGTAGCTTTTATTTGCAATTGTTTAGAAATAAAAGAGTGACGTTTCTTGATCGTTTTTAAATCTTTTCACTCATGTTTAGGGTTAAAAAGAATGTAATTTACTAGCGCTGTTTTAATTTCAGGTTGTCCTTTGAGGATCTGGTCACTGTTGGACCTGATGACTGGATGCTGCAGTTTTATCTACATGTCGAGCATTATCGTGTAGTGCTGTGCTTGCTCGGATAACGGCGTGGTTCGAATTCTTCTGGTGAGACATTAAAATTGTTTTTTTCCCCCTTTGATTCTGTAATTTTATAATTTTGTTGGTGGTTTCCTAGGAGGAAATTTTGGGTGGCATCTAAGCAAGGTTTTAGTCATTGTTCAATATAATTATAAAAATAGCACTGATTTTGGATGAAGGATTTCTTGTAGAAATGCCAAGCCAGTTTCGATCTACCGTCAATGAGACCAGAGTCTTGAAATTGCTTAAGCATCTCTAAGAAAATCCCTTATATAAATTAGCAATTATTATTAATTGTAATAATTCTTTGATGATTTCTGAACAATTTTTTCATAGGTTTTTGATAAGTTTTGTTAAATGTTTGGGTATCGTTCAATTATTTATTGTTCGCTATACTCTTGAGGTGAAACGAGTTTTGTTTTCCCTAAAATCAGGTATCTTATTAACTATTGTTAATAATAAAATATTGTTGTTGCAGATATTTCGATGAAAATGAGGGAATGACAACAGGAAATCATGGAGCCTTCTTGTGCAAGAAAAAGGGTGAGTGGTTTAAATAAATAGACTAAAGTCCTTGTACTTTATCCATTTCATATAAAACTGTCTGAGAGTAAATAATTGTTATAAAATTTAGTTTGTAATTAACATATGGTCGTAGATTTAATATTTTTTGGATTGCTTCCTTACAAAAGTGCAATGATTTTAGTCTATACTTTATAATTTACAATTTTTCATGGAAATTTCTACGTGTTGGACTGTTTTTTGAATCTTTTAATGTTTTCTATCAGTTTAACAGGTTCACTTGCATTACAGTTAATCAGTTTTGAAGTTTAAATACCCAATTTAAAGTTCAAAAATCAAATTAACTCTTTGAAGGTGATAAAGCACCTGAGATTTAGGCAACCCAAGTTACAGCAACTTAGTATTGATCAACAAATAAACGAGGCGGCACATTAAAATTACATAATGGATGAAATAATTTTGACTCTTTGTTTTTACATGTTATTGTATGTGCCGCCTCGCTCATTGACGATCACCACTAATACTATTTAACCTAAAAACTTTGACGTTTCTTGTGATCATTTTGCAAGTTTCATGTGAATATAAATGATTTTATGAGTATTTTTTCAACATCTGCGTGGTTGAATGTTTGCAGTAAAACATTTTTATGAATGAGGCAGGTCACTTTTTATATTGTTTTATCTTAAGCTGCCTTTGTGTTGGTTTGTAATACTACCTTATTAATTTTAAAAGTTAAAGTTGAAATAATGTATGATTATTTATTTCTAATGTATATTGTTTTCACAGATATACTTCAGGCGTGTTGAAATTCAACGCATTTCGTTGTAGTCGTCCCATCAGTCGTCTGATCAGAAATTTTCAGTGAATGATTTGTAACTCGTACTATAATTTAACGCACATGTACTACCAGTCGTGGTTCAGAGAGGAAGAAGCTTTCTCTCTAATGAACATTAAAGGTAATTTTTATGTTGTTTTTTAAGGATTTCTAAGCCAATTGCCTTCTTCATTTCATGGTTTAAGCGAACTGCCTGTTCCGCCTTCCCGATACGTCATTATAGGTGTCTCAGTGGTTTCTGCTTATATTCTCTTATTATTTTTTGTGAATCTGTGTTATTTTCTTTATTTTGTCTCCGAGATCATACATTTCTAGACCTTCTCCCGTAACTTGCTTTCTTATTTGGTCTATGTTACATTCTTTTATTCTTCTTTCGCATTTCTGCTGTTTGTGTGTTTTTCATGTCTGAACGTGTGAAAATCGAAGTTTCTCTGCCGTACATCAACATAGGTGTGACCATTGTTTAATAAAATTTTATTCTTCTTGTTAAGCGTTCCGATTTATATTGTCACCACACAACATGTGTAATCAAATTGATGTAATTTTAATTCTACGTCTTATCCTTCTCGTAGCTGATGTCTGTTCCTAGATAGCAAAAATGTGATATTCGTTTGTTCGTGAGTTATTATTTTGGATCTTATATTACTGTGCAACTTTTTGCAATTCATGTACAGCTGTTTGTAAGTTTTCTTCCCTATCGCGTGTTGTCATGAAGTGTGTGTTGTCGTGACTGATTTTTTTTTGGAGTTCACTTCACTCTTCTTGGTCAATGTATGTGTTACATCCTAGTCTGGAAGGTCCATGTTGCGAGTTCTACCGGTATTTAATGTATCGGTTGTTTCTTAAATTTATTATCTGCCAAAGCTTCGTCCTATTCACTTTATCGAAAGCTTTTTTAAAATCGATGAGTGCTAAATGGATGTCGGCATTTTTTAATTTAAAGGTGTTGTCTGCAGACGATCTTCCTACTCTAAATCCCCAAGTCTCTCGTTTATTTTCGAGTGCACTTTGTAGGTGGAAATAAGTAAATTATCCCTTGGTAATTGTTACAAATTATCTCCCGATCTATTAATGCGATACATTTTTAAAAATAAAATCAAGTACACTTAATTTTAATTGTTATTATTAAAGTATTGTTGTTACAGATATTTTTCGATGAAAATGAGGGAATGACGACAGGATGTCATGGAGCCTTCTTGTGAAAAACCAAAAGGGTGAGTGATTTAAATTTGTTTTAGTTTAAAAAATAGACTATAACCTTTGCACTTTGCTCATTTCTTATAAAAACAATTAAATAATAATTTGAACCATCTGAGAGTTAATAATTGTTATTAAATTTAGTTTGTAAAGAACATATACTCGTAGATTTAATATTTTTTGGATTGCTTCCTTACAAAAGTGCAATGATTTTAGTCTATACTTTATAATTTACAATTTTTCACGGAAATTTCTACGTGTTAGGCTGTTTTTTGAATTTGTTAATGTTTTCTATTAGCTTAACACAATTTAAAAAGTTCATTTGCATCACAGTTGATCAGTTTTGAAGTGTTAATGCACAATTTAAAGGTAATGAATCAAATTTACTCTGAAGGTGATAAAGCGCCTGAGATGTAGGCAACCCAAGTTACAGCACTTGAGATGTAGGCAACCCAAGTTACAGCAACTTAGTATTGATCAATAAATGAACTAGGCGGCACATTAAAATTTCATAATTGATGAATTAATTTGAACTTGTTGTTTTTACTTGTTAGAGGATGTGCCGCCTCGCTCATTGACGAACACGACCAATACTATTTAACCTTAAAACTTTGACGTTTCTTATGATCATTTTGCAAGTTTCTTCTGAAAATATATGATTTTGTGAGAGTATTTTTTCAACATCTGCGTGGTTGAATGTTATTATATTTGCTGTAAATCAGTTGTATGAATGAGTGCGCATGTGAAGACGTGTAGAAATGGCTTTAAAAAAATTTTTGAGTATCTTTTACGGACGTCCGAAAATAGTGTTTAGAAATGGTCATTTTTGCGATCGCGTAAGCCATGACACCGTGTTAGAAAATATTCCAAATTTCTTTTTTTCCCATGCGCGCATCCTTTGCGAATAAAACGGTGCAAAGTTTTTGAAATTATCTCAAACGGTTCCCGAGAAAAACGCGAAAAACTAGACCCCTTCAAAAGCCGAAATTTGTTCGGAAAAATAAACACCTCGTTTCACAAAAAAATTCATAACTTCGTTATTTTTTGTTCAATATTTTTGAACTTGTGCTCAAAATGTAGCTAAAAGATGGGCGCATGTGAAGACGGGTAGAAATGGCTTTAAAAAAAATTTTGAGTATCTTTTACGGACGTCCGAAAATAGTGTTTAGAAATGGTCATTTTTGCGATCGCGTAAGCCATTACACCGTGTTAGAAAATATTCCAAATTTCTTTTTTTCCGATGCACGCATCCTTTGCGAGTAAAACGGTGCAAAGTTTTTGAAATTATCGCAAACTGTTCCCGAGAAAAACGCGAAAAACTAGACCCCTTCAAAAGCCGAAATTTGTTCGGAAAAATAAACACCTCGTTTCACAAAAAAATTCAAACTTCGTTATTTTTTGTTCAATATTTTTAAACTGGGGCTCAAAATGTAGCTAAAAGATGGGCGCATGTGAAGACGCTTAGAAATGGCTTTAAAAAGAATTTTGAGTATCTTTTACGGACGTCCGAAAATAGTGTTTAGAAATGGTCATTTTTGCGATCGCGTAAGCCATGACACCGTGTTAGAAAAAATTCCAAATTTCTTATTTTCCGATGCGCGCATTCTTTGCGAGTAAAACGATGCAAAGTTTTTGAAATTATCTCAAACGGTTCCCGAGAAAACGCGAAAAACTAGACCCCTTCAAAAGCCGAAATTTGTTCGGAAAAATAAACACCTCGTTTCACAAAAAAATTCATAACTTCGTTATTTTTTGTTCAATATTTTTGAACTTGGGCTCAAAATGTAGCTAAAAGATGTGCGCATGTGAGGACGCGTAGAAATGGCTTTAAAAAAATTTTTGAGTATCTTTTACGGACGTCCGAAAATAGTGTTTAGAAATGGTCATTTTTGCGATCGCGTAAGCCATGACACCGTGTTAGAAAAAATTCCAAATTTCTTATTTTCCGATGCGCGCATCCTTTGCGAGTAAAACGGTGCAAAGTTTTTGAAATTATCTCAAACGGTTTCCGAGAAAAACGCTAAAAACTAGACCCCTTCAAAAGCCGAAATTTGTTCGGAAAAATAAACACCTCGTTTCACAAAAAAATTCATAACTTCGTTATTTTTTGTTCAATATTTTTGAACTTGTGCTCAAAATGTAGCTAAAAGATGGGCGCATGTGATGACGCTTAGAAAAGGGGTTTAAAAAAAAAATGAGTATCTTTTACGGACGTCCGAAAATAGTGTTTAGAAATGGTCATTTTTGCGATCGCGTAAGCCATGACCGTGTTAGAAAAAATTCCAAATTTCTTATTTTCTGATGCGCGCATCCTTTGCGAGTAAAACGGTGCAAAGTTTTTGAAATTATCTCAAACGGTTCCCGAGAAAAACGCGAAAAACTAGACCCCTTCAAAAGCCGAAATTTGTTCGGAAAAATAAACACCTCGTTTCACAAAAAAATTCATAACTTCGTTATTTTGTTGTGAATATTTTTGAACTTGGGCTCAAAATGTAGCTAAAAGATGGGCGCATGTGATGACGCGTAGAAATGGCTTTAAAAAAAATTTTGAGTATTTTTTACGGACGTCCGAAAATAGTGTTTAGATATGGTCATTTTTGCGATCGCGTAAGCCATGACACCGTGTTAGAAAATATTCCAAATTTCTTTTTTTCCGATGCGCGCATCCTTTGCGAGTAAAACGGTGCAAAGTTTTTGAAATTATCTCAAACGGTTCCCGAGAAAACGCGAAAAACTAGACCCCTTCAAAAGCCGAAATTTGTTCGGAAAAATAAACACCTCGTTTCACAAAAAAATTCATAACTTCGTTATTTTTTGTTCAATATTTTTGAACTTGGGCTCAAAATGTAGCTAAAATATGGGCGCATGTTTAGACGGGTAGAAATGGCTTTAAAAAAAATTTTGAGTATCTTTTACGGACGTCCGAAAATAGTGTTTAGAAATGGTCATTTTTGCGATCGCGTAAGCCATTACACTGTGTTAGAAAAAATTCCAAATTTCTTATTTTCCGATGCGCGCATCCTTTGCGAGTAAAACGGTGCAAAGTTTTTGAAATTATCTCAAACGGTTTCCGAGAAAAACTAGACCCCTTCAAAAGCCGAAATTTGTTCGGAAAAATAAACACCTCGTTTCACAAAAAAATTCATAACTTCGTTATTTTTTGTTCAATATTTTTGAACTTGGGCTCAAAATGTAGCTAAAAGATGGGCGCATGTGATGACGCGTAGAAATGGCTTTAAAAAAATTTTTGAGTATCTTTTACGGACGTCCGAAAATAGTGTTTAGATATGGTCATTTTTGCGATCGCGTAAGCCATGACACCGTGTTAGAAAATATTCCAAATTTCTTTTTTTCCGATGCGCGCATCCTTTGCGAGTAAAACGGTGCAAAGTTTTTGAAATTATCTCAAACGGTTCCCGAGGAAAACGCGAAAAACTAGACCCCTTCAAAAGCCGAAATTTGTTCGGAAAAATAAACACCTCGTTTCACAAAAAAATTCATAACTTCGTTATTTTTTGTTCAATATTTTTGAACTTGTGCTCAAAATGTAGCTAAAAGATGTGCGCATGTGAAGACGTGTAGAAATGGCTTTAAAAAAATTTTTGAGTATCTTTTACGGACGTCCGAAAATAGTGTTTAGAAATGGTCATTTTTGCGATCGCGTAAGCCATGACACCGTGTTAGAAAATATTCCAAATTTCTTATTTTCCGATGCGCGCATCCTTTGCGAGTAAAACGGTGCAAAGTTTTTGAAATTATCTCAAACGGTTTCCGAGAAAAACTAGACCCCTTCAAAAGCCGAAATTTGTTCGGAAAAATAAACACCTCGTTTCACAAAAAAATTCATAACTTCGTTATTTTTTGTTCAATATTTTTGAACTTGGGCTCAAAATGTAGCTAAAAGATGGGCGCATGTGATGACGCGTAGAAATGGCTTTAAAAAAATTTTTGAGTATCTTTTACGGACGTCCGAAAATAGTGTTTAGATATGGTCATTTTTGCGATCGCGTAAGCCATGACACCGTGTTAGAAAATATTCCAAATTTCTTTTTTTCCGATGCGCGCATCCTTTGCGAGTAAAACGGTGCAAAGTTTTTGAAATTATCTCAAACGGTTCCCGAGGAAAACGCGAAAAACTAGACCCCTTCAAAAGCCGAAATTTGTTCGGAAAAATAAACACCTCGTTTCACAAAAAAATTCATAACTTCGTTATTTTTTGTTCAATATTTTTGAACTTGTGCTCAAAATGTAGCTAAAAGATGTGCGCATGTGAAGACGTGTAGAAATGGCTTTAAAAAAATTTTTGAGTATCTTTTACGGACGTCCGAAAATAGTGTTTAGAAATGGTCATTTTTGCGATCGCGTAAGCCATGACACCGTGTTAGAAAATATTCCAAATTTCTTTTTTTCCGATGCGCGCATCCTTTGCGAGTAAAACGGTGCAAAGTTTTTGAAATTATCTCAAACTGTTCCCGAGAAAAACGCGAAAAACTAGACCCCTTCAAAAGCCGAAATTTGTTCGGAAAAATAAACACCTCGTTTCACAAAAAAATTCAAACTTCGTTATTTCTTGTTCAATATTTTTAAACTCGGGCTCAAAATGTAGCTAAAAAATGGGCGCATGTGATGACGCTTAGAAAAGGGGTTTAAAAAAAAAATGAGTATCTTTTACGGACGTCCGAAAATAGTGTTTAGAAATGGTCATTTTTGCGATCGCGTAAGCCATGACACCGTGTTAGAAAATATTCCAAATTTCTTTTTTTCCGATGCGCGCATCCTTTGCGAGTAAAACGGTGCAAAGTTTTTGAAATTATCTCAAACGGTTCCCGAGAAAAACACGAAAAACTAGACCCCTTCAAAAGCCGAAATTTGTTCGGAAAAATAAACACCTCGTTTCACAAAAAAATTCATAACTTCGTTATTTTTTGTTCAATATTTTTGAACTTGGGCTCAAAATGTAGCTAAAAGATGTGCGCATGTGAAGACGTGTAGAAAAGGCTTTAAAAAAATTTTTGAGTATCTTTTACGGACGTCCGAAAATAGTGTTTAGAAATGGTCATTTTTGCGATCGCGTAAGCCATGACACCGTGTTAGAAAATATTCCAAATTTCTTTTTTTCCGATGCGCGCATCCTTTGCGAGTAAAACGGTGCAAAGTTTTTGAAATTATCTCAAACGGTTCCCGAGAAAAACACGAAAAACTAGACCTCTTCAAAAGCCGAAATTTGTTCGGAAAAATAAACACCTCGTTTCACAAAAAAATTCATAACTTCGTTATTTTTTGTTCAATATTTTTGAACTTGTGCTCAAAATGTAGCTAAAAGATGGGCGCATGTGAAGACGGGTAGAAATGGCTTTAAAAAAAATTTTGAGTATCTTTTACGGACGTCCGAAAATAGTGTTTAGAAATGGTCATTTTTGCGATCGCGTAAGCCATGACACCGTGTTAAAAAATATTCCAAATTTCTTTTTTTCCGATGCACGCATCCTTTGCGAGTAAAACGGTGCAAAGTTTTTGAAATTATCTCAAACTGTTCCCGAGAAAAACGCGAAAAACTAGACCCCTTCAAAAGCCGAAATTTGTTCGGAAAAATAAACACCTCGTTTCACAAAAAAATTCAAACTTCGTTATTTTATGTTCAATATTTTTGAACTTGTGCTCAAAATGTAGCTAAAAGATGGGCGCATGTGAAGACGCGTAGAAATGGCTTTAAAAAAAATTTTGAGTATCTTTTACGGACGTCCGAAAATAGTGTTTAGATATGGTCATTTTTGCGATCGCGTAAGCCATGACACCGTGTTAGAAAAAATTCCAAATTTCTTTTTTTCCGATGCGCGCATCCTTTGCGAGTAAAACGGTGCAAAGTTTTTGAAATTATCTCAAACGGTTTCCGAGAAAAACGCGAAAAACTAGACCCCTTCAAAAGCCGAAATTTGTTCGGAAAAATAAACACCTCGTTTCACAAAAAAATTCATAACTTCGTTATTTTTTGTTCAATATTTTTGAACTTGTGCTCAAAATGTAGCTAAAAGATGGGCGCATGTGATGACGCTTAGAAAAGGGGTTTAAAAAAAAAATGAGTATCTTTTACGGACGTCCGAAAATAGTGTTTAGAAATGGTCATTTTTGCGATCGCGTAAGCCATGACCGTGTTAGAAAAAATTCCAAATTTCTTATTTTCTGATGCGCGCATCCTTTGCGAGTAAAACGGTGCAAAGTTTTTGAAATTATCTCAAACGGTTCCCGAGAAAAACGCGAAAAACTAGACCCCTTCAAAAGCCGAAATTTGTTCGGAAAAATAAACACCTCGTTTCACAAAAAAATTCATAACTTCGTTATTTTGTTGTGAATATTTTTGAACTTGGGCTCAAAATGTAGCTAAAAGATGGGCGCATGTGATGACGCGTAGAAATGGCTTTAAAAAAAATTTTGAGTATTTTTTACGGACGTCCGAAAATAGTGTTTAGATATGGTCATTTTTGCGATCGCGTAAGCCATGACACCGTGTTAGAAAATATTCCAAATTTCTTTTTTTCCGATGCGCGCATCCTTTGCGAGTAAAACGGTGCAAAGTTTTTGAAATTATCTCAAACGGTTCCCGAGAAAACGCGAAAAACTAGACCCCTTCAAAAGCCGAAATTTGTTCGGAAAAATAAACACCTCGTTTCACAAAAAAATTCATAACTTCGTTATTTTTTGTTCAATATTTTTGAACTTGGGCTCAAAATGTAGCTAAAAGATGGGCGCATGTTTAGACGGGTAGAAATGGCTTTAAAAAAAATTTTGAGTATCTTTTACGGACGTCCGAAAATAGTGTTTAGAAATGGTCATTTTTGCGATCGCGTAAGCCATTACACTGTGTTAGAAAAAATTCCAAATTTCTTATTTTCCGATGCGCGCATCCTTTGCGAGTAAAACGGTGCAAAGTTTTTGAAATTATCTCAAACGGTTTCCGAGAAAAACGCGAAAAACTAGACCCCTTCAAAAGCCGAAATTTGTTCGGAAAAATAAACACCTCGTTTCACAAAAAAATTCATAACTTCGTTATTTTTTGTTCAATATTTTTGAACTTGTGCTCAAAATGTAGCTAAAAGATGGGCGCATGTGATGACGCTTAGAAAAGGGGTTTAAAAAAAAAATGAGTATCTTTTACGGACGTCCGAAAATAGTGTTTAGAAATGGTCATTTTTGCGATCGCGTAAGCCATGACCGTGTTAGAAAAAATTCCAAATTTCTTATTTTCTGATGCGCGCATCCTTTGCGAGTAAAACGGTGCAAAGTTTTTGAAATTATCTCAAACGGTTCCCGAGAAAAACGCGAAAAACTAGACCCCTTCAAAAGCCGAAATTTGTTCGGAAAAATAAACACCTCGTTTCACAAAAAAATTCATAACTTCGTTATTTTGTTGTGAATATTTTTGAACTTGGGCTCAAAATGTAGCTAAAAGATGGGCGCATGTGATGACGCGTAGAAATGGCTTTAAAAAAAATTTTGAGTATTTTTTACGGACGTCCGAAAATAGTGTTTAGATATGGTCATTTTTGCGATCGCGTAAGCCATGACACCGTGTTAGAAAATATTCCAAATTTCTTTTTTTCCGATGCGCGCATCCTTTGCGAGTAAAACGGTGCAAAGTTTTTGAAATTATCTCAAACGGTTCCCGAGAAAACGCGAAAAACTAGACCCCTTCAAAAGCCGAAATTTGTTCGGAAAAATAAACACCTCGTTTCACAAAAAAATTCATAACTTCGTTATTTTTTGTTCAATATTTTTGAACTTGGGCTCAAAATGTAGCTAAAAGATGGGCGCATGTTTAGACGGGTAGAAATGGCTTTAAAAAAAATTTTGAGTATCTTTTACGGACGTCCGAAAATAGTGTTTAGAAATGGTCATTTTTGCGATCGCGTAAGCCATTACACTGTGTTAGAAAAAATTCCAAATTTCTTATTTTCCGATGCGCGCATCCTTTGCGAGTAAAACGGTGCAAAGTTTTTGA
Source organism: Elmis aenea (assembly GCA_947652605.1). Lineage (NCBI taxonomy): Eukaryota > Metazoa > Arthropoda > Insecta > Coleoptera > Elmidae > Elmis > Elmis aenea. Next base: position 9,380,538 of record OX393583.1, on the reverse strand, counting down.
AATTATCTCAAACGGTTTCCGAGAAAAACGCGAAAAACTAGACCCCTTCAAAAGCCGAAATTTGTTCGGAAAAATAAACACCTCGTTTCACAAAAAAATTCATAACTTCGTTATTTTTTGTTCAATATTTTTGAACTTGGGCTCAAAATGTAGCTAAAAGATGGGCGCATGTGATGACGCGTAGAAATGGCTTTAAAAAAATTTTTGAGTATCTTTTACGGACGTCCGAAAATAGTGTTTAGATATGGTCATTTTTGCGATCGCGTAAGCCATGACACCGTGTTAGAAAATATTCCAAATTTCTTTTTTTCCGATGCGCGCATCCTTTGCGAGTAAAACGGTGCAAAGTTTTTGAAATTATCTCAAACGGTTCCCGAGGAAAACGCGAAAAACTAGACCCCTTCAAAAGCCGAAATTTGTTCGGAAAAATAAACACCTCGTTTCACAAAAAAATTCATAACTTCGTTATTTTTTGTTCAATATTTTTGAACTTGGGCTCAAAATGTAGCTAAAAGATGTGCGCATGTGAAGACGTGTAGAAAAGGCTTTAAAAAAATTTTTGAGTATCTTTTACGGACGTCCGAAAATAGTGTTTAGAAATGGTCATTTTTGCGATCGCGTAAGCCATGACACCGTGTTAGAAAATATTCCAAATTTCTTTTTTTCCGATGCGCGCATCCTTTGCGAGTAAAACGGTGCAAAGTTTTTGAAATTATCTCAAACGGTTCCCGAGAAAAACACGAAAAACTAGACCTCTTCAAAAGCCGAAATTTGTTCGGAAAAATAAACACCTCGTTTCACAAAAAAATTCATAACTTCGTTATTTTTTGTTCAATATTTTTGAACTTGTGCTCAAAATGTAGCTCAAAGATGGGCGCATGTGAAGACGGGTAGAAATGGCTTTAAAAAAAATTTTGAGTATCTTTTACGGACGTCCGAAAATAGTGTTTAGAAATGGTCATTTTTGCGATCGCGTAAGCCATGACACCGTGTTAAAAAATATTCCAAATTTCTTTTTTTCCGATGCACGCATCCTTTGCGAGTAAAACGGTGCAAAGTTTTTGAAATTATCTCAAACTGTTCCCGAGAAAAACGCGAAAAACTAGACCCCTTCAAAAGCCGAAATTTGTTCGGAAAAATAAACACCTCGTTTCACAAAAAAATTCAAACTTCGTTATTTTTTGTTCAATATTTTTGAACTTGTGCTCAAAATGTAGCTAAAAGATGGGCGCATGTGAAGACGCGTAGAAATGGCTTTAAAAAAAATTTTGAGTATCTTTTACGGACGTCCGAAAATAGTGTTTAGATATGGTCATTTTTGCGATCGCGTAAGCCATGACACCGTGTTAGAAAAAATTCCAAATTTCTTTTTTTCCGATGCGCGCATCCTTTGCGAGTAAAACGGTGCAAAGTTTTTGAAATTATCTCAAACGGTTTCCGAGAAAAACGCGAAAAACTAGACCCCTTCAAAAGCCGAAATTTGTTCGGAAAAATAAACACCTCGTTTCACAAAAAAATTCATAACTTCGCTAATTTTTGTTCAATATTTTTGAACTTGAGCTCAAATTGTAGCTAAAAGATGGGCGCATGTGATGACGCGTAGAAATGGCTTTTAAAAAAATTTTGAGTATCTTTTACGGACGTCCGAAAATAGTGTTTAGAAATGGTCATTTTTGCGATCGCGTAAGCCATGACACCGTGTTAGAAAAAATTCCAAATTTCTTATTTTCCGATGCGCGCATCCTTTGCGAGTAAAACGGTGCAAAGTTTTTGAAATTATCTCAAACGGTTCCCGAGGAAAACGCGAAAAACTAGACCCCTTCAAAAGCCGAAATTTGTTCGGAAAAATAAACACCTCGTTTCACAAAAAAATTCATAACTTCGTTATTTTTTGTTCAATATTTTTGAACTTGGGCTCAAAATGTAGCTAAAAGATGTGCGCATGTGAAGACGGGTAGAAATGGCTTTAAAAAAAATTTTGAGTATCTTTTACGGACGTCCGAAAATAGTGTTTAGAAATGGTCATTTTTGCGATCGCGTAAGCCATGACACCGTGTTAGAAAATATTCCAAATTTCTTTTTTTCCGATGCGCGCATCCTTTGCGAGTAAAACGGTGCAAAGTTTTTGAAATTATCTCAAACGGTTCCCGAGAAAAACACGAAAAACTAGACCTCTTCAAAAGCCGAAATTTGTTCGGAAAAATAAACACCTCGTTTCACAAAAAAATTCATAACTTCGTTATTTTTTGTTCAATATTTTTGAACTTGTGCTCAAAATGTAGCTAAAAGATGGGCGCATGTGATGACGCGTAGAAATGGCTTTAAAAAAAATTTTGAGTATCTTTTACGGACGTCCGAAAATAGTGTTTAGATATGGTCATTTTTGCGATCGCGTAAGCCATGACACCGTGTTAGAAAAAATTCCAAATTTTTTTTATTTCCGATGCGCGCATCCTTTGCGAGTAAAACGGTGCAAAGTTTTTGAAATTATCTCAAACGGTTCCCGAGGAAAACGCGAAAAACTAGACCCCTTCAAAAGCCGAAATTTGTTCGGAAAAATAAACACCTCGTTTCACAAAAAAATTCATAACTTCGTTATTTTTTGTTCAATATTTTTGAACTTGGGCTCAAAATGTAGCTAAAAGATGTGCGCATGTGAAGACGTGTAGAAATGGCTTTAAAAAAATTTTTGAGTATCTTTTACGGACGTCCGAAAATAGTGTTTAGAAATGGTCATTTTTGCGATCGCGTAAGCCATGACACCGTGTTAGAAAATATTCCAAATTTCTTTTTTTCCGATGCGCGCATCCTTTGCGAGTAAAACGGTGCAAAGTTTTTGAAATTATCTCAAACGGTTCCCGAGAAAAACACGAAAAACTAGACCTCTTCAAAAGCCGAAATTTGTTCGGAAAAATAAACACCTCGTTTCACAAAAAAATTCATAACTTCGTTATTTTTTGTTCAATATTTTTGAACTTGTGCTCAAAATGTAGCTAAAAGATGGGCGCATGTGAAGACGGGTAGAAATGGCTTTAAAAAAAATTTTGAGTATCTTTTACGGACGTCCGAAAATAGTGTTTAGAAATGGTCATTTTTGCGATCGCGTAAGCCATGACAGCGTGTTAGAAAATATTCCAAATTTCTTTTTTTCCGATGCACGCATCCTTTGCGAGTAAAACGGTGCAAAGTTTTTGAAATTATCTCAAACTGTTCCCGAGAAAAACGCGAAAAACTAGACCCCTTCAAAAGCCGAAATTTGTTCGGAAAAATAAACACCTCGTTTCACAAAAAAATTCATAACTTCGTTATTTTGTTGTGAATATTTTTGAACTTGGGCTCAAAATGTAGCTAAAAGATGGGCGCATGTGATGACGCGTAGAAATGGCTTTAAAAAAAATTTTGAGTATTTTTTACGGACGTCCGAAAATAGTGTTTAGATATGGTCATTTTTGCGATCGCGTAAGCCATGACACCGTGTTAGAAAATATTCCAAATTTCTTTTTTTCCGATGCGCGCATCCTTTGCGAGTAAAACGGTGCAAAGTTTTTGAAATTATCTCAAACGGTTCCCGAGAAAACGCGAAAAACTAGACCCCTTCAAAAGCCGAAATTTGTTCGGAAAAATAAACACCTCGTTTCACAAAAAAATTCATAACTTCGTTATTTTTTGTTCAATATTTTTGAACTTGGGCTCAAAATGTAGCTAAAATATGGGCGCATGTTTAGACGGGTAGAAATGGCTTTAAAAAAAATTTTGAGTATCTTTTACGGACGTCCGAAAATAGTGTTTAGAAATGGTCATTTTTGCGATCGCGTAAGCCATTACACTGTGTTAGAAAAAATTCCAAATTTCTTATTTTCCGATGCGCGCATCCTTTGCGAGTAAAACGGTGCAAAGTTTTTGAAATTATCTCAAACGGTTTCCGAGAAAAACTAGACCCCTTCAAAAGCCGAAATTTGTTCGGAAAAATAAACACCTCGTTTCACAAAAAAATTCATAACTTCGTTATTTTTTGTTCAATATTTTTGAACTTGGGCTCAAAATGTAGCTAAAAGATGGGCGCATGTGATGACGCGTAGAAATGGCTTTAAAAAAATTTTTGAGTATCTTTTACGGACGTCCGAAAATAGTGTTTAGATATGGTCATTTTTGCGATCGCGTAAGCCATGACACCGTGTTAGAAAATATTCCAAATTTCTTTTTTTCCGATGCGCGCATCCTTTGCGAGTAAAACGGTGCAAAGTTTTTGAAATTATCTCAAACGGTTCCCGAGGAAAACGCGAAAAACTAGACCCCTTCAAAAGCCGAAATTTGTTCGGAAAAATAAACACCTCGTTTCACAAAAAAATTCATAACTTCGTTATTTTTTGTTCAATATTTTTGAACTTGTGCTCAAAATGTAGCTAAAAGATGTGCGCATGTGAAGACGTGTAGAAATGGCTTTAAAAAAATTTTTGAGTATCTTTTACGGACGTCCGAAAATAGTGTTTAGAAATGGTCATTTTTGCGATCGCGTAAGCCATGACACCGTGTTAGAAAATATTCCAAATTTCTTATTTTCCGATGCGCGCATCCTTTGCGAGTAAAACGGTGCAAAGTTTTTGAAATTATCTCAAACGGTTTCCGAGAAAAACTAGACCCCTTCAAAAGCCGAAATTTGTTCGGAAAAATAAACACCTCGTTTCACAAAAAAATTCATAACTTCGTTATTTTTTGTTCAATATTTTTGAACTTGGGCTCAAAATGTAGCTAAAAGATGGGCGCATGTGATGACGCGTAGAAATGGCTTTAAAAAAATTTTTGAGTATCTTTTACGGACGTCCGAAAATAGTGTTTAGATATGGTCATTTTTGCGATCGCGTAAGCCATGACACCGTGTTAGAAAATATTCCAAATTTCTTTTTTTCCGATGCGCGCATCCTTTGCGAGTAAAACGGTGCAAAGTTTTTGAAATTATCTCAAACGGTTCCCGAGGAAAACGCGAAAAACTAGACCCCTTCAAAAGCCGAAATTTGTTCGGAAAAATAAACACCTCGTTTCACAAAAAAATTCATAACTTCGTTATTTTTTGTTCAATATTTTTGAACTTGTGCTCAAAATGTAGCTAAAAGATGTGCGCATGTGAAGACGTGTAGAAATGGCTTTAAAAAAATTTTTGAGTATCTTTTACGGACGTCCGAAAATAGTGTTTAGAAATGGTCATTTTTGCGATCGCGTAAGCCATGACACCGTGTTAGAAAATATTCCAAATTTCTTTTTTTCCGATGCGCGCATCCTTTGCGAGTAAAACGGTGCAAAGTTTTTGAAATTATCTCAAACTGTTCCCGAGAAAAACGCGAAAAACTAGACCCCTTCAAAAGCCGAAATTTGTTCGGAAAAATAAACACCTCGTTTCACAAAAAAATTCAAACTTCGTTATTTCTTGTTCAATATTTTTAAACTCGGGCTCAAAATGTAGCTAAAAAATGGGCGCATGTGATGACGCTTAGAAAAGGGGTTTAAAAAAAAAATGAGTATCTTTTACGGACGTCCGAAAATAGTGTTTAGAAATGGTCATTTTTGCGATCGCGTAAGCCATGACACCGTGTTAGAAAATATTCCAAATTTCTTTTTTTCCGATGCGCGCATCCTTTGCGAGTAAAACGGTGCAAAGTTTTTGAAATTATCTCAAACGGTTCCCGAGAAAAACACGAAAAACTAGACCCCTTCAAAAGCCGAAATTTGTTCGGAAAAATAAACACCTCGTTTCACAAAAAAATTCATAACTTCGTTATTTTTTGTTCAATATTTTTGAACTTGGGCTCAAAATGTAGCTAAAAGATGTGCGCATGTGAAGACGTGTAGAAAAGGCTTTAAAAAAATTTTTGAGTATCTTTTACGGACGTCCGAAAATAGTGTTTAGAAATGGTCATTTTTGCGATCGCGTAAGCCATGACACCGTGTTAGAAAATATTCCAAATTTCTTTTTTTCCGATGCGCGCATCCTTTGCGAGTAAAACGGTGCAAAGTTTTTGAAATTATCTCAAACGGTTCCCGAGAAAAACACGAAAAACTAGACCTCTTCAAAAGCCGAAATTTGTTCGGAAAAATAAACACCTCGTTTCACAAAAAAATTCATAACTTCGTTATTTTTTGTTCAATATTTTTGAACTTGTGCTCAAAATGTAGCTAAAAGATGGGCGCATGTGAAGACGGGTAGAAATGGCTTTAAAAAAAATTTTGAGTATCTTTTACGGACGTCCGAAAATAGTGTTTAGAAATGGTCATTTTTGCGATCGCGTAAGCCATGACACCGTGTTAAAAAATATTCCAAATTTCTTTTTTTCCGATGCACGCATCCTTTGCGAGTAAAACGGTGCAAAGTTTTTGAAATTATCTCAAACTGTTCCCGAGAAAAACGCGAAAAACTAGACCCCTTCAAAAGCCGAAATTTGTTCGGAAAAATAAACACCTCGTTTCACAAAAAAATTCAAACTTCGTTATTTTATGTTCAATATTTTTGAACTTGTGCTCAAAATGTAGCTAAAAGATGGGCGCATGTGAAGACGCGTAGAAATGGCTTTAAAAAAAATTTTGAGTATCTTTTACGGACGTCCGAAAATAGTGTTTAGATATGGTCATTTTTGCGATCGCGTAAGCCATGACACCGTGTTAGAAAAAATTCCAAATTTCTTTTTTTCCGATGCGCGCATCCTTTGCGAGTAAAACGGTGCAAAGTTTTTGAAATTATCTCAAACGGTTTCCGAGAAAAACGCGAAAAACTAGACCCCTTCAAAAGCCGAAATTTGTTCGGAAAAATAAACACCTCGTTTCACAAAAAAATTCATAACTTCGTTATTTTTTGTTCAATATTTTTGAACTTGTGCTCAAAATGTAGCTAAAAGATGGGCGCATGTGATGACGCTTAGAAAAGGGGTTTAAAAAAAAAATGAGTATCTTTTACGGACGTCCGAAAATAGTGTTTAGAAATGGTCATTTTTGCGATCGCGTAAGCCATGACCGTGTTAGAAAAAATTCCAAATTTCTTATTTTCTGATGCGCGCATCCTTTGCGAGTAAAACGGTGCAAAGTTTTTGAAATTATCTCAAACGGTTCCCGAGAAAAACGCGAAAAACTAGACCCCTTCAAAAGCCGAAATTTGTTCGGAAAAATAAACACCTCGTTTCACAAAAAAATTCATAACTTCGTTATTTTGTTGTGAATATTTTTGAACTTGGGCTCAAAATGTAGCTAAAAGATGGGCGCATGTGATGACGCGTAGAAATGGCTTTAAAAAAAATTTTGAGTATTTTTTACGGACGTCCGAAAATAGTGTTTAGATATGGTCATTTTTGCGATCGCGTAAGCCATGACACCGTGTTAGAAAATATTCCAAATTTCTTTTTTTCCGATGCGCGCATCCTTTGCGAGTAAAACGGTGCAAAGTTTTTGAAATTATCTCAAACGGTTCCCGAGAAAACGCGAAAAACTAGACCCCTTCAAAAGCCGAAATTTGTTCGGAAAAATAAACACCTCGTTTCACAAAAAAATTCATAACTTCGTTATTTTTTGTTCAATATTTTTGAACTTGGGCTCAAAATGTAGCTAAAAGATGGGCGCATGTTTAGACGGGTAGAAATGGCTTTAAAAAAAATTTTGAGTATCTTTTACGGACGTCCGAAAATAGTGTTTAGAAATGGTCATTTTTGCGATCGCGTAAGCCATTACACTGTGTTAGAAAAAATTCCAAATTTCTTATTTTCCGATGCGCGCATCCTTTGCGAGTAAAACGGTGCAAAGTTTTTGAAATTATCTCAAACGGTTTCCGAGAAAAACGCGAAAAACTAGACCCCTTCAAAAGCCGAAATTTGTTCGGAAAAATAAACACCTCGTTTCACAAAAAAATTCATAACTTCGTTATTTTTTGTTCAATATTTTTGAACTTGTGCTCAAAATGTAGCTAAAAGATGGGCGCATGTGATGACGCTTAGAAAAGGGGTTTAAAAAAAAAATGAGTATCTTTTACGGACGTCCGAAAATAGTGTTTAGAAATGGTCATTTTTGCGATCGCGTAAGCCATGACCGTGTTAGAAAAAATTCCAAATTTCTTATTTTCTGATGCGCGCATCCTTTGCGAGTAAAACGGTGCAAAGTTTTTGAAATTATCTCAAACGGTTCCCGAGAAAAACGCGAAAAACTAGACCCCTTCAAAAGCCGAAATTTGTTCGGAAAAATAAACACCTCGTTTCACAAAAAAATTCATAACTTCGTTATTTTGTTGTGAATATTTTTGAACTTGGGCTCAAAATGTAGCTAAAAGATGGGCGCATGTGATGACGCGTAGAAATGGCTTTAAAAAAAATTTTGAGTATTTTTTACGGACGTCCGAAAATAGTGTTTAGATATGGTCATTTTTGCGATCGCGTAAGCCATGACACCGTGTTAGAAAATATTCCAAATTTCTTTTTTTCCGATGCGCGCATCCTTTGCGAGTAAAACGGTGCAAAGTTTTTGAAATTATCTCAAACGGTTCCCGAGAAAACGCGAAAAACTAGACCCCTTCAAAAGCCGAAATTTGTTCGGAAAAATAAACACCTCGTTTCACAAAAAAATTCATAACTTCGTTATTTTTTGTTCAATATTTTTGAACTTGGGCTCAAAATGTAGCTAAAAGATGGGCGCATGTTTAGACGGGTAGAAATGGCTTTAAAAAAAATTTTGAGTATCTTTTACGGACGTCCGAAAATAGTGTTTAGAAATGGTCATTTTTGCGATCGCGTAAGCCATTACACTGTGTTAGAAAAAATTCCAAATTTCTTATTTTCCGATGCGCGCATCCTTTGCGAGTAAAACGGTGCAAAGTTTTTGAAATTATCTCAAACGGTTTCCGAGAAAAACGCGAAAAACTAGACCCCTTCAAAAGCCGAAATTTGTTCGGAAAAATAAACACCTCGTTTCACAAAAAAATTCATAACTTCGTTATTTTTTGTTCAATATTTTTGAACTTGGGCTCAAAATGTAGCTAAAAGATGGGCGCATGTGATGACGCGTAGAAATGGCTTTAAAAAAATTTTTGAGTATCTTTTACGGACGTCCGAAAATAGTGTTTAGATATGGTCATTTTTGCGATCGCGTAAGCCATGACACCGTGTTAGAAAATATTCCAAATTTCTTTTTTTCCGATGCGCGCATCCTTTGCGAGTAAAACGGTGCAAAGTTTTTGAAATTATCTCAAACGGTTCCCGAGGAAAACGCGAAAAACTAGACCCCTTCAAAAGCCGAAATTTGTTCGGAAAAATAAACACCTCGTTTCACAAAAAAATTCATAACTTCGTTATTTTTTGTTCAATATTTTTGAACTTGGGCTCAAAATGTAGCTAAAAGATGTGCGCATGTGAAGACGTGTAGAAAAGGCTTTAAAAAAATTTTTGAGTATCTTTTACGGACGTCCGAAAATAGTGTTTAGAAATGGTCATTTTTGCGATCGCGTAAGCCATGACACCGTGTTAGAAAATATTCCAAATTTCTTTTTTTCCGATGCGCGCATCCTTTGCGAGTAAAACGGTGCAAAGTTTTTGAAATTATCTCAAACGGTTCCCGAGAAAAACACGAAAAACTAGACCTCTTCAAAAGCCGAAATTTGTTCGGAAAAATAAACACCTCGTTTCACAAAAAAATTCATAACTTCGTTATTTTTTGTTCAATATTTTTGAACTTGTGCTCAAAATGTAGCTCAAAGATGGGCGCATGTGAAGACGGGTAGAAATGGCTTTAAAAAAAATTTTGAGTATCTTTTACGGACGTCCGAAAATAGTGTTTAGAAATGGTCATTTTTGCGATCGCGTAAGCCATGACACCGTGTTAAAAAATATTCCAAATTTCTTTTTTTCCGATGCACGCATCCTTTGCGAGTAAAACGGTGCAAAGTTTTTGAAATTATCTCAAACTGTTCCCGAGAAAAACGCGAAAAACTAGACCCCTTCAAAAGCCGAAATTTGTTCGGAAAAATAAACACCTCGTTTCACAAAAAAATTCAAACTTCGTTATTTTTTGTTCAATATTTTTGAACTTGTGCTCAAAATGTAGCTAAAAGATGGGCGCATGTGAAGACGCGTAGAAATGGCTTTAAAAAAAATTTTGAGTATCTTTTACGGACGTCCGAAAATAGTGTTTAGATATGGTCATTTTTGCGATCGCGTAAGCCATGACACCGTGTTAGAAAAAATTCCAAATTTCTTTTTTTCCGATGCGCGCATCCTTTGCGAGTAAAACGGTGCAAAGTTTTTGAAATTATCTCAAACGGTTTCCGAGAAAAACGCGAAAAACTAGACCCCTTCAAAAGCCGAAATTTGTTCGGAAAAATAAACACCTCGTTTCACAAAAAAATTCATAACTTCGCTAATTTTTGTTCAATATTTTTGAACTTGAGCTCAAATTGTAGCTAAAAGATGGGCGCATGTGATGACGCGTAGAAATGGCTTTTAAAAAAATTTTGAGTATCTTTTACGGACGTCCGAAAATAGTGTTTAGAAATGGTCATTTTTGCGATCGCGTAAGCCATGACACCGTGTTAGAAAAAATTCCAAATTTCTTATTTTCCGATGCGCGCATCCTTTGCGAGTAAAACGGTGCAAAGTTTTTGAAATTATCTCAAACGGTTCCCGAGGAAAACGCGAAAAACTAGACCCCTTCAAAAGCCGAAATTTGTTCGGAAAAATAAACACCTCGTTTCACAAAAAAATTCATAACTTCGTTATTTTTTGTTCAATATTTTTGAACTTGGGCTCAAAATGTAGCTAAAAGATGTGCGCATGTGAAGACGGGTAGAAATGGCTTTAAAAAAAATTTTGAGTATCTTTTACGGACGTCCGAAAATAGTGTTTAGAAATGGTCATTTTTGCGATCGCGTAAGCCATGACACCGTGTTAGAAAATATTCCAAATTTCTTTTTTTCCGATGCGCGCATCCTTTGCGAGTAAAACGGTGCAAAGTTTTTGAAATTATCTCAAACGGTTTCCGAGAAAAACGCTAAAAACTAGACCTCTTCAAAAGCCGAAATTTGTTCGGAAAAATAAACACCTCGTTTCACAAAAAAATTCATAACTTCGTTATTTTTTGTTCAATATTTTTGAACTTGTGCTCAAAATGTAGCTAAAAGATGGGCGCATGTGATGACGCGTAGAAATGGCTTTAAAAAAAATTTTGAGTATCTTTTACGGACGTCCGAAAATAGTGTTTAGATATGGTCATTTTTGCGATCGCGTAAGCCATGACACCGTGTTAGAAAAAATTCCAAATTTTTTTTATTTCCGATGCGCGCATCCTTTGCGAGTAAAACGGTGCAAAGTTTTTGAAATTATCTCAAACGGTTCCCGAGGAAAACGCGAAAAACTAGACCCCTTCAAAAGCCGAAATTTGTTCGGAAAAATAAACACCTCGTTTCACAAAAAAATTCATAACTTCGTTATTTTTTGTTCAATATTTTTGAACTTGGGCTCAAAATGTAGCTAAAAGATGTGCGCATGTGAAGACGTGTAGAAATGGCTTTAAAAAAATTTTTGAGTATCTTTTACGGACGTCCGAAAATAGTGTTTAGAAATGGTCATTTTTGCGATCGCGTAAGCCATGACACCGTGTTAGAAAATATTCCAAATTTCTTTTTTTCCGATGCGCGCATCCTTTGCGAGTAAAACGGTGCAAAGTTTTTGAAATTATCTCAAACGGTTCCCGAGAAAAACACGAAAAACTAGACCTCTTCAAAAGCCGAAATTTGTTCGGAAAAATAAACACCTCGTTTCACAAAAAAATTCATAACTTCGTTATTTTTTGTTCAATATTTTTGAACTTGTGCTCAAAATGTAGCTAAAAGATGGGCGCATGTGAAGACGGGTAGAAATGGCTTTAAAAAAAATTTTGAGTATCTTTTACGGACGTCCGAAAATAGTGTTTAGAAATGGTCATTTTTGCGATCGCGTAAGCCATGACAGCGTGTTAGAAAATATTCCAAATTTCTTTTTTTCCGATGCACGCATCCTTTGCGAGTAAAACGGTGCAAAGTTTTTGAAATTATCTCAAACTGTTCCCGAGAAAAACGCGAAAAACTAGACCCCTTCAAAAGCCGAAATTTGTTCGGAAAAATAAACACCTCGTTTCACAAAAAAATTCAAACTTCGTTATTTTTTGTTCAATATTTTTGAACTTGTGCTCAAAATGTAGCTAAAAGATGGGCGCATGTGAAGACGCGTAGAAATGGCTTTAAAAAAATTTTTGAGTATCTTTTACGGACGTCCGAAAATAGTGTTTAGAAATGGTCATTTTTGCGATCGCGTAAGCCATGACACCGTGTTAGAAAAAATTCCAAATTTCTTTTTTTCCGATGCGCGCATCCTTTGCGAGTAAAACGGTGCAAAGTTTTTGAAATTATCTCAAACGGTTTCCGAGAAAAACGCTAAAAACTAGACCCCTTCAAAAGCCGAAATTTGTTCGGAAAAATAAACACCTCGTTTCACAAAAAAATTCATAACTTCGTTATTTTTTGTTCAATATTTTTGAACTTGGGCTCAAAATGTAGCTAAAAGATGGGCGCATGTGATGACGCTTAGAAAAGGGGTTTAAAAAAAAAATGAGTATCTTTTACGGACGTCCGAAAATAGTGTTTAGAAATGGTCATTTTTGCGATCGCGTAAACCATGACCGTGTTAGAAAAAATTCCAAATTTCTTATTTTCTGATGCGCGCATCCTTTGCGAGTAAAACGGTGCAAAGTTTTTGAAATTATCTCAAACGGTTTCCGAGAAAAACGCGAAAAACTAGACCCCTTCAAAAGCCGAAATTTGTTCGGAAAAATAAACACCTCGTTTCACAAAAAAATTCATAACTTCGCTAATTTTTGTTCAATATTTTTGAACTTGAGCTCAAATTGTAGCTAAAAGATGGGCGCATGTGATGACGCGTAGAAATGGCTTTTAAAAAAATTTTGAGTATCTTTTACGGACGTCCGAAAATAGTGTTTAGAAATGGTCATTTTTGCGATCGCGTAAGCCATGACACCGTGTTAGAAAATATTCCAAATTTCTTATTTTCCGATGCGCGCATCCTTTGCGAGTAAAACGGTGCAAAGTTTTTGAAATTATCTCAAACGGTTCCCGAGGAAAACGCGAAAAACTAGACCCCTTCAAAAGCCGAAATTTGTTCGGAAAAATAAACACCTCGTTTCACAAAAAAATTCATAACTTCGTTATTTTTTGTTCAATATTTTTGAACTTGGGCTCAAAATGTAGCTAAAAGATGTGCGCATGTGAAGACGTGTAGAAATGGCTTTTAAAAAATTTTTGAGTATCTTTTACGGACGTCCGAAAATAGTGTTTAGAAATGGTCATTTTTGCGATCGCGTAAGCCATGACACCGTGTTAGAAAATATTCCAAATTTCTTTTTTCCGATGCGCGCATCCTTTGCGAGTAAAACGGTGCAAAGTTTTTGAAATTATCTCAAACGGTTCCCGAGAAAAACACGAAAAACTAGACCTCTTCAAAAGCCGAAATTTGTTCGGAAAAATAAACACCTCGTTTCACAAAAAAATTCATAACTTCGTTATTTTTTGTTCAATATTTTTGAACTTGTGCTCAAAATGTAGCTAAAAGATGGGCGCATGTGAAGACGGGTAGAAATGGCTTTAAAAAAAAATTTGAGTATCTTTTACGGACGTCCGAAAATAGTGTTTAGAAATGGTCATTTTTGCGATCGCGTAAGCCATGACAGCGTGTTAGAAAATATTCCAAATTTCTTTTTTTCCGATGCACGCATCCTTTGCGAGTAAAACGGTGCAAAGTTTTTGAAATTATCTCAAACGTTTCCCGAGAAAAACGCGAAAAACTAGACCCCTTCAAAAGCCGAAATTTGTTCGGAAAAATAAACACCTCGTTTCACAAAAAAATTCATAACTTCGTTATTTTTTGTTCAATATTTTTGAACTTGTGCTCAAAATGTAGCTAAAAGATGGGCGCATGTGAAGACGCGTAGAAATGGCTTTAAAAAAAATTTTGAGTATCTTTTACGGACGTCCGAAAATAGTGTTTAGATATGGTCATTTTTGCGATCGCGTAAGCCATGACACCGTGTTAGAAAATATTCCAAATTTCTTTTTTTCCGATGCGCGCATCCTTTGCGAGTAAAACGGTGCAAAGTTTTTGAAATTATCTCAAACGGTTCCCGAGGAAAACGCGAAAAACTAGACCCCTTCAAAACCCGAAATTTGTTCGGAAAAATAAACACCTCGTTTCACAAAAAAATTCATAACTTCGTTATTTTTTGTTCAATATTTTTGAACTTGTGCTCAAAATGTAGCTAAAAGATGTGCGCATGTGAAGACGTGTAGAAATGGCTTTAAAAAAATTTTTGAGTATCTTTTACGGACGTCCGAAAATAGTGTTTAGAAATGGTCATTTTTGCGATCGCGTAAGCCATGACACCGTGTTAGAAAATATTCCAAATTTCTTTTTTTCCGATGCGCGCATCCTTTGCGAGTAAAACGGTGCAAAGTTTTTGAAATTATCTCAAACGGTTCCCGAGAAAAACGCGAAAAACTAGACCCCTTCAAAAGCCGAAATTTGTTCGGAAAAATAAACACCTCGTTTCACAAAAAAATTCATAACTTCGTTATTTTTTGTTCAATATTTTTGAACTTGTGCTCAAAATGTAGCTAAAAGATGGGCGCATGTGAAGACGCGTAGAAATGGCTTTAAAAAAATTTTTGAGTATCTTTTACGGACGTCCGAAAATAGTGTTTAGATATGGTCATTTTTGCGATCGCGTAAGCCATGACACCGTGTTAGAAAAAATTCCAAATTTCTTTTTTTCCGATGCGCGCATCCTTTGCGAGTAAAACGGTGCAAAGTTTTTGAAATTATCTCAAACGGTTTCCGAGAAAAACGCTAAAAACTAGACCCTTTCAAAAGCCGAAATTTGTTCGGAAAAATAAACACCTCGTTTCACAAAAAAATTCATAACTTCGTTATTTTTTGTTCAATATTTTTGAACTTGGGCTCAAAATGTAGCTAAAAGATGGGCGCATGTGATGACGCTTAGAAAAGGGGTTTAAAAAAAAAATGAGTATCTTTTACGGACGTCCGAAAATAGTGTTTAGAAATGGTCATTATTGCGATCGCGTAACCATGACACCGTGTTAGAAAAAATTCCAAATTTCTTTTTTTCCGATGCGCGCATCCTTTGCGAGTAAAACGGTGCAAAGTTTTTGAAATTATCTCAAACGGTTCCCGAGGAAAACGCGAAAAACTAGACCCCTTCAAAAGCCAAAATTTGTTCGGAAAAATAAACACCTCGTTTCACAAAAAAATTCATAACTTCGTTATTTTTTGTTCAATATTTTTGAACTTGGGCTCAAAATGTAGCTAAAAAATGGGCGCATGTGATGACGCTTAGAAAAGGGGTTTAAAAAAAAAATGAGTATCTTTTACGGACGTCCGAAAATAGTGTTTAGAAATGGTCATTTTTGCGATCGCGTAAGCCATGACCGTGTTAGAAAAAATTCCAAATTTCTTATTTTCTGATGCGCGCATCCTTTGCGAGTAAAACGGTGCAAAGTTTTTGAAATTATCTCAAACGGTTTCCGAGAAAAACGCGAAAAACTAGACCCCTTCAAAAGCCGAAATTTGTTCGGAAAAATAAACACCTCGTTTCACAAAAAAATTCATAACTTCGCTAATTTTTGTTCAATATTTTTGAACTTGAGCTCAAATTGTAGCTAAAAGATGGGCGCATGTGATGACGCGTAGAAATGGCTTTTAAAAAAATTTTGAGTATCTTTTACGGACGTCCGAAAATAGTGTTTAGAAATGGTCATTTTTGCGATCGCGTAAGCCATGACACCGTGTTAGAAAAAATTCCAAATTTCTTTTTTTCCGATGCGCGCATCCTTTGCGAGTAAAACGGTGCAAAGTTTTTGAAATTATCTCAAACGGTTCCCGAGGAAAACGCGAAAAACTAGACCCCTTCAAAAGCCGAAATTTGTTCGGAAAAATAAACACTTCGTTTCACAAAAAAATTCATAACTTCGTTATTTTTTGTTCAATATTTTTGAACTTGGGCTCAAAATGTAGCTAAAAGATGGGCGCATGTGAAGACGGGTAGAAATGGCTTTAAAAAAAATTTTGAGTATCTTTTACGGACGTCCGAAAATAGTGTTTAGAAATGGTCATTTTTGCGATCGCGTATGCCATGACACCGTGTTAGAAAATATTCCAAATTTCTTTTTTTCCGATGCACGCATCCTTTGCGAGTAAAACGGTGCAAAGTTTTTGAAATTATCTCAAACGGTTCCCGAGAAAAACGCGAAAAACTAGACCCCTTCAAAAGCCGAAATTTGTTCGGAAAAATAAACACCTCGTTTCACAAAAAAATTCATAACTTCGTTATTTTTTGTTCAATATTTTTGAACTTGTGCTCAAAATGTAGCTAAAAGATGGGCGCATGTGAAGACGCGTAGAAATGGCTTTAAAAAAAATTTTGAGTATCTTTTACGGACGTCCGAAAATAGTGTTTAGATATGGTCATTTTTGCGATCGCGTAAGCCATGACACCGTGTTAGAAAATATTCCAAATTTCTTTTTTTCCGATGCGCGCATCCTTTGCGAGTAAAACGGTGCAAAGTTTTTGAAATTATCTCAAACGGTTCCCGAGGAAAACGCGAAAAACTAGACCCCTTCAAAAGCCGAAATTTGTTCGGAAAAATAAACACCTCGTTTCACAAAAAAATTCATAACTTCGTTATTTTTTGTTCAATATTTTTGAACTTGTGCTCAAAATGTAGCTAAAAGATGTGCGCATGTGAAGACGTGTAGAAATGGCTTTAAAAAAATTTTTGAGTATCTTTTACGGACGTCCGAAAATAGTGTTTAGAAATGGTCATTTTTGCGATCGCGTAAGCCATGACACCGTGTTAGAAAATATTCCAAATTTCTTTTTTTCCGATGCGCGCATCCTTTGCGAGTAAAACGGTGCAAAGTTTTTGAAATTATCTCAAACTGTTCCCGAGAAAAACGCGAAAAACTAGACCCCTTCAAAAGCCGAAATTTGTTCGGAAAAATAAACACCTCGTTTCACAAAAAAATTCAAACTTCGTTATTTCTTGTTCAATATTTTTAAACTCGGGCTCAAAATGTAGCTAAAAAATGGGCGCATGTGATGACGCTTAGAAAAGGGGTTTAAAAAAAAAATGAGTATCTTTTACGGACGTCCGAAAATAGTGTTTAGAAATGGTCATTATTGCGATCGCGTAACCATGACACCGTGTTAGAAAAAATTCCAAATTTCTTTTTTTCCGATGCGCGCATCCTTTGCGAGTAAAACGGTGCAAAGTTTTTGAAATTATCTCAAACGGTTCCCGAGAAAAACGCGAAAAACTAGACCCCTTCAAAAGCCGAAATTTGTTCGGAAAAATAAACACCTCGTTTCACAAAAAAATTCATAACTTCGTTATTTTTTGTTCAATATTTTTGAACTTGTGCTCAAAATGTAGCTAAAAGATGTGCGCATGTGAAGACGTGTAGAAATGGCTTTAAAAAAATTTTTGAGTATCTTTTACGGACGTCCGAAAATAGTGTTTAGAAATGGTCATTTTTGCGATCGCGTAAGCCATGACACCGTGTTAGAAAATATTCCAAATTTCTTTTTTTCCGATGCGCGCATCCTTTGCGAGTAAAACGGTGCAAAGTTTTTGAAATTATCTCAAACGGTTCCCGAGGAAAACGCGAAAAACTAGACCCCTTCAAAAGCCGAAATTTGTTCGGAAAAATAAACACCTCGTTTCACAAAAAAATTCATAACTTCGTTATTTTTTGTTCAATATTTTTGAACTTGTGCTCAAAATGTAGCTAAAAGATGTGCGCATGTGAAGACGTGTAGAAATGGCTTTAAAAAAATTTTTGAGTATCTTTTACGGACGTCCGAAAATAGTGTTTAGAAATGGTCATTTTTGCGATCGCGTAAGCCATGACACCGTGTTAGAAAATATTCCAAATTTCTTTTTTTCCGATGCGCGCATCCTTTGCGAGTAAAACGGTGCAAAGTTTTTGAAATTATCTCAAACGGTTCCCGAGAAAAACACGAAAAACTAGACCTCTTCAAAAGCCGAAATTTGTTCGGAAAAATAAACACCTCGTTTCACAAAAAAATTCATAACTTCGTTATTTTTTGTTCAATATTTTTGAACTTGTGCTCAAAATGTAGCTAAAAGATGGGCGCATGTGAAGACGGGTAGAAATGGCTTTAAAAAAAATTTTGAGTATCTTTTACGGACGTCCGAAAATAGTGTTTAGAAATGGTCATTTTTGCGATCGCGTATGCCATGACACCGTGTTAGAAAATATTCCAAATTTCTTTTTTTCCGATGCACGCATCCTTTGCGAGTAAAACGGTGCAAAGTTTTTGAAATTATCTCAAACGGTTCCCGAGAAAAACGCGAAAAACTAGACCCCTTCAAAAGCCGAAATTTGTTCGGAAAAATAAACACCTCGTTTCACAAAAAAATTCATAACTTCGTTATTTTTTGTTCAATATTTTTGAACTTGTGCTCAAAATGTAGCTAAAAGATGGGCGCATGTGAAGACGCGTAGAAATGGCTTTAAAAAAAATTTTGAGTATCTTTTACGGACGTCCGAAAATAGTGTTTAGATATGGTCATTTTTGCGATCGCGTAAGCCATGACACCGTGTTAGAAAATATTCCAAATTTCTTTTTTTCCGATGCGCGCATCCTTTGCGAGTAAAACGGTGCAAAGTTTTTGAAATTATCTCAAACGGTTCCCGAGGAAAACGCGAAAAACTAGACCCCTTCAAAAGCCGAAATTTGTTCGGAAAAATAAACACCTCGTTTCACAAAAAAATTCATAACTTCGTTATTTTTTGTTCAATATTTTTGAACTTGTGCTCAAAATGTAGCTAAAAGATGTGCGCATGTGAAGACGTGTAGAAATGGCTTTAAAAAAATTTTTGAGTATCTTTTACGGACGTCCGAAAATAGTGTTTAGAAATGGTCATTTTTGCGATCGCGTAAGCCATGACACCGTGTTAGAAAATATTCCAAATTTCTTTTTTTCCGATGCGCGCATCCTTTGCGAGTAAAACGGTGCAAAGTTTTTGAAATTATCTCAAACTGTTCCCGAGAAAAACGCGAAAAACTAGACCCCTTCAAAAGCCGAAATTTGTTCGGAAAAATAAACACCTCGTTTCACAAAAAAATTCAAACTTCGTTATTTCTTGTTCAATATTTTTAAACTCGGGCTCAAAATGTAGCTAAAAAATGGGCGCATGTGATGACGCTTAGAAAAGGGGTTTAAAAAAAAAATGAGTATCTTTTACGGACGTCCGAAAATAGTGTTTAGAAATGGTCATTATTGCGATCGCGTAACCATGACACCGTGTTAGAAAAAATTCCAAATTTCTTTTTTTCCGATGCGCGCATCCTTTGCGAGTAAAACGGTGCAAAGTTTTTGAAATTATCTCAAACGGTTCCCGAGAAAAACGCGAAAAACTAGACCCCTTCAAAAGCCGAAATTTGTTCGGAAAAATAAACACCTCGTTTCACAAAAAAATTCAAACTTCGTTATTTTTTGTTCAATATTTTTAAACTCGGGCTCAAAATGTAGCTAAAAGATGGGCGCATGTGAAGACGCGTAGAAATGGCTTTAAAAAAAATTTTGAGTATCTTTTACGGACGTCCGAAAATAGTGTTTAGAAATGGTCATTATTGCGATCGCGTAACCATGACACCGTGTTAGAAAAAATTCCAAATTTCTTTTTTTCCGATGCGCGCATCCTTTGCGAGTAAAACGGTGCAAAGTTTTTGAAATTATCTCAAACGGTTCCCGAGGAAAACGCGAAAAACTAGACCCCTTCAAAAGCCAAAATTTGTTCGGAAAAATAAACACCTCGTTTCACAAAAAAATTCATAACTTCGTTATTTTTTGTTCAATATTTTTGAACTTGGGCTCAAAATGTAGCTAAAAAATGGGCGCATGTGATGACGCTTGGAAAAGGGGTTTAAAAAAAAAATGAGTATCTTTTACGGACGTCCGAAAATAGTGTTTAGAAATGGTCATTTTTGCGATCGCGTAAGCCATGACCGTGTTAGAAAAAATTCCAAATTTCTTATTTTCTGATGCGCGCATCCTTTGCGAGTAAAACGGTGCAAAGTTTTTGAAATTATCTCAAACGGTTTCCGAGAAAAACGCGAAAAACTAGACCCCTTCAAAAGCCGAAATTTGTTCGGAAAAATAAACACCTCGTTTCACAAAAAAATTCATAACTTCGCTAATTTTTGTTCAATATTTTTGAACTTGAGCTCAAATTGTAGCTAAAAGATGGGCGCATGTGATGACGCGTAGAAATGGCTTTTAAAAAAATTTTGAGTATCTTTTACGGACGTCCGAAAATAGTGTTTAGAAATGGTCATTTTTGCGATCGCGTAAGCCATGACACCGTGTTAGAAAAAATTCCAAATTTCTTATTTTCCGATGCGCGCATCCTTTGCGAGTAAAACGGTGCAAAGTTTTTGAAATTATCTCAAACGGTTCCCGAGGAAAACGCGAAAAACTAGACCCCTTCAAAAGCCGAAATTTGTTCGGAAAAATAAACACTTCGTTTCACAAAAAAATTCATAACTTCGTTATTTTTTGTTCAATATTTTTGAACTTGGGCTCAAAATGTAGCTAAAAGATGGGCGCATGTGATGACGCTTAGAAAAGGGGTTTAAAAAAAAAATGAGTATCTTTTACGGACGTCCGAAAATAGTGTTTAGAAATGGTCATTTTTGCGATCGCGTAAGCCATGACCGTGTTAGAAAAAATTCCAAATTTCTTATTTTCTGATGCGCGCATCCTTTGCGAGTAAAACGGTGCAAAGTTTTTGAAATTATCTCAAACGGTTTCCGAGAAAAACGCGAAAAACTAGACCCCTTCAAAAGCCGAAATTTGTTCGGAAAAATAAACACCTCGTTTCACAAAAAAATTCATAACTTCGCTAATTTTTGTTCAATATTTTTGAACTTGAGCTCAAATTGTAGCTAAAAGATGGGCGCATGTGATGACGCGTAGAAATGGCTTTTAAAAAAATTTTGAGTATCTTTTACGGACGTCCGAAAATAGTGTTTAGAAATGGTCATTTTTGCGATCGCGTAAGCCATGACACCGTGTTAGAAAAAATTCCAAATTTCTTATTTTCCGATGCGCGCATCCTTTGCGAGTAAAACGGTGCAAAGTTTTTGAAATTATCTCAAACGGTTTCCGAGAAAAACGCGAAAAACTAGACCCCTTCTAAAGCCGAAATTTGTTCGGAAAAATAAACACCTCGTTTCACAAAAAAATTCATAACTTCGTTATTTTGTTTTCAATATTTTTGAACTTGGGATCAAAATGTAGCTAAAAGATGGGCGCATGTGATGACGCTTAGAAAGGGGTTTAAAAAAAAAATTAGTATCTTTTACGGACGTCCGAAAATAGTGTTTAGTAATGGTCATTGTGATTATTTCAAAAACAATCAAAGGTGCTTAAAATTTGACTTGATAAACGGACCATGCAGTTTTGCAGTTTTTTTTTCACTTATGCGGCATCCGAAAAATGTAAAATTAAACTATACTTAGTGGGATGTATGGGAATAGTCGCAAAAAAGTTGTTTAACAGTTGTAAATGTATTTTCTGAAAGAATTATCCCGAATTGTTTTCCATTCACTGCATGTATTAAACGTTGCCTATTTGTATACTCCATTGTTTTTGTAATGTAATTAAACGGACAATGCAGTTTTTTTCACTTATGCGGCATCCGAAAAATTTGTAATTAAACTATACTTAGTGGTATGTATGGGAAAAGTCGTAAAAAAGTTGTTTAACAGTTGTAAATGTATTTTCTGAAAGAATTATCCCGAATTGTTTCTATTCACTGCATGTATTAAATGTTGCCTAGTTGTATACTCCATTGTGTTTCGTAATGTAATTAAATTAAACTTGAAGGTGATACAGTGATATAGATGCACTACCATAGATCCTTCAAAAAATGATAGAGTATTCAATTTTCAATAAAGTCGTTCTTCATTTATGTTAATACATAAATAATCGGACATTTTTATCATATCAAGTTGCCAAATATATTATCAAGAACGTGTTAAAACTTTTTAGTAAGCTGATCTATCTAACTAGTACAAAGTAAATGTATTTTCGTTTATTTAAGGCATTTAGACACAATTTGTTTAGCAAGAAGGAACATTAATAGTTAAAAATTGTGTAAAAAGAATCTTGGATGCTTAAATTTGACTTGCAAAGCGCCCCATGCTGCTTTTTTCTATTTTTTTGCATCCAAAAGTCTATTATTTTTATTACCACGTATATACTAACACATGACCCGCGGTATCTATTGAGAAGTGATCTAAGTGCATTATTCATGTGTGAATTTTCGTGAAGGTTTTATAAACATTTTAGACAATTTGTTTATCGAAAAGAAACATTAAAAGTTATTTTAACAAGTCTAACAATTGTGTCTACTTTAAAGTTTCAAATTCTAAAAATTTATTTAAAATACGGCCCCCATTTTTGCAATTTTTTTCTCTTCTGCGGATCAAAATTATTTATATATATGCATGCTTAGTGGAATGGATGATAAAAGTTGTAAAAAAAAAGTATTTTCCGAGTTCTAACGTATTTTTCCAAGTTTAAATTTTCGTCAAGGATAAACACTAATATACCAAATAACATCACACTATCATAAGCTGTGGTTAGCTGGATGGTTAAACTTCTGTTTGTCATGAGCAGGGTCCTACGTTCAAATCCAATCGCCTCTGAGTGTAAAACACTCGGAGGCGGGGAGGAATTTCAAAAAATTTCGATTTTTTGAGCCTGGAGTCGGCCGAAACGCCGACCCCAGGCGGGAGCACAGGGAAGGTAGCACCCTCTCGAACCACCCTGATTCTAAACACAAAGTTTAGAACCAATCGGATTCGAACTGAGGGATACTTGTACCGGACTAAGCCGCTACACCAACTCTGCTATGGGGCCGCACCTTATCATCGTTGCAAATTAGCATAAGAATCAATTGTATAGCGCTCAAGGTTAAAACACATTCCACAAAATCTCATCAGTTAGATATCACCTATCGGGCGGAAAATACGTTCGTTATTCGTGGTTGTTAAATAAATATAACTTAATTACATATACAACAATAACTATTGTGAGTGTTGTTTTTAAATCTACATTTCAAAACTATTTATTATAATATTGAATTAGTGCAGTGGGATGCATCAAAAACTTAAAAAACAGGCGGAGGAACAAATTAAAGGTACAATTCTTTTGCAAAATATATTAAAATCGGCCTTTTGGTACATTTGTGTTTTTAAGCTTTGATTTTGCTGCAATTTTAATAACAAAAATGTATAATTCCCCTTATAACCCCCTCGAAAATTCAAAAATTTTGCTATGAACCTAATTGTTTTCGAAAATGTTAAACAACACATTTGATTTGTCCTATGTTGTCGTTCAGAAACTGAAATTTAAAGCTCTTTGTACGTATAAACAAAATTAATGTTTTTTTACAAAAGTTACGTTTTTAGTCTTAAAAATTAATTCCACAGCTCTTGTTATTAGTTTTAGTTAACATAAAACAATATTAAATACCTAGTTGCATTGTTTAAATTAAAAATTTCGTTGTAAACCCAATCCAATTGTTTTAAAAATGTTAAATAACATTTGTTATGCAATCAGCTTTATTAAGAAAATGTATGTATATTTTGTACGTAAATTAAATGTATTGTATAGCTTGTCATTTATTAGTAATATATAACAGTTGTTCGTGGTCATTTATACAATTATTTTCAACTATACAGTGTGTGTAAGAAAACGAAATATCTTCATTTGCTTTAGTTTAAAATTTTGCTTAAATTGCTTTTAGTAATTTATCAAGAGTCAATACTGGTTTAGGGTTGTATTATATGTATATAATCTGTGTGCAAAGTTTCAATTTAAAGTGATTACTTTACTTAAAAATAATCCTGTACATATATTTTATGCCTGCTTTAGTACATCATTCACATGTTATCGCATTTTATAGGTCGTTCGTATATGACCCCAACATTCCGTTACAGCAAAAAAGATTTTCAATGTCGTCAAATAGATAATGCACCTGTTTGTTCGGTCAATAATCTGAGTTGCGCGCTCTATCGCTCTTTGTGATTTTTGTAACATCAATTGTCGTCAAAACTAAATTAAGTGTCTTAAAAACATTTTGGATATTAGCAGTTGCTCGTCTTAAAAAGGTAATATACGTATCTGTTTTTTAATTCAGTAATTTAATCTATTTAGGAACCTAAAGTAATTTTTTGTAAAAAGTCTTGGGTATTAAATTTACATGCTTTATTTAAAGTCAGTACATCTATTCCTGCTAGCAAAAAAACCCTAAATATGTTAATCTAATTACTGTTTGAACTATATCCTAATTTTACTACTCCATGCGCATCAGAAAATGTCGGTCAAACATGGACGTTTCTATTATCTCTTCACTCGGTTAATAAATCGTGTTTGTTGTATTCCTTTTTTTTTTACGACAATGTGAAAAGCCTGTCACCACTAAATATAACTAAACAAATTGAAACGGCCCCAGAATATACTTGTACAAAATGTCCATATCTAGTCATGACAAATTAATTTCATAGCTCTGTTTGAAAAAGACACAGTGTTCGCGTAAATTAATTATGTGTTTAATTAATAACCACGTGAACTTTTTTGCTTTGTTATTTTGATTTCAAATGTATAAAAAGTTGTGTTGGTACATAAAATCAAACTCATCGAATAAATCGCTGTTCTGTTTGAAAATATGTGCAAAATGTATGTGCCGCCTCGTTCATAATTGCGACCAGTACTATAGTATTATTCTAACCTAAAATCTATGACTTTTCGCGGTAATATTCATGTAGTATTTTTAATGTTTTATTAACCAAAATGATCAGTTAATGTTAGAGTCCCGTATAAAAATATGTAGTGAATGTAAAGGTGGTCGTGTTCAAAGTTTTCTCAAATACTTTTTAACATCGTATGGTTGCATGTCGCATTATTTGGCATGAAACTGAGCTATCCGAATGAGGCAGGTCCCTCTTTACATTATTAAGCTGCCCATTTGTAAGTTATAGTATTATGGAATGAATGTTAATTGTATATTGCTTTTACAGATATTGAAATTCAACGTACAGAGCTGCGTACGTCGATGTCGTCTATCAACCATCTGCGTCCACCCAAAAATCTTCAGCGATTGATTTGGAACTGTTGCTTGTTGTTTCCTCATATATACTCAAGATGTTGTGGAATTCAATTCCAGAGATTGTCGATATCGTCCATCAGCCAGGGAATGCTTTAGAACTCTTACTAAAATTAACTCTGGGTGTTATCTTTATTATCTTCAGTCGTAGTTCGGAGAGTGTTCTTGCTAATGGAACATTAAAGGTAATTTTAACATCGTTTTTGAAGCGAATGGTTTGTTAACAGTAGGGGTGGACGATATTGAAATTATATCATCGGCTGTGAATAAAACTGGTGGCTTATGTTGTCGATATCAATGTATCGTCCACCTCTAGTAAAAAGTTGCTATCTGAATGTCACCAAGTCTTAGTTTAAAAATTAGTCGGTGTAATTTAGAGTAGCTTTTATTTGCAATTTTTTAGAAATAAAAGAGGATGTTCCTTAATCGTTTTTAATCCTTTTAACATCTGTCAATCTTTTCACTCATGTTTAGGGTTAAAAAGGATGTAATTTATTTTTTGTAATTTTTTTGTGCCGTTTTAATTTCAGGTTGTCCTTTGAGGATCTGGTTACTGTTGGACCTGATGACTGGATGCTGCAGTTTTATCTACATGTCGAGCATCATCGTGTAGTGCTGTGCTTGCTCGGACAACGGCGTGGTTCGAATTCTTCTGGTGAGAAATTAAAATTTTTTTTTTCCTTTGATTCTGTAATATTATAATTTTGTTGGTGGTTTCCTAGGAGTAAATTTTGGGTGGCATTTAAGCAAGGTTTTAGTCATTGTTCAATATAAATAATTATAAAAATAGCACTGAGTTTGGATGAAGGATTTCTTGTAGAAATGCTAGGCCAGTTTCGATCTATCGTCAATGAGACCAGAGTTTTGGAATTGCCTAAGTGTCTCTAAAGCAATCCCTCATTTAAAATAGCAATTATTATTAATTGTAATAATTCTTTGATGATTTCTGAACAAATTTTCCATACTTTGTCGACAAGTTTTGTTAAACGTTTAGGTATCGTTCAATTATTTATTGTTCGCTATACTCTTGAGGTGAAACGAGTTTTGTTTTCCCTAAAATCAGGTACCTTATTAACTATTGTTATTAATAAAATATTGTTGTTGCAGATATTTCGATGAAAATGAGGGAATGACAACAGGAAATCATGGAGCCTTCTTGTGCAAGAAAAAGGGTGAGTGGTTTAAATAAATAGACTAAAGTCCTTGTACTTTATCCATTTCTTATAAAACTTTCTGAGAGTAAATAATTGTTATTAAATTTAGTTTGTAATTAACAAATGCTCGTAGATTTAATATTTTTTGGATTGCTTCCTTACAAAAGTGCAATGATTTTAGTCTATACTTTATAATTTACAATTTTTCATGGAAATTTCTACGTGTTGGGCTGTTTTTTGAAATTGTTAATGTTTTGTATTAGCTTAAAACAATTGAAAAAGTTCACTTGCATCATAGTTAATCAGTTTTGAAGTTTAAATACGCAATTTACAGTTCAAAAATCAAATTAACTCTTTAAAGGTGAGAAAGCGCCTGAGATTTAGGCAACCCAAGTTACAGCAACTTAGTGTTGATCAATAAATGAACGAGGCGGCACATTAAAATTACACAATGGATGTAATAATTTTAACTCTTTGTTTTTACTTGTTAGAGGATGTGCCGCCTCGCTCATTGACGATCACGACCAGTACTATGTTAACCTCAAAACTTTGAAGTTTCTTGTGAAAATATATGATTTTGTGAGAGTATTTTTCCAACATTTGTGTGGTTGAATGTTAAAATATTTGCCGTAAATCAGTTTTATGAATGAGGCAGGTCACTTTTTATGTCGTTTTATCTCGAGCTGCCTTCACTTATTAATTTTTAAAGTTGAAGTTGAAATGTATAATTATTTATTTCTAATGTATATTGTTTTCAGACATACTTTAGGCGTGTCGGAATTCAACGCATTTCGTCGTTGGTGTCCCATCAGTCGTCTGGTCAGAAATTTTCAGGGAATGATTTGGAACTCGTACCGTAATCTAACGAACATGTACTACCAGTCGTGGTTCAGAGAGAAAGAAGGTTTCTCTCTAATGAACATTAAAGGTAATTTTTATGTTGTTTTTTAAGAATTTCTAAGCCAATTGCCTTCTTCATTTCATGGTTTTAAGCCAACTGCCTGTTCCGCCTTCCCGATACGTATCAGTGGTTTCTGCTTATATTCTCTTATTATTTTTTGTGAATCTGTTGTTTTCTTTATTTTGTCTCCGAGATCATACATTTCTAGACCTTCTCCCATAACTTGCTTTCTTATTTGGTCCATGTTACATTCTTTTATTCTTCTTTCGCATTTCTGCTGTTTGTGTGTTTTACATGTCTGAACGTGTGAAAATTGAAGTTTCTCTGCCTTACATCAACATAGGTGTGACCATTGTTTAATAAAATTTTATTCTTGTTGTTAAGCGTTCCGATTTATATTGTCACCACTAGGGGTGGGCGATATCCAATCGATATTCGATATCGAAATTATATCGATATATCGATAATATCGATATATCGGAATATCGATATATCGGAATATCGATATAAAAGCGGCGCGAAGCTAAAAAAGTCGGTAAAAAAGTGAAAAAAGAGACTGGTGACCTAAAATTAAAAAAAAGCTTCTCGCCCTTAAAATATTGATATGTCGGAATATCGATTCGATATTTCGATATATCGATATCAAAATTATATCGATATATATCGATATATCGCCCACCCCTAGTCACCACATAACGTGTAATCAAATCGATGTAATTTTAATTCTACGTCTTATCCTTCTCGTAGCTGATGTCTGTTCCTAGATAGCAAAAATGTGATATTCGTGAGTTATTATTTTGGATCTTATATTACTGGGCAACTTTTTGCAATTCATGTACAGCTGTTTGTGTTTTCTTCCCTATCGTGTGTTGTCATGAAGTGTGTGTTGTCGTGACAGATTTTTTTTCGGAGTTCACTTCAGTCTTCTTGGTCAATGTATGTGTTACATCCTAGTCTGGAAGGTCTATGTTGTGAGTTCTACTGGTATTTAATGTATCGGTTGTTTCTTAAATTTATTATCTGCCAAAGCTTCGTCCTATTCAATTT
Source organism: Elmis aenea (assembly GCA_947652605.1). Lineage (NCBI taxonomy): Eukaryota > Metazoa > Arthropoda > Insecta > Coleoptera > Elmidae > Elmis > Elmis aenea. Next base: position 9,352,153 of record OX393583.1, on the reverse strand, counting down.
ACTGAAAGCTTTTTTTTAAAGTGATGTGCTAAATGGTTTTAATTTAAAGTTGTTGTCTGCAGACGATCTTCCTACTCTAAATCCCCAAGTCTCTTGTTGTTTATTTTCGAGTGCACTTTGTAGGTGGAAATAAGTGAATTAATCCCTTGGTAATTGTTACAATTTATCTCCCGATCTATTAATGCGATACATTTTTTTAAATAAAATCAAGTACACTTAATTTTAATTGTTATTAATAAAGTATTGTTGTTACAGATATTTTACGATAAAGATGAGGAGGGAATGACGACAGGATGTCATGGAGTCTTCTTGTGAAAGGCCAAAAGGGTGAGTGATTTAAATTTGTTTTAGTTTAAAAAATAGACTATAACCTTTGCACTTTGCTCATTTCTTATAAAAACAATTAAATAATAATTTGAACCATCTGAGAGTTAATAATTGTTATTAAATTTAGTTTGTAAAGAACATATACTCGTAGATTTAATATTTTTTGCATTGCTTCCTTACAAAAAGTGCAATGATTTTAGTCTATAATTTATAATTTACAATTTTTCACGGAAATTTATGTTGGGCTGTTTTTTGAATTTGTTATTGTTTTCTATTAGCTTAACACAATTAAAAAAGTTCACTTGCATCACAGTTAATCAGTTTTAAAGTTGTAATGCATAATAAAGTCAAATTAACTCTAAAGGTGATAAAGCGCCTGAGATTTAGGCAACCCAAGTTACAGCAACTTAGTATTGACCAATAAATGAACGAGGCGGCACATTAAAATTACATTATGGGTGAAATAATTTGAACTCATTGTTTTTACTTGTTAGAGGATGTGCCGCCTCGCTCATTGCCGATCACGACCAATACTATGTAACCTAAAAACTTTGACGTTTCTTGTGATCATTTTGCAAGTTTCCTGTGAAAATATATGATTTTATGAGTATTTTTTCAACATCTGCGTGGTTGAATGTTATTATATTCGCCGTAAATCAGTTATATGAATGAGGCAGGTCACTTTTTATGTCATTTTATCTTAAGCTGCCTTTGCGGTGGTTATTGTAATAATAACTTGTTCATTTTAAAAATTGAAATAGTGTGTGATTATTTATTTCTAATGTATATTGTTTTTACAGATATACTTGAGACGTGTTGGAATTCAACGCATTTCGTCGTTGTCGTCCCATCAGTCGTCTGATCAGAAATCTTCAGTGAATGATTTGGAACTCGTACTGTAATTTAACGCACGTGTACTACCAGTCGTGGTTCAGAGAAGAAGAAGCTTTCTCTCTAATGAACATTGAAGGTAATTTTTATGTTGTTTTTTAATGAATGCTGTTGAATTTCTAAGCCAGTTGCCTTCTTCATTTCACGGTTTAGGCGAACTGCCTGTTCCACATTCCCGATATGTCATTATAGGTGTCCCATTAGTTTTTGCTTATATTCTCTTATTTTTTTGTGAATCTTTGTTGTTTTCTTTATTTTGTCTCCGAGATCATACAATTCTAAACCTTCTCCTATAACTTGCTTTCTTATTTGGTCCTCTATGTTACATTCTTTTATTTTTCTTTCGCATTTCTGCTGTTTGTGTGTTTTTCATGTCTGAACGTGTGAAAATCGGAAGTTTCTCTGCCGTACATCAACATAGGTGTGACCTTTGTTTAATAACATTTTATTCTTGTTTGTTAAGTGTTTTTTTTATATTGTCACCATACATGTGTAATAAAATCGATGTAATTTTAATTCTACGTCTTATCCTTCTCGTAGCTGATGTCTGTTCATAGATAGCAAAAATGTGAAACTCGTTTGTTGTGAATTATTATTTTGGATCTTGTATTACTTTTTACAATTCATATACAGCTTTTTGTAAGTTTTCTTCCGTATCGTGAAGTGTGTGTTGTCGTGACTGATTTTTTTTCGGAGTTCACTTCGCTTTTCGTGGTCGACGTATGTGTGTTAAACAAAGTTGATGATATGCTGCACCCTTGTCTGGAAGTTCCATGTTGCAAGTTCTACCGGTATTTAATACGAGGGGGGACCCAAAAATTATCGGAATTATGTTCTAGAGGGCGTGCCTCTATTAGTTAATGTTTTCCGTGCTAGTTGAATATTCTAGAAACCCTTTTCATGAGTGTGCCATCTGACGTTATGAGTTGCTGCGTTCGGTTTCAGTGATTTTTTTTCGAAGACTCTTTCAACGCATCTGCCTATTTTGTGATGGCTGATTAACAAAAACTTTGGGCATTGAAATTTGGCTGCTTCGTTTCGGGGTCGTAACCATAGCACCAAGATTCGTCTTCGATCATGATTTGGGGGGGGGGGACGATCTGGTTAGGTCAGCCTTCAACTGCTTCTTCTCATCGCATGGCATACGATTGTCTCTTTGTTGAGGCGTGATTAAGCGAGGCACAAATTTTGCTGCAACTTGTTTCATACCCAAATCTTCCAATAAAATTCGCTGATGGGAACTCCACGACACTCCAGTCAACGTCACAAGTTCATAAATGGTCCGACGACGGTCTTCCAAGATGGCTAGACGAATTCGTATCTTCAGTTGGTCAAAGGATGCCTGGGCCAAGGTTGATCGTCAGGCGACATTTCGCCTTGTTTAAAACGGAAAAACCATTTTTAAACTTGCGAGCAACTTCTTTGTAAGTTGTCTGTAGCATAACAATTAAGGCGTTGTTTGCATAAACAACACTTGTCAATTTTTTTTCAAATCTGGGAACACACTTTCAATGGATAAATGGCGCTATATCCGACATCCCTTATGCAAAATAATTCCGTAGTAACCCCAGTAATTCATCATATAAACGCGGAAACTAATGATCTTCCAGGTCCTGATATTGATGCAGACGACAACAGCAGCCAAAGTAGCGAAAATGAAAAATTTCTAAAATTGACAAGTGTTGTTTATGCAAACAACGCCTCAATTGTTTCCTTTTTATTTTCCATAGCAGGAAACAAAATCTCACTGCCGCAAGTTCTAGGAAAACGCATTGAAAGAGTCTTCGAAAAAAATTCAGTGAAGCCGAACGCAGCAACACACAGCAACGCCAGTAGGCACGCTGATGCAGAAGGGTTTCTAGAATATTCTCCTAGGACGAGAAGCTCGAACTAAAAGGGGCTCGCCCCTCAGAAAATAATTCCGGTTATTTTTGGATCCCCCCTCGTATATTGGTTGTTCCTTAAATTTATTATTTGCCAAAGCTTCGTCCTATTCACTGCATCGAAAGCTTCTTTAAAAACGATGAGTACTAAATGGATGTCGGCATTTTTTACATTTTTTATATTAAAGGTGTTGTCTGCAGACGATCTTCCTACTCTGAATCCCCAAGTCTCTCATTGTTTATTTTCGAGTGCACTTTGTAGGTGGAAATAAGTGAATTAATCCCTTGGTAATTGTTACAATTTATCTCCCGATCTATTAATGCGATACATTTTTAAAAATAAAATCAAGTACACTTAATTTTAATTGTTATTAATAAAGTATTGTTGTTACAGATATTTTTTGATGAAAACGAGGGAATGACGACAGGATGTCATGGAGTCTTCTTGTGAAAAACCAAAAGGGTGAGTGATTTAAATTTGTTTTAGTTTAAAAAATAGACTATAACCTTTGCACTTTGCTCATTTCTTATAAAAGTAATTAATTATTTCCATCTGAGAGTAAATAATTGTTATTAAATTTAGTTTGTAATTAACAAATGCTCGTAGATTTAATATTTTTTGCATGCTTCCTTACAAAAGTGCAATGATTTTAGTCTATACTTAATAATTTACAATTTTTCATGGAAATTTCTACGTGTTGGACTGTTTTTTGAATTTGTTAATGTTTTCTATTAGCTTAACACAATTAAAAAAGTTCACTTGCATCACAGTTGATCAGTTTTGAAGTTTTAATGCATAATTTAAAGTTCAAAAATCAAATTAACTCTTCAAAGGTGATAAAGCGCCTGAGATGTAGGCAACCCATGTTACAGCAACTTAGTATTGATCAATAAATGAACGAGGCGGCACATTACAAATACACAATGAATTAAATAATTTTAACTCTTTGTTTTTACATGTTAGTGGATGTGCCGCCTCGCTCATTGACGATCACGGCCAGTACTATTTTAAACGATTTTAACCTTAAAACTTTAATATTTTTTGTGATCATCTTGCAAGTGAGTATTTTTTGAATGTTTGCAGTAAAACAGTTGTATGAATGAGGCAGGTCGTTTTATCTTAAGCTGCCTTCGCTTATTGTAATAATAACTTATTAATTTTAAAAGTTAAACTTGAAGTGTATGATTATTTATTTCCAATGTATATTGTTTTCAGTTTTCAGACATACTTCAGACGTGTCGGAATTCAACGCATTTCGTCGTGGTCATTCGCTCAGAAATCTTCAGGGAATGTTTTGGAACTCGTACCGTAATTTAACGAACATGTACTACCAGTCGTGGTCCAGCGAGGAAAAGCTTTTTTGCTAATTAACATTGAAGGTAATTTTTATATTGTTTTTTAACCAATGCTGTTGAATTTCTAAGCGAACTGCCACCTTCCCGATATGTCATTGTAGGTGTCACATTGGTTTTTGCTTAAGATTCTCGTTTTATTTTTTGGCATCACGAGCTGCATAAACGCACTATTTTTTAATATACAGGGTGTTTACTTTTCGAGAAATGACATGCAACATTCTGTATATTTCTACGTTTTCTGTTAGACAATTCAATTGCCTTTAAAAAATTTTAAGCATGCCCCATAGCTAAAATCAATAAATTAATATTTATTTTTTATGATTGTTTCAGAATCTCTTACAGACATCATCTGGAAGATCCCCGGAGCAGCAGTTGCCTCACGTGACTCGTAGTGTGGTGAATTATTTTTAATTACTGTTCTTGTGCCTATTACTGCTACTATTCTTATGCATGGACTGTATCTTCCTTACATTTTAAATTTTCTTGGGTATCAATGCACGTGTGGTCAGACTTACTTCAATATTCACCTTAATTGGTGGACAAGGGGGCACTGTTCATCCGTATGACGTGCACTTACATAGAGGCGCCATGACTTGATATTGGTGGTTTCCGAGGTCCTTTTAGACCGAGGTCTCTTTTACTCTATGTATGCAACCGGGCTGTCCTCTTGCTTGAATGTAGACTTGATCGCACCTTCCTTTCTTGTTTTATGAATGTGTTCAACAATGCACCTTTGTGTGTGTGGTCAGACTTACTTCAATAAGCACCTTAATTGGTGGTTGCTTGAATGTAGACTTGATCGCACCTCGGGTGGATAGTTGCTTTCTTGTGTTACGAATGTGCTCAACAATGCACCTAAATGTGTGTGTGGTCAGACTTACTTCAATATTCACCTTAATTGGTGGACAAGGGGGCACTGTTCATCTGTATGACGTGCACTTACATAGAGGCGCCATGACTTGATATTGGTGGTTTCCGAGGTCCTTGTAGACCGAGGTCTCTTTTACTCTATGTATGCTGGAACGCTCATGCAACCGGGCTGTCCTCTTGCTTGAATGTAGACTTGATCGCACCTCGGGTGGATAGTTGCTTTCTTGTTTTGAATGTATCTTTTTTGTTCTATAAATGCATCTTTCTTGTTCTATGAATGTGTTCAACAATGCACCTTTGTGTGTGTGGTCAGACTTACTTCAATAAGCACCTTAATTGGTGGTTGCTTGAATGTAGACTTGATCGCACCTCGGGTGGATAGTTGCTTTCTTGTGTTACGAATGTGCTCAACAATGCACCTAAATGTGTGTGTGGTCAGACTTACTTCAATATTCACCTTAATTGGTGGACAAGGGGCACTGTTCATCTGTATGACGTGCACTTACATAGAGGCGCCATGACTTGATATTGGTGGTTTCCGAGGTCTCTTTTACTCTATGTATGCTGGAACGCTCATGCAACCGGGCTGTCCTCTTGCTTGAATGTAGACTTGATCGCACCTCAGGTGGATAGTTGCTTTCTTGTTTTGAATGCATCTTTCTTATTCAACAATGCACCTAAATGTGTGTAGTCAGACTGCACCCGACCCCCCGTTGCGAAAGTGCCTGTCCACATGAGAGTAAACTGCAGCGTCGCCAGGGATACAGCCCCCGAGAGTAACTCGCGTGATTGGCTGTATCCTTGGCGACGCTGCTACGGAAGTAGTTTACTCTCACGTGGACAGGCACTGTTAGTGCACCTGGGCCCTGGTTTTCGAAACTGGCAAGGCTACGGACTTGCAAGCTGTGATAAACAGGGCCCCTGTGCGTCTGGATCAGGGGGGCTGTCGTGTCTTGATCTGCAACCAATCTTCTCCCACTGTAGTGTCTTAATTTACCATTATCTTCTCCTACTTAAGTGTCTTAATTTACTATTATCTTCTCCTACTTAAGTGTCTTAATTTACTATTATCTTCTCCTACTTAAGTGTCTTAATTTACTATTATCTTCTCCTACTTAAGTGTCTTAATTTACTATTATCTTCTCCTACTTAAGTGTCTTAATTTACTATTATCTTCTCCTACTTAAGTGTCTTAATTTACTATTATCTTCTCCTACTTAAGTGTCTTAATTTACTATTATCTTCTCCTACTCAAGTGTCTTAATTTACTATTATCTTCTCCTACTTAAGTGTCTTAATTTACTATTATCTTCTCCTACTTAAGTGTCTTAATTTACTATTATCTTCTCCTAGGTTAGTGTCTTAATTTACTATTATCTTCTCCTACTTAAGTGTCTTAATTTACTATTACTTCTCCTACGTTAGTGTCTTAATTAATAAAAATTACTGTATTGTTATATTCTTTAATGTACAATTATGATTACATTTTAATAAACAATTCAAATATATCTAGTTGTATTATTTTACATTGTTATAAGCTACCTAGTTGATTCTCCTGATTGATGATGGTCTTGTGCAGGCAGTTAATTCTTCAATTATTGTTGGGCAGTGTTCACAAGCAATCTGTAACAAAAATATATATGTACAAATACCTACATTGGAGCCCGGGTTAAAACCAAACCTACATTAGAGCCCGGCTGCAAACCAAACCTACATTGGAGCCCGGGTTCAAACCAAACCTACATTGGAGCCCGGGTTCAAACCAAACCTACATTGGAGCCTGGCTGCAAAACCAAACCTACATTCGAGGCCGGATGCAAACCAACCTACATAGGGGAAAGTACCCATGAATGGGACAGTCCTTGGATGGGACATTCTTAATAAACTATAGTTAAACACAAATCTTTATGTACGTGCATAGATGGTAAATCGCGTACCTAATGTACAACCACATTTCGAAGTTCTCATGTTGTATACAACACGATTGTATTACATACATTAGGTACGCGATTTAAGATTTGTGTTTAACTATAGTTTATTAAGAAGGACTGTCCCATTCATGGGTACTTTCCCCTACATACAGCCCGAGTGCATACCAAATTTTGAATAACTTTGTAAATTAAATTTCAAAATAGTTGAGACAAACGGCATTATACTAAGAAAAATAAACTCTATAACATACTAAAATTTGAACAAAATCGTAGAGCCGTTTTCAAGAAAAATTTTCAACATATTAAAAAATTGATTACGCATTTCTAAATTTTTTTGATGACACGTACATATGAGTACAATCCTATTGGACCTCTCAGGCAAATTTCAAACATTAGGAATGACTAATAAAAATATTATAACACTTTAAATATTTTTACCAAAAACGCAATAATTTTGAAATATTAATTACGCATGTCCAACGCATGTGTTAACTTTTTTGATGTAGCGTGCATGTCAGTACAACCCTAGTGAAGCACTCCTGCAAAATTCAAAACTTAGGACTGACTAATAACCATTTTAGAGCGATTTGCATTATTCGCTAAAGGTACAGCAATTATTAAAAAATTAATTACGCATGTCCTACGCATTTCTACTTTTTTTTGATGACACCTACATACGAGTACAATCCTATTGGACCTCTCAGGCAAATTTCAAACATTAGGAATGACTAATAAAAATATTATAACACTTTAAATATTTTTATCAAAAACGCAATAATTTTGAAATATTAATTACGCATGTCCAACGCATGTGTTAACTTTTTTGATGTAGCGTGCATGTCAGTACAACCCTAGTGAAGCACTCCTGCAAATTTCAAAACTTAGGACTGACTAATAAACATTTAAGAGTGATTTGCATAATTCGCTAAAGGTACAGCAACTATTAAAAAATTAATTACGCATGTCCTACGCATTTCTAAATTATTTTGGTGACACGTACATACGAGTACAATCCTATTGGACCTCTCAGACAAATTTCAAACATTAGGAATGACTAATAAAAATGTTATAACACTTTAAATATTTTTATCAAAAACGCAATAATTTTGAAATATTAATTACGCATGTCCTACGCATGTGTCAACTTTTTTGATGTAGCGTGCATGTCAGTACAACCCTAGTGAAGCACTCCTGCAAATTTCAAAACTTAGGACTGACTAATAAACATTTTAGAGCGATTTGCATAATTCGCTAAAGGTACAGCAATTATTAAAAAATTAATTACGCATGTCCTACGCATTTCTAAATTATTTTGGTGACACGTACATACGAGTACAATCCTATTGGACCTCTCAGACAAATTTCAAACATTAGGAATGACTAATAAAAATGTTATAACATTTTAAATATTTTTATCAAAAACGCAATAATTTTGAAATATTAATTACGCATGTCCTACGCATGTGTAAACTTTTTTGATGTAGCGTGCATGTCAGTACAACCCTAGTGAAGCACTCCTGCAAATTTCAAAACTTAGGACTGACTAATAAACATTTTAGAGCGATTTGCATTATTCGCTAAAGGTACAGCAATTATTAAAAAATTAATTACGCATGTCCTACGCATTTCTACTTTTTTTTTGATGACACCTACATACGAGTACAATCCTATTGGACCTCTCAGGCAAATTTCAAACATTAGGAATGACTAATAAAAATATTATAACACTTTAAATATTTTTATCAAAAACGCAATAATTTTGAAATATTAATTACGCATGTCCAACGCATGTGTTAACTTTTTTGATGTAGCGTGCATGTCAGTACAACCCTAGTGAAGCACTCCTGCAAATTTCAAAACTTAGGACTGACTAATAAACATTTAAGAGTGATTTGCATAATTCGCTAAAGGTACAGCAACTATTAAAAAATTAATTACGCATGTCCTACGCATTTCTAAATTATTTTGGTGACACGTACATACGAGTACAATCCTATTGGACCTCTCAGACAAATTTCAAACATTAGGAATGACTAATAAAAATGTTATAACACTTTAAATATTTTTATCAAAAACGCAATAATTTTGAAACCCTAGTGAAGCACTCCTGCAAATTTCAAAACTTAGGACTGACTAATAAACATTTTAGAGCGATTTGCATTATTCGCTAAAGGTACAGCAATTATTAAAAAATTAATTACGCATGTCCTACGCACTTTTACATTTTTTTGATGACACCTACATACGAGTACAATCCTATTGGACCTCTCAGGCAAATTTCAAACATTAGGAATGACTAATAAAAATGTTATAACACTTTAAATAATTTTACCAAAAACGCAATAATTTTGAAATAATTATTACGCACGTCCTACCCATTATTAAATTTTTGTGTTATAATGTACATGTCAGTACGACCCTAGTAAAACTCTTCAGTTAATTTTAAAACTTGGGAAGCCTAATAAAAATGTTATCGCACTAAACATAGTTTAACTAAAATAAACAAAAAACAAAAAAAAGCAAGCAATTGTACTGTTAATAATAAAATATATAAATTGGAATTAAGTTTTCATCAAGTTTTAACTGATGCTTGCATATAACATTGGTTGAATTATATTCCAGAATTATATATTTCTTCCTTTAAATAATAAAAAAATGTCTTTTGGGACTGCAGAATTAAAAAAGGACTCACATAGTTTTTTCTTTTGCCATTTGAAGGCACAGACTGGAGTGCGTTCAGGAATTCGAAACTGGTGTGCTGTGTATCAAAAACCTCGAATGCATTGCGTTCAAAAATTCGTTTGGTGTGCACACAATATGCACATTTTACACCCCACCTGGGACTGGTGTGCGGGTGTGCGCACGGGTTGATACACTACAAGGCGCGCACCAACACCAGTTTCGAATTCCTGAACGCACTCCTGTAGACTAGGAATTCCAATTATTGTCGAGGAACTGCACGTCCAATATCTTAGTGATGTGGTCCTTCCATTTACGAACATACCAAACATCTGATAGTTAAAAAAAAAACAATTTAATTGTGATAGTACCACAAGATCTACATATTAGAATTTCACAATAGAATTTTACAAAATAAGTCGGTAAGTGCGCCATTTCAATAATTAAGCATGTACAGGAAAATTATCTTAATACTCCCTAACTTTGATCGTCCCATATCAGCAAACAACTTTTAAACTACGAAAGAAATCGATTTTAAATTTACAGAATTTGTTTACTTCACGCATTTGTAACTATTAAAACCGTATTTTAGCTGAAATTTTCAAACCGAGAGATGCGTGCAAATGGTAAAATCTTTGACTGATAAAATGTTCCCCTACGCTTATCTGACACCTAACATTTTCAATGATAAGAGACGTTTCAAGTGTCGTATAGACGGATTCATAGATAACAATCAAACCTAATTATAACAACATTATTAAGTAAGCATTGATAACTTAAACAAGGACAACTTATGAATCAAGCAAAGATGGTGTAAGCCGTTAGGAAAAAAAAAACTCTCGGCCATGATTGGCAGACATTTTCTATTACATCGAGTACCAAAATTAGGCCAATACAAGTTTTAAAAAGTAACCATATTAGCATTCAAAGGGACGTTTGCTAACAGGAATACATGTGCTGATATCTAATAACTAAGGCCACGACTAAGGCATATAAATTTAATACGTGACAAAACTACTGCAATTTTCTGATCAGCTGAAATTACTGAATCAAACAACAAATACGTATTTTACCTTTTTAAGACGTGCAACTGCTAATATCCAAAATCTTAAAGACACTTAGGTTAGTTTTAATCGACCGAAAATAATTATAATTACTACTAGAACCGCACACAGGGGTAGCGTAAGTCCGACATCACCAAAAATTGATAAAAGACTGGCAACAAACATGGCGTATTATCTATTCATTGTGCATTGATGACATTGAAAATCTTTTTTGTTGTTTTACGTATTAACGGAATTTTTAAAGCAATGGGTAATATACGACTTGAAAACATTGTGAAAAAGATAATACAGGTGACCTAAAAATGAATTGTGTAATTACTGAAATAAAGTATTTTATAGCTAAGAAAATTTGCACGTTGGGGTAATTATTTTTTAAACAAAGCAATCACCTCCAGGCTTCATAAACCAATAGTAGATATGTTAACTAACAATTATTAACTATGATGAGGCTATGTTACGATTAAAAAATCTCAATGGAAACTGGAAAAATATTGGGGGATTTCTAAAAAAAAGCAAATACCTTAAAAATAAGTTATATTTTTTTTGTGAAACAAAGTTGTTCTTTTTCCGATCAAATTTCGGCTTTTGCAGGGGTCTGGTTTTTGGCGTTTTTCTCGGGAACCGTTAGAGATGATTTCAAAAACTTTGCACCGTTTTATAAAGATTTTAGGTATAGGACATGCTTAACATTTTTTAAAGGCAATTGAATTGTCTAACAGAAAACGTAAAAATGATTTTAGGTATAGGACATGCTAAACATTTTTTAAAGGCAATTGAATTGTCTAACAGAAAACGTGAAAATATACAGGGTGTTGCATTTAAAATAACAAACTTGCATGTGGGTTCTCGAAAACTAAACACCCTGTATATTAAAAAATAGTGCAGGTTTATGCAGCTCGTGATGCCAAACAACTTTTGTATTTAATACTTTTTTGTAACTATTCTATTAACGACGCTATTAAATAATTTGCGTTGCGTTTTTATTTTTTCGAAAAAATATAAAAGAGGCTGTAACTCGAAAAATATTGATTTTAGGTATAGGACATGCTGAACATTTTTTAAAGGCAATTGAATTGTCTAACAGAAAACGTGAAAATATACAGGGTGTTGCATTTAAAATAACAAACTTGCATGTGGGTTCTCGAAAACTAAACACCCTGTATATTGTAAACTAGTGCAGGTTTATGCAGCTCGTGATGCCAAACAACTTTTGTATTTAACACTTTTTAGTAACTACTCTATTAACGACGCTATTAAATAATTTGCGTTGCGTTTTTATTTTTTCGAAAAAATATAAAAGAGGCTGTAACTCGAAAAATATTGATTTTAGGTATAGGACATGCTAAACATTTTTTAAAGGCAATTGAATTGTCTAACAGAAAACGTGAAAATATACAGGGTGTTGCATTTAAAAGAACAAACTTGCATGTGGGTTCTCGAAAACTAAACACCCTGTATATTAAAAAATAGTGCAGGTTTATGCAGCTCGTGATGCCAAACAACTTTTGTATTTAACACTTTTTGGTAACTGCTCTATTAACGACGCTATTAAATAATTTGCGTTGCATTTTTATTTTTTCGAAAAAATATAAAAGTGGCAGTAACTCGAAAAATATTGATTTTAGGTATAGGACATGCTGAACATTTTTTAAAGGCAATTGAATTGTCTAACAGAAAACGTGAAAATATACAGGGTGTTGCATTTAAAATAACAAACTTGCATGTGGGTTCTCGAAAACTAAACACCCTGTATATTAAAAAATAGTGCATGTTTATGCAGCTCGTGATGCCAAACAACTTTTGTATTTAACACTTTTTAGTAACTATTCTATTAACGACGCTATTAAATAATTTGCGTTGCATTTTTATTTTTTCGAAAAAATATAAAAGTGGCAGTAACTCGAAAAATATTGATTTTAGGTATAGGACATGCTGAACATTTTTTAAAGGCAATTGAATTGTCTAACAGAAAACGTGAAAATATACAGGGTGTTGCATTTAAAAGAACAAACTTGCATGTGGGTTCTCGAAAACTAAACACCCTGTATATTAAAAAATAGTGCAGGTTTATGCAGCTCGTGATGCCAAACAACTTTTGTATTTAACACTTTTTTGTAACTATTCTATTAACGACGCTATTAAATAATTTGCGTTGCGTTTTTATTTTTTCGAAAAAATATAAAAGAGGCTGTAACTCGAAAAATATTGATTTTAGGTATAGGACATGCTGAACATTTTTTAAAGGCAATTGAATTGTCTAACAGAAAACGTGAAAATATACAGGGTGTTGCATTTAAAATAACAAACTTGCATGTGGGTTCTCGAAAACTAAACACCCTGTATATTAAAAAATAGTGCAGGTTTATGCAGCTCGTGATGCCAAACAACTTTTGTATTTAACACTTTTTAGTAACTACTCTATTAACGACGCTATTAAATAATTTGCGTTGCGTTTTTATTTTTTCGAAAAAATATAAAAGAGGCTGTAACTCGAAAAATATTGATTTTAGGTATAGGACATGCTAAACATTTTTTAAAGGCAATTGAATTGTCTAACAGAAAACGTGAAAATATACAGGGTGTTGCATTTAAAAGAACAAACTTGCATGTGGGTTCTCGAAAACTAAACACCCTGTATATTAAAAAATAGTGCAGGTTTATGCAGCTCGTGATGCCAAACAACTTTTGTATTTAACACTTTTTAGTAACTGCTCTATTAACGACGCTATTAAATAATTTGCGTTGCGTTTTTATTTTTTCGAAAAAATATAAAAGTGGCAGTAACTCGAAAAATATTGATTTTAGGTATAGGACATGCTGAACATTTTTTAAAGGCAATTGAATTGTCTAACAGAAAACGTGAAAATATACAGGGTGTTGCATTTAAAATAACAAACTTGCATGTGGGTTCTCGAAAACTAAACACCCTGTATATTAAAAAATAGTGCATGTTTATGCAGCTCGTGATGCCAAACAACTTTTGTATTTAACACTTTTTAGTAACTATTCTATTAACGACGCTATTAAATAATTTGCGTTGCATTTTTATTTTTTCGAAAAAATATAAAAGTGGCAGTAACTCGAAAAATATTGATTTTAGGTATAGGACATGCTGAACATTTTTTAAAGGCAATTGAATTGTCTAACAGAAAACGTGAAAATATACAGGGTGTTGCATTTAAAATAACAAACTTGCATGTGGGTTCTCGAAAACTAAACACCCTGTATATTAAAAAATAGTGCAGGTTTATGCAGCTCGTGATGCCAAACAACTTTTGTATTTAACACTTTTTAGTAACTACTCTATTAACGACGCTATTAAATAATTTGCGTTGCGTTTTTATTTTTTCGAAAAAATATAAAAGAGGCTGTAACTCGAAAAATATTGATTTTAGGTATAGGACATGCTAAACATTTTTTAAAGGCAATTGAATTGTCTAACAGAAAACGTGAAAATATACAGGGTGTTGCATTTAAAAGAACAAACTTGCATGTCGGTTCTCGAAAACTAAACACCCTGTATATTGTAAACTAGTGCAGGTTTATGCAGCTCGTGATGCCAAACAACCTTTGTATTTAACACTTTTTAGTTACTACTCTATTAACGACGCTATTAAATAATTTGCGTTGCGTTTTTATTTTTTCGAAAAAATATAAAAGTGGCAGTAACTCGAAAAATATTGATTTTAGGTATAGGACATGCTGAACATTTTTTAAAGGCAATTGAATTGTCTAACAGAAAACGTGAAAATATACAGGGTGTTGCATTTAAAATAACAAACTTGCATGTGGGTTCTCGAAAACTAAACACCCTGTATATTAAAAAACAGTGCATGTTTATGCAGCTCGTGATGCCAAACAACTTTTGTATTTAACACTTTTTAGTAACTACTCTATTAACGACGCTATTAAATAATTTGCGTTGCATTTTTATTTTTTCGAAAAAATATAAAAGTGGCAGTAACTCGAAAAATATTGATTTTAGGTATAGGACATGCTGAACAGTTTTTAAAGGCAATCGAATTGTCTAACAGAAAACGTGAAAATATACAGGGTGTTGCATTTAAAATAACAAACTTGCATGTGAGTTCTCGAAAACTAAACACCCTGTATATTGTAAACTAGTGCAGGTTTATGCAGCTCGTGATGCCAAACAACTTTTGTATTTAACACTTTTTAGTAACTACTCTATTAACGACGCTATTAAATAATTTGCGTTGCGTTTTTATTTTTTCGAAAAAATATAAAAGTGGCAGTAACTCGAAAAATATTGATTTTAGGTATAGGACATGAGTTAACAACCCATTTCCCACGGGGGTCAGCATATTTATGTAACGAGATTAACAGGTAGCATATCCTATTACGCTACACGTGTTAAGATTAGAATAAGCATAGTTGTAATGTAGCATTAAGATAATTTTAATATTCATTATTGTATAATCATTCGAACCAGTTAAACCAATAAATTGTGTTAGTAAAAATAAGTTGTTTTTTAAAAACTCAGAAGGTATAATCAAAAACAAAATTGGCGCAGTCGTTTGGATTTCTGAAAGGCACTATTTGGAAAAGGAAAAAGAAGACAAAAATCGCTTCAAGTACCAATCCACTTAGGACAACATAGCCGAAGATATAGTTCCTTCCATTTCTATGGTTAATTCAGGAAAAGAGAACAAAGAGAACATACCCAGGTGAGCTTTTAAAATCAACAAATTTACTAACTTCTATTTCGATTTATAAAGACAAAATCGCTGAAGTAAATCGAAACCGCTGACCTTTGGACAACATCGCCGAAGCAGTCCGCAACCCCTAGTTAAGACGTCTTCGAGGACAAACATCGCCAACAGGACATTAATTATTAAGAAAATAGCACAGAATCAGTTATGAAAGCTACAATTTGTTTGTTGTAAGAAACTTTTAAATAATTATTAGCAGTTTTTAATCCACAAAGGATATTTTCAAGTAGGTACTAACAATTAATATAACGTTTTTATGTGATCAAACGGAGTTTAGCGAGAATATTTTGTTTAGAGATCTGACGGAGTACGCAAAGTCTATTTTAAACAAAATAAATATTGCAAATTCTTTATTGCATAAAGCAGTCACACCTTGTTTAGGCCTTACTAACATTAATTTTCTACATGAATACAGACAACGATTATATAGATACAACAGACTTGGTAAATAGCTTACCAATATTAGAAACAAAAATGCCAACGGTAGGAAATAATGATACAACAAATTATCAATTAATTCGATTGTATTTAGATTCAATTTCTCATTATGGTGGCGACCCACATACTTTAAATATTTTCTTGGATAACTGTGATAATTTCATAAACACATTCGCTGATCGCACGCAGGTGGAGAATCCAATAAATAAATTTATTTTTAGATCATTATTAGGTAAATTAACACATAGGGCACTTCAAATAGTAGGAAGTCGCACTGAACTGACTTCATGGTTACAAATTAAAAACCTATTAGTTTTAACCTTTGGAGATCAAAGAAACATAGAATGTTTGGCGCAAGATCTAATTTATCTTAAGCCTAACAAAATTGAAACGCCGTATCAATTCGGTATGCGTTTACAAGATGCGAGAAGTTTATTAGCCTCAAAAATAAACTCTTCAGAATTAACAAAAGATGAAAAATTAATTCATCTCAAAAATTATGATGATATAACCTTAAAAACTTTTATACGCGGCTTAAATGGTCAATTACAAAATAACGTAAGACTTAGAGATCCTAAAACTTTAGAATCTGCTATGAATTTAGTAATAGAAGAAGAGAATTTCTTATATGCATCGCAGAATAGGCATACATTAAATACACAGACACAATTCAAATTACCCAACAAATATACACCAACGAATTCACAAAATCATTCATATCATACTAATAATCCGAATTCTAATAAACCAAAACACAATTTTAATAACCATCAAAACGGACAATTCACTGCCAGAAATCAATTTAATACACAACCTCGATGGCAACCACAACAAAACTTTAGACAACATCAACAACCCCACTTTAACACGTTTAGACCACAAACGAATAACACAACCCCAAATCTACAAAGAAATTTTATACCTAATCCTAACAATTCCCAAGTTTATCGTAACCAGTATTTTCAAAACACTCCTGGTCAAATGAATTCAAGTTTTTATAGACCTAACCCACAATTCTCACGAATGAGTAGAAACACATATAAACCCGAACCCATGGACACTAGTTCTGGTAACACAAAAATGTTTAATCAAATTATTGAAACCCCTGAAGTAGAAAACTACCCCGATCATGAAAATTCTTTAGAAAATAATGACGATACCTTTGAAAATTACTTAGTAAACGATCAAGAACAACAAAACTATTATCAATACGAAGATGATTTAGTTGAACAAACGGAAACTCAAAATTTTCACTTGGACAGTTACGAGAACAACCCCACGTAGTACAGTTAAACTTTCATAAAGATAATCTACCACACATTTTTATTCCGACATTAAACGCAAACTTTTTAATCGACACAGGCAGTACAAAAAGCTTAATGCATCCAGACTTAGCAACAAAATTTTATCGAACATTTATTTACAATGAACCTTTTAACATACAAACCGCACACAATATTTCATATCATGACAAAGTAATGGACATTCCTATATTCAAACTGTTTAACGTAAATGCTTCACATAAATTCTATTTATTTAACTTTAGTAACACCTATGACGGACTTATTGGTTCAGATCTCTTAAAACAATTAAATGCGAATATCAATATAAATTCAAACATAATATCTACACCATACGCTACAATACCTATAGTATTTCAACCTGAAATGCCACAAAATAATACTAACACAAATTTCAAATCATATACCTTAAAAATTCCACCCCGAACAGAGATTGTTTCAAAAATCCCAGTAAATTACAAAAATGGTCAATGCATTATTAATAAAACTCAACTATGTAATAACGTAACGATACCCAACTCTTTATGTAACGTAAACAACTATTTCGCTATATGCACTATAACAAATACTAGTGAACAAACTAAAACAATTGAAATTTTAAAACCAATAACTTGCGAAGCAATAAATCCTTTACAAGTAAATTTTGTAAATAAAATGCAGTCTAACAGTACACTAACAAACGAACAAGATTACTACTTAAAACAAAATTTAAATAGATTACGACTTAACCATTGCAATACAGAAGAAAAACAAGCAATTCAAAATTTATGTTATAAATATCGAGATATATTTTATTGTGAACAAATACCTTTGAGCTTCACTCATGAAATAAAACATAAATTTAAAATGATAAATGAAACCCCTATTTTTACAAAAACGTATAGATATCCTGAGATTCATAAACAGGAAGTTAAAGATCAAATCAATAAAATGCTTGAACAAAACATAATCCAACGTAGCACATCTCCTTGGTCATCTCCTATTTGGATTGTTCCAAAAAAGATGGATGCCAGTGGCAAAAAGAAATGGCGTGTAGTTATAGACTACAGAAAACTTAATGAACAGACAGTAGACGACAAATATCCCCTCCCAAACATTAGCGACTTACTTGACAAATTAGGAAAATCGAACTATTTTACTACTTTAGACTTAGCTAACGGTTTTTACCAAATCGAAATTGATAAACAGGACATTCCCAAAACTGCTTTTCAAACAGAAAATGGATTGTACGAGTTTTTGAGAATGCCAATGGGCCTTAAGAATTCTCCCAGTTCATTTCAACGCGTGATGGATAATATTCTTAGAGGATTACAAAACGAGACTTGCCTCGTTTACCTCGATGACATTATCATTTTTTCTACAAGTTTACAAGAACACATGGACAGATTAGAATCAATTTTTGAACGTTTAAGAAACGCTAATTTCAAAATTCAATTAGATAAGTCAGAATTCTTAAAAACATCAGTTAACTATCTTGGACATATAATCACCCCAGACGGAATAAAACCAAACCCAGACAAAATTGACGCAATAAAAAGATTTCCGATCCCAAAAACTCAAAAAGAAATAAAATCATTTTTAGGACTTGTTGGATACTACCGTAAATTTATTAATAATCTTGCTAAAATAACTAAGCCTATGACCAAATGTTTAAAAAAAGGAGCATCTGTTATTCACGACAATGACTTCTTGAAAAGTTTCGAAATTTGTAAAAATTCATTAATGAATGACCCAATATTATTATATCCTGACTATTCTAAACCATTCATAGTAACAACCGATGCGAGTAACGTAGCCATTGGAGCCGTTTTGTCACAAGGAACAGTTCCAAATGACAGACCTGTAGCATACGCTTCTAGAACACTTAACGAAAGCGAGCAAAGATATACAACGACCGAAAAAGAACTACTAGCTATAGTTTATGCTTGCAAATACTTTAGACCTTATATTTTTGGACGTAAATTCTTTATCTATACTGATCATAGACCCCTTGTTTGGCTATTTAATTTGAAAGAACCAAATTCAAAATTAATACGATGGAGACTCAAACTTGAAGAATACGATTACAAAATTATTTACAAAAAAGGCGCTCAAAATACTAACGCTGACGCTTTATCACGTATACAATTAAACATGACAGAAACAGAATCAGTGATTAACAACCCCGGAGATATAAACTTTGATACAATGCAATATCTTAGAGAGTTAGCCGAAAACCCTATCATTAATGAACCCCCCGAACAAATCCCTGAACCTTCAACGAGTAACACAGAACCCAAATTTAAAATACTTCAAGACATAACAATTCTGAAAGACGCACAAACAGACGAAACCCCTCATTCTACTAGTCAAAACACAATCAATAACGGAATCCCAATATTAGAAGAAATAATTAATAACAAACAAAATCAAATTATAATTCAACTTAACGTTCATAACCTTTTAGTTGTCAACAATAAAAATCACGATCATTTACACATTTTAGAATTATCCATACCTAAAAACAAAGAAGTAATATTTAAATTTTTAAGAGATTACACTTCAACAGGAAAACACTTTTATTTATATTTTCACGATGACGAACTTAGCAAACTTTTTAACGAAATCTATGCTACACATTTTTACGCTAACGGATTAACATTGACTCGATGTACCAAATTAATAAATTCCATTTTCGATAAAGATGAACGAATAATGTTAACAAAATATCAACATGAAAAAACTAATCATCGCGGTATAGTGGAAACATTAGAACAATTAAGACGAAATTACTTTTGGCCTAAAATGCGACAAGATGTAACAGATTACATAAATTGTTGTGAAATATGTCAAACCGCAAAATACGGACGTAAACCTCCAAATATACCTTTGGTTTTAACAGAAACACCCTCCAAACCATTTGAAATTGTACACATCGATATATTTAATTATGGTGGACAAAAATACCTTACTATACTAGATAAATTCTCAAAATTCAAACAGATTTTTGGACTTTTATACATATTTACGACCTAGAACCATTAGTTAACGAATTCAATACTTTACAAGATTCGTGTTTACAAATTAAGATAGCATTAAGTAATTCTAAGGAAAATATTAGTTATATACGTGAATATCAAAATACAATTAATCTCATTGAAAATATGGAATATAAAATAAAACTACAGCTGAAACAGTTGAACCCTAATATTAGTTTTAAAGATAACCAAACTGTAAGTAATAGACACCGAAGAGGCTTAATAAACGCTATAGGAAGCATAGTCAAAATTATTAGTGGAAATTTAGATAACGAAGATGCATTAAGATACGACAAAGAAATAAGCGAACTAAAAAATAATCAAAACAACCTAAAGTTGATTGCTGCTAAACAAATAACTCTCATGCAACGTGCAATTAATAACTTTCAAGAAAGTATACAAAGTTTGGCGCATAACCAAATTTTATTAAAATCAAGAATAATGCAAATCGAATCAGAAATTAAAAAGGAAAACATTATAAATTTAGAGTTGTATCACTACTTCCTGCTACAAGTCACTTTAAGTCAATTTGTTCAGACATACCAAATTATTTACGATATTTTAGATAAAATTGAAGTAGCTATTACATTTTCGAAATTGCAAACATTTCACAATAGCATTATTGAACCTTTAGAACTAATGAATGAAATATATTTTATTGATCATAACATAGACAACATATATTTACCTTTTGAACCAATTATTCAAAATCTATTATTATTTGAACAAATCATAACAACGAAAAGCTACAGTAACGATAAAAAAATTATATTCATAATAGAAATTCCTTTAACAGCTCCTACTAAATATAACTACTACCATTTGTATCCGATCCCAACAATTATTAATAACAAAAATCAAACACTGCTTACAAATTCAAAGTATCTTGCACTTAACGATGAAAATTATGTTCTTTTTAATGAAGAATGTAAAAACCTGCAGACAAACGAATTCTTCTGCATGCACCTATCAACTTCCAAAATTAACATTGATACTCCTTGTGAAGTAAAACTTCTAACATATTCCGAAAATATCACAAATTGCAATTATATACCAATAAACTTTGATCAACTAAAAATTCAAAAATTAGAAAATTCCGATTACCTTATATTAACAAACAAACAAATCGTAGCTATTCAAAACTGTCAAAATATCAAAAACCACGTATCATTTAATGGCAATTATTTATTGACGTTTGATAACAATAAATGTACTTTAAGTTTAAATAATATTACGTTAAAATCTTTTAAAAATACAAATAGAATTAATCAATTTAATATTCCTAAGGTAAATAACCTTATTAATCTTAAACCACTTCACAATGTCGTAGATTTTAAGTCAATTAACATTAAAGATATTAACTTAGATGATATTAAAGATGTACATAGGGAATTAAACTTAGACGAAGAAAATTTAGACAAAATCAATATTTCTCCTGCAATTCACTATAATGTAAGCTTTTGGACAGTGTTATTGTATGTAATTATTTTAATTACCATATTTACTATATTTGTTTATAAATTTGTTTTACCATATAAATACAAAACCCGCCAACAACATAATAAGAATGCAAGTACCGAAACTATCGACAACCAAGAGGACCCAAACATTTCAATTCCATATATCGGAAAAATAA
Organism: Elmis aenea; assembly: GCA_947652605.1. Taxonomy (NCBI): domain Eukaryota; kingdom Metazoa; phylum Arthropoda; class Insecta; order Coleoptera; family Elmidae; genus Elmis; species Elmis aenea. The sequence continues at coordinate 9,330,027 of OX393583.1, read as the reverse complement.
GATTAACACCGTAATTTTTCCTCTAAGGCTGGAGGAGTTAACAACCCATTTCCCACGGGGGTCAGCATATTTATGTAACGAGATTAACAGGTAGCATATCCTATTACGCTACACGTGTTAAGATTAGAATAAGCATAGTTGTAATGTAGCATTAAGATAATTTTAATATTCATTATTGTATAATCATTCGAACCAGTTAAACCAATAAATTGTGTTAGTAAAAATAAGTTGTTTTTTAAAAACTCAGAAGGTATAATCAAAAACAAAATTCATGCTAAACATTTTTTAAAGGCAATCGAATTGTCTAACAGAAAACGTGAAAATATACAGGGTGTTGCATTTAAAATAACAAACTTGCATGTGGGTTCTCGAAAACCAAACACCCTGTATATTGTAAACTAGTGCAGGTTTATGCAGCTCGTGATGCCAAACAACTTTTGTATTTAACACTTTTTAGTAACTACTCTATTAACGACGCTATTAAATAATTTGCGTTGCGTTTTTATTTTTTCGAAAAAATATAAAAGAGGCTGTAACTCGAAAAATATTGATTTTAGGTATAGGACATGCTAAACATTTTTTAAAGGCAATTGAATTGTCTAACAGAAAACGTGAAAATATACAGGGTGTTGCATTTAAAAGAACAAACTTGCATGTCGGTTCTCGAAAACTAAACACCCTGTATATTGTAAACTAGTGCAGGTTTATGCAGCTCGTGATGCCAAACAACCTTTGTATTTAACACTTTTTAGTTACTACTCTATTAACGACGCTATTAAATAATTTGCGTTGCGTTTTTATTTTTTCGAAAAAATATAAAAGAGGCTGTAACTCGAAAAATATTGATTTTAGGTATAGGACATGCTGAACATTTTTTAAAGGCAATTGAATTGTCTAACAGAAAACGTGAAAATATACAGGGTGTTGCATTTAAAATAACAAACTTGCATGTGGGTTCTCGAAAACTAAACACCCTGTATATTAAAAAACAGTGCATGTTTATGCAGCTCGTGATGCCAAACAACTTTTGTATTTAACACTTTTTAGTAACTACTCTATTAACGACGCTATTAAATAATTTGCGTTGCGTTTTTATTTTTTCGAAAAAATATAAAAGTGGCAGTAACTCGAAAAATATTGATTTTAGGTATAGGACATGCTGAACATTTTTTAAAGGCAATTGAATTGTCTAACAGAAAACGTGAAAATATACAGGGTGTTGCATTTAAAATAACAAACTTGCATGTGGGTTCTCGAAAACTAAACACCCTGTATATTAAAAAACAGTGCATGTTTATGCAGCTCGTGATGCCAAACAACTTTTGTATTTAACACTTTTTAGTAACTACTCTATTAACGACGCTATTAAATAATTTGCGTTGCATTTTTATTTTTTCGAAAAAATATAAAAGTGGCAGTAACTCGAAAAATATTGATTTTAGGTATAGGACATGCTGAACAGTTTTTAAAGGCAATCGAATTGTCTAACAGAAAACGTGAAAATATACAGGGTGTTGCATTTAAAATAACAAACTTGCATGTGAGTTCTCGAAAACTAAACACCCTGTATATTGTAAACTAGTGCAGGTTTATGCAGCTCGTGATGCCAAACAACTTTTGTATTTAACACTTTTTAGTAACTACTCTATTAACGACGCTATTAAATAATTTGCGTTGCGTTTTTATTTTTTCGAAAAAATATAAAAGTGGCAGTAACTCGAAAAATATTGATTTTAGGTATAGGACATGCTGAACATTTTTTAAAGGCAATTGAATTGTCTAACAGAAAACGTAAAAATATACAGGGTGTTGCATTTAAAATAACAAACTTACATGTGGGTTCTCGAAAACTAAACACCCTGTATATTAAAAAATAGTGCAGGTTTATGCAGCTCGTGATGCCAAACAACTTTTGTATTTAACACTTTTTAGTAACTACTCTATTAACGACGCTATTAAATAATTTGCGTTGCGTTTTTATTTTTTCGAAAAAATATAAAAGAGGCTGTAACTCGAAAAATATTGATTTTAGGTATAGGACATGCTAAACATTTTTTAAAGGCAATCGAATTGTCTAACAGAAAACGTGAAAATATACAGGGTGTTGCATTTAAAATAACAAACTTGCATGTGGGTTCTCGAAAACCAAACACCCTGTATATTGTAAACTAGTGCAGGTTTATGCAGCTCGTGATGCCAAACAACTTTTGTATTTAACACTTTTTAGTAACTACTCTATTAACGACGCTATTAAATAATTTGCGTTGCATTTTTATTTTTTCGAAAAAATATAAAAGAGGCTGTAACTCAAAAAATATTGATTTTAGGTAAAGGACATGCTTAACATTTTTTAAAGGCAATTGAATTGTATAACAGAAAACGTAAAAATATACAGGGTGTTGCATTTAAAATAACAAACTTGCACAAGAAACGTCAAAGTTTAGAGGTTAAAATAGTACTGAAAATAGTACTGGCCGTGATCGTCAATGAGCGAGGCGGCACATCCACTAACATGTAAAAACAAAGAGTTAATATTATTTCATCCATTGTGTAATTTTAATGTGCCGCCTCGTTCATTTATTGATCAATACTAAGTTGCTGTAACTTGGGTTGCCTACATCTCAGGAGCTTTATTACCTTTAAAGAGTTAAATTGATATTTTACTTTTAAATTGTGCATGAAAAACTTCAAAACTGATTAACTGTGATGCAAGTGAACTTTTTTAATTGTGTTAAGCTAATAGAAAACATTAACAAAATCAAAAAACAGTCCAACATGTACAAATTTCCATGAAAAATTGTAAACTATAAAGTATAGACTAAAATCATTGCACTTTTGTAAGCAAGCATGCAAAAAATGTTAAATCTACAAGCATTTATTAATTACAAACTCAATTTTATAACAATTATTTACTCTCAGACGGTTTTATAAGAAATGGATAAAGTACAAGGACAATAGTCTATTTTTGTAAACTAAAAACAAATTTAAACCACTCACCCTTTTTTTTCACAAGAAGGCTCCATGATTTCCTGTTGTCATTCCCTCATTTTCATCGCAATATCTGCAACCAAAATATTTTCTTAAAAATAATAGATAATAAGCATAGATAAAGAGAGAAAAATAATAAGATATTTGATTTTAGAGAAAACAAAACTCATTCCACCTCAAGAGTATAAGTTACCTTAACGTTTGTGCACGAAAATCGATATTTGTAATCATACTCCTCTAAATACACACAATCATTAGAAGAAAATTTCTTTAAACAACAAAAATTCCAATCATGTAAAATTACCCCGCCAGAAACATCAAAAAAGGTTACAATAGTACTGGTCGTGATCGTCAATGAGCGAGGCGGCACACCCACTAACATGTAAAAACAAAGAGTTAAAATTATTTCATCTATTGTGTAATTTTATTGTGCCGCCTCGTTTATTTATTGATCAATACTAAGTTGCTGTAACTTGAGTTGCCTAAATCTCAGGCGCTTTTTCACCTTTAAAGAGTTAATTTGATTTTTTACCCTTGAATTGTGCATTAAAAGGGTCTACACACCACCTACCAATTTGTCGGGACAACCGGCCGACCATTCCGATAAATTGTTTAATGTGTAGTGTTTCACCCGACCAACACGACAGTTGGAATGGTCGGCTGAGCAGTCTATCCAACAAGCCAACCTCCCCACTACATTCCTTTAGATAAGGACTATTAAACTGAAAATTTAACATCAAAATGAATAAAAAGCTATGACGTTTATGCTGTTGGTTGTACTGATCGGGAGGTGTGTAGACAACACCCAACTCGGAGTTCCCGACTGTCGGCCCCGACAAGTTGGCTAATGTGTAGAGGCTTTAAAACTTCAAAACCGATTAACTGTGATGCAAGTGAACTTATTTAATTGTGTACAATAAATAATTGAATGATATCTAAACGATTACAAAGCTTATCAAAAAACTATGAAAGAATTGTTCAGAAATCATCAAAGAATTATTACCATTAATAAATTAATAAAATTGCTCTTTTACATGAGGGATTTTTTTATAAGTAGATGCTTAAGCAAGTTCAAAACTCTGGTCTCATTGACGGTAGAGATAAAAGTCTTGAAACTGGCCTAGCATTTTAACAAGAAATCCTTCATCTAAAATCAGTGCCAATTTTACATTTATTTATATTAAACAATGACTGCAAACTTAATTAGAAGCTACCGAAAATTTACCCCTAGAAAACTACCAACAATTTTACTTGGAAGCTTTTGTACACCAAAATCAAAGAAGTCAACACTACACAAAAAAAACTATTTTAGTCTCTCACCAGAATAATTCGGACCATGCCCAATTTGCCGGTGCCATCTTGCCTGAGCAAACACAGAACTCTGGCGATGCTCGACCATGCAGAGCAGACTCCAGCATCCAGCCATCGGGTCCAACAGTGACCTGACCTAACTGGGTGAAAAATCCTCAAAAGACATCCTGAAATTAAAACATTTGTAAAACAAAGTTATTAAAACACATTTCAAAACTAATTTGGAAATTGTTTTTTCGACTCTTAACATGAAAAAATTAAAACTACAAAGGTTTCAAAAGGTCTTTACAACTAAAAACATCACAAAAACATTCAAAAATAAGAGACTGAAAAGATTTAAAGGCGTTATCAAGACTAAAATCGATTTTGAAACATCGTCTTTACCTCCAAACATTTAATAAGAAAAGCGACTCTAATTTACAACACTATGACTGATAAATGCCTTAAACAATTAGTTCTTAGGACACTGACTAATTTTTTAACTAGGGAGATTTGCTTAAACGTTCATCCCTCAATAATAACTATTTGCACAGCATTCGTTCCCAAAAACGATATGAAAATTACCTTAAATGTTCCATTAGCAATAAAGCTTATAAACTCTCTGAACCAAGACTGGTAATAAATAATAAAGATGGCACCAGAACAACCAACGATAAATTTCAGTACGAGTTCCAAACCATTCCCCAAAAATTTGTGAGCAGATGACTGATGGACGGACGACATCGACATAAGCTCTAAACTTGAAGTTCAACATGCTAAGTATATCTGTAAAAACAATATACATTAGAATAACCATTCATTTTGGAGAAAAGTTAAACATAAACTACAATAATCCTTACATTTACATCTACCAATCATTCAGTTACAAATGTTCATACTGGATGCTAACGTTAACTGATCATTAAGACTAATAAAATAATGTATACTGTTACCTTAACGTTTGTGCACGAAAATCGATATTTGAATTCATACTCCTCTAAATACACACGTTTATTAGAAAAAAAATCCTTTGAACAATACAAATTCGACGTTCAAAACCCAATCATGTAAAATTACCCCGCCAGAAACGTCAAATAATTGAGGTTAAATAGTATTTGTCGTAAAAGAACGAGGCGGCACATATTCTCAGAACGAACTCCGGCTTTCGCAGGGGTCTAGTATTTCGCGTTTTTCTCGGGAACCGTTTGAGATAATTTCAAAAACTTTGCGCCGCTATACTCGCAAAAGATGCGCGCGTCGGAATATAAAAATTTTGAATTTTTTCCAACACGGTGCAACAGCCAATCGCGATCGCAAAAATGACCATTTATAAGAACCATTTTCGGACGTACGTTAAATATACTACAACATTTTAAAATGCGTTTTCTACATGTCATCAGATGCGCCCATCTTTTAGCTACATTTTGAGCCCAAATTCAAAAATATTGCACGAAAAATAACGAAGTTATGGATTTTTTTGTGAACCGAGGTGTTTATTTTTACGAACAAATTTCGGCTTTTGCAGGGTTCTGGTTTTTCGCGTTTTTCTCGGGAACCGTTTGGGATAATTTCAAAAACTTTGCGCCGTTTTGCTCGCAAAAGATAAGCACATCGGAAAACAAGAAATTTAGATTGTTTTTAAACAAATCAGATACATTGACAAAATAATTTCTAAACTACGATAAATCTTATGCACTTTTAAACAAAATTATTAATATTATTGCTATTTGTAAATATATCTGTTTACATTATCAAAATTTAACTTCATACACTAAAGCAATAGCCCAATCACATATTTATACAAACACGACATTCCTTGTATTTAATACATCAAGCAGTGTCAGCTATGGGAACAAAAAATCTTGGCCATGATTGACGGACATTTTCTGATACATCGAATACTAAAATTAATGAAACAGTAACTATATTAACATTTAAGGCGATTTTTGTCAGCAAAAATAGATTTACTGATATCCAATCAATAAAGCATGTAAATTTAATCTTAAAATTAACATAATTACTGCGATCATTTAAGCACGAAACAAGTATTTTACCTTTTCAAGACGTGCAACTGCTAGATAGTATCCAAAATCTTCAAACCACTAAAATTAGTTTTAACAGCAATCGGCGTAATTAATTATAAATAATATCACTACAAACTACAAACACACACGCATAACTCCGAGAAGACTGGCGATAAAATGGCGTATTATCGGTTCCTTGATGACGTCGTTATCTTTTTTGCTGTTTTACTTCTTGGCGGAATTTTTACAACATTGGTTAATAGGGGTGGGCGATATATCGATATATCGAAATATCGGATATCGATATATCGGAATATCGATATATCGATATTCCGACATTCCGATATATCGATATTTTAAGGGCGAGAAGCTTTTTTTTTTAGGTCACCAGTCTCTTTTTTCACTTTTTTACCGACTTTTTTAGCTTCGCTCCGCTTTTATATCGAAATTTCGATGTCGATATATATCGATATATCGATATTCCGATATATCGATATGTCGATATATCGATATGTCGACATATCGATATATCGATATATCGATATATCGATATATATCGATATAATTTCGATATCGATATTCGATATCGAAATTTGGATATCGCCCACCCCTATTGGTTAATATGTACGACCTTGACACAGACCCGTGATAACTCGTAACAGGTGTGACCTACAGGCACAGAACCCTACAGAGAAATTGAAATAAAGTATTGAATGCTAAAAATAAAGTTTGATAACATATAGCCTTGGCACTTTTCCTATTTTTCACAAAAATAAAAATCGTATAATAATCCTTAATTAGTCCGTAAATACCGTGTACAAGACGTTTGAAACCATTTGCTTCAGTTTTCAGACAGTTGATTTTTTGGTAAAAAAAAAAAAAGTGCAGACACTTTTTAAATAAAAACTTACAAATCTTTACATTTTATTTAATTATATCATACACGGGCATGCTACACAACATGGTCGTGGAATGAACATGCGATAACAGCATTGTAAAAATTTGGTAAATATTATAGGTACACAACAAAACAAGACACAAAATGCATACCATTTTCACAATGCCTCTCCAAGTATATCAAATATCTACACTACACGTATTGGGTAAGATGTTCCGAAAGGTGTATGCATGTTCAACATATATGTCACAAAAAGTCACTTATAAAGCGAATACGGCAATCAATACAATCGCCTTACAATGCAAATAGAAATATAAATTTTTGCACTTACTCTGCAAGTGAATAATTAACTTTACAAACGATAGTCAACAATTATCTAAGTCCGTTACTGAGGAAATGTTTTAAAAGACATGTCAAGCATTGATCGTACAAATTCAAGTTTCGGCGACAATTCTTAAAAGTAAATAAACATTTTTAAAACGATAGATTAAGAAATTTTATTTTATTTTAGTTTATTGTTATACCTTTACAACACCAAAAAGGTAGCTAAGGTCATTGATTATGTATGTAGTTTTAATAATTTAGTAGATCTGAGCATCATTTTCTATAAAACATTCATTAAAATTTTAAGCTATTGATAGTGTTACCTTCGAAATTTTATATGCATATGTCCGAATATGTTTCAGGAAAAAAACAGGGCGTACCTCATTAATTCGTTATTTGATATTCGGTTATTCCTCAATTTTTTTTAACAAAATCTAAATGCTACACCTATCTAATTGATACTATTACATATTTTACGCAACCATTTATTATTCAACAAATTATGAATGCTTGTAAGTTCAGCTCTTGGGATGTTGGCGTGTTGGCGACTCAAATATCTTTTAAAAAATTAACAGTTTTGTTTGGAAATTATTAATTATATTAAAAAACATACAAACCAAGTAGAGGATAAGGTAGTTTTGCTCAGCAAGTAAAATTTGAATTATTTGATATTTAAAATTCTTTGATTAATATTAATATAACAAAGACAAAGGTTATGGTAATAGCGAAAAATCATGAACCAGTTACAATATGCTAGACCAAAAAAAGATAGAGCAGGTAGCAAATTTAAATATTTAGGGGAACAATAATTGCAGAAAATGGTAAATTGGAAGAAGATCTGATTAACAGAATAGCGGCAGCGACGAAATTTATGTTCAGAAACGTAAACTTTTATTAAACTTAATTATGCCAATAGATTTTCCTGTTATAACAGTCAGCAGATCAAAACAAAAATTTGGTCACCAAAAAGCTCTAAAATCTTTCATTTAAGTAATTAACTCATTCTATTTATTACAATTAACATACATTTTTTTAACGAAAAAAAGTGTAATCAAGAGAATGCTATTAAAATAACGCGCTGGTCAAAGATGAACGTAATAAGTTGCGAATAAAATTGTTTTCGACTTAAAATAATTTGCAAAGAAAGAATAACTGGTTTATAATCAATTTTAAACAAGTTGGTCCGTAGGTCATAACACCAATCATGTAGTTCAATCGCCTCTAATAATAATAGCAGAGAGCGAACGTGCTAAGTAGATCTTCTGTCCAGTATAACTGCTTAGTAGTTCAATTGTCCCTTTACGTATCCGTGCCGTCGATATTTAAACATGGCAGTTGTAAGTAGATTAAAACTTATTTTTAAAACACATTTATTGTATCTTAAAAAACTAAATATTAATTTATTTTGAAATATTGCAATTCAGGCATCTTCAAAATTTTGAAATAGCAGTATTTTAAATTGAGATGGCTGAAATTTTTCTAGATCTTGCAGTCCGTCACACATGCTTTAATAAAATAATTTTAAATTGTTCTTTCTTGCAGTTGGATTATTTATTCTAGTTTAGCCATTAAGCTTTCGTTATTTATATATTTTGTGCAAATTAATGGTTATGATTTATAGAAACATGTTTAACATAACCTAAAATTTATTCAGTGTGTGAAAACACATGGTATTTGTTCTTGTCTGGCTGAAACACAACTAATAATGTTGTGGATTCCAGACAAAAGCGGTCCCTGGTGGAAAGCCACAGTTCAAGAAGCAACACATTCGCGGTAAAGGCGTTAAGAAATCCAAAAAGAAGGAATCGCGCAAATACATCGTCGATTGCACACATCCAGTAGAAGACAACATTTTGGACGTTCAGAGTTTTGTAAGTCACATTTACGAAACTCGCTTCTTGCGTGTACTAATTGAAAATGTAATTGCAGGAAAAATACCTCATCGAACGTATAAAAATCAACGGCAAAACCAACAATTTAGGAAATTCCGTATCGCTCGGACGAGACAAGAACACGAAAATCATTCTGTCTGCAGATATTCCATTTTCGAAAAGGTACCTGAAATATCTTACGAAAAAATATTTGAAGAAAAATAACTTGAGAGATTGGTTGCGAGTCGTTGCATCTGGGAAAGACAGTTACGAATTGCGCTACTTCCAGATTAACAGCCAAGAAGATGAAGATGAAGAAGACAATGAGTAAAGTCATAAGTTACTTTATTATTCATTTTGTAATAAGAGTATCTTTTAATAAATTGACTTGAAAGTTTTATTGTTAATTTTATTTTCTCGAATTATTTTGGCTGGGTGCTAAATTATTATCATGGGTGGGCAAGCTCCCAAAAAAGTGTCCCACTTAGCTAGGGTTGCCAGAAGTTGAAAGTGTAAAAAGAGAACTTATTTTTTGTGAACACTTACTCTCTACTGAAATGGTCTAAAACAAATTTCTTAATAACTTATTCTTTATATTAAACATTTTAAATTTTATTCAAGTTCTTGATTTACTTAGTATTAGTAAATTATACTTCAGAAATTCATATTTCTTAACAACTTATTCGTAACCATCAATATTTTAAATTTTAGGCAAGTTACAGATTAACTTGATACAATTTACTTCATAAATTCATATTAGACACATAAAGACTATCATTTAATTGTTATTGGATTTTAACTGATACATGTGTTTCAACAGCTCCGATCCAAAACAAAATTTTTAATAACTTAATCGTTGCTAGATCTATTTTAATTTTTATTTCTTTTTTCGATTGAGTTAGTCCAGTGTACTTAATAAAATCATATTTAAGACAAATATTCCATCGTTTCATTTTTATTGGATTTTTACTAACAAATTGTGTTTTGACAGTTCTGGTATAAAACAACCTTTTTAATAATTTAATCGTTGCCAGATATGGTTTGATTTTTATTTCCTTTTTCGATTGAGTTAGTGCAATACACTTTATAAATCCATATTTGAGACATAAATATTGCATTGTTTAATTTTTATTGGATTTTTACTAATAAATGTGTTTTGATAGTACTGGTCCAAAATAAAATCTTTAGTAACTTAATCTTAACCCAATTTATTTTAATTTTTATAGAAGTTTACGGTTACCTTGATACTGTATACTGCAGAAATTAATTTTGTTTGTGATAAGAACGATATTGTTCAGTTTTTATTGTAATTGATAATTACAAAACGCAACCCACTCAACACGTTGCGCCTACATGGGTATGCAGTGTGCTGAACAAAACGCCTACTTTTGTCATTTTTAGACAGCCTGTGTAACTATTATGTCAAATTAGTTGCATGCCTATGTAGGCGTTATGTGTCGTGGTTGCCTATCAATAGGCGCAACGTTTAGTGGGTTGCATACTGTACATTACGCCTACATGGATATGCAATTAATTTAACGTCGTTTCAACGCAGGTTGCCTGAAAATGCCGAAAGTAGGCGCTTTGTTAAGCACATTGCATACCTATTTAGGCGCAACCTGCTAAGTGGGTTGCGTTTTGTATTTCAGTAGGCGCCTGTTATCAATAAATATATTAAGTATGTTTAGGCTTTTTCAAGCGGACTTCACACAAATAATTTATTTTTGCTACATAGTAAATAAAAATACGATTTGCAAAAAATAAAGTTTTTATCTAAACATTTTTTACTTTATCAAATAAAGCAGAAAATTGGTATTTAAAAAAATGTATTACCTAGTATATTCCTGAAATAATTGTTTATTCTGAAATAAATAACTTATTATTCGAGGGTCAACGTTATTTTTGACATTTAATGCTGTTAAACCTAATTATTAAAGAAATTGGTTTTAAACATAAAAAGTTATACATCAATCAAGTGCTTTGGCACTAACATTTTATAAAATCATAAAGTGGGGTTTATTGCTTTGGCCTATAAACGACTCAGTTCTATAATTTTTTTTAAAAATCTGAGCAAAAGTAATTAAGGAAAAAAGAGGACAAAAATGATCAGAATAAAAAAAGAGAGTGAACAAAAAGATTGGGATAAAAAAGAGGACATGTTCTCTTTAAAAGAGATGTTCTGGCAACCCTAGTTTCAACGGTAAGTTTTGAGTTTCCGGGGCCAAAAATGTTGGTACTCTTCTTCATTTACGATCTTCTTTCGGAAAATCTTAGTCCCATCAACCGACTTTAGTACCAGCAAGTGAGGTTCCCTTGTCAGATGTACTTTTTGATTACCTCAAACCTCAACAATAAAAATATTTAAATTGCAACGGCCATAAAAGTAGTGTAGCGGATTATGAATGAAGTTGGCTGTGGACGCACCTTACATACAACGCCATCTGTGGGCGTCCAGTAAACTAGCCTCTTAACCGCGGGAATTTCAAATTCCTTCAGGCTATATTGTTGGAACTAAACGAGTGCCGGACCATTTGTTTGCCGTATAATCGGTGTTGTCCATGTATTATAATAAAAAGATTACACATGTTACGTGAAAAGATCTTATCTGCAGAATGATTTTTATTTATTTGTCTAGTACTTTCAAAATTTAAACTAGAAACCCTAAATATCATTCGTAAAGAGAAACGAGTTTTTTATTCATACATCATACTCATACACAATAAAACAAAGTTATCAACAAGATGTTTTATTAATAACAAAAATTAAGACAATACATTTAATACAAATTGAAACAAATATACAATAATTTTTATAACAAAATATATATACAAACTGGTACGGCAAAACTTGGTGAAAATAAACAGACGGAAATTATGTTACGTGAACAATACTTTTTTCAGTTAACTCATTAACAAGTATCCGTCTTACCAACGAACTTCTCTCCCTTTTCGATGTTCTTCTTCAATTCAGGTATGGCCTTTTTCAATAATTCTTCTTCGAAACTGCTAAGCTTGCCCATTCCCAAATTCTTCTCGACACCGTCTTTGCCGATCAACACAGGTGTTGAAAAATATTTAGCTGGAGTACAGTCTGACCGTATATAGGTACATTCGATGACGTTGGGCTCGCCCAAGAGAGCGCGAACCAAAGCGAAAGTGAAACGGGCACCTGCGTATGCCATGGATAATGTTGCCGAACCTGCGCCAGCTTTAGCCTTTACGACCTGGTAAACAAATCATTCACAAATTAGAACAAAAACCGTCGAGTATGCAAGAAAATTCTGCATTCACGGCCAACTAGATCCGAGAGTATTCGACTCTTTACCACGTCAACAATTCGAAGCTCTATTGCCAATTTCTTAATCGCGAGAGAACAGGTGACGAATTAAAAGTGCTCCTAGTGAGATAAAAGTGCACTACATAAGCTCACAAACAAAATTAGGTCAATGCTTTGAATCTAAAATATCTGCATGTCAGTTATTAATGTAAAAAGAATGGTCACATTTCACATTCATTTGTTTAAACGTAGCCTCTATTCTGAAATAAATGACAGTTGTAAGAAATTTATGGGTCAATCTAAACAGATGAATCTTCCTTAGGTGTAAGCACATTTTGCTGTGGTTACCATTGTTGCTCTTTTGAGATTATGATTATTATTAACAAAGGTAACCAAAGTAAAATTTGTTTACACCTAAGGAAGATTCATCTGTTTAGATTGACCCATAGGTTTTATGTGCCTAAAATCAATTGTTTTTGGGTTATTCAAGCTTTTTTTTATGTAATATTGACAGGATCTAAAGTTTAAAAAAATATGAATATTTAATAACTTGAAAAATATAGCAACATACTAGCCAACTAGTTGTAATTTAAAAATTATACACAGGGCGTTTTTTAAGCCCGCTTCATTAATAATGGAACACCCTACATATTTTTACTTTTATTGTCGAAAATGTATTATCTTTAAAATCCATCAGGAATAATTCAAGTAAAACATACAAATTTTTTTTTAGTTATTGCGGTTTGAATGATAATTTACAGACACTAATAAACTGTTTAATAACAATACATAGTGATAACAAACAAAATGAAAACAAAAAAACAAGCGGGTTTTGGACAGGGCCGGATTTAGACTTGATAAGGCCCTAAGCTATTTGAGATATGGGGCCCTTTATAAGTCCAGCTATTATTATGTCAGTGCCAAATATATAGATAGAAAAATTTTTTTGGGGGCCCCCAAGAAAGTGGGGGCCCTAAGCTATAGCTTGTGTAGCTTATACGTAAATCCTGCACTGGTTTTGAAAATATCTTGCAAAATTTGTTTTAAACGTCAAATACATTTAATTGTAATTTAAAATTAAAAAATTCTAGACTTCTGTTCCTGTCTATATTTTCAAAAAAAAAACTTGAATAACTCAAAAACAATTGTTTTTAGGTCAATAAAAAAATTACTAAATTAAAAAAAATATATTTGAAATCTAAAAAACGCAAATTATACAGAGTGTATCATTTGAAGGAACAAAGTTACAACGATTCGCAAAACAAAACACTGTTAAGTTGAGAATAATTACAGATTATGCAGTAAACAAGCACAAACAACTATTGTGAACAGTTTTGAAAGAGAATCTAATTTTGCATCTAAAAATGACAAAATATACAGGGTGATTGATTGGAACCGTGCATTAGAAATATATGAAGAACGAAAAAGGATAATGAACTGAAATTTCGGTTATGACCATAATGGCAGAAAAAATAAGCTCTTCAATGAACCCATAGCCAAAATGGTTGCCATTAAAAAAAAAGCAAGTTTGGCTTATATCTCAAAAACTGAGTGTCCAATGACTTTTTAGATATTTTTTTCTAATTCTGCGTACAATTATCTACAGGAATCGGTTTTCACTTTGGTTTTTCCATAGGTGTCTATGTTATTATTTAACATTGAAAAAGTCGCTTATTTTTTGTTTTTTCAAAATATTTAAAAAAGTTGAAGGTGTGGGTGAAATGTCAAAATTACATTAAATTTGTCTTGAAATTCTGCCCAACTTTGATAATTTAACCGACCATGTAACTCTTAGAATAACCAAGTTACCCATGCAACAATGTAGATTATGGCCACCCTATATATACAAGGTGATTCAAATTCGAGGGCGACCATGAGGATCTCGCTTATTACTGAAGATAGAGGGGCAAGTCAGGGTATGCGAAGTGAGATACATGACCTTGGGCCATAACTTTTTTATTTACATCCGTGCTTCTTAGCAACCCCCGCGAGATGGCGACTTGCAATTTTAGCAAAGAAAACAATCTTTCATCACAAAACATAAAGCGAACCATTTTCAAATTTAACGTATATTTAACGCTTGTATTTATTCCTACATAATAAATTGTGAAGGATTATAACGGTAATAAGTAGTATTACACTTGTTTAACATGTTGATTTAATTATCCTACACCCGTATTAGTGACCTAGCTGTGATATTAAAAGTGAAATGGAGATTGTAATGAGTTCTAGGAAATTTAGAGTGGGTCCTCAAATCTGGAAATCAAGAAATCGTTTCAAATGTAACTGTTCGTTAACGAAATTGAAAAGATGGTTTAAAAGGGTAAGTAATTTTATTGTTTTTGTTTATTACATTATTGTTTTTGGTGTCCAAAATATAAATTAATTGAACGTGTTCAGCTTTTGGGCCTTATTTCAAAACGTTAATTATAAATAATTTTTCCAGAATACATTCACCAGGATCCAATTGTGAAGCTGATAATTGTCAAAGCTTTTTCATTCCACAACACTTCATCACTCGAGGGGTTCAACAGTCACCCGAGCCTGAGGATTGGGTACCACATTTCGTGCTTGAAACTTTCGATGAAGCCAAACCATTAAAGTTGAACACGATTGGCTATATTAGTGGCTTCATTGCTAAGGGCATCATTCCGAAATTTTTAGACTGCAGGGTATGTTTAGCTAACATTCAGGTGAACTTTCCGTTGCACATGCATTTGTGGATTTAAAACAATATGACGAGGAAGTTCAGCTGAATTATTGTTCAGACAAATTTATTTCATGTTTATGTTCTACATACAATTATGTACATTTTTTATTACCATAAATTTTACATAAAAAACAAATTTCAATGATGTTAAAATCTTTTGTTGTCGATCATGTAAGTTTTCCGTTTGACATTCATCGTGAAGATTTGATTGAAGCTCTTTTTTTTATCAAATTTTTGCAGATTTTTAATTTTCAATTATGTTAATAAAATAAACTAAATAGGGCAGCACATATTATTTACAACAAAAGATTGCGCATAAGTGATTGTAAATTTTTAATTTTAAGTTTTTTTTTGTAATACAGTAAGCGCTTGATATTATGATAACTGGTTATTTAAACCAACCGTGTTACAGAATCAAATTTAAAACGTTGAAATCTTATTGGTCGTAGAATCATACTTTACGAGTCAATTTTTGATGCATGTATGATATTGTGTATTCCTGTATTAACCTAAATTTTGCAGATTTTTAAATTAAATTTGTTCATTTGGTAAGCAAAAATTTCTTAAATGCATTCTTAATTTTTTTGTTTTTCTCATGTCTACATTATATATTTCTAATTTTTTGTTATTAGAATCACTGTTTAATATAATCATTTAATTAAGGTGATCACAATAAACGGCGTTTACTGTAATAATTTATATTATGTATATTTATATTTATGATGTGTTTTATAATTGTGCAATGTTTTTGCAATTTTTATATTATTTAATAAATGTATAATTATATTTTTTCTTTTATTTCGTCTTTCAATTTCAATACAGTTCCTATTCAGTTTTGTTGGCATGTTTTTAATTAAAAATTTAATTTTTAATTAAAAACATGTCAACAAAACTGAATAGTTACTGTTTTAATACTGAATTTATTTAAAGTGAAAGCTGGATGGACTTTCAAAAGTCCCGCTTAATTTAGTTAGTTCTTTCCACCCCCGTCAGGTAGCGCAATACTGAACAAGCAGTTACTTCGTATTCTATCTTCTTCTATGGGGCAGGTTTAAATTTGGCAAAATTGCTAAATTTTATGTTCATCAATAATATTAAAACAGATTTAAAATATCTTCAACTGTTTTTGAAAAAATTACTTTTAGTTTTTTTGCTATAACTTTTTTTTAAATCTGTAAAAACTTTTACATGCCCACTTTTTATTTCACTTTTAATGGTGCCATCAATTTTTTGCTGTACCAATTTCGTTTTGTTTCATAGGTACTCATTTGTTAATTTCTTATGGGCAACAAACTTGATTTCATCTAGTTAGCTAGAACTTTTTTTCTAATTTCAAAAAGGTATTAAATGATTATGTTATTTACATAAACAACATATTCATTTGAAAAAAAAGGTTTTCATTTATTCAACATATCTAATAACTAAATGAAAATCAAGTTTGTCGCCCATAAAAAATTAAAAAGTTAGTACTTATAAAACAAAACGGAATTGTTACAGCAAAAAATTGATGGTACCAATAAAAGTAAAATACAAAGTTTTTACAGAATAAAAAAAATTATAAATAAAAAAGTTATAGCAATAAACGAAGTAATTTTTTCAGTTTTTTTCAATTTTTTCATAAACAGTTGAAAATATTTCAAATCTGTTTTGATATTATTGCAACTTTGCGAAATTTGAACCTACCCTCTATCTTCAGTAATAAGCGAGATCCCCATGGTCGAAGTTATCACAAGACGCGTTACATAACTTTTTGTACACACTGTATGTAAATAAAGGTGTCAATTTAATTTTACTTACTTCGGTTCCGGCTTCCTGGATTCTTTCAGTCATGGCTTTTAACTTATCGGGAGCGAAACTTACTGACGGACACGCCTGTGAGATCAGAGGAATTATGGTCACACCCGAATGACCGCCGATGACAGGAATTTTCATTTTCAGTGGGTCAAGGTTATGGGCCTCCGCAATGAAGGTGTTGGCACGGACTATATCTAATGTAGTTACACCAAATATGCGCCTGGGATCAAGTTTTCCCGCCTAAGACAGCAAACACAAATTTAAAAATTATTTTTAGAGCTCAAAATTCTATCAAATATTGCTACAAATTATTATCACAACGGGACTTTATCCAGAACTTGAATTTAAAACAAATTTTGATAGACAATCAATACCGCATAATCGAGACACCGGTTAATCGGGACAGCCGCTTAATTGGGCCAAATTTTAAAAGAACACAAACCAAATCAAGGAATTAACAGCAATTTACTTCGTTTATTTATCTAATCGAGACAGTACTTTGGAATTAATAATAATTTTTTTAGTTTACACATTGTTTTCAAGAATTTATCACACATAATTTTATATTTACGTTCACAGCAAATATGGTTTAGAAAATTTATATTTTTTGTTCAAGAATTTGTCAAAATATGTGTCCTTTTGTTTATCTTTTTTTAATACCTTAAGGCATGTTTGTAAAGTGCAAGAAAAACACAATGTGACTCACGGGTGCCATAAAAAAAACAACACTGGTTGAAAACTTGAGCTTCGACTAGCTCACACGTGTATGTGAAAATATTTTACGACCCAACAATTTGTTTTAATTGCATGCATTTCATCTATGTTTTTGTGTGAAACTTCGTATAATTGGGCCTGCCGCTTAATTGGGCCAAAGTTATCTAGGCCTGATACAACGGAATCTACTATACTTCAAAATTAATCGTCTTCATCTGTATCTAGTGAGCTTTGAATATTTTTAATTGAAAACTTGATTGTAAATGAGCTGTTGTGGGTACTATACAGGGTGTCACACAAAAAACGCCGCAAGCTGTAACTTCGTTGTTTGTGGTCCGATTTTGGTGAACAAAAAACTAAATGAATTGGCTCCTCAAATACCATGAACTGAATGGATTTCAATTTTTTTCAAGTTCAACTTAAATGTCAAACGATTATCAATTTTTTTTCCAAATGGCACTATCTATTTTTTTTTTAACTAAATCTGGTAGGAATTTTTTTTCTGAATTCAATGATGTAATCATAAGTTAATTTAATTTTAGTACTGAACTAATAGGAAATAAAAAATAAAAGTTTGAACCGACTTTCTATCTCAGACCATTTAGCCACAATCAACCGATCCCGCACTAATGACTCACCCTGTATAGTTATGAGTATTGCATTGTTACACAACAACAAAAATAGTCTATGTATTCGATTTCTGGATGTACCTGTTTGAAGATTTCAGAGGCAATCGGTACAGTAGAGTTGACAGGGTTAGAAATAATGGCAATGAATGCTTTTGGACAAACTTCAGCTGCTGCTTTAGCCAAGTCCCTAACGATGGACGCATTAGTATTGAACAGATCATCTCTGGTCATACCTTAAAAGTAAAAATTGACATTTTAATACCTCAACTTTATTTAAACACATAACATCAAAGTTGATCTGAATTGCGAAATCAGGTGCATGGCTTTTTTTTTTAATTTGGAGAACACGTAAAAATGGCAAAATACAATATTACGCGAATTTCACCAACTAACGCAAAATGGAGTTTTTATATTTTAAGTAACTTAGTGTGATATACAGGGTGATTGATTGAGATCGGGACTTAAAAATATATGAATGAATGAATGAAAAAGGGTATGGATCCGAAATTTTGGTTATGACCATAATGACATCTGATCTGTTTATTGAAAATATTTTCAATATGGCGACACTTCCGGAAATACCGGAAGTTGACGTCTACTTTCTTATTTCAAATACAATGGTTTATTTTTTATTGCGTATTTGGATTTAAAACGTTATTTTAGAGGGACTATTATTAGCATTCCCTATACCTAAGTGCAGTCGTGTTTGAGATTTTTGGACTTTTTTGAAAAATTTTTGATTTTCATCGTGATGCTTAATATTATCTAACGCCGCCATTTTTGAGGAAAAAACGCTTAAATTTAGACCATGCCTAGAAGAAACCTTGGAGTACATCCTTGAACTTTTGCAATCGATGCATAGTAATTAAATTTTGGACTGTAAGTATACAGGGTGTCCAAAATTTAATTTTCTTTTAATAGAACTTCTGACCACTAACCATTTCCTAATGCAAAATTACATTCTGCATCAATCTGTTTTAGCGTTTCCAATACCTATCTGCAACAATTTTCGAGTTATTAAGAATTTTTGATAAAGTTAATAGAAATTGCAACATTTTTAAATAGTAGGCCTTGGATATGACAACAAATGACAATATTAATAACTGTAAACCAGTTTTATTGCGTTTGTCTGAAGTATCCATGAAAATGGAATATCAAGAGTATTCAAACACGGATATTTTGAACTTATTTTACATTCATAGACTATATCACAAGATTATTGAAAGTGCGAACGAATAGTTGTGCATTTTTAATGTAGCGTACAGCATAGTATGTTAAACACGAGTCTTGCGCTGCCAACGAATTGACCGCTGACGATGGTCATTAAAATATCCCAGAATGTTAACTTCGTTAGTTTCATTATTTGTCACACGCTTAGGTCGTATACTAGCAGATTTCACTCTTCTAAATTGCAAAAAAATTGATTCTATTCATTGAAATTTCTATCTGGTCATTACAGTCAAATGAGGATACCTCTCACTGAACACACGGCAAGTTCTTTCAATAATCTTGTGACATTCTTCCTGAATATAAAATAAGTTCAAAATATTCGTGTTTGAATACTCTTGATTTTCCATTTTCATGGATACTTCAGACAAACGCAATAAAAGTGGTTTATAGTTATTAATATTGGCATTTGTTGTCATATCCAAGGCCTACTATTTCAAAATGTTGCTATTTCTCTTAACTTTATCAAAAATTCTTAATAACTCGAAAATTGTTGCAGATAGGTATAGGAAACGCTAATAC
This sequence comes from Elmis aenea, assembly GCA_947652605.1. NCBI lineage: Eukaryota > Metazoa > Arthropoda > Insecta > Coleoptera > Elmidae > Elmis > Elmis aenea. The sequence goes on along the minus strand of OX393583.1, from coordinate 9,309,760 downwards.
AGATTGATGCAGAATGTAATTTTGCATTAGAAAATGAAAAAAAAGTTTGGGCATTGTATTTGAAAAAAACGAGTTTTAGTGGTCTGAAGTTGTATTAAAAGAAAATTAAATTTTGGACACCCTGTAAGTCATGCATCGATTGCAAAAATTCCAGGATGTACTCCAAGGTTTCTTCTAGGCATGGTCTAAATTTAAGTGTTTTTTCTTCAAAAATGGCGGCGCTAGATAATACTAAGCATCACGATGAAAATCAAAAAATTTTCAAGAGTCCAAAAATCTAAAAAGTTACTGCACTTGGGTATAGGGAATGCTAATAAAAGTCCCTCTAAAATGACGTTTTAAATCCAAATACGCAATAACAAACAGACTATTGTGTTTGAAATAAGAAAGTACACGTCAATAGTTGCCAATTTTCCAATATATTTTTAATCGACATTACAACTTTCTAGTACAGCCCGATTTACGGATACACTTTATAATTAGAAAATAGCCCTTACCAGGTTTTCGTGGTACCCCAGCAGGTATAACAACGATATCTGCTCCTTCAAGTGCACACTTAAGTGTTTCTTTTCCTGCATATCTATTAAAAATACACTTGTAAATACAATAACATTATCAACACTATAAATATTGCAAAACTATGAGTATTAACGTAATATTTACCCTTTAACTTTAGCTGGCGTTTCAATATGTGATAGATCTGCTGCAACACCCACTGTATGCACAATATCATACAGTGACAGGTCTGTAATCATAGGATTTTGTTTAAGTAGAAGCGACAGCGGTTGACCAATACCACCACTCGCACCAGCAACAGCGACTTTTATTTTCTACACAAATAATTACATTTCGTTAGTACAATATCCGTAACGAATCAGTTTCATAAGCAAGTTAAAAATAGCACCACATTACGGTTATGACAAATTAAATTATTGACCAGATATTAGACAACATATTTACATTTATTATTAACGTGAAATTAAACCTAATCTATAATTGCAAACCTATAAATATGACATCAAATTTTACCTCTCGCCCACAACTACTCATACTTCTAACGCTTCCATGTAATGAAGAGATGGTTGAGGATTTTACAACACGTGAAAACATCTTGATTTTGTATAATTACTGATTAAATTTTGAACACAAAATCAAAATGTACACTCTGACCTGTTTGACCGGTGTAGGCAATGACACTGTGTCAGCAAAGGAAGTTATGTAAAAGCTATTTAAATCTATACACTTGAATAGGATCTGTTTGAACTAACGAAATTGAACAATAGAGAGCACCACCTCATCGCGAAATTCGCATTTTTTATTCTGTAGAGACCTGTACACACACTTGACATTGAATTTCAAAACTTGACATAACCTTACACTTTGACAGCGACTATCTGTGTTCTACACATTTAAAAAAGTATTGTTTACCAACAATGTCATCTGATTCAGACGATGACAATAATTATGAATTATTACGAGAAGCAACATCTACACAGTTCATTAGCGATGCCATGTACAGTAATGATAAAAAAGGTAAGAATTAATCAATTAATACCTGTGTAAATTATATTTTTTCGTGTTTCGTTGCCAGTTGAAGCCGAAAGCAAACAGAAGCCACCATCCTTAAGGCACAAAAAAGATGAAAATGAAGAGTTTAATACCCTTGAAGTTACTCCACAGTTTCAAAACTATGTAGCTAAAAAACTTTCAAATCTGCTTGAAGAGAATTTACGCAAAAATGAAACTAACATAGAAACGTGTAGTGAAAATCGTAAACGAAAAAAAGGTGGTGTGCGGTTGTTCAAAGGTTCCGGCAAGTTTGTAAAGTTAAGTAGTGAAAGTTCTCAAAAAATGGTGAATAATGTAAATAGTAGGGTTTGTGCGTTCAGACGTCGAACTGAAAGTAAAGCTACAAAAGCTGACCTTAAAGAAATTGCAGTCAGTCCTGAATCTATTTTAAGTAAAAAAGAAGTTGAAAGTTGGAGCAGTTGGAGAAAACCTAAAGTTTTTCGTTACGAAAAAGGTAAAAATGGCAAACTTGTATCACTAGATAATGTTAATGGTCATTAATGTAAATCTAAATATATTTAAGTGTTATCACTTAGTTCTGTTGATATTTTTTTTCATTTTTTGTCTTCGTGTACATTATAACTTTAATTTTTACTGTATTCATTAAAATTATACATTGTTCTTGCAAAACAATGTGATATCAAAATGTAAACAAACGTTTAAACTTTCTGGACAAGTTTTTACCATTGCTCGCTCTTTAATTCTGTATAAATTTTTCTAAATATTTGGGTGACAGTTTTAAAAAAATACATTAAATGCTCGAGCGCTTATTTTTTGATGTAATACTGGCTAAAATATTTAAATTTGTTGATGCAAATGTCCCAGATGATAATAAATACTATTAAATTTAGTTTCCTTTTAACCTATTGTGCGAATAGGTCTTTTAAAAATATCTTTTTAACAATTAAACTGTCTGAGACTCTTTCATACTTTTTTTACAGAACTATTGTTTAAAAAAATGTGGCATTTTAAATTTTTAGTTTTAAGCTTGTAAAGTGTTTGTTATATTTTATTAATTGTTCATGGTTTTATTTAAAATACACGGTGTCCCAGTTATCGTGCACACAATCAAATTATGATATTTTAAAAATATTAGGAGTATAAATTATTAGTTTTAAATTTTTTTGATGTTAATTAATTTTATTATTTTGTAACATTTTGTTTTTCAATGACCGCTTTGATTGAACTTAATAAATACAATATTATTGTGATAATTTACTTATTTTCATGGATAAACCTAACCCATGCATCAATAAAACGAGAAAAAAATCTCTTCTTAATGGTTTCACAGCCAACTACGACCTCTATTAAAAAAAGAAAGTTGATGTTGAAATAACCAAAAACAAATGAAGATGCGTAAAATTTATTAAGAAATTTGAAATCTGCAAAAAAGTGTCCCACTAAAGTTGAAAAATAATTTAAGTATGATTTCAAAGAAGTTAATTGAAATTTCTGTCTGGCCATTACAGTCAAATGAGGATACCTCTCACTGAACACACGGCAAGTTCTTTCAATAATCTTGTGACATTCTTCATGAATATAAAATAAGTTCAAAATATTCGTGTTTCAATACTCTTGATTTTCCATTTTCATGGATACTTCAGACAAACGCGATAAAAGTGGTTTACAGTTATTAATATTGGCATTTCTTGTCATTTCCAAGGTTTACTATTTAAAAATGTTGCAATTTCTCTTAACCATCAAAAAACTCTTAATAACTCGAAAATTGTTGCAGATAGGTATAGGAAACGCTAATACAGATTGATGCAGAATGTAATTTTGCTTTAGGAAATGAAAAAAAAGTTTGGGCATTGTATTTGAAAAAAACGAGTTTTAGTGGTCTGAAGTTGTATTAAGAAAAAATAAAATTTTGGACACCCTGTAAGTAATGCTTCGATTGCAAAAATTCCAGGATGTACTCCAAGGTTTCTTCTAGGCATGGTCTAAATTTAAGCGTTTTTTCTTCAAAAATGGCGGCGTTAGATAATATTAAGCATTGCGATGAAAACCAAAAATTTTCAAGTCCAAAAATCTAAAAAACGACTGCACTTAGGTATAGGGAATGCTAATAAAAGTCCCTCTAAAATAACGTTATGAATCCAAATACGCAATAAAAAACAGACTATTGTGTTTGAAATAAGAGAGTAGACGTCAACTTCCGGTATTTCCGGAAGTGTCGCCATCTTGAAAATATTTTCAGTTAACAGATCAGATGCCATTATGGTCATAACCAAAATTTCAGATCCATACACCCTTTTTCATTCTTCATAGATTTTTAAGCCCTGTATTAAATCTGTAATTTAGAACACCCTGCACACTACAGAAAGCTTTTTACACAAGTTTATTCCACAATGGAATAAGTTTCATGTAACCACTCGCAATTTCAGGTCTTCAACAATTTAAAAAAAAATCTAAATGTGTTTACAAAGCTTTATTCTATAAAACTAACAAAAAATTAAATAATAACTAACCATAAATATCATTTTTTAACACAGCCTTGCTTAATATTTCGGAGAAAGTTCTTTGCGCCAGCTCACACAAACTTCTGTTAGCGTGCGAGAATATTTCATTGTCCCAGTTCAAGTGCACATCGAAATGCGACGCGAGAGTTGCCTGCGTCTGGCAAATCCTCGATAAATGCATTAATAATTGAACCACGTCTTCTACCAGAGGGGGAAACGCTTCGCTTATTCGGACTAACGCGGGAAGAACGGGTTTGAATATTTGCACGCGTTGGTTGCTCGAAACTCCTATAAAATTAACAAAAAGACATTGTCAAAAATCTGCTTTAGGTCGTCGAATCCTTAGTAACAGCTTCATTGATTATTTATAAATTTTACAAAATCAATAAACTCACCTCCCAGAAGTCCGTGCAATAGATTCAGCGCAGAAACACAAAGATTGAGACTTTTGGGCAGAGCATATTGTACACTAAGATGCGACAAGAGTTGAATGGCAAATATTTGTTTATTAATACTAGGTTGCTGCATCAGTTCAAGAAGAAAATCGAGGCATATATGCATCGAGGGGACTCCTTTAACGATCATTTCGATTAATTCACTTGGATATCCCTACACAAAAAAATTACGTTTAGTTGTTTCTTATTCGCAAACATCACTTGTTTTCAAAGTCATGGCATGTGATAATAACATTTTTACAAAATTAGCCGTATCATTTAACATTAAATTTACTTCAAAAAATGTATAAGGTGATATGGGTCTAAAATCAACTGTTTTCGTGAAAATTGCATTTTCATGAAAATACAGTACACTTTCAAAAATATTCAACATGAAAAACTTTGAAAAGGCTGAAGAAATTTGCCTGGAGATTAGATTGACAATAGATTGTTTAACACTTTGCACTAACTACATTTAAAAAATATTATACAGGGCGTTTTTTACGCTTGGTCAAACTTGTGAAACTTTAAACATCAACAACTCATTTTTTTTTTAAATACAACACCCGTTATTTTTTTACACAGTTCTATAAATAATTTAATTGTCCTTCGAAAACATACAGCCTGTTTTTTATACCTAAAATGGATATTTTTTGAGATATCGCGATTTTATTGTTAATTATTAGGGCAAAGTAATATTTTCAAGTAGGCTATGAAGGTAGACAGCGGTAATTTGAAACAATTGAAAGAAAAAAACAAGAAAGTTATAATTTTTTCTTTTGCCCACACATTTTTGACTCCGTGGCGTCAGTCGTGACTCACCCTGTATATTTTTGAAGAGCTAAAAAATTGCTCTTTCCTATAAAGTCATGGCCTACTAAAATTTCCATTAAAAAAAACATAAATTTACTTCATATTTAAATGTCAGGGTTGTTAAAAGGATATAAAAATGTTTTTTACATTAAGAATAAAAAAACTGCATGACTTTAGTTCTATTTTTAAAAATAATTAAGTTAAAATAGGTACCTTTTCAAAAATGTTGAAATTTAATTTTTCGTCTGTAGTGCCAAAATGTAAATTGATACAAAAAATCAACTAACACAGGCATGTTTATCTCAAAAAATTGACCCAAGAGACTGATATAAAATTTTCGCTAACTATTACGATAACCGAGATACCCCGTAAAACATTCGAATTTGCACGTACCTGGAAGTGTACAAGTTTTGCCAATGTCGTATCAGCTATAAAAACTTGATGGAGGTACGAGCAAACTAAAGATCTCACTTCCTGTAATGCCAGCAGTTGACCGGGAATGTTTCTGTCTTCTTCGTTTTCTAAGCAAGTTTCAAGTAACATCTGTACGGCGGCGCTATCCTGTAACACAATAAACAAACTAAATTATAGGAGTAGTTGTTATAAATTATTTTATGTGGTTTCAACTTTTTCCATACGATTTAATAAAAGTAATTTACAAAGTTTTCTAATACCTGTAATTGTATTAGCAAATTGTTTAGCAAGGGTTGGCATTATTTAATGTACAGGGTGGACCCAATTATATAAGTTTTTTATAAACAATTTTATGCTAAGAAAATATTTTTAATGTTTTTAAACGCTCTTGACTCTTGAGATATGAAGAAAACTTATATTTTTGTTAATGAAAGTCTAGATTTTATATAAAAGAGCATTTTTTGCCATTTCATAATATAAAGTTTTATATAGTTGTTGCAAAAAATTATTGAGATATGGCTAGTTCTGTGAAAATTTTATTATCGCAGTTTGCCATGGTGCGTAAACAACTGATGTTTGCAATTAAAAAACAACTAAACGTCATTTCCAAGTAAATTCTCCAACAGCATCCAAGTTTATACGCAATGTAAACTTTTAACATATCAAACTTTTCAAAGAGTTCAAATTTAGCCATGTTCACTATAGCACAAATAAATAGAAATAAAATGCAATAGAAACGATTAAATATAAATAACATAAATTTTAAGTCATGTTAAGAATAGTTTTATAAATGAAATTTGTAATCACATTTGTTTTCAGCCCTTGAAGAAGCCTTAAAAACATTAAGTGCGAAACGTCGGATTTTTAACCAAAATCAATAAAACCGTCCTGTAAATCCAGAGTTTTTAATTTCTAAACCTTAAAACAACGGACGTTCAACAATTTGTAATGGCAAACTATGGTTTTCTTGAAAAAAATTATCAGTTTACTTCATATCTCAAAAGTAAACCTGGTTAAAAAAATGTCAAATGATTTTTAAGTTAAGAATAAAAATGTTTATAAAAAATCTTCACATTTACTTCTATTTTCATAAATAAAGAAGTTGTAATAAATTTTAAAAAACATTAAAATTTCATTTTTCGTCTATAGTGCCAAAATGGAATGTGATATGAAAAATCTGATATCATAGGGGTGTTAATCTCAAAAAAATTACCCAATTGACCGGTATCAGATTTTCGCTTACTGTTACGGTAACCAAGATACCCCGTAAAACATTCGAATTAGGTCCACCCTGTACAATTATTTTGGTACGGTATCATAAGAATGCATATATCTTGAAGATTATTAATTTTAAACAAATTTTTCAATTACTAAGCCACAATTCATATGAAATTTAAAAGTGTGTAATAATATAAAGATTGTTCCACTGAAAAACAAAAAGTTAAATTTCAATAGAAGAAAACTGCATAAATAACTTGATAGAAGTAGAAAAAAAAAATTAAAATTTTAATTTATATTTTTCCAAGAATATTTCAAAAATTGCTAAAATCTAGTGTGCTATAACTTTGTATTGAACTTTTTTCATTTTAATATTAGTTTTAGACCATGCACCAACTTTTATCAAGAATAAAATTTTCTGATAAATCAATAACAAAAAACTATTCCATTTGTTGCAGACTTTTTGAATGTTCTTAAAAAATAAACATTGGAATTTGACTGTCAAAATTTAAATATAGCCTTATTTATAGATTCTAAATAACTCTTTCCAATATATTTTTTTAATTTCTCAAAATAAGGGCACACATTTACATCATTAAAGAGCATTTGTTTCGCTTTTTTCAACGCTACATCCTACTTTGTAAATTTGAAAATTAAACATTTTTGCCTACACCAAAGATGAATTTTTTTAATTAAATGGTCATGATGGTAGTTTTTTGTTAACAAAAAATAAGACTTATCTCTTTCGACATAGACACATCAGATATGGGAGTAATTATTTTGAGATCAATATTTTTGTTGATATAGGTAGATTTTTTCATATTTTTTGAAAACAAACAATTGCTAACACTACATTTAATTTTTTCCTTCTATAGTAAACTGTGCTTTTTCAGAACATGAATATCATTATGTAGTGAACTCTACGTATTTTTTGCTACTAAAATGAATCCTCCTACATAATCAAGTGTTCAATAATCATTTTGTACAGCCCTGGTACCCTGGTAGTTTAAATTTACCTCAACAGTTGTTTTTCCTGATCCCATAATAGTACTAAAATGTTCATTTACACAAAAACAGTTTAGTTCTGCGGCGTTTCACTCGTACACATTTTTTTATGTTTTAAAATATCGATTGGAGTCAACATCAAATCTCTGTTACACTTATCACAATGAAAAGATGTCGAATTCGGCTTAATCACGACAACTTCTTCAGCACCGGCTTTGACAGGTTTGTCCTCCACATCTTTGCTTTTGCAAAAAGCTTCATGTTGAAAAATTTGGAACGGCGACAAACCGTGTTTGGTTCTCTGGCAGTAGCCACACTCGAACGGTGTGCTGTACATCTCTTCTTCCAACACGTTGGCCCATTCTTCTTGCACCAAACACTCGTACACGACATTTTCCGTGACTTGAATTCCTCCGAGCGTTTTGTTGACTACCATCGCGTAATCAGAATCAAAAGGGTTTCTATCTTTCATTTTCTCGAGCTCGGGAAAGTCGTCATTGTAAGAGTAGATCACTTTTAAATCGGCGGGGAGAAGTCGCTTGATATTATAGCTAACTTCCGTGTTCATGAACTTCACTAAATCTTCGATGAAATAGAAGCACTGCTCATCATTGCTGGAATATGCCCCGGGATCCCCGAGCTTGCTTTCCAACTTTTCAGTCCACTTTTTCCTCAACGCTACGGCCCTGTTCAACATGTTCTTTCCCTGCCCGAAATATGGCATGTCGATCATCAAGAACTCGTCGAAAACGAATTTCGTTAGGGTAGCGTTCGTTGCGATTGTTTTCGAAAAGAGCATCAACGTCTGCGCCGCGGGCATACGAAAAACGTTGACCAGATAAACTTTTTTCGTTTCCAATATCGACTGGTACAGCAAGATCTGGTGTTTCCGGCTGATCGGCCGTCGACTGAAGTAGCCCGGTGGTGGGACTTCGATGTCATCGTTGTGCAGCTCCAAAATTTCCGGCTTCATCGTGAAACAGCTCAGCGGACGCAGAAACACGAAATTTTTATTCTTAGTGTGATACAAACGTTCGGAAACGCTTTTAGACGAGTTGAATTCGTCCTCCACTGCGACCTGCGGGTATAATCCGCTCGTTAATATCAGTTTTAACATCGTCAAGTCCTTATAGCTGTCGGGAGAAGCTTCGTCGAGCAATTTTTGTAGCCGTTTGTAGTCGTTCGTGATTCGAAACTCGATATCACGGACATCCAATTTTCGAGCATCCTCATCTTCATTATCGAAGCTAAACGTGTCGTACTTCAGCTGTTTACGTTGCACCGAACGAGACTCATTCTTCAAATTGCGACGCAGCGTTTTCAATTGTTTTAACTCCCCGTGTCTGATCGACCTCTCGTTGCTCGACAACTCGAGTTCCGGCCCTTTCGGCAACAAGTTCGCGTCCTCCAGTATGTCCCTGAATTGTTCGATTAACTTCGATACTTCGTAGAATCGTTGTTCCTCGAGTCCCCGTTTCTTGGCCCAGTGTCGTGAGTTTTCTTTCTGTTTCGACGAGCTCGCTACGGGGGCCGTGTCTTGCTTGATCATCAGCCACTCCTTGTATAAGTTTAGGAGCGTTATGGGGTCACCGTGGTTGGATTCCAGGGGTCTTCGGGCGTCGTAGGTGTGCGGGTTGCGATAGGCTTGTTGCGTCAGAGGGTTTTGGACGCTCAATAACGACGCTAACGCAAGTACGGAAGTAACGTTTCCGAAAACCGTCGACATTATGAGCATCTTACCGATAACCAAATCGACTGGGAGCTTGCTCAAAGATTCACCGAGCGACGTTAGCATCAAATACTCTTTGTCCAAAGTTAGGGCCCCGCAGAATTTCAATTTCTCTACACTCTCTTCGATGGCTTTATCCGCGGGTTTTTCCAGAAACGGAAAATTTGTGATATCGGTCAAGCCCAACGAAATCATGTGCAGGAGCAGCGACTCCAACGGCACCAGCTGGATTTCGGCCGTCGTGAAAGCGTCGAAATTCGCGAAGTCATCTTCGGAATACATTCGGAAACACGTTCCGGGGCCTGTACGACCAGCACGTCCGGCCCGTTGCTTCGCGCTATCCTGAGAGATGCACGTCTCCATCAGTTTATTAATGCCGCCGATCGTGTGGTACATCATCCGATTGACTTTGCCCGAGTCGATCACGAACCGTATGCCGTCGATCGTGACCGAAGTTTCCGCGATGTTGGTAGAAATGATGCACTTGCGGACGCCGTCCGGCGGATAATCGAAGACTTTCTCTTGGTCCTCTATGGACAGCGTGCTGTGAAGCTGCAAGACGATCCAGTTCTTCTTGAACTGGCTGTATTCGTTGACGGCATCCGCTAGCGACGATATTTCCGCGAAGCCGTTCAAGAAAACCAACAAATCTCCCTTGCACGGTGGTGGGAATTTATCGTCGATCATTTGTATGATCTGCAGATACGGCGTGCAATCGAATTTATCACGCTTCCGCTCGTAGGGGTCTTTAATGATCGGCTTGTACTGAATCTCGATCGGGTAAAGACGTCCGGGAACTTCCAACACACTTATACTCTCCTCGGCGAAATAATCTTTGAACAATTGAATGTTAATCGTGGCCGACATCAGAATTAACTTGAAATCGTCTCTTTTATGTAACATGCACTTCATGATTCCTATGAGGAAGTCGCCGTACAAGTGTCGTTCGTGTATTTCATCCAAGATTATCACATCGTAAGCGTTTATCGTTTCTTCTTCGGCAACCTGCCGCAACAGCAAGCCCTCGGTCATGAACACGATCGCGGTGTCGCTCCGTTTGGTTTTTTCAAACCGTATCTGATAACCGACCGTAGTTTTAAAATCCGTCAACGTTTCGAACGAGACTCTTTTCGCCAACGAAACGCATGCGATTCGTCTCGGCTGCGTGCAAACGGTTTTGGTGTAGCCGGCTTCCAAAACGTACTGCGGGACTTGGGTCGATTTTCCGCAGCCCGTATCACCGGCCACTAATAAAACACGGCATTCCTTTAACGTTTTGATAATTTCCGCTCTGTACTGAGCTATCGGCAAGTCTTGTTGGGTCTGTCGTAGCTTTTTGAGTTTAGCAAACTTCGTCTTCTGTTGAAAATCTTGATAAACGATAATCGTCTGCGTGAAACTTTTAAACGTGTCTTGCGTCACGTGCATCCTTTCTCCGTGTCGATCCAAAACCGGCAACTTTTCGTGCAACTCTGATAGTTTTTTGTCGAACATGAGATTCAACAGCTTGGCTTTGTCGACATTTTCGTTACCCTTTTTCTTGACGCTTTGAATCCTTTGATACTTCTCATAGAAGTTCCAGAAGTCCGCGATCCTTGCTATGTTTGTGTGATCTTGCAAGAACCTATTCAGTTCATGCTTGTAGTGTTCTATGCTTTTACCGACGGGGCTTCGACTCCTCGTACCTGAATGCCTGGGTTTTTCTCGATACGACTTATCTCTGTATTTGTAATTCCTTTCTCGGCTACGAGATCTATATCTGCTCCTACGGTCACTATATTTTTCCATTACAGCTGCAGTTTATTAAAATTTTAACACAAAAAAGTCAACACATAGCAGCACTTACATATCACCATTGTTAGGTTATGTTTTAATGACAGTACAGTGGCGTAGCCTATAGGCGGTAAAACGGGAACATAAATAAATAATTATTGCACAGGACACTAATTTTTTTTTAAGTTTATACAAGATCAGCAACAAAACAATACAATTACCATTCAAAATACTCAAATAATCTATAAAGGCTACTATAAGTATTTCTTTTAATCAGGGATGGAAAACGTAACGTAACGATACCCGATAACGTTATAATAACGATTCAACTACAATTTTGTATACAATAACGTAACGATATTTTAATAACGTTATATACAATATAATAACCGATAACGTTTCATTAAAAGTTATTTTGTATCGTTATTCTCTATAAATTAAATTTTTATATGGCGTTCTTTTTATTTTCAGAAGATGTAATATTTTGTTTGAGTTTTAGAAATTAAAATGAACATAAAATATCTCAACGTAATTTTGTACTATTTTTTAAATTTTCATTTACAGATCCCAAAAATAATTTTAGAGTTACAAATAAAAATTATTTTTATAACGTTATACAGGGTGGTGCTTTTTTCGATGTTCACCATTGCTATCTTGGAAACGGTAAGAGATACAAGATCGGTTAAATTAGAGAAAAGTTGCACATTTTTATGGCCATTGAGAATCTGAAATGAAATACTGGATATATTGATTCGTTTTTGATTTATTACAAAAAAAATGAAAAATGTGACTTTAGAAAAATATTATTATCTTCCCTACCATTTACGCTATTTCATTTAAACTTGGTAACTGTGTTTTTGACCGTCCTGGTTTTGATGACGTCGTTAGTCGGTCGTCGTTCGACGGTCGTCTTTCTTCGGCCGTCGTTCGTCGGTCGTCGTTCGTCGGTCGTCTTTCTTCGGTCGTCGTTCGCCGGTCGTCGTTCGACATTCGTCGTTCTTCGGTCGTCGGCCGTCGTTTGTCGGCCGTCGTTCATCGTTCGTCAGTCGTCGTTCGTCGGTCGTCATTCGTCGGTCGCCGGCCGTCGTTCGGCGGTCGTCGTTCGTCAGTCGTCATTCGTCGGTCGCCGGCCGTCGTTCGCCGGTCGTCGTTCGACGGTTGTCGTTCTTCGTTCATCGTTCGCCGGTCGTCGTTCGTCGTTCTTCGGTCGTCAGTCGTCTTTCGTCGGCCGTCGTTCGTCAGTCGTCGTTCGTCAGTCGTCGTTCGTCATTCGTCGGTCGCCGTACGTTGGTCGTCGGCCATCGTTCGACGGTCGCCATTCGTTCGTCAGTTTTTTAATTCATTTACATACAATTTACACATATAAATAAACAAGTTTTTTTAAAGAAAAAAGGTATCTTGGTTACCAATCTAAAAAGCTAATTTTTTTGTCTGTCTGATGGTGTAAAAATCCAATATGGCGGCCATAAGAGATAAAAAAGTTGACTATCGCAACTTGAAATCTAGAAGGTTTAGAAAAGTTCTGTTGACGTCATCAATATCAGGACGGTCAAAAACATACAGTTACCAAGTTTAAATTAAATAGTGTCAGTGGTAGGGAAAATAATAATATTTTTCTAAAATCACATTTTTTAGTTTTTTTGTAATAAATCAAAAACGAATCAAAATGTCCAGGATTTTTTTTCAGATTCTTAATCGCCATAAAAATGTGCAACTTTTCTCTGATCTAACCGACCTTGTATCTCTTACCGTTTCCAAGATAGCAATGGTGAGCATCGAAAAAAGCACCACCCTGTATATCATAATGTATGTAGCGTTATATAACGTTATATAACATAACAATTCATTTTTTTAATGTTATTTATAACGTTATGTAACGAAAACAAATAATAAATAACGTTATATGATAACGTAACGATTTAAAACGTTATTCCATCCCTGCTTTTAATACAAGAGACAGAATAATGTAGTTACCTAAATAAAAGCAAAAATTGAAATTCTGTGATTTTTATTTTGTTTAATATCTTGCCTAATTTTTTACATAAAAGTTTAAAACTTTGTGACTTAATCATTTCAATTAACTGACATAACTATAAAAAACTATATTTAGGTAGCAATTTTCACAGGAGCTAGGCTACAAATGTCAACTGTGTCACAACAAGAGCTCATTACCCTTGGGCAGATTGCTCAAAAGAGGGAGAAAAAAAAAATTGAAAAAAAAAGTTATTTTTTTATATCACACTTACTTAGTTACAAAGTAAGAATAGTCAACTTTTAATTTTCCTATCAACCACATGTCATTTGTTTTTACCTTTAGAATTACACATTTTAAATGAATTGCAAAAACTTAATTTTTATTGCTTCTATAAAATTTAAAATTACATATGCATTTTCTAAGATATAAATATTTATACACATCGAGCTCCAATATTTGCAACCTTTTGATAATTTAATTGAAACTCTATCTCTTTAAATAAGGGAGAATCTCAGAGTGGTCGGAATAAAGTGGTAAACCCTGTACATAAAAACCAAACTACGGTTTGTCAATTCTTTTCAAAACCTTAAAATAATTTTCCACACTTACTTGAGCTGCCACCAAAGCACGATACATCTCTTCCCGTTCGTTATCACTGACGACCTGTCCGTTGTGATCTATCTTCGGATTAGACTGCATATGCTGAAACAACTGACTCCTCGATGACGCTAAACTAGCTCGCAGCACCCGCAAAACTATGGCGTAGATGGGGGCACATCGAAAAACCCTTTCGTCACAACGCATTATCTGAAAACAATCGCACACTGTAAAAAACAATCGACAATCGTATAGGCTAGTTTGAAAGCTGTCATTTGTTTGTTGAAGGCAAAACAAATTTTTTTCCATGACTTGCTAAATTTAACTAATTTAAGCGTCCAGAAATGTGTTTGTTAACTTTTGCTGTTGGATAAATAGATTTAAATGACACACCAAATTATTCAGAAAAACAAATGCCATCTAAAAATGTTCATATATGATCTAGGATTAGAACTGATAGTCTATTGTTTCTGTCAGATTTCTTAAAATGCGTTAATAACAAAATATTTTTTAAAAAACCAAAAATTCTGTAGTTTTTGACGATTTTGTAACTTGCATTTTTTTGTTGAATATTTGATAGTTGAAAATTCGCCGGATCAGTTAAAAATAATCAGATATTTACCTGCAGGGGATCATTCGCCACATCAATCCGCGTGAGACCCGACAAATCTCCCACCAAATTCTTGACGGTAAGAACCCACAATCGCCGCGGCAACACCGTATTCAACCTCAGCCAGACTTCCTTGTACAGATCCTGAAGGTACCTCGGTATGTTTTTACCCAAAACTTTCTTCGCGAACTGCGTGAAAATTTCGGCGAAAGGCCAAATGTCGATGCCCTCCTTCTTCAGCAGGAGCTGCAACATTTTCGCTGACTTCGACGGGTTCTTGTCGATGTCGTTGAACGCCTCGACGACCGACAGTTCGCTGATATAGACGTCCTTGTTGCTCGTCGTTATGGTCATGTCGTCGAGCCAATCCTCGACGAGCGTCAAGTGGGGGAAGTGCGTAGCCAGCAACTTCAGCAGCGGGCCGAACAGGCCCGAATACGAGCTCTGATCTTTCTGCGCGTGGTACAGGAGATACTTGATCGGCAGTTCCGACATGAACTCCGCGCTGTATATCTTTATCTTGCGGCCCGACAGCGTGAGATTCTGGGCGTTCGTCAGTCGACAGTCCTCGTACAACAGCAAATAGTACAGGAGAAGCAACTGAGGCGTCAGACTCGTCTCGTTGACGACGACGTCTCTGTTATCGGAGCTCGCGTCGAATTCCATCGTGAAAATCGACCGTCGCTGATCGAAGTACTGTCCGAAAATCGAGCTCTGGAACACGCGACGTATCTCGTTTTCGCTCAACGGTTTATTCGTGTGCTCGACGTTTTTGCTGTTAGGCAAAATAATACTGTTTACGTACACTTCGACGAGCAAAGGCAACACTGGATGTAACGGGCTGATGCTAACGCAGATCTGCTTGTAGATCCAGTTGTTGATGTTGACGTTGTGTTTCGCGAACGCGCGGGACTTCAGCAGCTGGTGTATGCAGTGAATCGGCAGGAATCCCATCATGTTCGCGCTCAGATTATTCGTGACCGGCACTTTGACGGCGTGCGCCGTTACGACTTGCTCGGTGAAAATATCCTGCGTGAAAACTTGCTTCATGCGGGTCATGTTGTTGTGGCGTATGGGGATTTTCATGCCGAGCGTCGCGCAAACTAGATCGCAGATGGCGCTGAGTTGGTTGCTGTGGAAGTGGATCGCCATCAGGAGTAGCATTTCGCCGAAAGACGCCGACACGCCGCTCGCCGATTCGAAGTATGCCTCTTCTCGGACCAGCCACTGAACCTAATAGATAATTCGATAACCGTTAAAATTATTTATCTTTGAATGTTAATAAATACAGCGTACTCAAAAAGTACCGTAACATCTCAATATCTCATCTAGCGAGAACTTTACGAAAAAAAGTTTCGAATTAAAGCTGTTTACTACATAACTTTTAATTATTTTCAACTATAGTCTTTTGTTTTTGCGCATCGATACGTAACATTGTTCTTTAATTAAAATAAAAATTGGAATTTGACTGTTCAAATTAAAATCTGGCCTTGTTTTTAGATTATACATAAATAAATTTTTCCAATAAATTTTTTTTGTATCTCTTAAAAAAAGAGCACTTTACTCTTGGAAATATTCCAAAAATTGGTAAAATCTAGTGTCCTATGACTTTTTATTAAACTTTTTTTCATCTTAAAATTAGTTTTAGACAATGTATTACAAAATGTACAGGATGTGCTGTGCTATAAAAAAAACGTAACATTGGTCGACTCTTAAAAATGGACTACCCTGTATATTCAAAAGTATTTAAAGTTCGCAGCTTAAGTCACTTCCTAAAACTTTGGTGCAAAACTTTTTTTGTACAGTTATCACAAGACGAGCTATTAAGTCACTTTTAATACAGGGTGGTCCAAATTCGATGGGATTGCATGGGTATCTCGGTTAATATTTAAGATAGAGAAACGGTTAAATTACCAAAAATGTGCAGTTTTTTGAGACAAATTCGGAACCGTTTTCAAAAATATTCTATCATTTACACTTTTTGAGTTATTGAATAAAAAGTGTTTTTTTATCATATTAATAATGTGTCATATCTCCGTTATTGTTGTAAATATCGGAAATATTTATGGAGATTATTTTTAGATATTTTTATGTTTAATTTGATTACACTAAAAAAAAAAAATTACGCTCGCCGTTAAAAAGTTATGACACAAACTTACCTTTTTTTAAATGGGAGCGATAGTTGTCTATGACCTGTTTAAATTCCTTATTTTTTTCTCATTCCAAATATATAAGGGTTGATGTATTTATTTTTAATAATACGCAAGTTATGAAGGTTGTTTAGTTTTTTTTTTCTAAGAAAATCATAGTAGGCTGTGAAAACAAAAAAAAAACAAGGTGTAAAATCTTTTAAAACTCATGTGGTACAAGGTACCAAGGTTTTTAAATTTGTTGTTGTTATAAACATCAAAAATTTTTGAACTTGAGATAAACAGCAATATACTACATTACTGCTGATTCCGACTATGTTGTTGTTATCTTATGTTCAAATATTTACATGTTTATCTCAACAACAAATTAGAAAACCTTGGTAACTTGTACCACATGAGTTTCAAAAGGTCTTACACCTTGTTTTTTTTTGTTTTCACAGCCTACTATGATTTTCTTAGAAAAAAAAAACTAAAAAACCTTAATAACTTGCGTATTATTAAATATAAATACATCGACCCTTATATATTTGGAATGAGAAAAAAATAAGGAATTTAAATTGGTCATAGCCAACTATCGTTCCCATTTAAACAAAGGTAAGTTTGTGTCATAACTTTTTAACGGCGAGCGTATTTTTCTTTTTTTTTAGTGTAATCAATTTAAACATATAAATATCTAAAAATAATCTCCATAAATATTTCCGATATTTACAACAATAACGGAGATATGACAAAAAAACACTTTTTATTCAATAACTCGAAAACCGGAAATGAGAGAGTATTTTTGAAAACGGTTCCGAGTTTGTCTCAAAAAACTGCACATTTTTGGTAATTTAACCGTTTCTCTATCTTAAATATTAACCAAGATACCCATGCAATCCCATCGAATTTGGACCACCCTGTATAAGCTAATTTAAAAATTGCTCATTACACAGATAATAAAACACTATTCAGCAATATTCAACTAAACCAAAACAGTATGTCTCAACCAAGACAGATAGATTATTTTATAACTCTGTTATGAGCAGATATAAACATTTTAAAATAAAAGTTATTCATGTTTTAAATTGGCAATGTCGTAACAATAACGATAAAATATGATTAGCCATGAAAAACAAACGAGAACTTATTTTTTAGACACAAATATACAGTGTTAAAAACATAAATGCACGCTTACCCATTCAATGCTCCTACGTTCATGGTCAGTTTGAGAAACCAACGAAGGACAAGCTATCAACATGCAAAGACCAAGAGAAACGAATCGAACACCTGCCGGAGTTGGACTAGGATGAGAGGTCAGTAGCTGTACAATCGAATTCACTTCTTCATCTTGAAACCTTGGACACAACATCAATAACAGAATTTTGTATAAAACGCAGAAAACCTTCCAATTATTAACAAACTATAAGTAAATTGTTGGGTTATTAAAGCGATTCGTTTAATAATACAGGCACAACACCAATTTTCCGGCAACTGACGGACCAGGCAAAATTACTATGGAATTTGAAATTCCCGCCGTTACTAGACTAGTTTACAAGGCGATCACAGATGGCGTTGTGAAGAATGCGTTTAGGGTAACATAGAGTTATCCTAGGTGCTCTTATTTAGGTACACTGCACTTGTTGGATGTGATACTGACATTTTGTAAGATTCTTAACTTATGGCTTTACCGCTGGTCCGGCAAAATGGTTAATCCGGTAAGGCTGTGGAACTAGGAGTGCCGGAAAATCGGTGTTGTACCTGTATAAGTAAACTGTTGGGCTTTTTAAGTTTAAGTGATTTATTTAATAATATAAATAACTTTAACTCAAAATAAATAAGACCGCAACTGACAAAGAGACGAGATTTTAGCACTTTACAATTCCCTGCTTAAAAAAATGAAGGATTTTTTTACTTAACTTATTCGTATCGATAAACGAATCACTGAAATGATTCAAGCATTCATCGAACTTCAAGTACAAATTTTTTATCTCACTTACTTAATAGCAGCGATTCCTCTTAACGCACAATAGAGACGAAGCAACGCAGACGCCTGAACTACGTAACTGTCTGGAAGTTGGCCATCCGGTGACATCTGTATAATTTTTTGCAGACGTTGCAGTAGGTCATCTCGCAGCTGCTGTAAAGCCATACTAGACACCTCGCCTTTTCGTTTCTGACCTGTCCTTATAAATAGTGCAAACCAATTTCTAAAAGAAATTAGATACACACTGCAATTAAAGCTCTTCTTGCAAATTTTTTTGGAATAGGTAGCACCAGAGTGTAGCAAGCAGCCGATCATCATTATAAAGTCAGCCTTACAATTAACTCCGCCTACCTGGTTCTATACTCCTCCTACCTACTTAAAAGCTATATATCAGTCATTCTCGATTCGAAGCAATGCTGTTAAAATTTATTATAATAAATAAAATACTTGTCCCCATGGCTTGTGTCAACGAAAGTATTTTAGAAATAGTTTCCATACGTTTACATTCATCACCATGTCTATAATTTTTTTTGTAGATGAATATAAGCATAAGGAAGCTATTTCTGAAATACTTTTGCTGACACAAGTCATAAGGCGCACGTATTTTATTTATTATAATTAATTTTGACAGCAGATCATACACTGCTTTAATTCGAGAAAGACAAGGATATAGCTCCCAAGTGGGTAGGAAGAGTATAGAACTAGGTAGGCGGAGTTAATTGTAAGGCTGGCTCTATGCAGAGTGGCTGCTAGCTACACTCTGGTATGGGTAACAATGATTTACCTAATTTGAAAACAAAATTTTAAATACATCAAACACTTGATTAAAAAAATTAACAAAAATAGTGCCAATTGTCAGTAATATTTTTGGTTTTTAATCGATGAAACTCGTAAAACATTAATAAAATTACAGATTACCCACGTAAAAAACAATTAAGTTCATAGGGTGTGAGATTATTCGACTGGCAAAAATCCATTATCAGCCTTAGTTGTGGACAGAATTACGACCAATTAAAAATTATCACATACCTTATACTCTGATCGTTTCCCAACAGCAATCCTGAGATAAACGCAACCATATCTCCTTCAGATTCCACCGCTAAGCCCTGATTTGCGTGATCCAATGATAACGTAATAGCAAGTGCCGGCATTCGGCACAGATCCACACACTTGCTACGAACAGCTAAAGCTTGAGACGGATTCATTTTGCACAACATCGAAACGGCATTCAAACGAACGGAACTGTGCGGATTTTCCTCTTGCTTTTCACCTCGTTGGATAATATTCGAACAAACTAATAAATGAAAAATGTAAATTTACACACTATTTAAAAAAATTCTCTCACCTTCAAGAAACGAATCTGGAAAATTGGCGACCACCCTGCAGATAATACCTGGACCGTGACGCACATGCAGTAACGTTTCAGTTATAGTTTGGACGTTTAAAAGTGTTGGCAATTCTGCTAAAGCTATGCAGATGACATCCGAAATTTCTTCCAGATAAATGTCATTATCGAACAACTCCGAAGCTTTCATGTAGAATTCGTGTTCTGTGCTTGTTTCGCCATCGTCTTGGGTTTGCGACTGAATAAACAAAAGTTCACTGAGTACTAGCCGTAACCTTCTTGTCATATCAGATCTTTCATATTCAAGTGCAAGACCGTTCGGTAAATTGCTTATTAATACTGAATCACTTTGTGAAGTGCTACCCTTTTGGCGTAACTGTTGTTCCTTTTTGACATCCGATTCTAATGCGTGGAAATCAATCGATAACAAAGCCACAATTGAATTTACTAATTCTATTCCTGATATGAGAGTTAGTATATCCATTTTTTGTTGTGAACATTTCTTCGAAGTGTCGAGAGGTGATATTAGGCTCATTCTTACTAGACATGGTAATATCGGTCTTATTTCATGTTCTGTACAAGTTGAAAGGTCGGCAATGTTAACATTTTGAATTGCACGAAACACTTTAGGCGACACTGCTTTTTTAAACGCCATTGTTTCATAATTTATGTTTGTATGCGTTTAAACTGAACACCGCTGACAAGCAAATAAGGTTAGGTTGCTAACCGTGGTTAAGGTGTAGTTGACGGTATTTTAAAAGTAGGTCAAAAGTACACACGCTCCATCGAGAAACTAACATGTCTGAATTATTTTCGAAAAATTAAACTTTCAATTTAAACTGTTTCAGCAGAGGTTTTTTTTTCGTTTATCAAACTTTGCCAGTTCCGTAAATTTGTAATTAGAAAAATTGTATTGAAGAAATGGGAAGATATTAAAAAAATATGGATAATTGTATCAAGAACAGAAAAGTGTTGAGGTTTATAAATAAAACATTTTTCAAATGTATAAAATTTATCTATTTAAAAAAGCACAGAGCCAAACACAAGTAATATTAATATCCTAAACAGAAGATCATAACAACATAAAGGTTATCTCAGAGATTCTTTATGATCTCTATTATCTCATTGGGTTTTAAAACTCGTATTCATTATATTTAATAGTATATTATTTCATAACTTACTGAAACCGATTTCTTAATATAAAATAAATGGAGTTAGTAATAAATCTCTAGGAGACACTGTATATTTAAATAAACCATTAATATTAAAAAATAGTGTATGAATCCCTTAGTTATTCCAAAGCCAAAGTTAAAAGGTTTTTAAAAAAAAGTTTCAAGTATGACAGTCATAGATAAGAAACAAATGACAGTACCTTTAGATGGTGTGGTGGGGGAGGGGGGGGGGGGGTTTCAGAAAACTTTGCACGCAAAAACTTGGAAATTTTGCTTGCATGAAAAACAAAAAAATATGTTTATTAACAAGAGTAGTACTGAATATTGACTGATAACATAACACAACATTATTACACACAGGGTGACTCATAAATATCGCGAAAAATTTCGGAACGTAACTCCTCATCAGAAATTAAGGGGGGCTTTATTATATTTTTCCCCTAAAACGTCTTCTTTCGGAGTTGCACCCCCTAAAGAAAAACGGTAAAAATAAGTTATCATTTTATTTCTCTTTGGAGAAATGTAGGAGAATGACATTTAGAAGATGTTTTGTACTTAATAAAAGGTTTCCCATATTTAAATTTTTAATAATCCCCTACCTTCACAACAGACTGAAAAGTGCAACCCCTGTTGGTGTTTTCATCAAAATTTCTTGGAGGGTAAATTTTTTTTAAATTTAAAAATTCCCTTTGAAAGCTTGATTCATCCAAAAAGGTTTTTTATTCTTAAACCCTTTCGCTGCCGGAACCGAATTAAGCCGGTTTTATTTGTTGTCCCATGTGCGGGAGCCGGATGTATACGCTAGCGCAACCCACAAACTCCAGAAGACCCGAAAGACGCCGCACTCAAGGCACGAACTTTTCAAACAAGTGCCGCAGCGAAAGGGTTAAATTTTCTCGAAAAAGGTTTTCGAGTAAAAAATGAAATAATTTAACAAGTTACATGTAACATATGTGCATCAATTTCTAATACGAAATCCTAAATGAACTGCAGACTTTTGCCGCAGTCATCAAAACGCTAGCCTTCATACCCCACTCCATATACATAACTATACGCGTCATTGGTGGGTAGGCCTGGCAACTCTGTTCAAAACAACTTAGTCCGCGTTCACAATAAACGTAGTAGATAGTAGATGGTAATCAGTAATTTTTTATTTTTTTTCTAATTGTTGGTTTAAGGACGCTTCAACTACTTTGGCCATTAGCGTCCGGGAGGAGGGGGCGGGGAACAAGCAAAGGGTGGGTAAGGTAAGGGTACGTAGAAGTACTGTCACAGCATTTGCCTATAGTAGGTAGAGGAAACCACCTGAAACCTCTACGATGACAGACGGCCGTGGGATTCGAACCCACGACCTCCCAGTATTTATTTAGTAGTTAGTGCGTCATAATGTAAAAAGTATGTAATGAAATGTTTCCTTGGATACGTGTAATTCCCGGCTTGTTTTTAGCGCAGCAGATAACCTAAATTTAAACGCAGAAGGTTGTTTATCAAATTTAACTGTCAGTGTCAGGGAAAATAATTAATTTGAAACATTAAAAACATAGATACTTTACTTTCTTTAAGAAATATTAAAGTTATTGCAGTAGGTATATTATTGAAGCAGAGGTTATGTGCTGCGCTACAAACAAGCCGGGAATTATTGTCCGTACCCAAGTAAACATTTCATTACGTACTTTTTACATTATGACGCACTAACTACTAATTAATTACTATCTCCTAACCACTATCTTCTATGTTGATTGTGAACGCGGACTTATGAAGAAAATACTTAAACATGTATATACGTATAACCATTTAAATAACATAAAAATCACAGAACCGTGTCTAAAAAATTTTCAGCAACAATGCTTGATTACAAAATTCTCTAACCTTAAAAACATTTATACAGGGTGTGTAAAAATTGGCGGAAGCGCTACACGTGGCGATGTTCTTCGTAAAATTCTAAGTCGAAAATCTTAATACAAAAATGTTGTACCATGCTTCCTATGGCCTCAGGAATCATTTAAAGAAAAAAAAAATTGGCAACATTGCATACATTGATTTGCGTTTGGACATTTTTTTATCAACAATTAATTTTTACTTAGGTATTTACAATTTTTATTCGAATTGAAAGCCTTCAGTTCGTAAACACAGCTGCAACCTTTTGGGTATCGTAAAACACAAACAAGAAATAATTACGAGAAAAACAGAGATGATAGCTAATGACAATGTTGCCATATGTATTATTTTCATTCAAATCAGTGATTTACATATTTTCAACACCAATTTTTGAAAGGAAGAACACAATATCTAGGAAAAAATACTATTCGAAATTTATTTTTATTCCAAATTGCAGCTTTTTCATTTGCAAGTATTAAATAATAACGCTTATTAATGGACTAAATGTCAAAACTTTGAGGACCTCTTGCAGACACAGCAAGCATGGTACAACATTTTCATATTAAGATTTTCGACTTAGAATTTTACGAAGAACATCGCCACGTGTAGCGCTTCCGCCAATTTTTACACACCCTGTATACAGGGTGCGCCAAATACGTGGGACTTATAGGGATCTCATAACAGCCATCTTAGAAAGCTACTCGGCGATTGTTTGATTTTGTTGGAAAAACATCCATGGCACACTTAAATATATATTTTTTAAATTACATCTGAATATCTACGTAGCTTTTTTCTCTTTTATATGGGTTTGCATTATCATTTCACCATTTTGTTTTATAATTCATAACAATGCTTCCAAGAATAAGCGTGTTAATTTGAAATCGACAATAGTTTACGTAGAAAAAGACTTAAAAAGTACACCTATTTGGCAAACCCCGTATACTTTAAAACTTACATCAGACTCAAATTTTAAACAAAATAAATAAAGCCTTAATTAAATTTAACAGAAACAGGAAGATTTGCCAACTCGAAAGTGGTAAGCATATATAATATTGTTTGCAGAGAAAAACTTTCTCCAGCAAAGAGTACTTTTTTTAAAATTTTGCAAAAGAAATATCCTTCACTATTTTTTGACATTAAATTTATGTGTTCTCCGTAAATGGGTGTTCAACTGATATCCGTAACGAAATCGTTCAACACAATATTCACATTTAAATTTTTTAAAGTTCAAATGATGCAGTAACTTGTGAGTTTTGAGCGTCCCGTTCGATACAAAACGTTTATTGCATTTTTCGCATGGAAACTTGTCATCAAAATGATTTTCGACATGACGTTTCAAACGGTCCGGACAATTGAATCGTTTATTACACATACAACACGTTAAGTCTTCACTGTTATCTGTGTTAACACTGGCTTTTAAAGAACAACGTTTATCAATTTTTAAATGGCCGCTTAACGATTCTGACCTAGAAACGCGTGTTTCACGTATTGTGCACTGGTGCTGCTTTTTGCGACCCTCAGCTGCAAGGGAGTTAATGTTCGTTGAGTTGTCAGTACTCTGTAAAATAAATGTAAAACAAAACATTAACTATATAAAAATACACCTTATGCATCAGGGTGTCCCACTCTCCACTCAGTGGCGCGCCATTGGTATTAATCGCCGGGGGGCGAACTCATTTCTGGCGCCCTAAATCCAGTGGTGAGCTATGAAATTTTTAACAAAGGGCTCGCTCATAGTTAAATAAAAACAAAAAAATAATGTTAATTATATGTTGGAAAAAAAATGTCATTTTAAATTCAAACGTGAATTTTCGAATAATTCAAAAAATTCTATTGTGCGACGGGTTATTCTAAATTTAATCGTCATAGCTTGATAGGCATGACTTCGTCGCTTTACAAATGTATAATGTATGCAATGACAATGATTTTAAGATATATTTTTTCTTGAGAAAATGGTTAACAAAAAGAACAAGGGGCTCGCAAATTAAGGAATAATTTAACAAATGGCTCGCGCGAACCCCCGCGAGCCCCCTACAGCTCACCACTGCCTAAATCCATATTGTTAATGTCACGGATAAAAATTGTACAATTGGCAACATTCGATGATAGAGAGTAGAAAGAAGTTAATGTTATTCGCTTCGCAAGCGCAAGCGTATTATAAATGAAAATTGACTTTTGTCATTTTACTTTTACGTAGTAGTAAACGTAGGTTCGGAGTTCAGAAGCCTGTTGAAATATCGGGAACTTTTCGACATGAATTTTCGTTAGATGACGATAAGTCTACGAATGAAATTCAGGTTGACAATGAATTAATTAACACTTTTCTACATTTTTAAAATATTATACAGGGCTCTTTTTACGCTTAGTCAAAATAGTGAAACTTTAAACATAAAGAAACTCATCTTTCTTTGAATACAACACCCTATATTTTCTTAGTCCCCGTTTCTCAACCAATAGATATATTTAAACCAAATTTGGTATACAGCACCACCTTACAGGTTACCACAATCACAATCGGTGAAAATTTCAAGTCCCACGAGCAACCAGTGGCGGAGTTATGGGGGTTAAGTTTCAATAAATTGTATAAAAAACTAGTACGGACCTGTTTAAAATCAAATTTAACATGTTTTTCGGTAGAACATTTAATTTTAAACAAAAAGTGTCTTTTGACTTTTCGTATATGTTACCGTTTGGCGCGAAATTTGAATTATTTTACTATTTTCCTGAAAAATTTGCTCTCAAGTTCGATCTAAAAATATCGCGAAAAGCAGAAAATTGCAACTTGCAGAGTAAATGCTCATTAATCGTTAATTTAGCGGAACTTCTGCCCTCATTATTAGTATATTCTGTTATTTAAAACTGCAAAAATCGGTAATTACTTCTTTATTACGAATATTAGCTATATTTTTAGATCGAACTTGGGAGCGAATTTTTCGCGAAAATAGTAAAATAAATCAAATTTCACGCCAAACAAGAAACGTCAAGAGACACTTTTTGTTTAAAATAAAATGTTTTACCCAAAAACAAGTTCGAGTTTGATTTTAAACAGTTCCGTACTAGTTTTTTATAACATTTATTGAAACTGAACCCCCAGAACTCCGCCACTGGTCACAAGATGAGATATTGACTCGTTGCGTTACTTTTTGTACACACTGTATGTCGCTCTGAGCATTTAACGACTACTAATGCCATACTTAACAATTATATCATTCTTGATTTAATGTCAAAACAAAAATTATATAAAAATGAACACAATTACCTTGTCTTCACGCTTTACTCTATTTTTGGCAACGAGTTTTTTAACTAAATTTGGATTTAAGGCATCCAGTTTAACAAAGCAGTCTGTGATGTGTAAAGATGAACCATTACGTTGATGAACGGAGCTTCCATTACTACTACTACTGCCACCACAATCAAGGTTTTCTTGATCTTCTTCATCAGATATTTCAATAGGACCATCTACTTGATCATCAATCAATTCAAGACAATCGCTATCACTATTCAAAGAATTAATCAAATCATCTATTTCATTGATCTGTTGAAGATCAATATCTTCACTTTCTTCTGTTCTTTTTGTGTTAGCATTGTGAGATATTTTAGTACTCCCTAATTGTGTAGAAAACTTAACGAATTCATCATCTGACGAATCATCGATAGTAAATAATTCATTAACGTACTTATAAATGTCATCATTTTCGTTATATCTTTTCTGTTGGGTACCATCGCCGCCCTCTTTCTGTATTATGTAGCTAATACGTGCGCAGCTGTTTTGAACATCACCTGCTTTGACGAATTTCTTTCTAAGAGTAAACTTTACTTCATTATCGCTTCTGCTAGATTTGTTACGTAAATTATCTTCGTTAACTATTTCCAAAAGATTAACTCCATTACAACTTCCCATGCTGGTAATATAGGCATTGATTTTGCTTTCGATGGCTAAGCATTTCTTCCGAAATTTATATGAAGAATTAATAGCAACGTAACATTTAGGACATATTATTGGATCCGGTATTATTTCTAATTTCTAAAATAAAAGCAATAAGTTAGTAGGTTAAACACAAGAGGTTTAGTACTGTATGGAGAAAAATATGTGTTAATTTTTAAATTACCATTTCTGGAATAAATGTTGACAATTTGCGCTTGTGGTTGCCTTCATTTAAATTAAAAAATACACTATCTTTTTTAATAACTCGTCCACACGTTCTGCATGCGTGTTCCATTGTAAAAATAAACTGTTTAAGTCAGTTTAAGTACAGTTCACTAACAACTTCAACAAAAAAAACTGGATTTCACATAGGTTAGCCACTACGCATTGATAATTAATACGTTTTTGATGATATGCTGTGATAAAACCTTTTGAATCTATTTGAACTACGTCAGTTTAAATAACCTACAAAAAATTAACATTGGAACTATTCAAATAAACATAAATGTGTTTTCATTAAAATTAATGCAAATTAATTATTAACCATAAAACCAGTAAATCGTTAAAAGCACTCTAGTAGTAAATTGGATTCTTAAAAACCGGGATGTAAACACCACTGAATATAATTCGTTTAGGCTTGATGCCTTATGATGTTGACATAAAACAAGAATGTTTTTGTGGAAGTTACACAATGCATGTGCGTTAAATCGAATCGTATTTCCTGCTGTACTGCAGTTATACAAAGTTAACACTTTAGAGAGTAATACCATCTGTAGAAAGTTTGTTATAATGGGTTGTAATACATCCAAATTTTCAATTATACCACAAAGTAAGAATATATCATTTATATATTGAAAGTAGGTCATGGTTCTATGCTAATTAATCGATTAATAATTAAAAAGGTGCTGTCAGTTTGTTGTGATTAGTTCAGTTTATTTGAGCTGTTTGTAAGACTAATAACTTTACTTTTTAAAATGAGTACCATTCCTGCACCTGACAATAGTAAGTACAAATTCTTGTTCAATTGTAGAAAAGCTTGATTAAAATATTTAATGCGGTGCTTGCTTCAAATTTCGGCTATTAAACTGTATCAATTGTCATTTCTTGTTTTGTAGTTTTGTTAGCAATGTAATTCTACATTAAATATTTTAATTTTTGTAGCCAAAATGACATCATCGTCTCAAGAAGATTATGTAGAAGATGTGGTTTGTAAGGATTCAGATGTTGGCGAAAATGAAATAAAAGCTTTCGATTTACTTGATCATGGGAAAGTGTTGATTATTCGTCAGAATGGACAGTTGCATGCAATCGGTTCAAAGTGCACACACTATGGAGCTCCTCTGCAGAATAGTGTCCTTGGAGATGGACGTATCAGATGCCAGTGGCATGGTGCTTGTTTTAACATTGCTACGGGAGATATAGAAGATTTTCCAGGTAAATGTCTTATGGTGCCTTTCCACGTGAGAGTAAACTACTCTCGATAGCAGCGTCGCCAAGGATACAGCCCCTGAGAGTAACTCGCGATTGGCTGTATCCTTGGCGGAAAATCGGTGTTGTAACTCTTATTTATTTATTTTTTTATTACTTGCAGGTTTGGATTCCTTACCGTGTTACCAAGTTACAGTAGAAAATGACAATGTGAAAGTTCGGGCAAAGAAATCTGAAGTTCAAAACAATAAACGTGTAAAAACAATGGCAGTGCAAGACCAAAGAGTCACCGAAAACATAGTGGTAATCGGTGGTGGGCCTGCAGGAGCGGTGTGTGTCGAAACGTTACGACAAGAAGGATTCAGAGGCAAAATAACATTAGTTGCCAAAGAAAATTATCTACCCTACGAACGTATTAAGTTAACTAAAGCCATGGATATTGATATTATCAAAGCACAGTTACGTAGCGACGAATTCTACAAGGGAAACGGAATTGAGGTACTTAAAGGCACTAAGGCCACGAAAATCAACACGCGAGATAAAACAGTAACTCTCGATAACGGAAAACTTCTTCCTTACGATAACTTATTTGTCGCTACGGGTTCGACACCACGCAAACCTGATATGCTAGGTGCAGACTTGAAAAATGTCGTGGTCATAAGGGAATACGAACATGCGGCTTACGTACTATCACAGTTGGGCCCCGATAAACACGTCGTTATATTGGGTTCTAGTTTTATCGGGATGGAAACGGCCAGTTACTGCGTCGACAAGGCCGAAAAGGTCACCATTGTGAGTAAGGACTCGGTGCCGTTTCTCGCGCCTTTCGGTCCCGACGTCGGTTTGGCCGTCATGAAACTTTTCGAATCGAAAGGCGTCAATTTCGTCATCAACAGCGGGATTAAGCGGTGCATCGACAACAAAAGAGATCAGATCAGAAGTGTCGAACTGCTCGACGGGACCGTCCTGAGAGCCGACTTGTGCATCATGGGCGTGGGAAGTACGTTGAACACGGAATTGTTCGCGAATTCGGGCGTCGTCGTCAACTCTAACGGTTCGATCGAGGTGAACCAGTACCTGCAAACAAATGTGGCCAATGTTTACGCGGGCGGGGACATCGCCCATGCCCCGGTTTGGGCGCGTAAAAACCAGAAAGCGATGATAGGTCACTGGGGGTTGGCGCATTATCATGGACGTATCGCCGCCCTCAACATTTTGCACAAAGAAACGCCCTTGAAAAATGTGCCTTACTTTTGGACCATGTTTTTCGGGAAAGGTATACGTTACGCGGGCCACGGTCGGTATGACGACATCATTTATTCCGGCGACGTTAGCGAATTGAAATTTGCCGCGTTTTATCTTGATGATGATGAAGTTGTGGCCGTTAGTAGTTGTCAGATGGATCCGACAGTATCGAAATATGCGGAATACGTGTCTCAGGGTAAGAAACTGTACAGGAAAGATTTGGAAGGCAATCCGTTAGCTTGGTGTAATTAATTATGATTTGGTTAACGGTGGTATAGTTAAAAGGGGGTCGAAGGAGGGCTCGTCCTTGTCCTCTAGAAATTGTTTTTATTTTCAACACTCGTCAAAAAAAAGTGGAGTATTACCCAGCAGTAGGGAACTAGAAAAACTAAGAAAACTAAAAAAAAAGATCCCTATAAATTATTTTCGGTCTAGTTTCTTAATGCTAGGTAAATGCTCCTGTTTTTTTTTTTTTTTAAATAAGTATGTTAACAATTAAAACATTTGCGAGATATCATGGGCGCCCGAAGAATTGTTTTCAGGGGGAGGGTGTAAAATTTATTCGTGTTTCAATAAAAAAACAATATTGTGGGCGTATTTTTTTAATATAATTTATTAGTAACCAACTTCATTACAATAATAATTGCATGTCACACTTATCATATCACGTGTTCTTCGCCATCTTGTATTGTTCTTTTCCCTCCAATAGTCTCGAACCCAAAGTCACTTTTGAGTCCGCCGGCGGAAATCCAAACTACTGAAGCGCTCACAATATTTAAAATCTAAAATTCCTACCTGTCACTTTTCAAAGACGAACTGCAAAAGTAAATAAACAACGAATTCTAGGGAGACGCAATTGCCCCCCTGTCTTACCCCTCCGACCAAAAGGAAACAAGCATTACCTAGCAGTAAAAAACCGGACCAAAAAAGATCTTCAATTGTTTTTCGTTTAGTTCCTTAATGCTCCAGTTTTTTTTTCTTCTTTTGATGAGATTGTTTTAATTAAAACATTTGCCAGATTGCATAGGCGCCTGCAGAATTTTTGTCACGGGAGGGGCCAAAATTTATTCAAGTTTGAGTTTCAATAAACAATATTTCTTTATCATAATATTTTGAATGTTAAACTCCTGCATGTAATTTTTTAAGGATGAACTGCAAAACTAACCCTTGCACAAAAAAAACGAGCATTTCGTAGCAGCAGGGAACTGGACAACAAAATAAAAAAAATATCTTAAGTTATTTTTTGTCTAGTTCCTTAATGCTAGGTACTGTACCACTTTTTTTTAAGAGTGTTGCAAATTAAAACTTCCCAGATGGTATGGTTGCTCGCAGAATTTTTAAGGGGGGCAAAACTTATTCATGATTCAACTAACATAACTTATTTATTACTCCTATATTTTTAATGTAAAACCCCTTCCAGTAATTTTTTAAAGACTAACAAAAATAAATAAATCATATCAACTCTGGACAGGGGCAAATGCCCCGTCTTGCCCCCTCCGTGCGGGCGTCAATGCCAGAGAGTGTGATCATTTCCAAAGCCTACTAACTATGTTGTAACACTTGCTGTCATCACTGTAAATATATGTTGTTGTGTAGTTTTATGTTCATTGTGATATGTTTTGGTGCCCCATTGCTTCAGTGGCCTTAAACTTTGATTGTGGCTTTAAGCCAGCTCTAAATTCATTTTTCTTTAACAAAAGTTGTATAAAAATAATTCCTATCTCATATCTCCTCGAAAACTGTTCCTAGAGATGTTATTATTATTATTATTATTATTATTATTATTATTATTATTATTATTATTAGTACTCAAAGAGCTTTTCGCTATTTGGCCCTCTACATATCGGAGTAACTTATTGGTTTATTTTGTAGCAAAAATTTGTTAATAATGAAGGACCATGTTAATATATTATATTATTTTAATCTCACACTCATCATCTATTTTTTGTTGTATTTAAATTTGTGCATTATCTTATGAGATTTCAAAAAATTTGTAGTTTTATTAAAATTAAGTATTATTCAAGAGTATTATTTTCTTTGTTAATGTAGTGCAATTTTAATGTGAATTGTTTTGTATCCAAAGTTGTACCAAATATTAATTATATAATGATTGTTGCGTACTTATGTAGTTAGAAGTTGTGATAAGTTAGATTGAAATTTTGTGAAAATATTTATTTGAAAGTTAGTTATAGTATTTAGTACATGCAAATCTGTAACCTATTATTTTTATATCACAATTGTAAATTTTGTAATAATACATTTAATAAAAAAATATTGTTTTTTTTGTAATCTTAGGGATTGCTAATAGGGATAACACGGGGTGTTCATAAAACTCATAAAAGCCGCATATTTTTGTGAAATGAGATGAATTGCAAAACGAATTTCTTAATGATTATGATTATGGGACTTTTACTAATAAATGCCTCTCGACAGCCACCGATCCAAAAGCAATTTTTTAATAACTCATTCTCTTTCACACAAAATTTTTTATTTCCATGCAAGTTCCCAACTGACCGAGTCCACTATACTTTATAAATTCATATTTAAGACCTAATAACAGCTTCGTTTAATTTTTATTGGATTTTTGCTAATAAATTGTGTTTTGACAGTTCTGGTCTGAATCAAAATTTTTAATAAATTATTCGTTACCAGATATGGTTTGAAATTTATTTTATTTTTCGATTGAGCTAGTGCAGTGTACTTTATAAACTCATATTTGAGACATCAATATTGCAGTGTTTAATTTTTATTGGATATTTACTAATAAATCTGTTTTGACAGTTCTAGTCAAAAACCAAATCTTTAATAACTTCATAACTTGATCAACCATATTTATTTTGATTTTCATTGAAGTGTAGACCGTGATTGAAGTTTACGATTACCTTGGTACTGTATACTGCAGAAATTAATTTTGTTTGCCATATTGTTTAGCTATTATTGTGATTCATAAATACAGAACGCAACCCACCTAACACGTTGCGCCTACGTAGGTATGCAATGTGCTGAACAAAACGCCTACTTCTGTCATTTTTAGACAACCTGCGTAACTGTTATGTCAAATACATTGCATCTCTATGTAGGCGTTTTGTGTAGTGGTTGCCTGTCAGTAGGCGCAACGTTTAGTGGGTTGCATACTATACATTACGCCTACATGGATATGTAATTAATTTAGCGTCGTTGCTACGCAGGTTGCCTGAAAATGCCGAAAGTAGGCGTTTTGTTAAGCACATTGCATACCTATGTAGGCGCAACCTGCTAAGTGGGTTGCGTTTTGTATTTCAGTAGGCGCCTGTTAACAATGAATATTAGTATATAACACTAATTAAATCGTTGAATTATCAAGATTTTTGTAATTTCATCGAAATAAAGCATGTCACTTGTACAAAAAGTGTAATTAATCAACTGCAATAGCAAATAGTTGCGTGTTTAAGTGCTAATAATGTTAATGAGTAATTGGTTTACTGTTTAATTCCCAAAACATAAATTTCCACGTAGTTTTCCCAGTTAATTTAAGCGACATACACCACAAAATCATACGGCAAAAACAAAACCCAATTGACCAAATTATCTTTACTTTATAAATTCATATTTGAGACCTAAATACAGCTTCGTTTAATTTTTATTGGATTTTTACTAGTAAATGTCTCTCGACAGCCACCGATCCAAAAGCAATTTTGTAATAACTCATTCTCTATCACAAATTTTTTTATTTCCTTGCAAGTTTCCAACTGACCAAGTCCACTATACTTTATAAATTCATATTTAAGACCTAATAACAACTTCGTTTAATTTTTATTGGATTTTTACTACTAAATGTCTTTCGACAGCCACCTATCTAAAAGCAATTTTTTAATAACTCATTCTCTATCACAAAAAATTTTATTTCCATACTAGTACCCAACTGACCGAGTCCACTATACTTTATAAATCCATATTTGAGACCTAATTACAGCTTCATTTAATTTTTATTGGATTTTTACTTATACATGTCTCTCGACAGCCACCGATCCAAAAGCAATTTTTTAATAACTCATTCTCTATCACAAAAAATTTTATTTCCATACTAGTACCCAACTGACCGAGTCCACTATATTTTATAAATTCATATTTGAGACCTAAATACAGCTTCATTTAATTTTTATGGGACTTTTACTAATAAATGTCTCTCGACAGGCCCGATTCAAAAGCAATTTTTTAATAACTCATTCTCTATGACAAAATTTTTTATTTCTATTCAAGTTCCCAACTGACCAAGTCCACTATACTTTATAAATTGATATTTGAGACCTAATATCAGCTTTGTTTAATTTTTATTGGATTTTTACTCCTAAATGTCTCTCGACAGCCACCGATCCAAAAGCAATTTTGTAATAACTCATTCTCTATCGCAAAAAAATTTATTTCTATTCTAGTTCCCAACTTACCAAGTCCACTATACTTTATAAATCCATATTTGAGACCTAAATACAGCTTTGTCTAATTTTTATGGGACTTTTACTAATAAATGTCTCTCGACAGGCCCGATCCAAAAGCAATTTTTTAATAACTCATTCTTTATCAGAAAAAATTTTATTTCTATGCAAGTTTCCAAGTGACCAAGTCTACTATACTTTAAAAATTCATATTTGAGACCTATTAACAGCTTCATTTAATTTTTATGGGACTTTTACTAATAAATGTCTCTCGACAGCCACCAATCCAAAAGCAATTTTTTAATAACTCATTCTCTATGACAAAATTTTTTATTTCTATTCAAGTTCCCAACTGACCAAGTCCACTATACTTTATAAATTGATATTTGAGACCTAATATCAGCTTCGTTTAATTTTTATTGGATTTTTACTCCTAAATGTCTCTCGACAGCCACCGATCCAAAAGCAATTTTGTAATAACTCATTCTCTATCGCAAAAAAAATTATTTCTATTCTAGTTCCCAACTGACCAAGTCCACTATACTTTATAAATTCATATTTGAGACCTAAATACAGCTTCATTTAATTTTTATGGGACTTTTACTAATAAATGTCTCTCGACAGCCACCAATCCAAAAGCAATTTTGTAATAACTTATTCTCTATGACAAATTTGTTTATTTCTATTCAAGTTCCCAACTGACCAAGTCCACTATACTTTATAAATTCATATTTGAGACCTGATAACAGCTTCGTTTAATTTTTATTGGATTTTTACTCCTAAATGTCTCTCGACAGCCACCAATCCAAAAGCAATTTTGTAATAACTCATTCTCTATTACAAAAAAAATTATTTCTATTTTAGTTCCCAACTTACCAAGTTTACTATACTTTATAAATTCATATTTGAGACCTAAATACAGCTTCGTCTAATTTTTATTGGATTTTTACTCCTAAATGTCTCTCGACAGCCACCGATCCAAAAGCAATTTTGTAATAACTCATTCTCTATTACAAAAAAATTTATTTCTATTCTAGTTCCCAACTTACCAAGTCCACTATACTTTATAAATTCATATTTGAGACCTAATAACAGCTTCATTTAATTTTTATGGGACTTTTACTAATAAATGTCTCTCGACAGCCACCGATCCAAAAGCAATTTTGTAATAACTCATTCTCTATCGCAAAAAAATTTATTTCTATTCTAGTTCCCAACTGACCAAGTCCACTATACTTTATAAATTCATATTTGAGACCTAAATACAGCTTCGTCTAATTTTTATGGGACTTTTACTAATAAATGTCTCTCGACAGGCCCGATCCAAAAACAATTTTGTAATAACTCATTCTTTATCACAAAAATTTTTATTTTTATGCAAATTTCCAAGTGACCAAGTCCACTATACTTAATAAATTCATATTTGAGACCTATTAACAGCTTCATTTAATTTTTATGGGACTTTTACTAATAAATGTCTCTCGACAGCCACCAATCCAAAAGCAATTTTGTAATAACTCATTCTCTATTACAAAAAAATTTATTTCTATTCAAGTTCCCAACTGACCAAGTCCACTATACTTTATAAATTCATATTTGAGACCTAATAACAGCTTCGTTTAATTTTTATTGGATTTTTACTCCTAAATGTCTCTCTACAGCCACCGATCCAAAAGCAATTTTGTAATAACTCATTCTCTATTACAAAAAAATTTATTTCTATTCAAGTTCTCAACTGGCCAAGTCCACTATACTTTATAAATTCATATTTGAGACCTAAATACAGCTTCATTTAATTTTTATGGGACTTTTACTAATAAATGTCTCTCGACAGCCACCAATCCAAAAGCAATTTTGTAATAACTCATTCTCTATTACAAAAAAATTTATTTCTATTCAAGTTCCCAACTGACCAAGTCCACTATACTTTATAAATTCATATTTGAGACCTAATAACAGCTTCGTTTAATTTTTATTGGATTTTTACTCCTAAATGTCTCTCTACAGCCACCGATCCAAAAGCAATTTTGTAATAACTCATTCTCTATTACAAAAAAATTTATTTCTATTCAAGTTCTCAACTGGCCAAGTCCACTATACTTTATAAATTCATATTTGAGACCTAAATACAGCTTCATTTAATTTTTATGGGACTTTTACTAATAAATGTCTCTCGACAGCCACCGATCCAAAAGCAATTTTGTAATAACTCATTCTCTATTACAAAAAAAATTATTTCTATTCAAGTTCCCAACTGACCAAGTCCACTATACTTTATAAATTCATATTTGAAACCTAAATGCAGCTTCGTCTAATTTTTATGGGACTTTTACTAATAAATGTCTCTCGACAGGCCCGATCCAAAAGAAATTTTGTAATAACTCATTCTTTATCACAAAAATTTTTATTTCTATGCAAGTTTCCAAGTGACCAATTCCACTATACTTTATAAATTCATATTTGAAACCTAATAACAGCTTCATTTAATTTTTATGGGACTTTTACTAATACATGTCTATCGATAGTCACCGATCCAAAAGCTATTTTTTAATAACTCATTCTCTATCACAAATTTTTTTATTTCCATGAATGTTCCCAACTGACCGAGTCCACTATACTTTATAAATTCATATTTGAAACCTAATAACAGCTTCATTTAATTTTTATGGGACTTTTACTAATACATGTCTATCGATAGTCACCGATCCAAAAGCAATTTTTTAATAACATTCTCTATCACAATTTTTTTTATTTCCATGAATGTTCCCAACTGACCGAGTCCACTATACTTTATAAATTCATATTTGAGACCTAAATACAGCTTTGTTTAATTTTTATTGGATTTTTACTACTAAATGTGTCTCGACAGCAACGATCTAAAAGCAATTTTTTGATAACTCATTCGTTGTCACAAAAATTAAGGTTTCTATTTAAGATTCATAGTGGCCTTGTCCAGTTTGCTTTATAAATTTATAATTGAAAGACAAATACATTATCTTTAATTTTTATTAAGTTTCCGACTGGCCTATAGTACACTATGCATTTGCAAATAGACTCATGGTTAATAAATATGATGCTTATTATGCTTGTTATTAATTTGGACTCTTTCTTTCACATAATCCAGCTGTTTTTGTATAATAACAATTGGAAATGCCATCGTAAATCCTAAAATTCATTATTAATTAATGCATAAATCTTTATATAACTTGTTTAATAATTACTTGCACATTTTTAGGCATCTGTGTCTTCCACCCAGTCTACAGGATCATCAGTCTTAAAAATCGTCATCCCAATTTGTAGATCAATTAAGTTGACGCTTAAAATCTGAGAAGCGAGAAAACCACACTTAGGAAATAAAAAGTTACATATTTGTGGTCTGACTTACCTAACAATTTTGCATTTGGCATTAGAACACAATTTATTGCTCAGCATATTGACTTCCTGTTTAAGCAAAAAATATTAATTGTTTTGCTGTTGTTCAAAGGATTTTTAAGCACGTTTTCGTGTTATCTACACTTGTTGAGCCCTTCCTAAAATATAATTTTATTTACAATGTGTTATGTAGCAATTACATAGTTTATTACCTGCAAACGTCTTACGATCTTCTACCATTAATAAATGTATTACGCTTTTAGGAATTATAGCTTGAATTTCTGCTAAACAGGTTAAAAAGTGATCATTACATGGGGGTGAAAAACTACTCCGAGTTTGTGAATTTCTTCATCTAGATCTTGAACCGTCTGTTGATGGTTTGGATTCCTTTAAACGTAAAGAACACAAAACATGTAAAGAACATACTCCTGCGACTAAAAAAAAAACATTCACAGATTGTTATGACACTGACTGTTATTGCCACAGAACATATTGCCGAATTTAAAGCTATAGTCTGTCTCTAATAATACGCTACATCGTAATATCGTAATGATTGTCTTTGAATAAGAATCGCCCTTCACTGTTTCATTAACAGCTTTGATTATCAGAGGTTGTACACACCTGGATTGCAGCAGTTAAACTGCACCTCTGCCTTCGAAATGGAAACATATCATTTGCACATAGTGGTAATATTTATTGTAATGTAAAAAATTCAATAATAAGTTTAATAATTGTCTCGGGATTTCTTGGCGAGACCATGTATGTCACTTTTAATTCACAAATACGTCACCGAATTTCTCGGTGAGACCTCGTATGCTATTTTTTAATCACCTTGAATAACCTTCAAACCGTTTAGTTTAGCGAATCGCTGACAAGTTTTGCCAAGTTTGACCGCAATTCGACCTTTAATTAGTTGCTGATTTTGCCACCAGTCTTTTTCGAAAGTGAACCCGATTGGTGGCGCCACGTTAGCAAAAATCACGGCAATATCCTTAACTAAAAATTACAAAGTTCATTAAAGGTGGTAAATGCAAATCGACATACAAAATTTCGTCTAGAAATGAGGAAAAAAGGGTGAAAAATTGATCTACATGTAATAATTGCTTTTATACGTCAATTTGGAAACGATTTTCACAGTTACTTTTAACAAAATGCATTTGTACCTTTAGTTTCTTTAAAAACGGCCAAATCAATATTTACAGCTCTTCTAAACTTTGAAAAAAGTTCAGTGTATATTATAGCCTTGCATTTTATTTTGTAAAATATCCAAATGTTTTGCTATGGTCTTTATATTTTCTGAAATTGTTAAGGACACCATTAGTAATTAAAAGTTTTGAAAAATATTCCAACGGTATACCTTATGTTGTAGTAATAAAAATATTTAGAAGGTACTTTTTATTGAATTATTTAACATTATATAACTGAAAAAGGATAAGTAAGATGTTATGTACACATTAATATTTATTATTTACATTTGAATCAATCTATTTTGTTTAATTATAAATTATAAAATATAGAATAACATCTAATTAAAACGATAAAATGTAAACATTGTTTTTGCTTACGGTTTATGCATTTTAAATTTCAAAATAGCACGGGCGGACACTTTGACTCAAATTAATGCGCGGTGATTGTAAAATAAATGGTTCTGTGTTAAAATGTAGAAAAAACGTTGTCATTAAAATTGGACTAACTCACAAAACATTAAGGTAGACATTGATAAAGGAAAATTTAACAAAAAATATACGCGTTTAAAAAATCGTAAAATGATGTCACTCTGCAGGTGACACTGGCAATTGTAGAATTAAATAATACAGCATTGAAAACAAGTAAGTCCGGTCCTGATAAATTTGTTGGACCAGTGATTGTTTGCTAAGTAATCGTTAAAACTTGAATGATTTACGAGATTTAGCGAAAAGACTTATCTATACTATTTATAAACTTTATGATAACTTAAGAACAATATATGTTTAAATAGGCTTGTAAAAGTTTTTTACGGTTATGATGTTGCAACAAAAAAACTAGCTTACATTTACATGAAATTAAACACTTCATTTGTGCAGTAGTGGTTGTTGATACAGGGTGGTTCACTTTTTAGTAGCAGGACTTTAACAGTCGATAGAAAAACTTATTTTAAAGCGAATATTTCATAAGGTCCAAAAACGCTACATTTTAAAGATACAGGGTGTTGAAATTGATTCTTAATTATACCTACTTTATATTTTATCAAACATTTATTTCATACAATTAGCTATGATTTCATTCCAAGAAATAATAAAAATGACATTTAAGAATAAACTTTGCGTCAAAGTGTCAGTATAAGCGTTATTAGGTTGGGCAGTTGTCATTCATAGCATAATTCCAAGGCCCTACAGATTTTTGTCAAAACGCGTTTAGTAATTTTCTCAAGTTTCTTGGAAAACAAAAAAGTAATGTGGATTATATTTATAGATACAGATTTTTTTCTTTACAAAAAAACGATTTGCACTTTTTTTCCAAAATAATTAGGGGAG
The DNA here is from genome assembly GCA_947652605.1 of Elmis aenea. Lineage (NCBI taxonomy): Eukaryota > Metazoa > Arthropoda > Insecta > Coleoptera > Elmidae > Elmis > Elmis aenea. The sequence continues at coordinate 9,269,758 of OX393583.1, read as the reverse complement.
ATAATATACGACTTTTAAAATTTTACCATTGAAATTGCTATGTTACGTGTTCCAAGTCTACACCATGTATAATCACCAATAAAAAGATTATACGAGGGAATGCCAGTAAGTAAAACAGTGGCTGTAAACAGTGAACCAAGTGAGAGAGGTTTATATAAAAAATACATTTATAGTAGACGTTATTCCCTTCAAAATTTAATATTTGTCTTTTATTTTATTAATGTCGAGCAATTAATATTTTTTCCTACTTTCGTATATCACTTGTTTCACTTTTGTAGCCACTCGTAACTTGCTGATTTGGCCTCGTACATACGTGTAGTCGAACTAAACTCCATGTTCTGCGCGTTATTTAATATTTCTATCTCCATTGTGAGTTCTTTTTTCATGGTAATATTCATAACTACTTGGTTTTTCCACTGCTTATTCTTAGAAGAAGACCGTATGTGGTTGCCAATATTGAAACCACTAACAAATAAATATGCAGAAGTAAACCAGTTCAAAATGAAATAAAAGTTTTAAAATAGATTACCACACAACTGGAGACCACACTTACAAAAAAGCAGCACTAAAAAGCTAAACTAACACATTCTGAAACTTTTTTATTACATCGGCACTAAACGTTATTTAAACTGCTTGGAAAAAAACTAATTATTTGGGTTTAATCGCCAACATACATTGCTGTTTTTAAAATTAAAATATTCCAATAAAATGTTTATATTTCGCAGGAAATATGAATTTAAGACAAATGTTATTTTTAAAATTGCGTTTTCACAATAAAATATAGCGCTCATAGAAGTAAGAGATCCGATGATGGTCCAAAAGTAGACAAAACTTCTTGTACAATATTGTGAAGTACCGTACTGTACAGGGTGGTCCAAATTCGATGGGATTACATGGGTATCTCGCTTAACAGTCAAGATAGAGAAACGGTTAAATTACCAAAAATGTGCAGTTTTTGAGACAAACTCACAATAGTTCTCAAAAATGCTCTACCATTTCCGGTATTTCTTGTTTTTTTTTCCAGCCTACTTTTTGTTTTTAATCTATAAAAAAATTAAAGAACCTTGGTAACTTGAGTTTTATTGAAAATAAATACCTACATCAACCCTTACACAGCGTCATTCAAAAAGTCTGCAACAAATGGGAAAATTTTTTATTATTGATTTCTCAGAAAATTGGATTCTTGATAAAAGTTGGTGCATGGTCTAAAACTAATTTTAAGATGAAAAAAAAATTAATAAAAGTCATGGGACACTAGATTTTAGCGATTTTTGAAATATTCGCATGAGTAAAGTGCTTAAAACTTCTTAATAAACAAAAATTGGAATTTGACCGCCAATTATTTTTAGCTTTGAAATAACTCATTCTTATAAAAATTTTTTGTATCTCTTAAAATAAGGCTACTTTACTCTTGCGAATGTTTCAAAAATCTTTAAAATCTAGTGTCCTATGACTGTTTATTAAACTTTTTTTGATCTTAAAATTAGTTTTATACTATGCACCAAGGTATAAGGTATAACATTTTTTGACAAATCGAAAATAAAAAATCTGTTGCAGACTTTTTGAATGTTAAAATTTCTTAAAAAATAAAAATTGGAATTTGGCAGTCAAAATTTAAATCTAGCTTTATTTTGAGATTCTAAATAACTTCTTATAATTTTTTTTGTATCTCTTAAAATAAGGCTACTTTACTCTTGCGAATATTTCAAAAAACGCCAAAATCTAGTGTCCTATGACTTTTTATCAAACTTTACTTCATCTTAAAATTGGTTTTAGACTATGCACCAATTTTTATCACAAATAAAATTTCCTGTAAAATCAATAATAATTTTTTTTTCACATTTTTGAATGGCGCTGTATATTTGGAATCGAAAAAACTAAGGAATGTAAATAGGTCATAGCCAAGTATAGCTTCCATTTAAAAAAAGGTAAGTTTGTGTCATAACTTTTTAACGGCTTCTTTTTTTTTGTACTATCAAAATCTACATAAAAATATCTAAAAATAATCTTTTTAAACTATTTCGATATTTAAAACAATAAGGGAGATATGACACATTATAAATATAATAAATTTAATAACTCTAAATAATAGAATATTTTCCAAAAAAACTGCACATTTTTGGTAATTTAACCGTTTCTCTATCCTGACTATTAAGCGAGATATCTATGTAATCCCACCGAATTTGGACCGCACTGTTGTGGAAGAGTACTTATTACTCTTCTATTTATTGTTGGACCCTTTTAAACGTTGGTTTACGTAATGCACAGGTCTAGAGCAATTATTACATAGTAAGAAACAAATGAAACAACAATTTTAAGAACTTCTTCTTCTCGTCTCCTTCTGCCTTTTCAGGCGTCGGAGGTTAGTCTCGTATCCCGAGTCCATTTTCGCCATGCCCTTCTGTCTTTTGCAAGAATTTTCATTTCTTCTGGTGTTTTTCCTCTTTCTGCTCCCCAATCCCTTATTTGATCCATCCATTTCCTTCTTGGTCTCCCTCTTTGTTTTTTGGCTGGTTTTCCTATTTCTATTATTTTTCTTGTAAGTCTGTCTGGATTCATTCTCATGACATGTCCATACCAGTTAAGTTGTTTCTTTTTTATTTTATCTATTATTGGTTCTTGTTCTGTCATTTCTCTAATGTTTTCGTTTCTTATCCTATCCCATTTTGTTTTCCCAGCTATTTTCCGGAGGTGTTTCATTTCCATGGCGTTTATTTTATTTTCATCTTTTTTCTTTATTGTCCAGTTTTCCGCTGCATATGTTATTATCGGTATTGTTATCATATTGTGTATTTTCATTTTCACTTTTTTGTCTATCTCTTTGTGTCCTAATATTGATTTGTTTAGTGAATAATAGAGTTTTGTTGATTTGTTTGCCCTGTTTGTTAGTTCGGCGTCTATTCTCCCGTCCTCTGTTATTATGCTTCCTAAGTATTCATATGTTGTCACTCTTTCTAGCTCATTGTTTTTACATTTAATTTTGTTGATGTTTTGAGGGTCTTTTTGTTTTTCGTTTATGATCATTGTTTTTGTTTTATTTATATTCACTTCCATTCCCATGCTCTCTATTTCCTCGGTCCATGCATTCACTAGTTTTTGCATTTTGTTTCTGGTATTTGCTATAAGCACTATGTCGTCTGCGTATAGTAGGCTATTTAATGTAATTATTTCTAGGTTTCTGTACCCAATTGCCGTGTTCAGTTGTTTATGTTTTTCCTTAATTCGTTTCCCTATCTTATCCATGAATATTATAAATAATAGTGGGCTTAGACTGTCTCCCTGTTTTATTCCCTTGTTCATTCTAAATTCGTCTGATCTTTGTCCTGCAATTTGTATTTTTGCTCTTACTGTGTGATACGTGCTTCTAATTGCATTTATTAGGGTGTTAGGTATTTATATTTCTCTCAGGGTTTTCCATATTTCTCTTCTGTCTACCGTGTCGAAGGCTGCTTTTAGGTCTATAAATGTTAGGTAGAGTTCTTCTCCTTCTTCTACTTTTCTTTCTATTATATTCCTTATAATAAATATATTATCACTTGTCTGTCTTCCTGGTCTAAAAGCTGCTTGTTCTTCTTCAAGTTTTATTTCCACGTGCTCTCTTAATCTCTTTTCTAGGATTTTTGTATATAGTTTGTAGCTAGTTTGAGCTAAACAGATTGGTCTGTAGTTTTCACATTGTGATTGTTCTCCTTTCTTGTATATTGGTACTAGTAAGTTGTTTTCCCAGTCCCTGGGTATTTCTTGTTTCTCCCATGCTTCTTTGCATATTGCCCATATCCAGTCTATTCCTTTTTCTCCCAGCCATTTGATCATCTCTGGTACTATGTTGTCTTCTCCACTTGCTTTTCCAATTTTGACTTTTCCTATTGCGTCTTTTACTTCTTCCCTCTTAATTTCTTGTTGGTGGTCTGCTTGTTCTACTCTGTTTATGTCTTCTTCTGGGATTATCATGTGGTATTTGCTTATGAAGTGTTCCCTCCACGTTTCTAGTATTTCTTTTGTGTCTGTTTGTACTTGTCCCTGTTTGTTTTTTATTACTTTTAAATCTTTCTTTTTATTTCCTCTTAGTCTTTTAATTCTCGTCCAGAACTTTCTATTGTCAATTTCGTGTAATTCTGTTATCTCTTTACCGAATTCCTTCCACGTTTCGATTTTTGACTTTTTGACTGCTTCTTTTACTGTATTTCTCTTTCTATTGTATACTTCTCTATCATTCTCTGTTTTTGATTGGGTAAATTTTTTCCATGCTATTTTCTTTTCTTTTACCAGCTTCTTTATATCATTGTTCCACCACTTCGTCCTTTTCAGGTTGTTGTTATAATTACTTTTCCCACATATGTTTGCTGTTATTTTTAGTACTGTCTCTTTGAATGTCGTCCATCTTTCTTCTAGTGTCCATTCTATTTGTTCGTTCTCCATTCTTTGAAACTCTATATCTGTCTCTTTTTGGTATTTCTCTTTATTTTCTTTAATTTTTAGTTTGTGTATTGCTACTCTAGTATATTTTATTGTTTCTTTATTTTTATTTATTCTTATTAAGCATTTCGCTATTACTAGTCTATGATTCGATCCTATTTCCGCCTCCTTCTTGGTTTCTATTCTTTGAAATATCTCTGTTAGGTCTTGTGTGAAAGTTATGTAATCTATGATACTTCTAGCGTTTCGCTCCTCCGCCACAAATGTATATTTATCTTCCATTTTTTGCTCCCACAAACTCCTGTATTTCTCGACCGGCTGTACATTTCTTGGTGGTTGGTTCTTAAATACCCAAGCGCGACTGTCCCAAGATTTTAGGTTCCCTGTCGCTAGCCCTTTTTTATGTGATTAACTGGGGAACTGCATGTGATATTTCTTTTTTTATAATTAGATTATTGCTAGTTTTGTCATTACGCAATTTTGACACAACCGACTGTGTAGCAGCTCTTGAGATCATTGAATAAAAAGATAAAGGGAGCGTTATAGCGATACTAAGGCGTCCAGGTTAGCCTCTCAATATGGCGGATGCATGTTTCCGCTTCTCAGTGGCGTATCTAACATTTTTAAATGTGTATTGATTAATGTAAATATTTGCTTTGTTTTGAATTGAGCCTGTTATTTACTTATTTATTTCTTGTTTCGTGGTTGAGGGAATTAAAAAAACGACAGCATACATCAATATTTGGATTGTTTATTATGAGAGTTAAAAAATATGCTGTACACAAATGCACGCCACTGATATGACATACCATTTTGACAGATCACATCAAATTTTCAATACATGATTACACTACAAAATATTAATGTCTACTTACCTATGAAACGTAATCTTTTAATCTTCTACTTTTTTGACCTAGTAAGACTACAAGATCTGCAGCTAACCATTTTAGCACACGAAACCCTAAATTTCTTGACTGTTTGACCTGTCAAAACCGGCCACCATCAGAGGCCATTTATGTCGTAATTTCCGTCACCGCCTAAACGCTGCAGTATAGCATTAAAAGCTCCTTCCTTTATCTTTTTTTCAATGTTTGAGATAAGCGGGATTCCGATGATTCGACTGGAGGAGTGAATGACCTCGTATAACTTCCTTCCGGCCGGAAAAAAGATAATTTTGTGTGTGAATACTAAATAATTTTTTATCGTATTGGCTCAATAAGAACAACAAAGTCACCTAGACAGGCGAAAACGTACAGAATTTTGAATTGTTACCAAACCTTTTTTTTTAATGCTCCAACTCATCAAAATATTAACCCACTTACGAAAAACTCTTATTTATTATTCCTCTTAAGATTAATTTAATTTTTGGTAATTTAATTTTCCACGCAGAAGTGAGGTTTTTGAATTTAATTGATGAATTCGAAATTTTCGTCACAAAAAAAAACAAAAGCTTCCCCGAAATAACATGTTCGGCCTGGTTATGTGACTTAGCTTTTTTGGTTAACGTAACTAGTCATTTAAATACATTAAATACGCGACTTCAGGGCAAAGCAGTAGCGGACTGGGAAATTCAACCGGCCCGGGAAAAACCTGCTAGACCGGTCCCCAAAAAATTAATAAACCAAAAAAATTTAATTTTAAAATGTTGTCATTTTTAGATAATAATAAAATTATTTCTACAAAATTTCCATGTTCAGTCTCATTGTTCTCTAATGAGAATGAATTAGCAGATTCCGATCTGTGAGCCCAAAAAGCTAAACCCCTTTTTCCAATTAGTTTTACAACATCTATAATTCTTTCCAATACTTGCTTGCGTTCAAGAGCATTTTTTTTTGACGTAAGCTTCCTTCTTTTGAGAACATTAAATCATAAATATTCTTTTTTTTTTTAAGTTTAAGCATATGGCTATAAACACAATTCTCATGGATCATATAATTTTCATGTTCTTTATTTGCAGAATATGCTTCCAGTATTTCATTCCATCATTTACAAACGAACATTCGTTCTTATGTATGCCAAGCACACGGAACAAAATAGAGATTCTTTTTCCAAACAATATGATAACCATCGTCTATTTATACTATCATCTCTGTAAAATATAGCATTTGGCTTAAATGGCAAATAAGTTGGCAATAGTTGGCTGATAAAGATGTTTGTTAAAAAATCCTCAAAATTTTTACTTGTTGGTGTTGTGAAATAACTAGCTGATAAGCATTCAAAATTTTTGTTACTTGACAAGTTAGACTTGAACATGAAGACTTTGCGTTGATAATCGACGTTTCAATTTTGTCTGTTTCAATGGGGCAGATTATATTGTCTTCCTTTGTCGAATTGGATGAATGCAAATCTTGGTCAATGTTAGATTTTCAACATAGGGTGCACTAACTTTAGATGTTAAAGCAAACAAATGCAAAACGATGAGGATCTGCGAAATAAATGTAATGAAGGCAATTTATTAATTTTTTATCGCTGCCTCGATAAAAACAACTATAAATCGGGGCTAGAAAATGCATTAAAATATGCGAGCCTCTTTGGATCAACATACATTTGTGAACAAACTTTTTCGCTCATGAATATTAATAAATCGAAAAATAGGAACCGTTTGACTAATGAAAATTTAGAATCAATTTTGCGTTTGGCCACTACAAATGTCGCACCCAACCTCAAAAAAATTGCTAATTTCATGCAATGTCACACATCGAATACAAATATTTAGTTTAATTTATTCTGTAACATACAATTAATAAATAATACAGGGATGCGCAAAAGTATGGAAACAGACAAATATCTAGAACACTATTGCAGATACAACAATGAAATTTTGTATCGGAGCGTTATGGTATTTTTCGGATTCGATGAAAATATTAAGGTTGTTATACGACTTCCGGTTCAACCGGAAACGGACTCAGACTTTGAAATTTTAGCTAGAACACCCTGTATATTTTTACATTTTTGGATTCCTCTTAATATTTACTTTAAATAATGTATAAAGTTATGTGGGTCTAAGGTCAACGGTTTTCGTAAAATTTACATTATTGTGAAAATTTTGAGCGATACAGCACTTTCAATTTTTTTCAACATTTAAGTTATTTAAAAAGGCAGTAGAATTTCGTTCGAAAATTAGATTGACAATAGATTATTTAACACTTTGCACTAGCTACATTTTTAAAATATTATACAGGGTGTTTTTTACGCTTGAACAAACTCGTGAAACTTTAAACATTGATAACTCATTTTTCTTAAATACAACACAATTTTCTTGTTTTTATCTTTCAATTGTTTAAAAATTACCGCTGTCAACCTTCATGGCCTACTCGAAAATATTACGTTGCCGGAATAATTTACAATAAATTAGCGATAACTCAAAAAATATTAGTTTTAGGTATGACACATGGTTAATGTTTTTGGAGACAATCAAATTTTCTACAAGACTATGTAAAAACAAATAGGGTTTTGTATTTAAGAAAATCGAGTTATCGATGTTTAAAGTTTCACAAGTTTGACCTAGTGTAAAAAACACCCTGTATAATATTTTTAAAATGTAGCTAGCGCAAAGTGTTCATTAATCAATTTTTAATCTAATTCTCAAACGAAATTCTACTGCCTTTTTAAATAATTTAATTTTCGAAAAATTGAAAGTGCTGTATCGCTCAAAATTTTCACAAAAATGTAAATTTTACGAAAACGGTCGACTTTAGATCCACATAACCTTCTACATTTTTAAAGTAAATATTAAGAAGAATCCAAAAATGTAAAAATATACAGGGTATTCTATTTAAAATTTCAAAGTTTGAGTCCGTTTCCGGTTGAACCGGAAGTCGTATTGCAACCTTAATATTTTCATCGAATCCGAAAAATACCATTACGCTCAGAAACAAAATTTCATTGTTGTATCTGCAATAGTGTTCTAGATATTTGTCCGTTTCCATACTTTTGCGCATCCCTGTATATGATTTTTTTAGCGGCCTTCCCATAAGTCAGAGAGATTCTACGCGGCCCCTGGAGATCGATTTTTCACTTCATTCGTTACATATCGCAGGAGTTAATTAACGAACGCTGCAATAGCGAAGGGTTGCGTATTTTGGAATTCTTGACAAGCCTTCGTTATGATATTTAAACCATTCGCAAGCAAGCGACAATCACATTTGGCAACGTCTTAATGTCAACTCACGCAGACATGATCGCGGTTGCCCTAACGTACTCTAGTGGCGTACTTATGAACTACCTTAAAAACTATATTCTACAATATGTAACAAGTTCAAATAGCAGATGTAAAAAGCAAGTATTTTAAATTATTTACATAAAAAAAACAAAACATAAGGGGTTAAAACCACGTTGGAATTTAAATAGCGATCATATGATTTGAAATTGTCGCGCTACCTCTCGGCTATTTGAAAAAGTACCACCGATTTTGTGCATGCGCAATGAAAATTCAAACATAAAAAAGGGAATAATGTCAAGATAAAGTTAATACACTTAATATGACTTACTAACCTTTGTTTCAATATCTAAATCAGATTTTCTGATTTTTTGCTTTATATAGGGTGTTTCATAATTGAATGCTGATCCTTAAGGGTATTATTCCTTGGATGATTTTAAGAAAAAAAGTTCATATCAATGTAGGTCCGCAACCGCCGTATTTTTGAGATACAGGGTGTTCAAAGTTGAAAAAAATATCGGTTTTTTCGTAATATCTTTGATACCGCTCAAGATATTTTTTTGAATTTTAGTAGGTACTAAATAGGCATAAAAACACATTTTTTTCAGAAAAAAAATTGTTCTTTTTCTACCAATGGCGTCCGTACTAACATGTCCTTGAATATTTTTAATGAAAAAAATTAAACGCCACTGTTTTTTTTTCAAAGTAAATGTTATTTTTATATTTTTGCTTTATCTCTTAGTAAAAATGGCCTCTTGACTTTTTTTGTTCGACGAACGGTTTTCGAGTAAAAAAATAAAAGGCTATTAGGTACTCTTGAAGAGTAAAAGAGTACATTTCACTTTAGTATTAATTTTTAATAATCAAGTAAATATATTTAAGGACATGTTAGTACGGACGCCATTGGTAGAAACAGAACAATTTTTTTTCTGAAAAAAATGTGTATTTATACCTAGTTAGTACCTACCTACTAAAATTCAAAAAACACCCTGTATCTCAAAAATACGGCGGTTGCGGACCTACATTGATATGAACTTGTTTTCTTAAAATCATCCAAGGAATAAAACCCTTAAGGATCAGCATTCAATTATGAAACACCCTGTATATGGCTGCAAACAACCTATTAGGTATTTACATAAATCTTTTGACAACCGAAACATTTTTATAAACTGCCTTTCATTTAAGGCAAGAAACGGATCATGTGGATTTCGTATATTTTTGACTGGTCGTACCTGCTCAGCCATTTCTAAGTTTTCAAGAACAAATAGATTTATAATATCATCCATTTTCAGTTAATATTTTTGCAATCAAGTAGTACACAATACAAATACATGCACTGAGACGCACAGAATGCGCTCGCTGTTGAACGTGTAATTTATAGCGCCTGCGATAATTTGCGAAGGTTCAAAATTTCGGTGCGGTTAGTTTTCGCAAATATAAGCACGATCTTATTTTAGCGAAGGTTCAAAAATTGACCCCCTGGTCTTAATAAGTCTGTGCATCCCTGCTTTAGACAGAAGACTCTTCACATGTTTATTCATTCTGCTGCACACCATACATTAATACACGATTATGAATTAAGTATCGCTTTCAGCGGAAAGCAGTTTACCTTCAGAATGATGTAATAGGGAAAGCAACAGTTGATTCACGTAATACCCCACCATTGAAATTCTATACACACCATGAACGCTCCGACATACTATGACAGTATGTGTGTAATTACATTTTAAAAGTGTTTATTTACAAATTACCTTATCGAATACTAAAATGATTATCTGCAAATAAACGTGGAAATATGGCCAGTGATAAGGAACGTTTCTATAAGATCGAATGTTTCATTTTGGACGGAATACGACGCGCTAGTTCAGTTTAAATTTGAAAATGGGTTGCATTTCGTCGAAAGAGAGTAAGTTGTTTAAATTTTTTTTGGCGTTAGCTCTTAAGTGTTCGCTGTTTATTTGAATGTTCATAAACTTATTGCTTTTATTAAGTAACACAACTTTAACGCAAATGATGTATACTTTAAATAATCCAAGGCTACTTTTAATCGACATGTAGAAGTTGAATATTTCATGTTGTTTTTAAAGTGTAGACTATCTGGGACAAAATAATAAATTTTATAGGTAGCCTTAGGCAAATACCTGTCGCTATTGCAACCGGCTTATTTATTTAATAGTTGAAAAATCTAGTACAGGGCTCATTGTTTCATTCAACGACATATTTGCCAGTTAATTATTGTGTATCAATGTCTCTAAGAATGCGTTTTGAAAATTAAGCGTGCGTGCGTTTACAATTATTTAATATTTCGCAGCGCCAACTCAGCTTATTCATAAAATTTTTGTGGTTATTATAAATGATTTAATCGTTTTTTAAATGAAGGTGACCTAGATGTTCCATTTCTTAGTATATATAAAAACGAAAAGTGAATGGGTTCGTCTTGTTATGACAGGGCCGGCTTTGGGTACTGGTTCATTTTGAAATTAGGTCGAAATTTAAGAGCGACTAGCCATAAACCGGCCCTACAATAGCACGGGTGCAAGTCGGACTTTTGAAGCAAAATGTTACAAAGATTTAAAAAAATGTTGCTCGGATATTTTATTTGTTTAAATAGACATATTTAAGGGATAGGAAATGAGTGCTTCATGAGAATAACCTACGTTTTTATAAAAAAACAAACTCTATAAAAAAAACTACCAAAATGCTATAAAAAAATATCAAAATGCTATACAGGGTGGCCCAGATTACATTTCCAGAATGGGGATCTCGCTTATTATAAGAGATACAGGTTTGTTTAAATTGGATGAATTATTCTTCAGTATAAGAGGAGCCACAATCAATTTTTAAAAGTACGAAATTCCTCGTACTTTGTTTTTGCCTTAATCATTAGAATAATTTTATTTGTAACTTCTCGAGGTACTTTTTTATGTAGAATGTAACCATTATTTTAGTTTTTTTTTTAACACCTACCATTTTCGAGATATTAGATACCCCTAATTTCATTCTTTCTTACTGGCCGCGAAGTTGGCTATGAAATAGTTAAATGTGCTTTTTTTCTCTTTTAAATGAAATAACACTTGCTATATCTACTTTTATATATAAGTCAAAAAATGAAGAAAAATCGTATTTACCCATCACTTATCAAGCTATCTATGAAAAAAAACAATTAAATGTCAAATGACAGTCACTATTTGTCTGCGGTATCATTTTTTAGAATTTTATAGTATTGTTGTGTAATTCGATAGTCTTTGTAGTGATTGTTGTAATGATGGCTACATTTAAAAACAGCCAAAAATTTGACATGTTGAGATGCTACATTCTTTGCCATACAAACTGTGTGGAAGCTGAGCGAATATACCTAGAGCTATATCCCGAGAGGCAACGAAGGGTGCGTAATTACAGAAATTTGGAAATAAACTTAAAACAATACGGTTTTCTCGAGAAACCAACAAAAAATCCAAAACCAATCAATAAAGAATTTGATTGATCTGTTTTTACACAGTTTCTATTGCAACAAAATTAGCATTTCAACATTAAATTTTTTTAATTAGTTGTAAATGTGTCCTTAATTATATGATAACAAATTTGCTACAAAGACTATCGAATTACACAATAGTATAAAATTCTAATAAATGATACCACAGACTAATGGTAAATTCGTTGTTTTTTGTTTTTATTTTCATGGATAGCTTGATAAGTGATGGGCAAAATACGATTTTTCTTCATTTTGTGACTTATTTATACAAAATAGATAAAGCAAAAAAATCTTATTTAAAAGAGAAAAAAAAGCACATTTAACTATTCCATAACGATATATTACCTAACTATTCGCGGTCCATCGGAAAAAAACGAAATTTGGAGTAATAACTCAAAAATGGTAGGTGATAAAAAAAAATCTAAAATAACAGTTACATTTTCCATTTAAAAGTAGAAAGTACTAATGAAATTAATCTAATAAATAAAATAAAATAGTCAGAAGTCTTTGCTATGACATCTGTAGTAGGAGAAATGTTGTACTTTTAAAAATTGATTGTAGCTCATCTCACACTTGGGAATAATTCATCTTAAGCTGGATCCACATCAATAAAAATTTGCGTTGTGCGTTGTATTTGACACAAATTTGCTCGTGTTTGTCGAAATTTTTGTTGGTGTGGACTGTGCGCCGCATAGAAATGCAAGCAAATAATTTCGTGACGAACAACGCACGCTATCCATGGTACTGTCGGTTTTTAGCCAACTTCAAAGAGATTTGCGCCGCACAGTCGTGTCAATGTGGACTTGATTTTGAGTGCATTGTTCTGCATAAACAAACGTGCACAAGCGTATTCGGCCGTTCAACGCACAAGATAACTATTTACGTGGTAAAATACTTAACCAGATTTAAATCTGCGCCGCAAATGTTTGTGTTGAATATTTCACGTTCTTGTGTAGGTTGTTGAAAAAGACCAAGACACAATGGTCGAAACGTCAACTACTTCTAAATATAGAAGACGAGGTTCCAAACCCGGAAACCAAGATTGTATTAAAAACGAATCGATCTAGGAAAAATTTGTGTTCCCCATCCGATTCGGCTAAAAAAGTTGCTTCGGCCATGTTTTTACACATTTAAAATATTTCAAACTCCGAAGGAATCATAGACGATTTACAAAAATTGGATTTTCCGGTTTTCTCGAATACCGTTTGAGATATTTTTAATTTCTCTTTGGAAATTATTGAGCACGAAATTTAGCAACTTTGCCAAATTTAAACCTATACTCTAGCTATTATAATAAGCGAGATCCCCATGCTTAAACTCGAATTTCAAGCACCCTGTATAAAGCATTAAAAAAAAGAGACTTTGGAAACTGGTCCAGCATTTCTACAGAAGACTTTGTATAGATAATAACTTGTGGTTTTTAATTAAACCAATCTAGAGTAATAAATGTGTCACTTATTTAATTCAAGCTTTTAAGCATATCTTGTGCGATTTTCCAGGGATATCCAAAGATATAGTCTTCAAGTCTTTTAAGTACATTAAATAACTCCTATTGGACAATCGTTATTACACTTCTTACTTTAAAAATCAGTTTAAAAGAAATAATTTCCCTACAAAATACAGTTTACTCCTAATACTAAATAAGTTTAATTTTAACATCTGCCTCTGGTCGGCTTTCGAAAGTCAACAAATATCAATTATTTCGTGTAACATTACGTAAATAATTCTTAACAGTTCTCAGTACGATTGATGTATTTGGTTGTTGACAGTCAATAGCTTACAATATAGTTTCTAGAACAAAATGACACATTAAATTACCATTAACTTCCAACTAAATCAACAGTAGGTAATTGAAAAACTCATGGTCTGTAATCTGTAAAATACTAAATATGCTCCAGTTTTAATTAACAAGCATTTCATTTGTTCACAAATACAGAGTGTCCCAGATAACATTTCCAGCATGGATGGGGATCTCGCCTATTATAAGAGATACAGGTTTGCTTAAATTAGATGAACTATTCCCAAGTGTGAGATGAGCTACAATCAATTTTTAAAAGTACAAAATTTCTCTTATTTCAGATGTTATTGCAAAAAATATGTAAATGTTGAATTTGTTTTTTCTCTCATAACTTTTTTGGTATCTTTAATATTTCAGCAGACATACTCGTAAGCTGGACAATGAAAAATCAGCCACACTGTATAGACCGTTTTGAAAACAAAACTCAATTTCTACAACAGGAAACCAACACACGATGAATTAAAATAACAACAGCAATGCTAATTGTTCACAATATTCATATTATTACGGTAATATAATAAATATTTATGTTCACTTATGATCCGTGTGCTATAACTATATAATTTTTCATTTAAATAAACGTTAATGAGTTTCAATTAATTCTCGAGTAGAAGCTTCAATTACAATGTTTTTTGTCGAGTCATATTTCTTTAAACTATAGTGATAATACTTTTGCCACTCAGTGTTAGTGTGTATTTCTTGAAAGAGTATTGTTCCATTGTTCTGTATTTGCGAACCGATTAGGTGCAATTTAAAAGTTACAATAACTCTTGTTATTTAACCAGTATTACTCTGTTGTAATGTTCAAATGTTTTTGATTGAAATGCAATAGCCTTTTTTAATTAGAGATTGTAGATTGATAAGCCGATGCGAAGTGCTTCGAAAACTTTGGCAAAATTTTTGTAGGAACATTCCAGGCCTGTAACTTGTTTTTAACACTTTGGTGTTAGTATAAAATGCAATTTTTAACACACTTAATTGGTTTTAAAATATTCGATAATGATAGTTATTTTTAAAAATTTTAATTGGTACCCTGTAATTTCAAATATATCACTTAATCACATCACCACATTACATGACTATAAAAATTTAATACAAACTGTAACGTTCACGAATATCAGACTCAGTGGTGGATCAAGTCAAGTGGGGCCTCCAAGTGGTAAACAGGTCGAGTCCCTCAAACTCAAGTTTCAAGAAAACATAAAAAAGTAATCTAAAATTTCATACCATAACGCAGTGGTTTCCAATCTTTTTTGTACCTCCACACCCTTTTTTCATAAATAAAATTGCGCCCCCCTCACTTTTCGTGACAATCTAATTTCATAAATACTGTCCTGATATAATAATTATTAATTGGGCTACAAAACAATATACCATATTATAAATAGTCCTTTTTGTTTGTATTCAAGAATAATATTTTGGTTACAGCTGCGCGCCCCCTTGCAATAGTCGCGTGCCCCCTTAGGGGGCGCGCCTCACAAGTTGGAAACCACTGTCATAACGTATTAAATAAATTTATTAAAAAAACATCTTGTTTAAATGAATTTCAGTCTTGCTTTATTTTTTGCAAATTCGTTAATTATTTTGGCAGTGTCAATTCGGTTTAAAATTTCCTGCTCTATATACAGAATGGCCATACTATTTAATCTTTCTTCTCCCACAGTACTCCTTAAATAATATTGTACACGCCTTAAAACAGAAAAGGATTTTTTCCCCATTCCAATAATTTATATCATGTGGGGTCGATTTATAGCAAAAATCTATAAATTTCAAAGTAATTTTAAATATTTCATTATTTTCTAGCAGTAGGCTTGTAATTGTGGATTGTTTGATTGTTACTTATAATATTAAACCTTATAAACACGAAATGACCTATGAAAATTACGAAAAGTTTGATATGGCACTTTTTTGATAAGAGTGCAGTGGCGTAGACAATTTTTTAATAACAATTTTGAAATTCGAGTTACCCATGACATAAAGTTGTATTTTTTTAAAAATGGATTTCATGGTAGCCCGTGGCATCATGAGGAGAAAGATTTTTTCCCATTGTGGGGTTGATTTATTCATTTTCCTTACGTTATTGAAAAAATAAGTAATTTTCCTTATTTCATTGTTATCTAGTAGTAGTCTTGTGTCATTATAATAATAAATAATAAGTAATAAAACGAAAAGTTTGATATGTTAGAATGTTCTATTTAAAGTAATAATAATTCTGAAGCTGCATGTGAAACATATTTTAATCGTTACCCATAAACAAGACTACCTAATACATCTATTTTTGGAAGATTAAAACCAAATCTCATTAATTGTGGGACATTTAACAAACCCAGAACAAAGTTACACAAAATTAAATATAGTGAAGATAATTATCTACAATTTTCAAAAAAGCAGGGATAAAATAATACAAACTAGAAGATAATTCGAAAATAATATCGTTAAAACAACATAATGACAGTTTGTTTTACCAGTTATATTCTTAATGACAAAAGCCTACTACTAAAAACTAAATAAAATATGAAAAATTACCTAATTTGGGAATGGGGAAAAAATCGTTTTTCTTGTGATGCCACAGCCAACTATTGGTTCCATTAAAAAAAAAATAATAAAACTTTATGTTACAACTTGAATTTCTTTTTTTTTTGAAAAATTGTCTACGCCACTGCATTTTTATCAAAAAAGTGCCTGTAGAACGTCAAAATTATTTTTGTTTATTTCCATAAACAGGCGAGATATAGTCATAAAACGAAAAGTCGAAAAATCGAGTTATCGGCGATAACTCGAAAACAGAAGACGATAACCAATTTTAGTTTCCACCATTAGCTTTTTCTCGAAAAAAGAGATCGAGGAACGGGGGTCTGTTTTTTGATACCTCTCATAGTTACCGAGATTCCCTATGAAACATCGAAATTTACCCACCCTGTACATATTAATAATATCTAATGTTTACAACTGAATTTTTATGTTGAATCATGAATCTTGTTTTAATAAGTTCGTACTTTTTTCCATTTGTTAATGAGCAATCCGTCTCAGGCCGAATTTGAAACGGATATGAGGTTTTAGGTCTGCACTCACACCTTTTGATTAATTTTTGTTGTTCATCAAAACTGAATGCGTACGTATGTGAGCTTGAAATAAGAATGTTTTTGTTTACAGAGAAAGAAGAACAACAGCCAGCTCCACCTCAAGATGAGTACGTGGAGGGCATCGTCTGCCAAGATTCGGATATTGCAGAAAATGAAATGAAAGCTTTTGACTTGAAGGACGAGGGCAAAGTTTTACTGGTTCGGCAAAAGGGAAAACTGCATGCGCTAGGTGCAAAATGTACTCACTATGGAGCTCCTCTTCAGAATGGTGCGCTTGGAGATGGGCGCATCAGGTGCCAATGGCATGGTGCTTGTTTCAACATTGCTACCGGAGATATTGAAGATTTTCCAGGTACGATATTAACCATTAACTTAATCTTTTTTATTACTAGAAGGCTCTCATGCCAAAATTCAGTATTTTAATTTAAAGAAAATGATAGTTAATAAAAAAAGTTGCAAAAAAAGCAGATACTTTAACCATTTTAATTAATAATTACATAATTGCCTTTTTAACCCATTAAGAGCCACAATTCTATTTTAAGAAAGCTTTTTTGTACAAATTGGTTAATTTATGATAGAAAAATGTTTAACTTTTTGTTTTCATTTGTTAATTTCAGGGGCGTCCCATTTTTGGGACAATGGCGCAATGTGTGATATTATTTTTTTAAGTATAACAGAAACAAGTTAAGTAATATACACAAAATTATATTAATTATTTGGTATGAAATGGGGCAAAATAATTGTCATGTAAAGGTACATCACATTCACTGCAAATCCTTTTTTTTTTCTCGCACGCTGCACATTGCCCTTGGGTTTTTATAGGTATTATTAGATGGTTGTCAGGATCAAATGTTTAGATGTGTTGATAGCAGTGGCGGCCGGTGAAAATTTTAAGTAGGGGTGCTGTTTAATATATAGCCAGGTTATTAAAAAGTTCATAAAAAAAGGTATATGTTAAATAAATTTGTTATTCATAATAAAGGGATATACAAAAAATATTATTACAAAAATTATATTCGTGAAAAAAAAATCGTATTTACAAAAATCTATTATTTAAAAATAAACTCCATTCTTCTATTTTTGCCTTGGCAAAATTTCTCAATAACCATTTCATTTAAATTTTGAATTTGTGAAACCATCGTTTTTTCAATTGATACCATACATAGTGCTGTCAACCGTTCTTGACTCATAGTCATAGTATTTCTTAAGTACGATTTTACTCTTTTTAAAGTGGATAAACACCTTTCTGCTTCTGAAGTAGTCCATGGAATTGTTACTAAAATTTTGATAAGTTTAATCATTCACTAAAAACACTTGCTAAGTTTTCTTCGTTTAATGCATTTAATAGTTCCAGCAATCCTCTAAAATTATGGAATTCTTTTCTGGTATAACAACATAATTATAAAAAAATTCGTTCTTACTTCCGTAGCGCAAACTAATAAAGCCACTGTCCTGTTCTGGCGTACGCGCTAAAGCTAAAGCATCATCCACTTTGCATATGGTCAACTGTATCGGAACTGCGAAATTGGCAGTGCCGGTGTTGCATTTACTTGCAGACAACGAATATCGCCGGATCTAGCCCTGTGTCTAGCCCGAGACTAACCGAATATTATAAAAGCGGAACTGCTCTGGCTGGCAGTTCCACTGTTCGCAATGTAGCTATAAAGCGTTTAATCACTCTTTTCACGATTTCCAAACGCAATTTATATCTTTAACATGTATAATTGCATTTATATCATGCTTGTAAATATTGTTTTTAATATATTTTTTTAAACAATAATAAATTTGGGTTTTTCATTTTTTTTCTGGGGGTGCTGCAGTGCCGCAGTGCTTATGCACGAGCCGCCACTGGTTGATAGAGTCTTCAAGTATGTACCACAGCTATTTCTAGCATTTGTGTAAATAATGAGTAGGCTACCACCACTTTTGTGATCTTATCCTTATTCTGTATAAAGATATTTGCTTGTCGAGTAAATCGACACCTCCCAAATAGAGTTATATTCACTTATTGGTTTTGGAACACCAATTTGAACTATTTTTTTTTCTTTTGGGGGAATCTTTTCGTTGATGCACGAGGTTTGATTGTACTATAATTCGTTGTGACGCTCACTGGTTTACTGCCATTCCTTTTTACAATTAAAATTTCATTGGATGTATCAAATTGGTAGTCAAAATATCCACGAGTTGTCTTTTTTTCAACTCTTTCGAAGGCCTCAAATCTCAAATATGTATAGCAGATTAAGCCATTGTCCTATTTATGGGACACAAAAAATAAACGATGAAAAAATACACCTGTAAGTTCTTTTTCCTATTTCCGCTATTATAAATTAGAACGTTTTACGAGATCACACAGAAAAAATCACCAAATTAAAACACTATTTATTTTTATACAGCCAAGCCAACTGCTTAAGTAAAAATTAGCAAATTTTCAAACAGGTGTAGCCAACCACATAGCTTTATAACCCTAAACACATTTTAACTAATAAAAGTCGCGATATTAGAAATTATTTTGAAGGGGGCGGGGTTTCAGTGTAGCCAGGTCGACTAGCCAGTTTTATTCTCTAACTTCGATAAGAATTCCTTTTTTTAAATTAATTTTTATATATTTAATAGCTCTAGTGCCGGTGCTGATTATTTTTATACTGATTCTTCATTACCCCTGGGTAGACGCCCCAAAAAATGTGCCGCCCGGCCCGCTCCCTCCCCCCGGCCCTAGCTACGCCACTGTAACCGAGTTATTAACGATTTTAAAATATGCCCATTTTGATTTTTGTCTATTATCTAGCGTGCCATGGAACTTTTTAAAAACATTAAAGCATCACTTGATGAGGATGGGTCTCAGAAAAGGGAAACAATTTGTGTAATTTAAACTTCTTTTTAGCTCTTACCATTTACGAGACCCCAATAGTGGCCCTTCTATGTGGACCACCCTGTATACAAATAGTCTTGTATCCTTAAAGTATATTGTTACTTTTACCTTTAAGTCTTATCAAAACTTCCGGAGTTGAAAAAATTGCTATCAGGGTCTCAGTGCACTTTAATCGACTACTGTTCAGTAGATCACACGCACCGCTTAAGTATGTGTTTAAAAGCTTATTAAATTTTGGACTAGGCCATACAAATTTACTGTGCAATTGAAAAGATTACATCTGCAGTCGGTACTCGGTACAGACTTACTCGTGGTTGTTGGCGCACGTTTTCGATTATGATAAATAAAACTTTTTATCAATCATTCATTTAGTTGAAGTATTTTCTTATCAGCCTTTATTTAAGTTATTTGCCAAAAAGAGATTAAGTTGTGGAAATAGCGACGTAATCGTAGGCACAGGAAATGTTTATTCTCGCAATCCCTATAAATCTTGGTAAATACTTTAAATCGAAAGTTTTTTAGTTTGTTGCAATTAAAATGTCGTCAAAGATATATCTGTAATTGCAAGACCGATCGTTTTATTACACTAACTATGTGATGACTGATGAGTCACATCAATATAAACAGCTGTGGAGATCATTTTACTGACATTCCAAGAATGAGTAATAGAAAAAAACGTTGGCAATTAAAAAAATTTCAATTCGCTTGAAAATTTACCTGGTCTTTCTCGAAAATTAAAGTCGTTGTTTAGAAAAATAAGTTCTACAAAACTGTTTAAAAGGATCAATTTAAAAGACCTAAAAAATTACAATTTATTTTAGTTATATTCAAAGTAATCTTTATTAAGATCACATGATTATGTGACCTTCCATCATATGGTTGGATTATCAGATGTCTTAGATAAAAAGCATATGTATAGCGTAAATCAGTAGCACATTGTAGATGCCCTTGCTGTATTCAGAATTAATTGTTGTTTTATTGTGTAAAAGTTGCAATAAAGTGCTGCTTATAAAAGATTGCTGAAGTACTATTATAAAGTCTGTTTTATACTATACTATTTTTTCGTTTAAGAAAATCGTATACGATTTGTAATACAAAAATTTCGTTCAAGAATTTAGCATGGAAAATATGAACCATTTACATTGTACTATTTTTTGGTACGAAAACTCCAATATGTTTTGGTTACTTTTTAGTAACTTTTATCATATTTTGTTGGCACCTTGAGTAACCATGTCAAATGTTCAATTTAAACACAGAACAAAAAGCGAATCATTTTCAAATTTAACGCTTGTTCCATTCTACATATTTATTCCTACAAAATAAATTGTGAGGGATTAACGGTAATAAGTAGTATTTAACATCGTTTGATTGTTTCAGTTAACCCAACCCACAAATGACATGCGGTCAGATACAGTTACAGTAGAATACGCATGCGCCCATGCTAAATTGGACGCATTTAGGGCAGGTAGTAATTTCGTTTTTCGTTTAAGATTTTTAATTTCTGATTGACACCGTACTAGAAAATCGTATACGATTTTCGTAAACGAAAAAATAGTATAATATAAAACAGACAACGTCTCTATCGTTTGCCGGTGACGTCACACAGTGACCTGTCCGTAAAATCCATTTATTAGCTATTAATAGTTGAACTGTTAACAGTGCTAATTTCAATGTATTAAAATTGTTTTTTTGCAAGTTTTATTTAATATTGGTATAATTTATTACGGGTAGAAGGGAATTTGATTATACAGGGTGATTGATTGAGACCGGGACTTAAAAAGATATGAAGAATGAAAAAGGGTATTGTTTTGATATTTTAGTTGTGACCATAATGGCATCTGATCTGTTTATTGAAAATATTTTTAAGATGGCGACACTTCCGGATATACAATAGTATATTTTTTATTGTATTTTTGGATTTAACACGTTATATTAGAGAGACTTTTAATAGCATTTCCTATACCTAAGTGCTGTCGTTTTTTAGATTTTTGGACTTTTTTGAAAATTTTCATTGTGATACTTAATGCAAATCTCACGAAAATAACTGGACTTTTATCTCTTGTTGTAAAATATATTATTTTGGAACCAAACGAGTTCGTTAAAAAAGTAAAATTTGAACTAAATCTTATCTTTATGGCGTCTAGTTTAAGATACAATATGTACTACAATTTTTTGATATTTTATGACTATGTTAATACATAAACACCACTTAATTTCCATGCAGGCCCGGCCTTTACCTTAAAGCGACCCAGGTGAAAAAAATCTAAAAGATAAGAAATCTCAACATCTGTTTACGAAAGAAGAAATAAAGAAAGTTTATAGTTTTGTTTAATTAAGTATATAAAATGAAACAAGTTTTAATCAATTAATTTCATTAAAACTTTTTCTTTTTAAATTTATTTTTTCCTTTTCGTTTTTCTTTGTGGTTATGTTTTTTTCTGGAGCCCGGATGTTTTGCACCCGCTCCACCCGCTCTGTGTTGGCCCTGCCTTCTCGAAAAACTTTTTAACAATCTTCTAATAAAACATGCAATTTACAGGTTTGGACTCGTTACCCTGTTACCAAGTAACCGTGGAAAACAACAACGTCAAAGTGCGAGCGAGAAAATCCGAGCTACAAGAAAACAAACGAATAAAGCCAATGATCAAACGCGAGAGGAGCAATCCACAAGCCATCGTGATAATCGGAGGGGGCCCCGCCTCATTACTATGCGCGGAAACGTTAAGACAAGAGGGCTACAAGGGCAAAATAACAATGGTGGCGAAAGAAAAATACCTCCCCTACGACAGGATCAAAGTGAGCAAGGCCATGGACTTTGACATCAACAAATCGTTGCTTCGACCAGAAGAATTTTATTTCGATAACGGTATCGACGTCCTGAAAGGAACCGAAGCTGTAAGCGTTGATACTAGGGAGAAGTCGGTGAATTTAAGTAACGGAGAGAGTCTGAAGTACGATCAGTTGTTTATAGCCACTGGGTCTAAGCCTGGAAAACTGAAGGTTCCAGGAGCGGACCTTCACAATGTCATCGTGCTGAGAGACTTTGAACACTCCGCGTACATACAATCCCAAATAGGGCCTGAAAAACACGTGGTTATAGTAGGTTCCAGCTTCATCGGTATGGAAGCGGCGAATTACTTGGTCAACAAAGTAGGAAAAGTAACCGTCACCAGCATAGAATCCGTCCCTTTTGAGGGCCCTTTCGGGTATGAAGTCGGAGCAGCGGTTAAAAAGATGTTCGAAGAGAAAGGAATACACTTCATTATGCGCGGCGGTTTAAAAAAATGCATAGACAACGGAAGTGGAGCGATAGGAAGCGTCGAGCTACCCGATGGAACGATCTTACAAGCAGATCTGTGCATCATGGGGGTCGGGACGATTCTAAACACAGAGTTCCTCAAAGACTCCGGCATCGCGCTCAACCCCAACGGTTCTATAGAAGTAGATCAGCACATGCAGACGAATATTCCGGACGTCTTCGCCGGCGGCGATGTTGTGAATGCTCCGGTTTGGTGCAGAAACAATCAGAAAGCCGTGATCGGGCATTGGGGCTTGGCCCATATGCACGGGCGCGTAGCAGCGCTTAACATGCTCAAGAAAAAAACTCCGTTGCAGGCCGTGCCGTATTTTTGGAGCATGTTGTTCGGGAAAGGTATACGTTATGCGGGTAATGGAAAATTTGACGATATTGTGTACCACGGAAATGTTGATGAACTCAAATTTGTTGCGTTTTATTTGAATAACGATGACGTGGTTGGTATTAGTAGTTGCCAGATGGATCCGGTTGTGTCTCAATATGGAGAGTTGTTAGCACAGGGAAAACAACTGAGACGGGAGGATATTGCTCGTGACCCATTGGAATGGAGTAAGATATTTTTTTTTGTTGTAAGTTGTAGTTTTCAAAAATATAGGATTTAAATGCTGTATGAAAATATCCCAAAAGTTTTGTAAAAATACCAAAATACTTTATAAAAAAATGCCAAAATGCTTTATAAAAAAATACCAAAATGCTACATCACAATAATTACCAAAATGCTTTATAATAGAAAACCATAATGCTATATAAAAGTACCAAAAATTGTTGAGGTTATAAAGAGTTATAATAAACGTAATATAAGATTTTTTTAAACATTATACAGTGTGTGTATAAATTGGCGGAAGCGCTACACGTGGCGATGTTCTTCGTAAAATTCTAAGTCGAAAATCTTAATACAAAAATGTTGTAAATCAAAAATATTTTAACAGTAATATCAAAGCAATTTTATGAAAATTGTGACTAAATTTGATCTAAAAAAGTAAGCTTAATACGAATACAAAAAATACAGTCTGTTTAGTTTTTGAATGTGTTTTATCAGCGGCAACTCGGTAAACAACTTTTTTTTGGATCAGATAAAAGTTTACCACAATGTGGTCAAACTGTGATAAGAATGGAAGTAAAATTTATGTGTTGTTTGTTTTCTTATCAGTCTTTCTGACGAAAATTGTTAGGTACGGTTGTTGCACATAAGAACATTCTTTAAAGTAAGTTTTAATTTTGTTTACCATTAAAAAAACTGTTTCATAATATTGCATTATTAAAATACCATTAGATATAAACATGAAATTATTGTAGGTAATTTTTGAAAACACTTTTGGTAAAGGTTGTGATACTTAATAAGTTTTAATTTTGTTTTGGGTTTCACTGCCAATAAAAACATATCACTTATCCATTTTTTTACATAAGTAGCGCATACAATTTTATTTTAAAAGATAATAAAAAAGTTTCGTTTTATTGTGACTAATGAAGCGCCAACCCAAAAAACGTTTAATCTATTTTTACTCCATCAATCACCTCCTTATCCTTACTTTTGGTGCACCATTTCCTACCACCCTATATACAGGGTGTCCAAAAAACCGCCATCTATTTTGGTGAATTTAAGTGTAATCAGAAATTGCTTCTATGTACATACAATAATATATCCATTTTTATACAAATTTTTGTATTTAAAAAGTAGAATTTACTTACACCAATTTTTCTCTAATTTCATTGTTCTTCATCCTTTTTCTGCTGCATGTTTCTACATAATCCGTTGTTGCACATTCATTATCAATGATGTGTCTGAAAGGTAAATAAAAAAATAACAAAAAGTCGTCTAAAAAAAATTGCATTTTTTTAAAATTCATACAAAGCAGAATTAATGGATACACCAGATACAAATTTTCTTTAATTCACCTAAATTCACAAAATAGATAGTCACTTTTGGGACACCGTGTATTAAAGTATGCAGTTATTAAAATTACGACGTACTGGAGCAAGTCTCGACAATAGAGTACTTAGGAACGAAAATTAGCGAAGATGGGAAAATTGACGCAGAAATCCTAAACAGAACCAGAAAAAGCACTAGAATTTACTACCAACTAAACAAAACTATCCTTGGGAAAAAAGAAATTAGTGCACAAACAAAAACCAGAATATACAACACGGTCGTAATTCCGACTATGCTGTATGGTAGTGAAACATGGCCACTAACATATAAACATGAGAAAAGAATAACGGCAGCAGAAATGAGATTCTTAAGAAAAATAGCGGGAAAAACAAAAAGAGATAAGTGCAAAAATAAAGACATCCAGAATAACCTACAACAAAAACAAATAACCCAAAATATCGAAGAAAAACAATTAAAATGGTACGGACACGTGCAGAGGATGCCGTCAGAATCCATGACAAAAAAAATAACAGAAAGTAGGAGGTATGGGAAAAGGCGGGTAGGAAGGCCAACATCTAACATGGAAAACAGGATAGAACAAATAGCCCGTGAAAGAGGGAAAACAGTTGGGGAGTTGAGAGCGATGACGACAGACAAAAAGATCTGGAAAAGCTGGGTGGAGAACCACCAAAAGCCGACGCCGTGAGGCATAAGGCTTAGTAAAAGAAGAAGAAGAAGAAGTTATTAAAATTAAGGCGCTATTAAAATAAACTGTATTACAATTTTGTTAGAAAATTGTATTATCCTGTACAGGGTGGACCAAATTCCAATGTTTTACGTGGTATCTCGATTACTGTAATAATTAGCAAAAATCTGATATCGATCTCCTGGGCAATTTTTTTGAGGAAATAACGCCTATGTAATCAGATTTTTTCTATCGGATTCTATTTTGGCACTACAGACGAAAAAGGAAAAATCATCATGTATGAAAGTATACCATAACTTCTTTATTTATTAAAATAGAACAAAATGTATAGAGGTTTTTCATTCAGACTTGAATGCTTCATTTAAAAACAAAATTATTTTTTTTAAAGACCTAGACTTTCGAGATATAAAGTATACTTATATATTTTCAAATATAAACCCAAGTTGGCCTTGACTTAATATGTAGGTGTATTTTTTGTCTTTTCAAAAATATATAGTTCGTTGCAAAAAATAACCAAGATATGGCTAATTTTGTAAAAATTTCCTTATCAAAGTTTGCCATGATTTCGTAAACAATTGATATTTGCAATTAATAAACAACTAGTCATAACCAAGTAATTTTTTTACCTTTTACCTTTTTAGCAAATTCGTGTTTTTTATTGTATTTTATAACTGTTTATTGTGGTATGTGAACACTTTGAAAGTCTCATAATATGTTAGAAGTTTACATTGTAAGTGATAAAAACGCAGCGGCTGCTCCAGAAGTTACTTGAAAATTACGTTTAGTTGTTTATGAAATCATGGCAAACATTGATAGGGAAATTTTTACAAAATCAGTCATATATCGGTTACTTTTTGCAATAAATACATAAAACTAAATATTTTTTAAGATATAAAAAAAATCTCTGATATGAAGTCATGGCTAGCTGGGTTTCTATTTAAAAAAATATGTTTACTTCATATATCAAAATTCAAGGTTACTAAAAAAAATTTTTAAATTAAGCATAAAAAACCGTATAAAAAACCTTCATAACATTTTGTTCTATTTTATTAAATAAAGAAGTTGCAGTAAATTTTCAAAAACGATGAAATTTCATTTTTTGTCTGTACCGCCAAAATGGAAACCGATAGAAAAAATCTGATTACACGGGCGTTCTTTTTTCAAAAAAAAAAAAAAAAAGCCTAAGAGACCGATATCAGATTTTAGCTAACTATTACGACACCGAGTAAGACATTCGAATTTCGTCCACCCCGTATAATTCCTTGTGATCAATTTTTTTTTTTGTAGCAAAACGCGTAGCGATGGCCACCACCGAAGATTATGTGGAAGGAGTTGTCTGCAAAAATTCCGACATCAAAGAAAATGAGATGAAAGCATTCAAGCTGAACGATGAAGGCGAAGTGTTACTGGTGCGGCAAAAAGGCAAATTGTACGCGTTGGGCACTGCTTGTACCCACTACGGAGCACCTCTGGAAGAAGGCGCCCTCGGAGACGGCCGACTAAGATGCCAATGGCACGGCGCGTGCTTCGATCTTAACACAGGAGACATAGAAGACTTCCCAGGTAACCAAAAAACCATTCCGATAGAGCGATATAATTTAAAAATGTTTATGTTTCCGTAGGCCTGGACTCCTTGCCATGCTACAAAGTCACCGTGGAAAACGATGATGTCAAAGTGTGCGCCAAACGGTCCGAACTGAAAGCAAACATTCGCGTCAAATCGATGGTGCAGCAGAATCTTCAGTACAACAAGAGCGTCGTGATCGTAGGCGGCGGTCCCTCTGGAGCGGTGTGCGCGGAAACGCTCCGACAAGAAGGCTTCAGGGGCAAGATCACGTTGGTCGCCAAAGAAAAATACCTGCCTTACGATCGCATCAAGTTGAGCAAAATCTTGGATTCGGATATAAGCTCCTTGGAGCTTCGCAAAGCGGAATTCTACAAAGATAACGGCATAGACGTTATAACCGACAACGAAGCTGTTAGTGTGGATGTGCAGCAAAGAACCGTGAAACTACAAGACACCAGGGATCTACACTTCGACCAGTTGTATATAGCAACGGGCTCGACACCTCGCAAGCTTAATATTCCAGGCGCAGAACTGAAGAACGTTGTGGTTTTGCGTGAATACGAAGACACTAAGTACATCTACTCCAAGTTGTCATCGACTGCGCACGTCGTCATCTTGGGGACGGGATTTATCGGCATGGAACTCGCGAATTATTGCATCGATAAGGTTGAAAAAGTTACAGTCGTTGGAAGGGACACTGTGCCATTTAAATCAGTGTTTGGGCAAGAAATCGGTGCGGCCATATTGAAACTTTTCCAAGAAAAAAAGGTGCATTTCGTGGTTAACAGTGGCATCAAAAAGTGCGTGGATGGTGGTGATGGATCTGTCGCGAGCGTGGAACTCAACGATGGAACGATCCTGAAAGCTGACATATGCATCATGGGTATTGGTAGCACTCTCAACACCAAGTTTTTAGAAAACTCCGCGATCAACCTTGGCTCAGGCGGTTCCGTGGATGTAAACGAGTATTTGCAGACGAACGTAACAGGAATCTACGCGGGTGGTGACATTGCGAACGCTCCTGTGTGGTCGAGCTATAACGAGAAGGCTGTAATAGGCCATTATGGGCTTGCCCAACTCCACGGACGCACAGCAGCGCTGAATATGGTCAACAAACCAACCCAGCTCAAAGCCGTGCCGCTTTTCTGGACCAGGTTATTCGAAAAGAGCTACATCTACGTCGGGCATGGCAAGCACGACAGTGTTATGTACCATGGAAACGTCGATGAACATGTTTTCGTTGCTTTCTATCTGAAGGGAGACGAGGTTATTGCGATTAGCACGTGCCAGATTTATCCAGTTGCTGCCCAGTACGGGGAATACGTTTCGCAAGGGAAAAAGTTGTACAGGAAAGATTTGGAAGGAGGCGATATGCTGGCGTGGACCAAATGTTAAGCAGATAACGAGATATTAGAACAGTAGAAAAATTTACACGTTTTACGATGAATTGGAAGCAGATATTTTTCTTACTTACGTTTGAAGAAAAATCACAAATCGCCATCAGTTTTAAATGAAAATAGAATCGTGGTAAAATTAACGATTTTATTAATCTTGTTGGTAACTTTTTCATTTGCCGTTTGATTTTTGCGAATTTTGACTCAAAATATTTAGAACAAGAGCAGACATTGTCATCCAATTTTACAAAACGTCCTCCAAATGTAATAGAGTATAAAGGTCCAGGGGCGGCGCAAGGATATCTGGCGCCCCTAGGCAAAGAAATTTGGGCGCCTACATATATTTTCTAAATGTGCGTACCTAGGGGAGACCGGGGATGAAAGTAACATTTTTTTGTTTTTATTTTATTTTTCATAATGTACAACAATTTTTTACATCAAAATTGATTTAATGATAGATTGGACATATTATGTCTTCCTTCCAAGATATTTATTTCGTGTTTTGCAAAGTAAAAATAACCTATGATAAAAATCAACTCCCAAAGTTTTTCGTAATATTAATGAATCACGGAAATTTTTGTATTAATATGACGCCATTATAAACATTATAATTTTTTTTTATGATGCTATGATCACATTGTAATAAAAACATCCCAAAAGGTAAGTTAAAAAGTTACAAAAACAATTGAAAAAATCATCTTATTACCAATGCATCAAAGTATTAGTTAGTTGCCAAACTGCCACAGCTTAACAATGTCGTAATTGGTTGCTTGAAATTAATTAAAAATTGTTTAATCTCATTTCAACTTTTAAGGCTGTATAACACGTTGCAAGATTCTGTACAGGAACTGCACATAAAAATAATACCCTGTGTCATACACGTTTTAAACAAAAACTGCAATATTATCTTTAGTAGAAAATTTACACAAAATTCTGTACAGAATCACAAGCAAATACGCATCGTGTCATACAGCTGTTACGTAAAAGTTTTCGAGCAACCTGCACTCGTTTTTAAATAAATTGGTTTGTAATTTTATTTAAATTAGTATAAGGAATGCGTAGTTATGCTTATAGTTAAAAGAAATTATTTAAATATTTAATATTGTGTGTATTGATTGTTATTACAGTATAAGTTTTATAAAATGTATTATTTGTTGTAATTTAAATTAATAAAATATTATTTCTGAAATACACAAATGATATTTGAATGGTTTATGATGCCAATCACATACATATTTTTTTTAAATGGAAACCGTAATTAGCTATGACTTCATTAAAAAACATTTTTGTTCTTCTTTTCAATAATATAAGGTTTAATGTATTTATTTTGATATTTAGGTTCGGTGGCGCGCCATCGGTATTAATCGCCGGGTGCGTACTCATTTCTGGCGCCCTAAATCCATATTGTTAATGTCACGGATAAAAAAGGTACAGTTGGCAGCATTCAATAGAGAGTAGAGAGAAGTTAGTGTTATGCGCTTCGCAAGCGCAAGCGTATTATAAACGAAAATTGACATTGTCATTTTACTTTTATGTAGCAGTAAACGTAGGTTCGGAATTCAGAAGCCTGTCGAAATATCGGGAACGTTTCGACATAAGTTTCCGCTAGATGGCGATAAGTCTACGAATGAAATTTAGGTTGACAATAAGTTAATTAACACTTTTTTACATTTTTAAAATAGTATACAGAGCGCTTTTTACACTTGGTCAAAATAGTGAAACCTTAAACATATAGAAACTCATTTTTCTTTGAATACAACACCTTATATTTTCTTGGTCACATAGAAAATTTAATTGTTCTTCAAAAACAATAAGCCTGTTTTATAACTTATATTGATATTTTCCAAGATATAGCGATTTTTCATCAAATCTGGAACATACGATAATGGTCAGATCCAAATTTTATTGTAATATATTCAATGTTATCTGTCTGTTTCCATACTTTTGCGCAGCACTGTATGTTATGTTGACATGCAATTCTGCTTTTGTTGAATTTATGTGAATTAGGTTTATGTTTTTGGTCATTAATATTTTTTTTAACCCTTTATTACATATTTTTCCTGTTCCAATTTCAACTAAATAAAGAAAGTGAGTTGGCGATTTTGGCTACTTTAGCGCGTTGTAGCTCTTACTGTTTACGAGATCCCAATAGTGGCGCTTCTATGTGGACCACCCTGTATATTTCACTTGATAAACTATTTTTATGTAATCTGTACAAAAGTTAAATTTAAGTCTTTTTATAAAATATCAAAATTTCAAATATTGTTGGTCTAAACAGGACGGTGCCTCACACGTTTTTTAATCTGCTGACCAAATACAATACATGGACTTTGCTTCCTTATTCATACTGGTAATTCATATTTTAATTAGAAAGGTGATACGCATTGTCGATTTATTTATTTTTTCTTATCTTGTTTTAGTAGTGAACTTGATAGAACTAAATTTCACTTCAGTGTAGCTACTGGTAAATGCATAACGCATCAAAATGGAGCGGTGGAACGGAAAAATTGCCATCGTTACAGGAGCTAGTTCTGGCATTGGTGCTGCGACAGCGCAAGCACTTGTTTGTGCCGGATTAAAGGTATGATTTTCTACAATTATACAGGTTGCGGCAGTGAATCGAGCTATTTGGCAAGACTGAATATAGTAAATCTTTGAGTAGTAAAGAGAACGCGTTGGTTACTCATTGCAGCATGACGAAAAACAAGCCGCCTCTTCACGGATCCGTTCTTCTAGGTCCTGGTAGGTTGGAAGTTATGTGATATCAAAACCCCCCGAAACAAGTAATCAGAGGCATGCAGATCAGGAGATCTGGCTTTAAACGAAATATCCTTATTCTTTGAGATAACATAACGAGAAAAGAAATTCTTCACAACATTTATGGAACCCCTTGAGATGTTGCTTGTAGCATAATCTTGTTGAAAAAAGTAAGCAGGCTAAGTGGTAAGGCAAGGGCTACAAGATGGCGACAGTCTCGTCATCTCTACTACTCAAAAATTGACTATAGTCAGTGTTGCCAAATCGCCCGATTTTCTGCCGCCTTCTGTACAGGGTGGACCAAATTCGAATGTTTGACGGGGTATCTCATTTGCCGTAATAGTTAGCGGAAAGCTGATATCAATTGCTTGGACAAATTTTTTGAGAAAACAACACCTATGTAATCAGATTTTTTTATATCACTTTCCGTTTTGGCACTACAGACGAAAAATGAAGTTTTATCATTTTTGAAAATTTTATAGTATTGTTGTGTAATTCGATAGTCTTTGTAGTAATTGTTATAATGATGGTTACATTTAAAAATAGCGACATGTTGAGATTCTACATTCTTTACCATAAAAACTGTGTAGAAGCTGAAAAAATTACAAAAGCAGCAAAACAGAGCTTTGCGTATCATATTACAGTGTTCTAAATTAACTAAAATTGAATATATGCATAATAAGTTGGGGTTCCTTAATATTTGGCAAAATACAGTGTATAACGTTTTGGTTCTAATATATAAATGTATAAACAATATGATGCCAGGATATATGAGTAAATATCTGATATACAACAAAGAACACCATGATTATGAAACAAGACAAAGAGAACATTTTAGACTGCCTAAATGTAAAAAAAGTAGTACACAGAACTCGCTCTATTACAAAGGGCTAAAATTATTTAATCAATTACCAAACGAATTAAAATATTCTGTTAATCTGCATGCGTTTAAAAAAGGTTGTAAGACCCATGTAAAACTGCAATTTTAATTTGAAGTATTAGTTGTAAAGATTGATGTATAAATAGTTTCTTTTATAACTAAATAAAGCCTATTATTATTATTATTATTATTATATTCCTAGATGTAGCCCAGGCGTTTGACAAAGTCTGGCATGAAGGACTAGAAAAGAAGCTGAAGAACCTGCCAAAACAATATGCCAAAATAATAAAATCTTACATATCTGATCGAATGTTTCGTGTCAAGCAAGAGAGAGATTACTCGAACATGAGGAATATAAATGCAGGAGTACCCCAAGGCATTGTTTTGGGACCCATTCTATACTTGCTGTACACTTGTGACATTCCACAAAGTCAAAACGTCACAATTGCAACTTTTGCTGACGATACAGCCATCTTGGCAATTGGTAATGACAATGCAGAAACAGCTGCTAAACTTCAAGAAGCATGCAACAGAGTAACCGATTGGACCAAGAGGTGGAGAGTAAGAATCAACGAGAGTAAATCAGCGCATATACACTTTACCTACAAGCAAAATGAACAATTCCCGATATCAATAAACAATGCCAGAATCCCACATTGCGATACAGCAAAATACTTGGGAATGAATCTGGATATTCTTCTTCGATGGAAAGAACACATAAAGAAAAAAAAGAAAAGAACTTCACCTTAAATATAAAAAAATGTACTTTCTGGAAGAAAATCACAATTGTCTGTGCATAATAAAATGCTACTATACAAACAAATCCTTAAGCCAGTCTGGACTTATGGGGTTCAGCTTCAGGATGTGCAGCCAAAAGCAATCAATATAGATAAGATACAGGTATTTCAAAATAGAGTGCTCCGAGGTATTGTCGATGCTGCATGGTACTATCGGAATGACCACCTACACAGAGATCTGAAGATTTCAACAGTCAGAGAAGAGATCACAAAGTTCGCAGAAAAGCACGAGAGAAGACTACACTTCCATGGCAACACCGAAGTGCTGCAGCTCCTAGATAATGCTGGTTTGAAAAGAAGGCTCAAGAGGATCAAACCTTTTAAACTGGTGTATTGTGTATCGCGATACAGTGCAGAGCATAGTGAACCTGTGCGTAACACGACAAACTTGTGTTTTATGTTAGATACCAAAAAACACCAATGGGGACATCTTGGAAAAATACCTAGTCTTTAAAAATTTTAGAATAAAATTGTAGGTTAGTCTCTCTAGACTAGTAACAATATTTCAATAAAAAAAATTTTTTTTTGCTGTAACTTCTAAAGTACGAAGAATTTTGTACTTTTAAAAATCGATTGTTGCTCCTCTCATACTAAGGAATAATTCATCTAATTTCAACAAACCTGTATCTCTCATAATAAGCGAGATCCCCATGCCGGAAATGTAATCTGGGACACATTTTGTTCTATTTTAATAAATAAAGAAGTCATAGTGAATTTTCAAAAATGTTGAAATTTCATTTTTTGTCTGTAGTGCCAAAATGGAATCCGATAGAAAGAATCTGATTGAGTAGGCGTTATTTCCTCAAAAAAATAGCCCAAGAGACCGAAATCGAATTTTCGCTAACTAGCACGGTAACCGAGATACCCCCCTCCCCCATTCCCCGTACAACATTCGAATTTGGTCTACCCTGTATATCTATACCATAAAAGTGACATATATAATGCTAACACTTACGGAAATAAAATTAACATCTTTTGAAACTTTTTTTTGTATCCACGAATCCAAGTAGTTTGTTACATGCTAAACAAATTAATGTTTCTGATAATATTAGTCAATTTCTTATAATCATTTTTATTATCTATTCCATCTTGTTACCAAAATCTCGCTACTTCGATTCTGATTCTAGATTCTTGGCTGCATATCCATCTGTAATAATATTTCTGGAAGATGCAGTGCAATAATTGTTATGAATTTAGTTTTATATTAAAATATAAATAAAGTCTGTTGTTAAATACGTTTTTCTTGCAGGTTGTTGGGGTGGCCCGTCGCCATGAGCGATTAGAAGAATTGGCTTCCAAGTTATCCGACAAGCCGGGCAAACTTTACCCCTGCAAAACTGACGTAAGTAAAGAAGAAGAAATACTTCAGATGTTCCAGTGGGTGAAGAAGAATGTCGGGCCAGTTTCTATTCTGATAAACAACGCAGGAGTAGCCAGAGCTACAACTTTATACGCAGGAGAAACGAAGTTGTGGAGGGAAGTTCTAGACACCAACGTAGTTGGACTGTCAGTCGCTACGAGAGAAGCAATTAAAGACATGATGGAAAACAAAATCGATGGTCATATCGTTCACATTAACAGTATAGCAGGACACTCCTTGACCATTCCACCATCTAACATGTACACTGCATCTAAGTTTGCTGTTACCGCTTTAACAGAGACACTCAGGCAAGAACTGGTCATGTTGGGGAGTAAAATAAAAATCACCGTAAGTATTAGTGGACGTAATTTTCCCCGTACAACATTAACTAAGAAGTATTAGATGAGTAATACCCTAAAAATTAATATCAATTTTATTTTTCGAAAGAGTATCAGTCCAGGAGTAGTTGATACGGAAATAATTCGTGCTGCTGGTGATGTCCCAGAGGAAATGAGAAAAACGTATCAAGAAGCAGTTAAGCTGGAATCAGAAGACATTGCACAAGCAGTATTGTACACTCTGGGAACTCCTCCCAATGTTCAGGTAGGTTTTTTCGATAAAATATTGTGAAAATGTTAAAACAATATTTCACAGGTGCACGAGATTATTATCAAGCCAGTTGGAGAAACATTTTAATTAAAAAAATTGCTGCAGAACAGAATGATGTACTTAGTTATATGTAATAAACAATAACTATGCTAATTGTTTTACTATTTCTTTGTATTATTTGCCTGGTAATAAATAAGGGTCTAGGAACATTCTTCAACTACAATTCTTCGCCCACAATTCTTCGACCACAATTCTTCGCCTCCAAAATTTTTCACCCACATTTCTTTGCCTACACAGTTCTTCGTCTCCACAATTCTTCGTCGCCACATACAAGCATATCACAAATGTTATTTGTAAATGTGATTGTTTTTATTTATAACGTAATGATTTTACTTAAGCCGAAAGTTGTTTTTTTTGTATATTAATACTTCTTCTTTTAATATTATTATGTTTAAAAATTGCTACATAAATAGCGTATGTTTTGATTTTTAATCTTGTTTGTGTTATTATAGGATGAATAAAAATTAAATTAACCCAACCTAATGTTAACCTAATGTTAAAATTATGTTATAAATAAAAACGGGGGACCCAGGGGCAGTGGCGTAGCGAGGGTAAGGGGCGCCCGGAGCTTATTATTTTTTTGCGCCCCCCCTCGTCTGTATTTTTATTGTAGTTTTTAAGTTTAAGTAAAATAATACCGAGCTCGGTGGCTGGTTGGTATACAACCTAGCGAGTAAAGTCGGGAGGCGTGGGTTCG
Organism: Elmis aenea; assembly: GCA_947652605.1. Taxonomy (NCBI): domain Eukaryota; kingdom Metazoa; phylum Arthropoda; class Insecta; order Coleoptera; family Elmidae; genus Elmis; species Elmis aenea. The sequence continues at coordinate 9,233,948 of OX393583.1, read as the reverse complement.
AATCCCGCGGCCGTCTGTCATCGTAGGGGTTTCAGGTGGTTTCCCCTACCTACTATAGGCAAATGCTGTGACAGTACTTCCACCTACCCTCTACCCTTACTCACCTAATCCTAGTTCCCTTCTCTTCCACTTCGGTGATTAGCCATAGCAGCAAAAACATGCCGAAGCAAAATAAATCAGATGAAAAAAAAGTAAAATAATGTTATGTTGTATATAAGCTGTTTCCGGGTTGGAACTTGGAACCCGATAAAGGAGGACGAAACTTCGGTTATGAAGAAACCTTCGACGCGGTTCCAACCCGGAAACAACATACAGGGTGATTGAAATTCGAGTTTAAGCATGGGGATCTCGCTTATTATAATGGCTAGAATAGAGGTTTAAATTTGGCAAAGTTGCTAAATTCGATGCTCATTGATAATCCAAAGAGAAATTGGAAATATCTCAAACGGTATCCGAGAAAATTAGGAAAAACTGGAAACTACGATTTTTGAAAACCGTCTGTAACTCCTTTGGAGTTTGAAATATTTTGAAAATGATACAAAATGGTAAAAGATTTAAAAAAAAGTTAATTAGGTAATTAGGTAAGTAAACACAAAACTACTGTAATAAATTTTTTATTCATTTTATTTCATCTTTCATTGAACGCCTTCTTGTGACATTTATTGATGAATGCGTCTTTTATTGTTCACAAACGTCTTGGTTTGTTCTATTACGATCTAAGTGAAAAGTTACTGTTTCAAAAAACAAAAACAAGAAAGATAGATGATCTAACCCATTCTTACTTAACAATAAATGGGGATAAAGCCGCTGATGTTGGTATAAAAATAAACATTCTCGATAAAAGGGCACAAAAATAGATCAGATTAAAAAAAAAATGTATTTTTTATTCAAATGATACTATTAACCCATTTTTTCCCAAATTATTTTTTTAATAAAAATTTAATAACACTTGGTCAAATTTAATTGAGAATAACATAAAAAAACTGATTTTATTAATTGTTTGAATGTTGCTATTTTTGAAATTGTTTATTTTATGTGTTCCAAATATGGAACACTGGGAAAATTCTAGGTGTAAAATGTAAATAACCATTTTTTTTGAATTTTTTTTTTATTGTGAACGAAAATCAAAAGAATGTAAATTTTACAAAATAATTATAATTTAACTAAATTTACTTCACATGTTTCACATGATCTTGTAGAATCATCCAATGATTTGCACAATCATATCCAACAGCGTCAGGTACTCTGCTGGATATTTCCTTTGACGATTTTGGTCTTTCTCCTCCAGTCGCAGCAAATCTATTTAATATGGCACTATGCCTTCATCTATGCTCAGGTGTTCAGGAAAGTGGTCATATTTGATGAATCGATCATTTAATAAATTAGTTAAAGGTCGTACTTTGCTAAATTTGTCATATGTCGTAAGATTATCGTTTTCGGAACAGTGACAATTTCTTTTATATCTTCAAAGCGATTTCGACTCATTGCTTTTGCAACAGTTGGATTGTAGAACTTCATTATCAAAAAATAGTTCGAAACAGTCTACTGAATCAGATGGTATATTTTGTGGTTGCTTCAGAGAAACAAAAGGTAAAAATTTTTGCTGTAGATCATAATGATCTTGACCAAATTCTATTTTAATTTTTTTTTGTAACTCGGAGAGTGGAATATTATCATCTTCATTGTCTCTTATTTCTCCTAAATGAACAGTTCCTATTTTAGTCTGAATAATAGCTATTGGTTCAGCTTCTAGTTGACGTCCACTGAGATGATTTATGTCTCCTTCTTCATTTTTATCATCACTATATCTTCTTCGCTGTCTCTGCCATCTTTAGGAGGTGTGATAAATACATCTACATTTTCTACTTCCTTCCAAAAAGTTTCATCTTTTATACTTTCTAAAAGTTCTGTTGTAGTAACAGGTCTATAAAAAATTCCCATTTTAGTGCAGTTATTTTTTCGGTGTTCCATTTATGGAACTTTTTTTTATTTATAAATTTAAAAAAAAAGCAAAAACAATTTTAAGCAAATTAGTATGTACAAATTTTATATAATAATAAAAGATTACTTTGCAATAGAAACACGTTTAAATAAGTTATATTAGCGTCATAAAAATCTTACCTTTTATTTGACATGTTTTGCAGCCAAGTGAACTAAAACTTGGTGCGCTTTTTTTACTCAAACAAGTTTGCAATGACAAAATTATATTGTAACATATTTCCCCAGACGTCTTCTCTGATGAATCATGCCATAAACAGAGCATTATTTTTGTAAATACAGGCAATAAAGTTCACTATTTCAAATGTTCCAATATTGGAACACTGGGAAAAAATGGGTTTTAAGCAGAGTCTTAATAAATAGCCTACTGATGCTGGAAATTAAAACTAGAAACTATTATCAAAAGATTTAAAGTTTTTACTTTCGTTCACAATTTGATGATAACAATATTTAGAAGAGATTGTGGTCTTAACAGGACGGTGCCTCATACTTTTTCTTGAACGATATGGTTCAAAGGCCAAATCCCTATTCATTCAACCTTGCTTTATTTTCACTAATTGTAATTGATACTTCCATTAGAGAGATAAGCAGTATCTATTTACTATTTTGTTCTTATCTTTTTTTTAAGTGTAGTGTTTAACATTATTTTCAGTTACTTTAGTGTTGTGACGGAAGACATTCATCTGTATCAAAAAAATGGAGCGATGGAATGGTAAAGTTGCCATAGTTACAGGAGCAAGTTCTGGTATTGGCGCCGCTACTGTAGAGGCACTTGTTAGTGCTGGCTTGAAGGTATATAACTATTTTAAGACCTAAAGAATCGAAAAATACGGTTAAAATAAGACGTGTAACGCAAACACTTCAGCTTATGATTAAAATTTATCAATCGTTTCAAACATAATTTAGGTCCAAATTTTAAATAGGTCACGAAATAAAATGGTAGAATATGTATGAATTTTTTATAAATGGACATGACAATCAATAATAACATTTCTTAATGCTTTAACTGAATTGAAACAGGACTCTCAAGTTATTCATTAATTGGAAATCGATATCTTAAAAACCTCATGACTAGTCAAAAATGATATAACCACTTTTGATTTTAATCAAACATTGTACAAGATTAATGAAACAAGGTTAAACATAAATATATAAAATAATTGAAACATATAGGGCTTAATAAATGTTATTATTAAGACTATGTTTATATTTTGTTAATTTGTTTACAATTAAAAAAAAAATGCAGTTTGTTGGCAGTTTAAGGATTAAAATTTTTTTACAAATACAGTTTGTTTTGCCAATCATTAAATGTTTTCACCATTAGTTGTTTATTAATTGCAAACAACACTTGTTTACAAAATCATGGCAAAGATTAGGAAATTTTTACAAAATTAACCATATCTCGTTTATTTTTTGCAACAAATATACAGGGTGTCCCAATTACACACCGCCAAAAAGCAGGTGCATATTCCTGAGTGAAAATGATGACCATTTGTCAAATATTTTGTTATCCGAAAATGCTTCCTTTCAAAGTTAGAGACCTCCAAAGTTGCAAGAAAAAAAAAATCAAAAAATCGATTACGACCTAGCCGTTTAAGCTAGAGCTATTGCCAGTTCCAAGTTTAAAGGCGAAGAGCGGGGGTAAGTTCGCGCAGCAGACGCCACAATATGGTCCACAGACTCCCAAACCATAGGCGGGTATACATTATTATAAACGTATTACAAAAAATTTAAAGATAAAATATACTTGACACATTTTTACAAAAAATAACTATAAATATGTTAGTAATAAATTACTTTTAATAAAAATCACACATTAAAGCTCTCTTGCAGAAATGCAAATCCAGTTGCAAGATATTTAATAAAGACGATAAGCAAATTTTAATTTAACTTATTTGTATTCACAAATGCATCACGTTTATTTATTCGTCATCACTTGAATCGCTTTCAAATTCACTATCACTGTCCCTAAGACTGATAATAAGTTCCTCACTTTGAGTATCAATAGTCAGTTCCTTATCTAAATACTTATCTTCAATTATTCGAACATGTTCACAGCGCTTTTTCCAATCATCAGGTGAAATGGCATTAAATTCTTCTTCTGCAATTGATCTTGCATCGTCAAGTTTAAAACCAACATTTTTTTTTGCTACGTTATTCTTAACAGTAGCCCAAATTAATTCTATGGGGTTTAAATCCGGATGGTATGGAGGCAATCGTAGCACAGTGTGTCCATGTTCGTTTAAAAGAATATCAAATTTATAGGTCTTATGACGGTCTTTATTGGTTTTGATGAGGTGATACAGTTGAGGCTTATACATCTTGGGATCAAACCTTATGTTTTTGTTCATAAGCCACTTCACCATATCACATTTTCTACTATTAGACAAAGGGGCAGGATTGACTTGTACGTTATGGTATGATGCGTTATCCGTGACAACAACTGATTCGGGTGGTAAATTCGGAATTAATTTTTCTTTTAACCATTTACCATAATTTTCTGAGTTCATGTCATTATGGTAATTCCCAGTCTTCAATCCAGATTTAAAAATTAACAGGCAATTCGGTATGAACCCCATTTCTCCTCCAGCGTGCACTATTATTAATCGATTGCCCTTACCAATGTTACCAAATAGACCTTTTTCACTATTGTCAGTCCAACTTTTTGAAGCGGTGTGTCCGCTGTGGATATACGTTTCATCCAAATACACAATTGGACGTTGCTGGTTTCTAAAATATTTAATTTTTTCCAAATACTCTATTCTTAGTGATCTTATACTCATAGACTCTATTAAAACCTTTCGATTATTTTGAGTATTTAGCCATTTAAATCCCATTTTTTTTATAACCCTGCGCAAAGAACCTTTAGATCCGTGCCAATCTAGGTCTTTTATAAGTTTTTGCCGTAAACTCTCTAAAGTGACACGAGAACCTTCTGTGCGGTGAAACGAATGAATTACAGCACGGATATCATTTTTAATATAATCAGGCAAATCTGTTATGGGGCATGTTGTTTTGCGTTTTTTGCATGGAGTGGAAAACGAATTAAAAAATATTTATCTAGCATAATGTTGTACAATTACTAGTCATTTCAATTTTACCAAAACATTTAATTTTCTTGATTTTATAATATAAAGAAAGTTAATTGAAATCAATGTTATTAATATTACTTAAAATACTAGAATAAACGGCTTTTTCATTAGCAGATAGCTTACGCGCCATATTACTATGTAAAATAACGCATTTTACTATTACTATAGTATCGGGTAATATCCATATCACTTTACGAAAATGGAACAGATATGTGAGAAACAGGTACAGCCTTGGAAGTATAATATGTTATACCTATTATCGTAAAATAACCCTTTTTAAATTCCGTAACGGTACGCCACTGTATACCAAAACAACTAAGTAAGTAGGTGTGTTTAATTCCAATTGTGTTTAGTGCGCACCCCCACCCTTCGCCTTTAAACTTGGAACTGGCAATATCAAACTTGGCCGAAATGTTTAGGTGTTTCCCATTGACATTAGAAAGAAAACACGTAATTGGGAGTATGATTTATAGTCAGGTCATCCGCTTACCATCTTCAGATTTTTTTAATCTGTAATAAAATTGAAAATATCATTCGTCCCTAAGAAAGTACGACTTAAGAGAGAAAAAAATCGTCCCTATTTGTTTTTTGCTGTAAACGTAGCCGTTTTCGAGAAAATTAGCGCTAAAGATGCATCGACAAACTCTGTGTATACACCTCAAATATTTTTTTTACTTAACTTAGTTGGCTAATGTCATGCTTGACTTAAAGCTTGTTCGCCTGGTAAGCGGATGACCTAACTATAAATCATACTTCCAATTACGTGTTTTCTTTCTAATTATCCCACAAAGTCAAGTTTGATAGCTCGAGCTTCAACGGCTAGGACGTAATCGATTTTTTGATATTTTGAAAGGAAGCATTTTCGGATAACACAATATTTGACAGATGGTCATCATTTTCACTCAGGAATATGCACCTACTTTTTGGCGGTGTATAATTGGGACACCCTGTATAGAACTATATATTTTTGAAAAGCTGAAACATAGCTCTTTCGTATAAAGTCATGATCAGCTACGGTTTCTCTTAGAAACCAATAAGTTTACTTCATTTCTCCAAAATAAAGCAGTTACAGCAAATAAAAATTAGGAAAGTTAATTTTTTACGTATGTATGTATATGAAAGTTGTCATTTTCTCACTGCCTACCCTACATGAAAGTTTTACTTTCGTCTCTATTCGCGAAAATATCAATGTCAAAATCAAATTTTTACGATTTTTTTTAAGCTTAAACTCATAATAAACTAAAATGCGTTAATTTTCTTATCAAGTAATTTAATTTTAATGTAGCATTTTATATAAAAGGTTAAGAATTGTACAAAAATTAGTGTTAAATATATTTCTTTTGCAGGTTATAATTTTATTTATGTCAATGTCAGTGTGGTGGTGTCGCTATGGAAATGAAATGATTAATTAAGACTTTATACAAAATAATTGTCATTTGGTTCGTTTACATTAACGTTCGTTCTATAATATAATTTTAATTTCGTAGCAAAAGCAGCATTTACGACTCGAGATGAAATCAGTTTTTTAATTCGTGAGATTTGCTCACTAGCCGCGTCGCGGCTCGTGAACAAATCTCACCTTTCGGAAAAAACTGGACTTTCATCACTTGTTGTAAAATATACTATATTCGTCTGTAGTGCCGGAATGGAAAGCGATATGAAAATTCTGATTTTATAGGAATTCTTTTCTCAAAAAATAGCCCAAGAGACCCGTATCAGATTTTTGCCAACTATTAATTACGGTAACCGAGATACCCCGTAAAACATTCCAATATGGTCCACCCTGTACATTCCTGATAATGCGTTACAATGCGTGGTATTCTAAATAGTTTTTCAGACGTTTCAATGCCAAAAATTATCTTCAGCTATTTGCATTACATTTTTCCGAGCAAATTTTGACATTGGGAATACCAATTTTAACGATCGTGAAATTATTTCCTTTCTACTTTGCATAGTACCTTCTTTGGTTTCATATTCATCTGATTACTTTTTTCTTTGGCTATATTTTTTGTTCATATTACTCCATTTTGGTTCTTTTTATTCAAACGTAATTCTTTGTTATCTTTGGTTAGTTATTCAACTTAGTTTTCTCATGCCAGATAAAATAGCAATATTTCTTTTTAATATTTTGTTACTTAAATTGTTTTTATTTTCCGCAAATATTTAAAGAGTGTTTCTATATTTTGATTATTCCTTCCTTATTGTTTTAGACCCATATGTCTTAACAGAACACTCAAATTGCAGAATTTGTAATATTATTGATATGAATTAAGTGTTAATAGCCTATTCGGGTTACATAATAAAACTAGTGTGCTAATTCTGTTATTCCTGCAGGTTGTTGGAGTGGCCCGTCGTCATGAGCGAGTAGCGGAATTGGCTTCCAAGTTATCCGACAAGCCAGGCAAACTTTACCCCTGCAAAGCTGACGTAAGTAAAGAAGAAGAAATACTTCAGATGTTCCAATGGGTTAAGAAAAATGTCGGGCCAGTTTCGATTCTGATAAACAACGCAGGAGTAGGCAGGGTTACAACTTTATACGCAGGAGAAACGAAGTTGTGGAGAGAAATCCTCGACACCAACGTAGTTGGACTGTCAGTCGCAACGAGAGAAGCAATTAAAGACATGATGGAAAACAAAATCGATGGGCATATCGTTCATATTAACAGTATAGCTGGACATTCTTTCTCCGTTCCACCATCTAACATGTACAGCGCATCTAAGTTTGCTGTTACCGCTTTAACAGAGACACTCAGGCAAGAACTAGTCATGTTGGGGAGTAAAATAAAAATTACCGTAAGTATTACCATAGTATAGGAGAAATCTGTTAACTAATGATTGTTAAATTTAGTCCATTCAATTCATCACCAAATCTATGAAATTGTTAATGCTTTAAAAATAAAAGATCCCTTAGTCCTATCTATCTATAGACCAATACTTATTTGTATTTGCAATGGTTATCATCTACATTCTACAAGATACAGAGATTCATTTGGTCCACCTACAACGATATAAGTATTCAATTTAAACGTATATACGAAGATTGTTCAACAGAAACCCGTTTGCTCTGTGTAGCCAGTAGTCATGACTTCGCCAATGCAACGGAATGTTTATTGTTTTTTTAAGTACCAAGCAGAACAGTACCAAGTACTAGTGACACCTCTGTCAAAAAGATTTGCAGTTTGCTCTTTTTTAAGCGTTTTGACTGACTTGAGGAATGGCATCCAAAGATAATTTTCGTGCCGTTATTCAGTTTTTGGCCGCTAAGGGGCGTCAGCCAATGGAAATTTATAAGAGAATGAAAGCTGTATATGTTATTCTCATACGACAGTGGTTGAATGGTGCAATAAATTTCGACAAGGAAGATAATGCACTAAAGATTTGGCCTGTCTCAGACCTGCACGTGTTGCAGCATCACAGGAAATTGCGAGACGGCTGGAAACTGTTTTACGCGCAAACAGTTAGAGAACTTTCTCAGATGTCGAGCATCAGCGTGGGAACTGTTGGTTCCATCATTCATAGTCTTGGCTATCACACGGTTGCTGCTCACTAGATTCCATCAGAGTATGCAGTGGAAGCATGCACAATCTCCGAAGGCAAAAAAATATTGGTCCCCACCTTCGGCAGGAAAGTAATGGTGACCGTCTTTTTTGATTAGGTACCAGGGTGTGCTGCACTTGGATTTTAAAGGACACGGTGCCAACATCAACGCTGAGCGATATTCAGATACCTTAAAACGCTTACGTGTCAGTATCAAGAATTAACTTGTCGGGAAGCTCACAAATGGTGTCATTCTTCTCCATGATAACGCTCGGCCCCTTGTAGCCCGGACGGTTCAATATTTGCTTGGTCGTATGAAGTTGGAAGTCTTACAACATCCACCTTATAGTCCCCGTGCGATTTCCATGTGTTTGGCCCATTAAAGAAATCACTAAAAGGACGGCGGTTCAATTCGTACACAGAGGTAGAGTTTGCTGTTAGGGAATGGTTCCGCAAACAGCCGCAAGAGTTTTACCAGCAGGGAATCTATAGATTAGTGCAACAATAGGACTCATGCCTTAATGTTAATGGAGACTTCTTTTAAATTCGTTAAATCAAAAATGCCTTACAGCCTCTAAACGTGTTTCTGTTGAACGATCCTCGTATTTTCAGTTTCTATTAATTACATTCGCCGGCTAGTTCTTAAGACATAATTGATGTGGTCTCTCTCTTTTCTTAGTAATATTTGGCCATCACCAAAAAAAAGAAATGTGCATAAATCTATATATATAAAAGAGCTTGTTTGTTTGTTTGTTTGTGTGTTTGTTTGTTTGTTCGATATAGAATCCTAGGTCCGTTGACCGATCGGGACCAAATTTTGCACAGTTACTACTTAGGACCTTGCAGATCTAACGCCAAACTTGAAGTACAAGCACATATTACCAATTTAAAAAAAAAAAAAATTACTTGGACGGGATTCGATCTTACGTCGGCAAATACTTGGTCATAACACGATACGGCGCGGTGTATTTCACAAGTAAAGATTGTTTTGTATACAATTAGTAATAAATGTACATGATGTATTATTTTTATTAGTACATTTTTAATTGAAACAAGACGAAAGAAAATAAATTTGAGTTATTATTCAATTTTTAAGCAATAAATAGTTATTTTTTAAGGAATTATAAGAAAATGAAAAGATGATTGATCAGAGTATGTCATTTGTGTATGATTTGGAATTATTGGGCTTATTCAAGTTAAAACAGTAATTAAAATTGTAATAGCCCGTGCAACGCCGGGTAAACGATCTTGTAACCTATAAATTCTCATTGGAAAACCCTTATTGCGATAAACTAAGTGCATAGCGAACAGTCTCGTAAATCGTGAACTAGGCGTAAGCAACTTTTAGACATTAAACATTCACCTTTAATATATAAAATAGACGCAAACAATGGAAGTACTAACGAATAAATAACAAAATGGGTAGAAATAAGTTAATCTTGTCGTATATGATAACAAATTATGCAGGAACTGATCTTAATTTTATATTTAATTAGAGTATAAGTCCTGGAGTTGTTGCTACAGAAATATTTGAGGTTTCTGGTGAAATTCCAGAGGAAAAGAAAAAACTGTACCAAGAAGCAGTCAAGCTTGAGTCAGAAGATATCGCACAAGCTATACTGTATACTTTAGGAACTCCACCCAATGTTCAGGTAAATTAACTTGATCAAATGTGTATAAACTTTTTAAGCTCTATTTTGCAGGTACATGAGATTATTATTAAACCAGTTGGAGAGAAATTTTAAGGAATAACTTATTTTACATGGGGTTACCTAATTTGTAATAAATTTTATGGAATAAACAGATAGTCTTTCAATAAATTTCCTCTGTTTGTATTATTTACCTTAGCTCCTGATTAAAGCAAATAACCTTCAAATGGACAACAGGGGTTCTTGCGGACCCCAAGCCTTTATTTATGTTGATAACTATTTTACTTTTTATATCAGTAATCAGTGCCTCTAGGACATCTTTCGTTACTGTTTTAGTCATCCTTCACTGCATTCATATTTGTTGTAAAGTTTACGTAACAAATATTAGGCTAACGCAGACGCAACAGTTACGTTACTGGAAATGTTTTTTTTTTTATGATTTGCAATGTTTTGACTCGGGTATTACTTGCATTTTTTTGAATATATCGGTTATAAATATTCTTGTTGGGAATGCTGTTTTTCAGTTACAGTTATAGGTGCTAGCTATCTTGTTGTAGCTTTTATTATTATTTTTTTAATACCTTTATAGTTTGTAAAAGCAACGATCTGATTTTTACTCAGTTTTATAACGCGCAGGTCGTTATTAATTTCATAATTTGTTTTCCTATCACGATTGATGCTTGTGGTGTTGTGATTTATCACAAGCATCGATAAATTGTCAACTATACTTTACCTTTTATTTATTTTTTATTCTGTGAATAAAACGTTGTAATTGTTTATTGGTTCTTTTTTTCTCTTTTTGTGTTTTGGTTCCTTTTTTTGTGTTGTTTCTTTTTTTTGGTCTGCATCGCAGGCCTGGCGCCCAAGAAGTTTGTTGTTTTCTTTGAACCCACGACCCTTGCCGCCGACACAGAGCACCGCTCAGTTAACACTAGTAGGGTGCAAGTGTTACAATGCATACATAATTCCTAGTCTACATCGGCAATTTTTACTCTAGATTGTATCAATATTTAGGGGAATCACTGACTGTCACCCAATGTACATATACAGGGTGGTCCACATAGAAGGGCCACTATTGTGATCTCGTAAACGGTAAGAGCTTCAAAGAAGTTTAAATTAGACTAATTATTGTTCTTCTTTCTCAGATCTATTCAGTGATGCTTTAATGTTTTTAAAAATTTCCATGGCACGCTAGATAATTAACAAAAATCAAAATAGGCATTTTAAAAAAAATTGTAAATAACTCGGTTATACTTGATGGTACAAAAATATTTTTGGGGAGAAAGTTGTAGATTTTTTTACGCACTATAAAATAAAAACATTCATTTGTTTCAATATTGTTTAAATTCTTAGATAAATTACAAACTTGCATTTTTTTAAATGGAAACCATAGTTGGCTATTATCTCATAAAAAAGCATTTTTCTTCCTACTTTTAATGATCTAAGGTGCATATTAATTTTTTTCAGCAATCGTCAAAGAAATAGCGAAAAATCAAGCAAATACATAAAGTTTTACTTCATCTGTCAGATTTTCATTCTCTTGTCAAATATGTACCTAAACAAAAGCACGCTCAATTTTTCAAAATTCAACCAACGAGCGTAGCGCATTTTACTTTTTTACTAGGCAGTAAAAATGGTTATAACAGCCGCTTTTGGGTACTTATTGAGCTAGTTTAGTGACGATTGCGCAGAAAAAAGTATTTTGAATATAATTCAAAATACCTAGTATTCGAGTAATACCTAGCTCTGGGGGTGCCACAGTCAAATTTAACACAAAATAAAAAATTGGAGTTTTTATATTGTTATCCTTTATTATTAACGCTTTAAAAAAATAAGAATGTTGTTGGGTAAAATATAAAACTGGATCGACTTAATAACAAGTTGATTAGACCAGCGTTTCTCAAACTATGGGTCGCGATCCAAAATTGGGTTGCGTTAAATTTTTATTGGGTCGCGAAACGAAACTGTTTTGATAAAAATACAAAGAAAAATAAAAATTTAAATTTCTGTCTTAAAATGACATTTCTAAAGGTGTTTTTTCCAAAATTTTCGGATGGAGAACCCTTCCCCTATGGGTCGGTGGTACTCTCATTTCTAGAAAATTATTTGGGTCACGTGTTTAAAAGTTTGGGAAACGCTGGATTAGACCAATAAATGCAGAATAAAAAATTACTATCAAAGAGTTCTTACGGAATTACAAATAAAAAATTTCATTAATAAAAGAGCTGCAAAAAACAGTAAACTCTAGTTTTTCCTTCCAGTTTTCAAAACAATGGTAGTACCTATCGAAATCTTATGATTCTGCAAAAAAAAATTGCATTTTTGAAAACATATTTTTCCTCTAGCTCCTATCGTGAGCGATTTCCCCATGTACACATTTTCATCAAAAACATATGTGTAACGGTTTTTAATCTATCTCAGAATTTTGTGCAATTACCGTTATCAGCTAGATAAGGGAGATAACAAAAGTAACTGGTAACTTCAACTACATCAAGTTAAACTTTGAATTTTAGTTGTTATCAGTTTGTAATTTTCGTTGTAAAAAAAAAAGCCCTGCAGTGCCCTCAGGTATGATTTAAGTGCATCAGACAGAACCTAACGACGTCGAATTACTAGATTAACAGTTAGTAAACGAATTTTGTTAATTAAAATTCTAAGATAAATATCGTAAATATTTGAAGCACTCCTTTTTGTGTCAATTTTTTAAGGTACCATTATCATACTTTATTTAAAGCGTACTTTAAAAGCGCAAACATGTGTTGCAGCTAATAAGTCTGCTTAATTTATAGAAAGAAATTGGGGCTATTAAAAAATTGATACTTAATAAATCATGTCACACAGCCTTAAATATTAAGTTTATTGTATTTTCCATAAACGAAGCGCGACAAATGTATTTGTTTGTAGTTTCTAACCTAGAATAACCTTAAAACTTACCTTGTTAAAGGTATTTTGCCCTTGAAAATTATAGAATAGATAAATTTAACAGTGATATGTTATTTACTATCTGTGTCTTGTGTCAACAAAACGTATCTGATACATTTTAATTCGCCATTTTCATACTTATTTTGCAAGCGTACTGTCGTAGGAATTACTTTAATCTATTTATCACTAACTTTGGCTCGGTAATTGTTCCAAGGAAATTATATTTCATGTTGTTATCGTACTTTAGTAAACTGAATGATATTTTATGAGTGGTTATACAAATATGCGTTAACTATTGACGTATAAAACTGGGTGGTTCCTTTGTTTTATCGAAGGTAACGGATTAGTGTGTTGCAAAATTGAAATGTCTCGTTTTTATCAAATGCAATCATTGCTTTCAGAAATATTTAAAAAGTTATTGACTACAGGACTACACAATGCAAATACACACAGGGTGTTCCGATCTGGAGAAATGTCAGTTATTAAGAAAGTGTAATAGCTACCGGTTGTAAGTGAAATCAGGCTCACCCAATTTTTTTTCTTTAGTTTTGATTTTAGACAAACGAAATTTTAATCAGGTGATATGTGCAAAATTCCGGATTTTCTGAACATATGTACACTTTTGTTTCACTTCGGGTTTCGCCGGAAACGACCCTAACTTGGTTATTTCAAATGGAACACCCTGTATATTTTTGCATTTTTGGAAAGAGGAAGTAATTTTGAATCCGACTGCACTAATTTAGTTACTATTTATAACCTCAAATAATTTTTGGACACAATTAAATTTTTAATATCTATGCGACTTGCATAGGCGTTTAACATAGGGGAAAATGTTTTTACAAAGGTCTCGTTTTTCGCGTTTTTCTACGAAACAGTTTGAGATTTTTTCAAAAACTTTGCACCATTTTACTTGCAAAGGATGCGCGCATTGGTAAATAGACGGTGTCATGGCCAACGCGATCGCAAAAATGACCTTTTAATACCAATTTTACAGTTTTTCTCATATTTTTCCAAAGGAAATGGCCAATGGCACGTATAACTCTGCAAAACATTTAGTTTTGATGTTCTTGATGCAATAAACACAGCCTTAATCAAATTCTAGTAACAACGTATCGTGACCTTCCCTGGTCAGTAAGGGGAACAATAAGTCTAATTTAAACTTCTTTGTAGCTCTTACCGTTTACGAGATTCCAATAGTGGCCCTTTTATGTGGACCACCCTGTAAATTTCATTTGATAAACCATTCTTATGTAATTTGTACAAAATTGTACGCCAATTTAATTAACTTTGTAACTCTCAAGATAAGCGAGATTTTCTTGTTGAGCCTCGATTTTGGCACAATGTATACCTAATAGTTTACCTAAAGATCCCACCTAAAGATAAAACAATGACGCATCGGGATAGATAGCTCTATGTATTTTCAGTTGATACTTTACAAATGTTTTCTAAAATGTTTCAAGATAATTTACACCATTAAGCTTCAGTTGACTGCATTTGAAATGCTATCATCTACGATGCTTCATTGCTACACGTTGCAGTTATGCCTTTTTTGTTAGTTAAATCAGTTCCTAAACACAGACTTAACTGACCATACAAGCTAAATGTATATTGGTTCGTTTTAAAATGCTAATTTATTTTCAGAAAAATGGATTTTCCAAGGAATGCGATAATATTTTCCCTCATTTTAACAACCAGGACTTTTATAAATGCAGAAGTCCAATCTCCCCTGTGCCAGATGTGTAACTGCACGGATGTTCCTGACAATCCACCAGATGTGAATTGTTTTAGACTTGGAATAGGCAATATCTTTTTGGACAGAAAATACTGGCTTGATCAAAACAACAAAACGTATTCCATATCCAGCCTAAGTATGCAGTCCAACAGCATAACCACGTTGGATGTCATATTTCCAGATTCTAATTTAACGAAGTTGGATTTGAGTCACAACTATATTCAAAATATAAGTGTTAATGTGTTTAGTGGACTCGAAAATATGGTCGAGCTTATACTTAGTTACAATAATTTGGAGCGATTAAATCCTGATGTGTTCAAAGTAAATATCTCATGTATTTTTTGTATGCTTCTTTAATTTCAAGACAGGCTTGAAGGAATAAGATTGGTTTTGTTAAGATAAAATATTGTCGAAATAGTTATTTATTTAATAGTGACAACTATAGACATTTCGGGGTCAAATTTGGGGTGTCCTACAGACCATTACTATCTCGATTATCGTGGTTTGTGTTTAGAAGTTACCCCACAAATTGCGCAAATAAAAAATCAATAAAATGGTCGATATTAGATTTTAAATCAGGGATGGAATAACGTTTTAAATCGTTACGTTATTGTATAACGTAATTTATCATTTGTGTTCGTTACATAACGTTATAAATAACATTACAAAAATGAATTGTTATGTTATATAACGTTATATAACGTTACATAAATTATGATATAATTTTTTTTTTTATAAATTATGATGTTTATTAAATAATGCGACAAAATTCGGGAGGCGATTCCTTATCGAAAATTAAGTGGGGTCTTTTTTATAAAAAAATTTTCTTAGACGTCTCCTTTCGGAGTTACACCTTCCTAAAGGGGATCGGTAAAATTAGGTTTTTATTTTATTTCTCAAATTTGGATAAATAGAGGAGAATGATATTTGGTAGATGTTTTATACTTATTAAAAGGTTTCCCATAGTAATATTTTTAATCATCTTCCACCTTCACAGGGGGCTGAAAAGTGCGACCCCTGTTGGTTTTTTAATCAGAACTTTTTGGTGAGTTGAAATTTTGCA
This sequence comes from Elmis aenea, assembly GCA_947652605.1. Classification (NCBI taxonomy): domain Eukaryota; kingdom Metazoa; phylum Arthropoda; class Insecta; order Coleoptera; family Elmidae; genus Elmis; species Elmis aenea. The sequence goes on along the minus strand of OX393583.1, from coordinate 9,217,955 downwards.
ATTTTTTTTTTTTTGTTAGTTTGATTTATTTAGAACCTTTTTTTATTCTTTAGTTTTTCTCGTAAATCCTACAGTTTTTAGTAAAAAATTAAATGAGTGAATGTTCATATTGGGTAGAATTGACGGGCTTTTTAACGTTGTCGTCGCGTAAACGTCAAAATAAATAATTACACCCGTCACTTCTACCCAATATGAACACAAACAAACCATGGTAACTACCAAAATCAATCGTTTTATGTTGGAATATTTGATGGTTCATGTTCAGTCATATAATTTTTTACTCAAAAACTGTAGGTTTAACGGGAAAAGTTAAAAAATATAAAAAACTTCTAAATGAATCAAGTTTAAAAAAAATAAAAAATTGCGAGATTTCAACCCACCAAAAAGTTCTGATGAAAAAACCAACAGGGGTCGCACTTTTCAGCTCCCTGTGAAGGTGAGAGATGATTAAAAATATTACTATGGGAAACCTTTTAATAAGTATAAAACATCTACCAAATATCATTCTCCTCCATTTATCCAAATTTGAGAAATAAAATAAAAATCCAATTTTACCGATCCCCTTTAGGGGGTGTAGCCCCGAAAGGAGACCCTAAAGAAAAAAAAAATGTATATGAAAGACCCCTCTTAATTTTCGATAAGGAATCACCTGTCGCATTATTTAAAAGAAACATGTTACATAAAAATAATTTTTAATTGTAACTCTGAAATTATTTTTGGGATCTGTCAATGTAAATTTAAAAAATAGTACAAAATTACGTTGAGATATTTTATTTTCATTTTAATTTCAAAAATATAAACAAAATATTATATCATCTGAAAATTTAAAAAAAAATTTAATTTATAGAGAATAACGATACAAAATAACTTTTAATGAAACGTTATCGGTTATTATAACGTTATATAACGTTATAAAAATATCGTTACGTTATTGCATAAAAAATTATAGTTGAATCGTTATTATAACGTTATCGGGTATCGTTACGTTACGTTTTCCATCCCTGTTTTAAATATGTATTATTTATGTCTAAGAGGATGGTCATTAAAGTAAATGTGAATTATATTCAATAGCATTTGATTTTGTGGTTCAAAAAGTTCTTAATTTTGAACAAAAACAAAAAATGCGACCGTTTCGCTTAGGTAGCAGGAAAATAGAAAAAAGATTTGATATTTAAGGACGTTAATTTCATAATACAGGTTTTACTGAAAATGTAAAACTGGATTATCACTTTTCCACCATTTTACCGATTTTGTATTTCTAACGGTTTCCGAGATACCCATGTACTTCATTTTAGACTGGACACACTGTATATAACACGGCATAATTTTGTTTTTGTTTTTAAAAACAAACAATTATCAAAATGGGATTTTTTTTTAAATCCTTTATAACTCGGTTATACTTGATGGTACAAAATAATTTTAGGGGAAAAAGATTTTTTTACGCACTGTGAAATGAAAACTTTCATTTGATTTAATATTGTTCAAATTTATGGCAATCTTTAGCTTCATAGGGACTTTTTGATGAATTTAGTTTGCCTTGAGCCTAAATATCTTCTTAATCGGTTCTTGTACCTTTTGGTGTCGAGGTATGCCTAAATATATCAAACCTTATATTATTGAAAAGAGAAAAAAAAGCCATTACATGAGGTCAGCCAATTATGGTTTCCTTAAAAAAAAAAAATTGTAATTTTTTTTGAGAATTTAAACGAAATATTGAAACAAATGATTGTTTTCAATTTCACTGCGTTAAAAATTTACAACTTTTTTCCAAACATATTTTTGTAGAATCAAGTATAACCGAGTAAATAACGATTTTAAAATAAAAGCCTATTTTGATTTTTGTTTATTATCTAGCGTGCAATGAAACATTTTTAAAACATTAAAGCATCACTGAATAGGTCTCAGAAAAAAGAAAATTTTTCTAATTTAAACTTCTTTGTAGCTCTTACGGTTTACGAGATCCCAATAGTGGCCCTTCTATGTAAACCACCCTGTATACAGGGTGTCCCAGATTACATTTCCAGCATGGGGATCTCGCTTATTATAAGAGATAGAGGTTTGTTTAAATTAGATGAATTATTCCTTGGTATGAGAGCCACAATCAATTTTTAAAAGTACAAAATTTCTCGTGCTTCAAATGTTATAGCAAAAAATATGAAAATGTCCAATTTCTTTTTTCTCTCATAACTTTTTTGTCTTTATCACTAGAACAATTTTTTTGGTACTTTCTTAAGGTACTTTTTAATGGAGAATGTAACTGTTATTTTAGATTATTTTTATCACCTACCATTTTCGAGATATTACCTCTAACTTCATTTTTTCTTATGGGCCGCGAAGTTGGCTATGGAATAGTTGAATGTGCTTTTTTTTCTTCTTTAAAATGAGATATTACTTGCTACATTTATTTTTATAAATAAGTCACAAAATCAAGAAAAATCGTATTTTACCCATCACTTATCAAGTTATCTATGAAAATAAAAACAAAAAACAACTAATTAAATGTCAAATGACAGTTACCGTTTGTCTGCGGTATTATTTATTAGAATTTCACATTATTGTTGGGTAATTCGATAGTTTTTATAGTAATTGTTATAATGATGGCAACATTTAAAAACAGCGAAAAATTTGCCATGTTGAGATGCTACATTCTTTGCCATAAAAACTGTAAAAGCTAAGCGAATATACTTAGAGCTATATTCCGGGAAAAGACAACGAAGGATGCGTAATTACAAAAATTTGGAAATAAACATATGTTTTTTTCGACAAACCAACCAAAAATCAAAAACAAATCAATAATTAATTATAATTATTTATTTTACAGTTTCTATTGCAAATAATGTGACATTTCAACATATAAAAATTTTAATTAGTTGTAAATGTGTCCATAATTATATCATAACAAATTTGCTACAAAGACCATAAAATTACACAACAATACTAAACAATTCTAATAATAACTGTCATTTGGCATTTAATAAGTTGTTTTTTGTTTTTATTTTCATAGCTAACTTGATAAGTGATGGGTAAAATACGATGTTTCTTGATTTTGTGACTTATTTATAAAAATAAACGTAGCAAATAATATCTCATTTTAAAGAAGAAAAAAAAGCACATTCAACTATTCCATAGCCAACTTCGCGGCCCATAAGAAAAAATGAAGTTAGGGGTAATATCTAGAAAATGGTAGGTGATAAAAATAATCTAAAATAAGAGTTACATTCTCCATTAAAAAGTACCTTAAGAAAGTACCAAAAAAATTGTTCTAGTGATAAAGACAAAAAAGTTATGAGAGAAAAAAGAAATTGGACATTTTCATATTTTTTGCTGTAACATCTGAAGCACGAGAAATTTTGTACTTTTAAAAATTGTTTGTAGCTCCTCTAATACTAAGGAATAATTCATCTAATTTAAACAAACCTGTATCTCTTATAATAAGCGAGATCCCCATGCTGGAAATGCAATCTGGGACACCCTGTATAGCTTCTGTCTATTATCAAAGACTATAGACAATCAACAAGTGTGAAAATGTCCTCTTATTTTCTGTGTAAAGTTTGTTTTTAACAATTTTATTGATCTGTTTTCTTAGTGTCAACATTTTGTGGTTAATTTTAATATGCCTGTTTTTGAGATACTAGTACTCATATATGCGCTTATCCAAACTGAATTCAGAGGAGACAGCTCAGTGTGTTTAAATGGTTAATTGAAACTAAATTTGACACAAATCCAACAAAGGTTTGGTACGAATTACAACATAACTCTTTCATCAAAAACAACCATACAAGTTTGTTGTACTTCGTTTCAAATCTTCGTTGGACTTGTACGTTTGAATTGGTTTCAACCATTCAATACTCTGTGCTCTCTCCTACGAATTCAGTTAGGATAAGTGCATATGGGTATCTAAAAAAAGAAAAAACTTGTCAAAACTAGGTAAAAATTGTGGCACAAACAAAACGAATAAACAGAATTGTGAAAATCAAAAAAATTATAACGCAACATCAGCCATTACTGCTACTTTGCTTCCATATTTTTTCCTCAGCAATCTTTAAAATTGTTCTCTGTTTAAAATGATCCTTAAAATTGCTATCTGTCTCAATAATAATAATAATTGCAATAAAGTAATGTTAAAAACAAAAATTACTATCTGATGACGTTTGTATGTAAGACACAAGTTATTGAATGTTACATGTCTTCTGTTTTTAGGGAGTGCAGATTGATGGACAAGACTACCCTCTTCGATCACTAAAAATTCTGTGGCTTGATAACAATCAGTTTCATTCTTTGAATCAAGATGTGTTTCGTCACGTGGACTACACCATAGAGAAATTGTACTTGAACGACAACCCACTTAAAGTTATAGATCAGTCTACAGAGATTGCTATAACCAGCTTGACGTATCTAAAAGTAGGTAATTTGATTTATTTTAATTATTCGAGCAATATTAGTGCATCTATTAAAATCTTCAATCATAAATAAAGTTTATTTAATGATTAAGACAAAAAAGTTATGAGAAAAAATAAATTTGACATTTTCATAATTTTTGCTACCTATAACATCTGAAGCACGAGCAATTTTGTACTTTTAAAAATTGACTGTGGCTCCTTTCATTTTTATTTATTATTTAGTCATGAGTTCTTCTACTGTTAGGTGTAGGACTGTTGAGTTGTGTTGTGCTGATTTTTTTCCATGTTTTTCTGTCTTGTGCTAGCCTTTTTATGTCTTTCCATTTGATGTTTCTATCCGCTGCTGCTTTTTTAACTTCGTCGTGCCAGGTTTTTCTTGGTCCTTTCATACTAAGGAATAATTCACCTAATTTAAACAAACCTGTATCTCTTATAACTACTCTAATTACAACACACAAAGTCTACAAAAAAGCATATCCGACAGGTTTAACTATGACATTGTAGAGTTATTAGATATAAATGGTAAAGTAAATGCAATAACGCAAATAGTGCAAAAGTCGGTCGACGAACTTACCACGTACAAAGTAATAAGCACTGGCGGTATCGTAAACAGGTGGTTTACAACGGAACTTAAATCTAAACAAAAAGAGAGAGACAGTCTTTATAAAATAGCGAAATTAACCAAATTAGGACACTACTGGGAAATGTACAAATCAGCAAGAAATGAATATACTAAATTAATTAAATTTGCTAAAAATTCATATACCGAAAATAAATTAAAAAGTTGTCAAAATAATTCGACTAAAATGTGGAGAGCTCTTAAAGAAATACTGGGGGGAAACAAGAATGTTAAAATTAAAAAGGTGAATTTTGGTGACTTGGAAATTACGAATGAATCAGATTTAGCCACGAAATTTAACGAATACTTTGTAAACAGCATAAAAGATATTAACGAAAATATTCGTTCACCAATAAATCCAATTCTTAAAATAAAAAGTGCTAGTGACACCTTTAAATTTAGATGTGTTACCTTAGACCAAGTATACAAAATAGTAAATACTATCAAAAATTCAAGTAGTACAGATAATATTTCACTTAGTACAATAAGGGATGCCTTACCAGTAATCGGGCAAACATTAGTTAACATTATAAATGAATCATTACAGTACGGGGTAGTACCAGAAATTTGGAAAATTAATACGGTTATTCCTATTCCAAAAATTATTAACACTAAAAAATGCGGTGAGTTTAGACCTATAAATATGTTACCTAAAGTAGAACAACTATTAGAAATTATAGTTAAACAACAACTCGTAGAATTTCTTAACAGTAACAAAACTATTTCAGATTCTCAATCAGGATTTAGACATAAGCATTCATGCGAAACAGCATTGAATTTAGTTTTAACAAATTGGAGAGATGAAATTGAAAACGATAAAATAATTTTGGCAGTTTTTGTCGATCTGAAACGAGCATTTGAAACCATCTGTAGAAAAAGACTTTTGCAAAAATTACAAATGTACGGAATCCAAGGGAATGAACTAAAATGGTTTGAAAGTTATTTATCAAACAGATTTCAAAAAACCAGGGTGGGAAAAGTAGAATCAAAGGCAATTATTAATGAGTTACACAAACAACAAGGATCAGTTTTAGGTCCAGTTTTATTCAATATTTACATAAATGACATTACGCAGACAGTTAAATCGTGTGACATGCATTTATTTGCAGATGATACGTTAATTTCGGTATCAGGTGAAGATTTACAAACAACAGTTAATGTAATAAACGAAGATTTAATTGAAGTAACAGATTGGTTTAAAGCTAATAAACTGGAGTTGAATGTATCTAAAACAAAATGCATGGTAATAGGTAGTACACAATTCAGCAATATGTCAAATGTTAACGTATTTATAGATAATAATAAGGTAGAGATAGTTGAAGAGTTTAAATACCTAGGGGTAATTATAGATAATCATTTAAAATTTAAAAAGAACATAGATTATATTGTAAAAAAAGTTGGTGCAAAAATTAGTTATTTTGGGAGAATATCGAATAAATTAAACTTTGAAGCTAGGATATTGGTATATCATACAATAATAGAACCATACTTTAATTATTGCAGTAGCATAATATTTCTAAGTAATGAGGGGGATCTGAAAAAATTACAAAAGCAGCAAAACAGAGCTTTGCGTATCATATTACAGTGTTCTAAATTAACTAAAATTGAATATATGCATAATAAGTTGGCGTTCCTTAATATATGGCAAAATACAGTGTATAACGTTTTGGTTCTAATATATAAATGTATAAACAATATGATGCCAGGATATATGAGTAAATATCTGATATACAACAAAGAACAGCATGATTATGAAACAAGACAAAGAGAACATTTTAGACTGCCTAAATGTAAAAAAAGTAGTACACAGAACTCGCTCTATTACAAAGGGCTAAAATTATTTAATCAATTACCAAACGAATTAAAATATTCTGTTAATCTGCATGCGTTTAAAGAAGGTTGTAAGACCCATGTAAAACTGCAATTTTAATTTAAAGTACTAGTTGTAAAGATTGATGTATAAATAGTTTCTTTTATAACTAAATAAAGCCTATTATTATTATTATTATTATTATTATTATTATAATAAGCGAGATCCCCATGCTGGAAATGTAATCTGGGACAGCTTGTATATATGATTTTAACAGTAATGTCTAAAGCTTAGTTTTCATAAAAAAAATAAACTTGGGTGGAAAACTCAACTTCATTCATCTCATATTAATTCATATTACTATACTGGGTGATTCCCTTGGATTACTGCACCCCTATAACTTTCTTATTTCTTCATTCCCGATTCCCAAGGGTCCTTTCCAAAGTGTTGGGGAATTTGGAAACCCTAGTTAATCCTTAGTTTAATAGAATACTACTAGATTGATTATAAGGAAGTTAGATTTTACAGTTGCGTTAATTTAATTTGTTTCAGGAACTGTATCTTGATGGAACGAGGTTGAAGGAACTACCGCAATACTTCTTGCACACGCCCAAGTATCTTCAAATGTTGGACCTATCGAATAACGAATTTGATAGCATTCCTGAGACTTTTGGAGACGCGCACACCTTGGAAACTGTTTATTTCAACGACAATGTATTCATTAATTTAACAGCCAAGAAGTTTGTTTTGTAATGACAAGAAAGGTTTAAATTTGAATTGATAAAAATCATGTTTTAGCGGGTTTCCTAAAATGGATTCGCTCAAGGTGTTGCGGTTTTGCGACAACACGCAGTTGGTCGAAATAGGAGCAGGGGCGTTAAGTGGATTGATAAGTTTAGAGGAACTTCATCTTTGTAACAATATGGACTTAGTAAACATTCATCCAGCTGCCCTTAGTCGAAAAGACGAGGAAAATGAAGTGTGGCCACCATTGAAAAAGGTACAACGACGGAAAATCTAAATTGGTGGTCAATTAAAAAATATATCGCATGCATTTTTCGCAAAAACAAAAAAAATATAGTAAAAAAACATGAACTTTATCACTCAAAAATAAGAAAAACCACTATCCCCGATAATTCAATTTTTTTATGCTAGTTACTAAAAGGGATGTCTCATTTAAGCAAGGATAACATCTCAATATCTTCATGACATACTGGTCAGTGGCGTAGCTAGGGGCGGGGCGAGGGGGCGGTCCGTTTTAGTATATCCAAATGGGGTAAAAATGAAAATCTTGGGGGTAATGAAGGATCAGTAGTTATAATAATCAGTACCTGTACTAGCGCTATTGAATTCATAAAAATGTATTTAAAAAAAGGACTTCTTATCGAAGTTGAAGGATAAAACGGGCTAGTCGACTTGGCTACACTGAAACCCCGCCCCCTTGGAATGACAGAAATTCCAAGTAATAAACTTTATGTTAGGGTACCAACCATTCAATAAAATTACGAAACATTTCATTTATTTTGGGCATTAAATTCCATGCAGTTTTAAACTTTATTGTAAAAGAGTTTTTCACTTCCGTTCTATTGCAGACATTTGGTTTGAGGTATAAATCTCTTTCTGTATTAACAATCAATCGTCGCATAGCAATAACATTCGTCGAGAATTTATAAATGGAGATGTACAAAAATATCGAACAGTGTTAAGAGAACTTTTAAATCATAGGGCATTGTGTGTAAATAAAATTATTTTTGGGAGGTTTTCAAGTACGTGATAAAAATATTGGTCGTACCCGACTGGTCTAAGTGTATGATAATTAGTGCAATTTGACAGGTATATAAAATCCTGTATCATTTATATTATATTTGGGGTCGTGTCTAGGCAAGGCGAGGTGCCTTTGAAGAAATTCATAGTAATGTACACTTTTTGATTAACTTTTGAGCTATTCGAACAAGCAACAAAAATATAAATTCATAGCATAAACTGACGTTTTTCAGTTTTTTAAATATTAAATTCTGGGATGTAATATGGTGTTACTTTTTTTAGAATTTATGTGTATTTTATGTTTATATTAATATCATTACTTTTTTTGTAATTTTGCTAAATATATTCTGTATGTGCTCCTTTACCTAAATGGAAACCATCAGTGAAAGTTTTTAGGTTTTTGCCCTTATTAAAAATAATTTTGTGGAAGTATGGGGCGATCTAAAGTTAAAAAAAATAATCAGAAAAGATTCTGCCTTAAAACTGCAATTTTGGATGATGGTAAAGTACTCTACATGATCTAACTTTGCATTAAAACACGCTTAAACATCTAAATATTAAATCTCCTATAATAAGCGAGATCCCCATGCTGGTCATGTTATCTGGGACATTTTGTATAGGTATATTTTGACAATTTTGAAAGAGCTGAAAATGGAACAATTAAAAAAGTTTTCATTCTTTTGTGAAACTTGTTTGATTTAAAATAATAATATTACTTTATTTTGTCACAAAAGGTTACCCAGTAATCTTGAAAGTTCTGTTAGATACAGAGGGGTTGAAATCAATCGTTGAAACCCTTTTTTTATTTACACTGTTGTAAAGCTTATGTTTGCAGTTACCTTAAGTCAGTCAGTGGTTTCCAGCCTGTGGGCCCCCGCCCTAAGGGGTACGAGACTGTTGCAAGGGGGGCGAGCAGCTGTTACCAAAATATTATTTTTGAATACAAACAAACAAACAAATAGAATTTTATTTTTACAGAATATGGTGTATTGTTTTGTAGCCCATTAAATAATTATTATATCAGAACAGTACTTATCAAAGTAGATTGTCACGAAAAATTAGGCGGGCGCAAACATTTTTTTATGAAAAAGGGGCGCGGAGGTACAAAAAGGTTGGAAACCACTGTCTTAAGTAGTATTCATTTTGCAGGTATTTTTGCAAAATAATAAATTGACTTACATGGACAGTCATGTGATAGCAACATGGGACCGTTTAAGACAATTAGACATAACGAATAACCCATGGACCTGCGATTGCGAAAACCAATGGATGGTTGATGAACTGGTTCCAATAATAGCTAGATTGGATGAAAGTTTGGCCAAACAAGTAGGGTAGGTTCTAAAGTTGATTCAGGATATACTTCGTCTGTGCTAGATTGCGACACGTAACTATTTTATAAATACCTCTGATTTAATTTTTTGTTTGTACAAAACAACATAGAAATAAAACTCTGTTTTTAATTCAATTAGGTTTCACCAAGATGTGTTTAAAAAAATGGTCATAGAAATTTACTCCAAAGTATGTTGTTACGGTAGCCTATTATGTTGTTCAAAAACGAAACGTCAGCTCTTAGAAACATTGTGGTTATTTTTTTTTCTCTAGTCACCGATTAAGTATTATTTATTTATTTTAAAATTTTATCTTACATGAACCAATAATTTTCTAAAGTTTTTATTAAATGGATTTTTAGCTGTGGAGCTCCCATCGAAATGAGAGGGAAATTGATGTTTGAACTTCACCAGAAAGAATACGATATGCGCTGTTTGGATTCTTATGGACACAGACCAGAAAAAGACGCATCGATTCTTGTCGGAATATTAATTGGTGAGTAGAATATATTAATCAAGAAAATAAAAATAAAAATGGATTGATTTTCTATTTCTTTTTATCCGGGTCCGCTTGCGTCTTTCCCCAATTCCCTGTAAATTTTTTCATCTCGTTCTTAGTATTTCTTCGCCTATTTTTACCTTTGGTCTCAACCATCTTAATAGCATTGATTGTTTGTGTTTCTGTGTTTTTTTTTGCATCATTCACTCCTGGATTTTTTCCAAAGTTATTATTGTCGATCTTATTAAATAGTCTGCATTCCTCTATTTTTATTTCCGAAAATCACTTTGGCGAAGATTTTCGATAATATTAAAAATAATATCCCACAAACCTTAAGTTATCCAATACAAAACCATACGATGGCTGTTTGAATTAGTATCAGATATAAAGAAATTACATTATGAAGACTAAGTAATGCCATTAGGTTAACATTATTGGTAGCTACCACAACAATAAGTAACATTATTGGATTACCTTAAATAAAACAAAATCAGGACCCTCTGCATCAAGGCTACAAGCCTCATGATTGTTTTCTTCTTTAATTTAAGCATCTTATTTAGAACTTAAAAAAATTAAAGCAGGTGTTCCACAAGGACGAGTACTAGGTCCGGTCCTATACCTATTGAATACTAGTGATATTCCAAAGTTAGAAAACAATACTATAGCGCCTTTTTGCCGACGACATGGCTATTTTAGCAGTAGGAAGAAACAATATAGAATCATCCGAGAAATTACAAGCAACTGCCAATCAGATCAACAACTCGACAAAAACATGGCGTATAAAGTTAAATGAAACTAAGTCAGTAAATGTCAATTTAATTAACATGAGTAATAATCAACTTAAATAATAAACAAATTCCCTACTCCAATACAGCAAAATACTTAGGTATTACACTGGACGCTAAGCTACGTTGGAAGGCGTATGTCAAGAAAAAAAAAAAAAAGAATTAGGTATGATATATAAAAATATGTACTGGCTAATCGGATGAATTCCTCTCTGTCCCTACATAATATACTTACAAGCAAATTTTAAAATCTGTATGGACATATGTGATACAGCTATGGGGATGCACCAAACAGAGTAATATTCGATCATCCAGAGATTCCAGAGCAAAACGCTAAGGAACATCGCTGATGCACCTTGGTATTGCAGAAATAGTGACATACATCGGGACCTCAGCATGGACACGGTAACCCACACCATTAAAATGTTTGCCAAGAGCCACGTCGAGGCGATCCAACTCCTGGACACTGCAGTATTAGTAAGAGACTTAAGAGGGTTAAACCTTTTGACAGTCTGAGCAACAGTTTAAAAGCAGAGACTGTGCGGCAGTGTGCACGTTAATAATTCTGTACTTTTATATTAACAAACCAAGAACTACTGTTCGGTAAACGTTAGACTAAGTTTGAACATTATTAATTTAGGCTAGAACTAAACTGCCCATTGGTCTCAAAAACCAGATTGCACTTTTATAAACTTTAATAGGGTTAAAATTTAAAAAAAAAATAGGCATTATCCTGCACGTTTTGAGCTTACAGCCCGTTACATATCCCATTGCAAGTTTCATCTCTTAGATGGTCTTTCTATTTTTCTCTTAGCCCTAGGCTTTGTGTTCTTGTTTTGTATTCTTGAATTGTCCATATTGCGGAGGTGTTGTTTTCACATGAGTCTACACTCCATTTTTCTTTTAATACTTTATATATCCAGTTCTTTTCGTTGTTCCGTTTTCTATTTCACAATCGCTAGCCCATCACTGGTCTTGAAATCTGATTTCATTGCTTCGTATTCTGTTTTTTATTTGCTATAGTCCCAGTTTTGCTTCCACATGATAATGTTGGAGTAGGCAAGACGGCATAGAACTCCATTATAGTATTTTTCTGAACTTTTTTTGTTACGTATTCCTTTAACGTATAACTAATAATGTAAATTAACTTATTGCAGGTTTATTAATCGGCATTCCCGTTATATTGTTCGCCTTATATGCTTACCAAAGACACTGGTTTGGTCTTTGTGACAACAGTCCTGCATCATTTTCCAGGCAGTTCTACAGGACAACGCGGTCGGACGATCTTTAATTTAAGATGTATAAAATAGGCCTATTAACATATAAGAAAAAGTCAATTTTTATCATCACTCCTAATCCTATCATCAACCTAATGTTAGATTTAAATAATACACATACTGTAATTTTTTAAATAAATGCTTTTAATTAGAACATATTCCATAATTATTGATATGTTTTAACACTTTATAGATGCATATAGTGGTTGCTATAGAACTGATCTTTAAACTGTTAGGTCTCTTAAGTATTCTAGCTCCTATGCTACTTCAAGGCTCATTATCAATTTTGTTAATAAAATTTTAAATAGATCCCTGGCGTTTCATCTCAGATTCTTAAAATCCATTGAAGTTCTTGGCTTACCGAATTGGTTTTACAATCAAATTCTGCTTTCAGGATTTGGTAGGTAAAGAAGCCAGATCAAATTGCACTAGTATGACCAGGTATGTCGAAATTGCCCCAATCATCTGTAAAAAATAGGTTATTAATAAAGGGTGGCCACTTCATCCCGATAAAAATTGTTTTATAAATTCCAATCTCATTATTGCCTGTTATATCGAAACTGTTCGAAAAGCTGTTGCCCAAAAGAATGAAACTGATAAAAGGAGAAAAAGAACTATTTCCCACTCATCAATTTGGATTTAGAAATAAACATTCCATTATTGACCAAGTACCTAGAATTACGAATGTCATAGAAAAAGCCCTAGAAGAAGAGAATGTTTGTTCCACTATCTTTCTAGAAGTAGCGCAGGCTTTCGACAAAGTGTGGCATGATGGTTTAAATTATAAAGTAAGACCGCTCCTCCCAGAATACCCCCAAATTCTCCAGTCCTACATCTCAGACAGACACTTCAGAATAAGGAAAGAACAATCTTATTCAGAACTTAAAGAAATTATAGCAGGGGTTCCACGAGGAAGCGTACTAGGTCCGTTCCTATACCTATTGTGTACTTGTGATATTCCAAAGTTAGAAAACAATACTGAAGCGACCTTTGCCGACGACACGGCTGTTTTAGCAGTAGAAAGAAACAATATAGAATCATTCGAGAAATTACAAGCAGCTGCCAATCAGATCAACAACTGGACAAAAACATGGCGTATAAAGTTAAATGAAACTAAGTCAGTACATGTAAATTTTACCAACAAGAGAATTGAACATGTACCAATCAACTTAAATAATAAACAAATTCCATACTCCAACAGAGCAAAATACTTACATTGAACTCTAAGCTACGCTGAAACGCTCACTTCAAGAAGAAAAAAAGGGAAGAAATAGGTATCACTTACGAAAAAAAATTACTGGCTAATAGGAAGGTATCTCTCTCAGTTTCTGCATAATTTGTTTTTTTACCCCTTTCTTTCATACAATCTATACCCTTAAGGACAATAAGTACTTCGTGTGTCGACAAGAACACGGAGGGGAAAATTCCAATGAATAATTCCCTATATATACTAACTTACGTTACTATTGACAAAGTTTACTAATCACTTAATATCTATCTATAACTTAATACTATTTGAACCTATCTTGCAAGTCCGCTGGTCTGAACCGCTTCAAACGTGTTTCTTCTGAATTGCCTTCCATTAGCCGGTTTGCAAGCACATTAGGGTGCACTTTAATTCGTTCACAATACTTTTCACTAAATGTTTTGATCACTTGCTTCATAGTTGGTATTTTTAGATCGCGCTGGATCACGGCGTTTGGGACGTACCAGGGCGCACCCACAATAAGTCGAAAAACCTTATTTTGGAATCTTTGTAATATTTCTATATTAGAATTGCTTGACGTGCCCCAGAGCTGTATTCCATATGTCCATATGGGTTTGATTATTACATTGTACAAATAGCACTTTGTTTTCCATTGAGAGTTGGGATCTGTTGCCTATCATCCAATACATTTTTTGAAGTTGGAGTCCTAGTTGTTTTTTTTTTGCAAAGATGTGTTTTTGCCAATTTAATTTCCGGTCAAGGTGGATACCAAGATATTTTACGGATTCTACGTGATTCAGTTGTTGACCATTGAATGTCACAGCAGGACAGCTTCCTCTTCTGTTGGTAAAAGTTATGTGGTAGGATTACTTGTCGTTTACTCTCATCCTCCATATTTTTAACCAGTTTTGTATGTTATTTAGTGCAGTCTGTAGATGTTCAGAAGCTCTTGTAGGATCAGTATGTGACGAGAGCACAGCGGTGTCGTCGGCATATGTTGCTATTGTAGTTAATCGCGTAATAGGTATGTCATCTGTATAAAGAAGGTATAGTGTAGTTTTCTGCGTAATAAACTCTTGTTTTACAAGCAAATTTTAAAGCCTGTATGGACATATGTGATACAGCTATGGGGATGCACCAAACAGAGTAATATTCGATCATCCAGAGATTCCAGAGCAAAACGCTAAGGAACATCGCTGATGCACCTTGGTATTGCAGAAATAGTGACATACATCGGGACCTAAACATGGACACTGTAACCAACACCATTAAGAAGTTTGCCAAGAGCCACGAAGAAAGGCTCCATCAACATGTAAACGTCGGACGATCCAGCTCCTGGACACTACAGGATTAGTAAGAAGACTTAAAAGGTTACAGCCTTTTGAGTTAGTATAAGCAAAAGTTTAAAAGCAGAGACTGTGCGGTAGTGTGCCCGTTAATAATTAGTGTTCCTATATATTAGCCAACTAAGGACTACCAATGGATAAAAAAAGGTTTGAAAATTATTAATTTAGGCTAGAACTAAACTGCTCGTTCGTCCCAAAGACCAGATTGCATTGTTATAAACTCTATTAGGGTTTAAATTAAAAAAAAAAAAGATCTAGAATGTATTAATCCCTGTAACCTTTTCGGTTTAGAAGATTTTGTGAATTGATGCTACTTTAACTGTTATATTAAATTTTGATATTTAAAAATTAAGAAATATATCAACAAACTCACAGTAAATTCCAAATTTTTTGAACACTAAAAAACAAGTTGGACTATTTGGGTCAAGAAATACAACACAAGTTTTTCATCAAACGTTGAGTTATTTATTTAATTTGGTTTTTTTCATACCGAGTAAAGTAATTGCAGATCAACAGCAAAAAATCCACCAGCAGTAATTTGGATTTCATCGTGTACCAATTGAAGCGAAAACGTGTTGATCTAAAAATGAAACGAAGAGTATAGTGAAAAATGCATGTAGTAGCTCAAACGCTTACCTCTCTTCTAAAGCTGATGCATTTATTTTCGACAAATAACCTGACCAAACGTTTTTTAATTAAATTAACCTAAAATGAGCAAAAAAAATTTTTAGTGTCACAGCGTTGGAATATTCAATTATTTAAATCATAAACAGCCATATTACAAACGGCGACAGTTCTTATGCAACTAGGGAAAACTAGCGGCTACAGAAACAGAGTTACAAGAACCATCAACGTTACAGTTGCAGTTACAGGAGTCGCAAAAACTCAAACGTGTTGGATGTTGGGAATGTCCAAGAAATTTAGATGGAAAACATTCGAACTAATGCAACAATCGCTTTCTGTATAATAATCACCAGACAATTACTTGTTCGGCATGCAAACTTAACAAAAACGTTAAAAAGTTTTTTTTTGGTTATTATTATTATTTAAAATCAATTACTAGCAAAATTTTTTAAGTAATTGATACTACCATAAGTTGTTTAAACAATGTATAACAAGCTTGAAATAAAGGTTTTACTTATGATGATTCTATAAAAACTCCTTTAAGTAATTATAATTGTGTTGTATACAGGGTGACAATAATCTACATGTGTTGTATGGGTAACTTTGTTATTACAAGAGTAACAAAGTCGGTTAAATTAGCAAAGTTGGGCAGAATTTCAAGACGAATTTAATGCCATTTTGACATTTGGTCTACACCTTCAACTTTTTTAAATATTTTGAAAAAACCAAAAACAGACGATTTTTTCAATGGTAAATAATTCCACAGCCACCTATGTTAAAACCAAAGTGTGAATTGATTCCTTTAGATATTTTTACGTAGAATTAGAAAAAAATATTTAAAAAGTCATAGCTCACTCGATTTTCGAGATATAAGCCAAACTTGACTTTTTTTAAATGGCAACCATAGTTGGCTATGGGTTCATTAAATAGCTTATTTTCTTCTGATTTCAAAAATGTATGGGTTGTCATATCTATTTCCATTAGTTTTCTTACAATTTGCAAAAACCGAAATTATTACTAAATAGTATGTGAGTGCCTTGGAACTGGAGAGCATTTTTTGTTTTTTTTAAATTAGTTGTCAAACTAAGTTCTGTTTTGCTGCTAATTACTGATGTGAATGTGTTAAGTATTTGTGATAAAAGTTTAAAAAAATAAAAAATATGGCTTATTCGAGTGAAGAAAAAAATGATATGTTATTTTGCTACTACAGTTGTAATCGTGATGTAAACGCAGCATCGGAATTATATCTACTAACATACATGGAAAGAAGGCAGCCAGATAAAAGATTGTTTGCAAAACTCGAAGCTAATTTAAAACAGTATGGATCATTTTCTAAACCAAAAGATGCCAAAATAAATTTTAATGAAGATACAGAGGTACTTGTTTTGGCATACAATACTTTTAAACCAACTGCATCTGTACGAGAAATCGGACTTGAGTGTAACGTATCCAGAGAACAAGCAAGAATAATTTTAAAACAAAATAATTTTAATCCTTATCATCATCATATTGGAAATACGTTGTACCCAACAGATTTGGATAGAAGATTAAACTATGCTACATGGTTCGTAGAAGAAAGTCGAAGACACGAACTCTTTTCTCAATCAATTTTATTTACTGACGAGGCAAAATTTACAAACAATGGATTATTTAATAGAAAAAATCATATTTACTGGGCGAGGGAAAATCCACACTTAACGGTTGAAAGACGTGATCAACATGTTTTTAGTATCAATGTTTGGTGTGCCATTCTTGGTACAAAAATACTCGGTCCTTATTTTTATGAGGAAAATTTAAATTCAGAGCGCTATTTGTTATTTTTACAAAATCAATTAGAAGAAATGTTGGACGATCTTCCATTGAACTTGATTCAAAATTTGAATTACTTTCAGCATGATGGAGCACCAGCTGACAATGCACAAATAGTATCAAACTATTTATTAGAAAAATTTCCTAACTGGATAGGTAACAGAGGTCCCATTGCATGGCCTCCCAGGTCTCCGGACCTAACGCCTCTTGATTTTTTTCTATGGGGAACTATTAAAGATAAAGTTTATAAAGAAAAGCCTCATAGTGTTGATCACCTGAAAACCAACATAAGAGCAGCTGTAGCAGAAATCAGACATAATACTTTACTAAAAGTGCAAAGTGAAATATTAAAACGGTGTCAACTGTGTGTTCAAGAAAATGGTGGCCACTTTGAAGCATTATTATAATTTTTAATTTAATTTTAGTCATTAATTATTATGTTAGTAGTTTATTAATATTAGCCACGAAGTATTTTATTTGTTATTGTTCAATTAAATTATTTTACTAGTAATTTCAATTGTTTCTGATGATTAGATATAAAGCAAGAAAACATGACATTCTTGTCCAATTCCAAGGCACCCTTATACTATTTAGTAATAATTTCGGTTTTTGCAAATTGTAAGAAAACTAATGGAAATAGATATGACAACCCATACATTTTTGAAATCAGAAGAAAATAAGCTATTTAATGAACCCATAGCCAACTATGGTTGCCATTTAAAAAAAGTCAAGTTTGGCTTATATCTCGAAAATCGAGTGAGCTATGACTTTTTAAATATTTTTTTATAATTCTACGTAAAAATATCTAAAGGAATCAATTCACACTTTGGTTTTAACATAGGTGGCTGTGGAATTATTTACCATTGAAAAAATCGTCTGTTTTTGGTTTTTTCAAAATATTTAAAAAAGTTGAAGGTGTAGACCAAATGTCAAAATGGCATTAAATTCGTCTTGAAATTCTGCCCAACTTTGCTAATTTAACCGACTTTGTTACTCTTGTAATAACAAAGTTACCCATACAACACATGTAGATTATTGTCACCCTGTATATTCGTATATATGTGTATTTTTATATCATTACTGTGACATGTTCTACGCCTTTTTGGATTTTTCAGAACAAATAAAGACTACTATACAGTATAGCTTTAGGGTCAATAATGACCCAGTGGTATTACGTGTCATAACCTAAATACGGTATTATGAGGGTTAATCGGTATATCTCTTGTTTCAGGTAAAACTGAATTAATGTACTAGCTATAAATAATACTAACCTGATTTGGTATCAGCGTACCAGATACAACAATAAAATACATATTATCCAGAACAAAAATTATCCAAAATATACGAAACAATATATCATATATTAATTGTCCTGGGTTTTTGTGGTGCGTTATAATCCGATACAAATAATATATTTGCGTAGTGATAACAAAAAAATAGATTGCAACACATATCAAAATCAGAATCGAAAAATATTGGTTCACATTAACAGCAATATTATTTAACGTAAAATGAAGTTGCTTTATATTTTCGACGGCAAATATATCCCCGTTGCTAGTTCCAGATCCGTTTTTATCTCTTTGTGCTAGGTTTATCCTCAAACGCTCCAATTTTTTAGCAACAATTTTATATTGTCGATGTAACATTAAAATCCACAGGCGCAATGCTATCAATATCAAGACAACTTGTGTCGCCACGGTGAAATAGACAGCTGCAATTATCAAGAGCCTTAGGTTTAAAGGGCAAAAATATATATTTTCTCCTTGTAAAATCACATGCAGTAAAAATAACACTCCAATTTCTGTGAAAATGATCCAATGTTGATAGTTCCTGCGTATATTTAACTTCTTGAGCAAATTTTGCACCTCTAATACATCTTTCCACGCTGTTTTTAAACACGGCGAACGTTTTTTGTTGTTGAATAATATTATCAGTTGCAAAATTGACGCTGTATGTGATAATAACAATCCAATATACCACATTATTGGATCTCCTGATGGTACCCATCCGTAAGTTAATATTTCAGTCACTGATATAACTATCAATAAACTATAAATTACATATTTCAAGTGCGTGTAACACTTATAAAAGCCGCCAAGTTTTTCATTTTCTGTTAATAGTGGTCTTATAATTAGTAAATTAGTGAAAAATTGCACGAGTTTCATATCCCTTGAAGAGGACGTCGCCATTTCTGGTTTTATAAATAAGCTTGTGCTGTTTCATCATTTTTAATGCTTCATTATAAGAAAACTATATGAACTACATGTAGGTACCATATACATAATTCATTTTTATGCTGTTAGGTTTTGTAGAGCTTAGCTTAAAGTAATTGGTTTTGTGGGTATTTTTATTTTGACGTTTCTTGTTTAGCCCAACAAACACCTTAAAAGGTCATTTCATTCATTTGTAAAACAATTATTTACATTAAAACGTTAACACTAATGCGACAAAATAATCTTGTTTCAAATATAAAAATGTGTTTACATTAAAATTGGTGTAATACTGTTTTAATACGTAATTTTATGTTGAACATATTTGCAATGGCGTAGCAAAAACTAATCAACTGTTGGACACATGGACACAGCAGTATTTTTAGTCCAAAAACAGGTTTCGAAATGAGAATTATTTTACACTGTTCCAGATACACCAAAATTACTCTAATGCATTGGCTTAGTATTAAACAACGGATAATTTTTAATCTGATTATTTTCATTTTCTAGATTGTAAAAAACCTGCCCCCAAATTCTTTGTTAAAATATAAAACATAAAATTCTGATATTCATAACTATCCGACAAGAAATTAAGAATTAAAAAAATTAGTTTTAATTGCAAAATTTTAACCCACCAAAAAGTTCTGATTAAAAAACTAACAAGGGTCGCACTTTTTAGCCTCCTGTGGAGGTGGGAGATGATTGAAAATATTACTATGGGAAACCTTTTAATAAGTATAAAACATCTACCAAATATCATTCTCCTTCCTACATTTCTCCAAATGTGAGAAATAACATGAAAACCTAATTTTACCGCTTCTCTTTAGGGGGTGTAACTCCGAAAGGAGACGTTTAAGGAAAAAATTTTATATGAAAGACCCCCTTAATTTTTGATAAGAAATCCTCTCTCAAATTTTATTGTAATATTTAAGTAACACCCTGTATACCTACATGCATACAGGGAGCCTATTTTTCCAACCTGTTGTATGGGTAACTCCGTTAATATTAGAGATACAGAAACGTTTAAGTTAGCAAATTTGTGAAGAATTTCAAGGGAAATTTGATGCCATTTTCAAATTTGAACTACTTCATTAAAGTTTGAAATATTTTGAAAAAACTGAAAAAGATCGATTTTTTCAAACTTGAGCAATTCCGTAAGCATATGAGTTAAAACAAAATAAAAATAGGATTTTTTAGATGTTTTTACGTAGATTTTAAATATATTAACCAAATTTTCATAGCACTCTCAATTTCCGAGTTATAACACAAAGTTGCATTTTTTTTAAATGGAGGTCTTGGTTGTCTGTGGCCTTGTTTAAAAGGTTATTTTTTTTTCTTTTCAATTATATAAGGTTTGTTATACTTTTTTTTACAGTAAATATCTATTTATTAAAAAAAAATACTACTTGTGTATTGCTTTTTGACTAAACGGAGACACTGAAATGATTTTTATTAATTTAAATAAAAAGTACGAGAGGAAAGTATAAAAAGCATAATTTTTTCTTTTTTTCGCAGTTCACTAGATAGTTGTCACCATTTTTAAAAAGTTTAATTAAATTTTGGGCCAAATTTCAAAATAGATGTATCGAGTGATATATCATTAAAGCGAGAAAAAATAACCTTTTTAATAAGGCCACAGCCAACTATGACTTCCATTTAAAAAATTGCAAAAAAATTGTGTTATAACTCGGAAATCGAAAGTGCTATGAACATTTTGTTAACATATTGAAAATCTATGTAAAAATATCTATAAAAGCCAATTTTTATTTTTGTCCTAGCTCATATGCTTACGGAATTATTTAAGTTTGAAAAATCGACCTTTTTCAGTTTTTTTTTTAAATTTTAAAAAGTTGATGACAGTCAAATTTGAGAATGGCATCAAATTTCCCTTTAACTTCTGCACAAATTTGCTAATTTAAACGTTTCTGTATCTTTAATATTAATGGAGTTACCCATGCAACATGTTAGAAAAATGGGCACCCTGTATACAACTTGATTATTATTTTCAATTGTCATTGATTCTATTGATTCATCCGGCCCTGTCTTAAAATAACTATTTTTGTGATTAAAAATTGGGCGCACAAATGTTTACCATAACTCTTAAGTCTGTTTTATACTATACTATTTTTTCGTTTAAGAAAATCGTATACGATTTTCTAGTACGGTGTCAATCAGAAATTAAAAATCTTGAACGAAAAATTCGTACGAAATTACTACACGCCCTAAATGCGTCCAATTTTAGCATGGGCGCATGCGTATTCTACTGTAACTGTATCTGACCGCATGTCATTTGTGGGTTAGGTTAACTGAAACAATCAAACGATGTTAAATACTACTTATTACCATTATAATCCCTCACAATTTACTTTGTAGGAATAAATATGTAGAATGGAACAAGCGTTAAATATACGATAAAGAAAAT
The DNA here is from genome assembly GCA_947652605.1 of Elmis aenea. NCBI lineage: Eukaryota > Metazoa > Arthropoda > Insecta > Coleoptera > Elmidae > Elmis > Elmis aenea. The sequence goes on along the minus strand of OX393583.1, from coordinate 9,195,855 downwards.
GATTCGCTTTCTGTTCTGTGATCAAATTGAACATTTGACATGGTTACTCAAGGTGCCAACAAAATATGATAAAAGTTACTAAAATGTAACCAAAATATATTGGAGTTTTCGTACCAAAAAATAGTACAATGTAAATGGTTCATATTTTCCATGCTAAATTCTTGAACGAAATTTTTGTATCAAAAATCGTATACGATTTTCTTAAACGAAAAAATAGTATAGTATAAAACAGACATTACTCTTAGTCAACAATTTATTAGAAAGTGATTTTTTCCGAGTTGTTCTATTTTTGATAAAAAAACTTGATGTTTCTGACTGCTGACTTTTTGGAACAATTATTTTCAGACCAAATGTAGATACGCGTCTACACAAAAACACTCATCCACCGATAATAAGTGGCGCAAATAAAATAAAACTACATACATAACGAGAGCACACTTTAAGATTAAACATAGTCTGTTCATTTCCCCCCTTCCGTTTTCAGTTACCGACTTACGGACTACTTATCGTTATTTTTGTGTGAGATCTCCTACATACTTACTTGTTTCTTCACCAAGGAGCCAGTGAAAACCATCCAGAATATTTCACATAAAATCACAGCCATCCAGCAAGTCTCAAAAAATATGTTATACGCGCTTAAAACTTTAAAATAATAAATGTTTGACCTAACGGAATGAAACAGCTGAACTACGAGTATGAAACAATCGCATCCCAGAAATACCAAAATCGGCCAAGAAAAATATTTGTTAACATTGACGGTGACATCTCTTAACTCGACATAAATTTTGGCTATATCTCCAAAGGTTGATTGTTCCGAATCTTCTTGTAAAATACAATGCTTCATAGTTGCTTTGGTAATTAATTTATTTAATTGAAAATTAAGTATTTCGAATCGCTGGGCCAGTAGTAGTAGCCACGATTGAAATGTTACAATCGATAGCAATTTTTGGGTGATTGTAATTACAATTAATACTAGAACTGGCGTTAAATGAAGGTTCACTGGCGCCGTAAAAACCATTTCTCCCATCACAATTAAATAAAGGACAACGCCCACTTTGATTTGCGCGTCAAAAAAATATGTCACTCGATTGTTTAAGACATATGTCGATTGTTTTAAAGTCGTTTCTAATTTTAACAAGTGATCGAAAGCTTTTTTTAGGTGCGAAATCGTATGTTCATTGTTCATCATAAGTATTAAAATTATTGTCGTATTCATGTGAGCAATGAATAAACTAATATATTCAATAATCTTTTGGTCCTTCGGCGCACCTAATGTGTAACAAATTATCATCGTGGCAATGATTAAAGCTACCAATAAGTTGTAGCTTAGAATTTTGATAAGATTGTAACGTCTGTGGACGGTTCTTGTTACATGTTTTTCGTCTAGTAATGGTGAAATTGTTACCAATTTAGTTAAAAACGAAACTTTTTGTACATCTGCACAAAAAGTTTTGATAGCGCTGCTATTTTTGTTGACTGGCTGCATGATGTACACTAATGTTTTTATTACTATTAAAGTGATTGCTTGATTCACTCAAGTCTTAGTAAACACCACCAACAATTGTATTGTTTCAATAATTTTTAAATCAATAACCGCGCTGTTTATTATGAAATTAAAGTCCATTTCTGAAAAAATTAGCTAATGATAACATAAATATAGCTTATTATGTTTTTTTAATCGTTAGACTATCTGTTGTCAAAATAATTCAAAATTAATTTCTAAAGACCCAAAAAAACTACACTATTACTTGCTTTGACATTTTTTATTACGGATACGAATTGAGGGTTATTTTTTGAATCGATTTTGTTGAATATGTATTGGTAATCTAAGTAATAAGTTTAAATCTAACCTAACCTAAACCTGAGGTGACCACCAAATATCGTAAATTCATTTCCTCATTTCTATTAGAATAATAAGTTTACTGCTTGTGATATAAGATGTTTAAACAACATTTTTGGTGTGGTGTTTTACATTACCAAATGTGGTTTAATTAAGAAGTATACTTACTTGATTTTTCACCAAAGAGGCAGCAAAAACAATCCAGAAAATTTCGCTTACAATAACAATCAACCAGCAAGTTCCCAAAAATATGTAATATCCATTAAAATCGTCCGAAAAAAACATGATTAAGTTAAAGCAATTAAACAGTTGAATTACGACTATGAAACAGTTGCATCCGAGGTATACCAAAATTGGAAAAGAGAAGTATTGGTTAATATTGCTGGTAACTTCTCGTAGATCAGTATATATGTTGGCCACATCTCCAAAAGTAATAATTTCCGATTTTTTATCTTCGGTTAAATCATCTGTCGACATCGAATCTTTAGTAGTTGGTTTGTTTATTGTTTTATTTAATTCAAAATTTAGGACTTTTAATAGCTTGGCTAATAGCAAAAGCCACGATTGATAGGTAACAACCACCAAAAATTTTTGTATGACCGTAATAAAAATTAACATTGAAGTTGGTAAAAAATGAAGATTTGGTGGGGTTGAACAAATCATTTCCCCAACCAAAATAACAGTAAGTAAAATGCTCCCTTTGATTTGCATGGCAAAAAATATCGTCAATCGATTGCTTAAAACAAGTTTCGATTGTTTTAATCTCGTTTTTAATTTTAAAACTGTATCAAATGCTTTATTTAGATGTAAACTCGAACGTTCATTGTTTATAATAAGTATTAACATTATTGTTGCATTCATATGTGTAACAGATAAATTAATGTATTCCATGATAATATTGCCCTTCGGTGGGCCTATTGTATAACAAATGACCATCATCGTTATGGTTACAGCTACCAATAAGGTATAACTTAGACTTTTGAGGGATTTGTAACATCTCTGGACATTTCTGGTTACATATTTTTCGTCCATTAATGGCGAAATTGTTACTATTTTAGTTAAAAATGTAACTCTTTTAATATCCGAACGAAAAGATTTGATAATGCTATTTTTGTTGAATGGCTGCATGATGTAGGTACACTAACGTATTGCTGTTATCACTTAGTTTAAGTGATTGCTTGATTTACTTTAGTCTAAGCAAACACCACAAACAATTGAATTGGTTTAATAATTTTTGTTTCAAATCAATACCTAATTGTTTAAATAAAGGGTGACAAATTAAGAGTGACCCATTTTTAATTAATAGTAACAAAAAAAGGTAATCACTCAGTTGTCATAATTTTAGTTGTCACACCTTCCGTCAAACTTATAATTTTTGTGCCGATTGATCGAAGAATCTTCTGTGTAGAGTATTTTATTAGAACCAATTCAATTATTCAGAGGTTGTCCGACAACAATGTTCCCGTGGCTCCAAGTCGCAAGATAATATCGAAATACTCCAGAAAAAAAATTACAAGTTGAGCAGTATTAGATACATCCATTGATCCATCGAGAGAAAGTGAATAAAATAAACAGTTATTAGCCAGTATATTTAAGAGTAATGATTCAAAAATCGTAAATTATTATTATTAAATGTAAAAAAATATTAAACTATTTAAGATCTTTTGTGTTAAGTTAGGTACAAATAATTTATTTATGTAATATTTTATTTAGTTTTTTTATGGTTTGATTAAACTTAATAAATACAATAATATTGTAATAACTTTGTTATTTTTAAAGATAAATCTATCAATCCATACATTAATGAAACGAGGAAAAATTATCTTTTAATGGTGTTACAGCCAACAACAACCCTTATTTAAAATAAGAAACTTGATGTTAAAATAACAAAAACAAATGAAGATACTTAAAATTTATTAACAAACTTTAAATCTACTCAAAAAAGTGTCCTAATAATGCCGAAAATAATTTTTAGTATACTTTCAAATAGGCAAGTTAAAAGCAAAAATCGAAAATGTCATTGTTTTGTTTTTTATGAATAGCGCAAAAACTGTAACTTTTTTTAAAGTTTTTTTTTTTATATACAGGGTGTGCCAATAGTGCGATAGTCTATTATTGCCCTTAATGTCAACTTATTTAAAAAAAGTTTTTAATGAAACTTATAGTATTTCTAGACGTGCATGTTTTAAAATTAGTTTCAAGTATACAGGGTGTTTCATAAAAGTGGGGCGTCACTAAAGGTATTTTTTTTTAAATTGAACACCCAGTATATTTTTGCGTAATCGAATTCAGCAAGAAAATCTCCATATGACAGTATTTTGTTTTTTTAATTTTTTTGCGATGTTGCCAATTTATCTCAAAAAATCTTTGAATTTCCAGAAAAACAGGGTACAATACTTGTCAAGAGCACAACGTTATGAACAATAATTGGCAAATGATATTTTGTACATACAAAATCAAAAGGTGTAGTCATAGTCTAAATACATCAAAATTAATTTATATTATACAGGGTGTTTCTTGTAGATGTGCCAACTTCCCAATTTTCAAACATCAATAACTATATTTTTTCAAATGGAACACCTTGCCCATTATAACGTCATTTTATTGCATTTTTGTTTTTCTTCAACTTTTCTTAATACTTACCTATACCTAAAATGAATATTTTCTGAGATATTTACATTTTACTTATTCTTATAAGTGTTGTGTAGGAATTTTCTAGTTTTCTCGGAGTAGGCCCTGACTTTGACAATAGAAACAATAATTTCTGTAGTAACAAATGTCAGAGTTAATTGCTATCAATTGTTAAAACATAAATAAATTAGTATAACATATTCAATATGAATTTTCCAAAAGAAGAATTCAATTTTTTTACTCATATAAATATCAATTCATTACACCTAACTTTCTTATTTTAAATGGCTACCATGGTTGGCTTTGATATACATCAAAAGCTTACATTTTGCGCTTTTCAAAAATATATGATTTGCTTATGGTTGCTATTTAAAATAAGACAGTTCAGTTAGGTGTAATATATCAATATTTATATAAGAAAAAAAAAAAAATTTTGCTATCTTATCAAGGACAAAAAACTATGCAAAAATGTCTAAATGTTTTCTTTATCTTTTTATTTAAGCGATATATTTAACATTTTTGAAAATTGACCAAAATCGGTTTTTGGCTATATTTCGAAAATTAAAAAAGATATCAAAAATATTTTTACGACAATGAATTCCTCTCGAAAAAAGAAATCGAGACTACGTACTTGTTTTTTTTTTAAATCTCTGAAAATTACCGAGATACCCCCCCTGTATGGGCATCGAAAATACGCCACCCTGAACATAGACCGTATCAATCAATTCTTCTTTTGGAAAATTCATATTGAATATGTTATACTCATTTATTTATGTTTCAACAATTGACAGCAATTTACTCTGACATTTGTTACTGCAGAAATTATTGTTTCTATTGTTAAAGTCGGGGCCTACTCCGAGAAAACTAGGAAATTCATACACAACGCTTATAAGAATAAGTAAAATGTAAATATCTCAGAAAATATTCATTTTAGGTATAGGTAAGTATTAAGAAAAGTTGGAGAAAAACAAAAATGCAATAAAATGACGTAATAATATACAGGGTGTTCCATTTGAAAAAATTAAGTTATTGATGTTTGAAAATTGGGAAGTTGGCACATCTATAAGAAACACCCTGTATAATATAAATTAATTTTGATGTATTTAGACTCCACGTTTAGACTTTGTATGTACAAAATATCATTTGCCAATTATTATTCATAACGTTGTGCTCTTGACAAGTATTGTACCCTGTTTTTCTGGAAATTCAAAGATTTTTTGAGATAAATTGGCAACGTCGCAAAAAATGAAAAAAACAAAATACTGTCATAGGGAAATTTTCTTGCTGAATTCGATTATGCAAAAATATACTGGTTGTTCAATTAAAAAAAAATACCTTTAGTGACGCCCCACTTTTATGAAACACCCTGTATACTTGAAACTAATTTTAAAACATGCACGTCTAGAAATACTATAAGTTTCATTTGAAACTTTTTTTTAATAAGTTGACATTAAGTGCAATAATGGACTTTATCGCACTATTGGCGCACCCTGTAGAATAGTTGCTCTCAAATCCTAGATCATTTATATTCAAGATTTAAAATCGGCTCTTTCATTTGTCCAACCTTTATTTTGGTGTTGATATTTTCAATCAAAGTCCAGTATTTTTTTCAGATACACAAACATTGTTAACTTTTACTTCTGCGTAATTATTGTGCCATTTAAGAAACATCATGTTTATTTTTATTTGCGAAATAGTAACGCATTATCATCGAATAGTCTGTTAGTTATGTGACAAACATATTTAAGATTACCTTAAAGTTGCAATACTCACTAATTACATTGTTACTTAAAGATTATCTTTAAAAGTACAAAGTAAAAAAAACAGACGATTGGAAGGAACAGGCAAAAAAACTGTTTTATATGTAAACCAACTTTATTTGTTAGTAATTTATACATTGTTTATAATAACATTGGATGATTCTTGTTAAAGTGATGCAATCTTACGTCTTCTTCTGCAGCATTGCTTGATCAAATTGTATTAATATAACCAAGTAGGTCGACACTGCACTAACCAGCTACAAAAAATAACAAATATATTTAATAAGATACACATTTCATTTTACTAAGCTACTAGTACTAATATTTCGAAAAAATTATATATTAAAATTAACTAAATGTTTAATTAACACATTATTATATTTTAAAGTTCTATGCTGGCAGTTTATTATTGTTGCGTATGAACAGAAACCAGTCAAAACTCGAAGGACCATAAGTTTAATTCAAGATAACAAAACGAACGGTTGGGTTCAGTTACCAATAAGGTGCCCACACTAGGACACATTGGCAAACGCATTGAATCTTCTTCTAGCTCGAAGAAGGTCTTTATGGCAGGCATTCGCGACGGCCATAAAACCAACCAAAAAGGCGCGAGAAAAAGCAAAATTTAAAAAAAACAAAACGCACATTTAGCCCAACGGACATATCCAGCTCGAGGGACCAAATTTTGCGGGTGAACCGAAACCAGTCAAAACGCGAAGAACCATTGGTTGAATAAAAAATAACAAAACGAATGGTTCGGTTCACTTACCAATAAGGTTCATACACCATGAAACACGGGCAAGTGCACTGAATCTTCTTTTAGCCCGAAAAGCAAAATTTAAAAATAAAAACCGTACATTTAGCCCAACGAACAATACCTAACATATCCGACTCGAAGGACCAAATGTCGGCAAGTGCACTGAATTTTCTTCCAGTCCGAAGAAGGTCTTCATAGCGGGCATGCGCGACGGCCATGAAACCAATAAAGAGGCGCGACAAAAAACAAAATTTCAAAATAAATCAAAACGCGCACTTAGCCCAACAAACGATACTTAACAATTATAATTAAAAAAAAGAGTGCTTACCCCATAGATCAGTGGTATATCTATGACAAAGAAACCACCAGCAGTTATTTTTACTTCATCATGTAAAAGTTGAAGGGAAAAAGCATTAATCTACAATATTAAAACGTGCTAATTCTTATTCTAGATTTAAGTTTGTGTTAATATTTACCTCCCGTCTGCAGTCCTTGTCTTTAATTTTAAGAAATAATTTTGTTAAAGTTTTCTTGATTGAGTTCGCCTACAAAAAAAAAAGTTATTAGCAGGGTCATTTTTCTCTTAGGCAAGCTAGGTAAATGTCGGAAGCCCATGATTAAGACAGTTCCAAGTCCATGGTCTAATCAATAAAGATGCACAATTAGAAGCAGAGCAATTTAGTAAAAAATATAAAAGACTATAATAAACAAATTTAACGCTAACAGCAGATCATTGCAAAATCCGAGTGCTAGTCATCAACGTGTGGTAGATTCTTATTAAAGCGTTGGATTTCAAGACTCTTTACATCAAAGGCAAAAAATTGTTAGGAAAGAAATTTCGTAAGAAAATTTTATCGCTTCACAGGCTGACACGAGCTTTTTTAACGAATTTTTACAGGAGACTTAAATGTATCACTGGAATCCTCCTACCAAACAAAAATCTAGACAGTCCCCCAAAAACAGCCAAAACACGATATTTGGTCAGAAAACTAATGGCCACCATTTTTTGGGCCAAGAAAGGAGTTCTCCTTATTGATTATATAAAAAAGCACTAAGAGCACTATTATCAATGGAGAGGTCTATTTGAAGACGAATCATAATTTGCAAGAAGTGTTAACATTGATACGGGTGGGGTCCATAAAGCACGTCCTGTTACAGCTGTAAATAATGAATGTGGATTTCCTGGCTGTGTCATCCACCTTAAAGATTTGACTGAGCATTATGGGACTTTTTTTTGTTCAGTTATCTAAAACGAAATCTTAGGTTCAGAAAATTTACCGCCAATAATGAGCTAAAGTTAATGCCTATTTTACGGATCTCTCCAAAGAAGGGATGCGGTATAATTTCATATTTTAAAAACGCGGAGGTGGTCCCCTTTCGGGTTCCTGTACTGCGACCTCTTGGTCTATTGTACCCTCTGGTGATAGCCACTTAAAGAAGGGTTTTCTGAAAAACTCCAGGATAGGGTGTGAATCCTTCACACTTGCATATTACGTGAAGAGGAGTTTTTTCTTCTTACCACATCCTCTGCATTTATCGATATCTGAGAGCCCTATTATGTAGAAGTGTTTGTTTAGCCCACAGTGTCCCATAACCAGCTTTTGCTCGTCCTAAGCATTTCTTCTGTCTTTTCTTTGGAGACCATTGACAAGATACGCTTAGAATGGGCTTGTCCTGCAACTTTTTTCCAATGAGCATTATGCTCTTGTGTTAGTATGTCATTAAGACACCGCTTGGCTGTTCCATAGGATGTACCAACTGCGGGTTCTGGTCCGAAGAAAGGTGTCTCGCTGCCAATTTTGGCTACACGATTTGTCTTCTCGTCCTCTGGTATATTAGTGTGCCCTGGGCACCATACCAGTTTAACATTATTTCTGCTTCCTAGCAAGTTGAGTGCCCGTTTGCAGCTCAAAACAAGTCCTGAGTTTACTTCCGACGAGCCAAGAACTTTTAACACTGCTTGGCTGTCGGATACTATAAAGATTCTTTTATTATTAATGAGCTAAATTTAATGCCTATTTTGCGGATCACTCGAAATAATGTTTTCTTGATGGGACGCGGTAACTCGAAAAAAGTTGGATTAATCTATGTAAAAAATTATTATTTTTTGGTTCTTCAACTTTCTTTCATGGCTAGGTAAATTACAAAAAAACGTGAACTCGTAACTTAACTTAACATTTCTACGTCTAATGGTTTTCTAGATTAAACAATTTAAAGTGAAGATATAAAATACTTTGATGAGCACATACCTGCTTTTCGAGAACTGCACACGATAAGACTAATGCCATTAGATTTATTGACAAAACTGTTAACCACATTATTACAAAGATTAAATTGTAAATAAATGTGCTATTAACAAGGACTCCTCCAATCAAGTAATATAAATACACAGTAAGATAATAACCATTAAATCCTAAGGAAATTAACACCAAAACTGAAAAGTAACTGTTAAAGAGCTTTTTTATTTCTCCCAGATCATAATGTATTTTGGAAACTTCATGCAAGGTCGACAAAAACTGTGCTCGGTTCAGTTTATCTTCATTAGTCGCTCCAACAAGTATTGTTCTTTGTAGACATTGATTCAGTAGACGAAATCGTTGCGAAAGTAGCGCCAGAAAGGTTGGAAAAAGTACGTCAAGAACAGTTTTGTACGAATTCCGATAGATAATAAACAACGAAATCGATATGCAGGAGACGTCGAAAAAGCAAACTGTTGTTATTGCAAATGTAAGTGCAAACAATGGACCAATCCACAACATCAAAAATAGTATAATCGAATACTTTTTTATTTGCGAATAATTTATCGACAAATTTAGGTTGGATATTTGCACATCTACGTCAAATATTCCCTTCCAACCCTTTAAAAACGACCCCTTATTCACTTCGTTGGATAAAATTATGCAGATAATCGTAACAGCTTCGGTTATCAAGGCAAATATCACAGTCAAGATTGCCAGACCTGATAACTTAAAAATACCTATCACAAACTGAAAATTTGCAGCAAGCGCTGTTGAAAATGCTATCAAACATGTGCAAATAAGCAGTTTAAGCAGAAACCCACTACGGTTTTCATGAACCACGCGATTTTCCTTTGGTCCGTCAACGGAATATGATATTCCGTACGCTTTTAATAAGGTGCAAATAAAATTTAAAGATTTAACATTGTCTTCAGCTTCTTTTAGTTCAGCCATGTTAAATTATTGTTTCAAGTTGTTTTTGTAAACGAATATGAAAAGTCACCTTAGCCGCGACTGTTGAAGTGTTTTTATTTGTTAGATAAATATGAATAAAAAAAAATAAAGTAATTGGTTTGTACTGAATAATTGTTTATTTTACAAAAGTGGTAGTGTTGATGTTCATTCAACTACACAGGGTGGCAGGGCCGGTTCTGCCATATGTGCAAGGTGTACACCGCACACGGGCGGTCGAAATAAGGAGGCGGCCAAAATCTATTCACTTTTTATTCTATCGACTATGTAATACTTTTGTACTGCATCACTGAAAACTTGAATTATATTTTTTATTGAGATCAGATTTCAGTCATTAAACGAACACCGTCAAATATTTGGTTTTGTATTAGATATCGACATTTCAGATGAAATGTTATTTAAATCATGCAAAGATCTTCATCAGTTTTTTGAGATAAAATTAGAACAGATCTCAAATATATTCCATCGTTTTCGGTTTTTCTTGTTTTTTTTGTTTCCACAGCCTACTTCTTGTTTTTCATCTTAAAAAAAAATAAAAAACGTTTTAACTTGCGTTTTACCGAAAATAAATATATCAACCCTTATATATTTGGAATAGGAAAAAAATAGGGAATTTAAATAGGCCGTAGCCAACTATAGCTTCTATTTAAAAGTTAAGTTTGTGTCATAACTTTTTAACGGCGAGCGTAATTTTTTTTAAGTATTATTAAAATTAACACGTTAAGCGCCATTTGTATCCATATGGATACCAATCATTTTTGCCAAATGGGCCACCTGTATCCATTTGGATACAACAGCATACATGTATTACGTATAACTATACCAGAAAAAGGTTAAGGATGGCCCGCTGGACCACAAAACCTTGGTGGTCACGATTTTTATACCCAAATTGATATTTAAAAAAAATAAAAGTTTTATGATTCAAATTTATTCACAAAAAAAAAAATTTAAAAACTGGTTAAAATGTTATTATTTTGTTGTGAATTTTTTTTTTATTACTTAAAGGCAATTTAAAAACGTTAATTTAGAAAAAAAATTGGTGGCCAGAAAACCTACTTTTTTTAACATGGTGGCGCTTAACGTGTTAACATAAATCGGTAATCCGCTCCCACAAAAAGATGAAGTGAAATATCTAGGAATCCACAGATAAAAGACTTACTTGGGCCAAACATATCTGGCTTAAACGGCTCCAACTTGGACACATCTACCGAAAGATGTACTGGCTGATGAGCCGGCATTCTCACCTAGCAATGGAATATAAGCTCTTGTTATACAAAGCCATACTTAAACCTGTATGGACTTACGGTCTACAGCTGTGGGGATCTGCCAGCGAAACTAACATCCTGAGAATCCAACGATTTCAATCAAAAATCTTACGCAATATCTGTAATGCTCCATGGTACATACCAAACCAAGTCATCCATCGCGACTTACAACTTAAGACAGTCAAAGAAGAAATCTCATCTTTCAGCACCATGTACCAGTCACGTCTAAGAAGCCATCCAAACATACTAGCTGTGGATCTCCTAACTGCGCCACCAACGAAAAGACTCAAGCGGTTCGACCCACTGGACGCCTCGGCGTAGTTAAGTAGCAACAAATAAACCATGTAGACATAAATATCAGTGAAAAGTGTTAAGGGTAACTATGGAAGCACGCCAGTGGGCTGGCTTCTACTATGACTTTGTGTTTGTGAGTTCGAATCAATAATATTGCTTATTGTCCTCCACGATAGCTTGCAATAATTCATGGATATTAAAAAAAAAAAAATTAATGACAAGTAATAGGCTTTCAAAACTTTTAGTTTGTTAATGGCTTGTCATGGAAACAACATAAACTACCATGACCGACCTACCTGATTTATAGTGGTTATTGTTTAAAACGCATTTTTTTCAAATTTGACAATAAAAGAAGAAGTAAAATACCATGTGTAATACATCAATGGATTCAGTAAAATAAATGCTATTTGATTGTGTAAATAGGAAATATTGCGTCCATAAAAAAAAATAAAGTTGGTGATCATAAAACAAAAACGAATCGACATAGGAAAAAGTTGCTTGGGCAATGTTTTTACACGTTTAAAATATTTCAAACTCCAAAGAAGTTAAAGACGATTTTCAAAAATCGTATTTTCCGGTTTTTCCTAATTTTCTCGGATACCGTTTGAGATATTTCCAATTTCTCTTTGGATTATCAATGAGCATCGACTTTAGCAGCTTTGCCAAGTTTAAACTTATACTCTAGCTGTTATCATAAGCGAGATCCCCATGCTTAAACTCGAATTTCAATCACCCTATACGGTCACTGTGGAATTTAAAAATTCTTTCAACGCTCAAAACTTTCCGCTAAGCAAAATACATTTATACATCTTCCCACTTACCTTATAAGCAACTAATGTACAACAAAGTATAACTCCCAGAGTATTCGCCAGTATGAAATTTATCCAAAAAATATTCACCCATTGATCTACTTCGTTCAAACCATTGTCGAAAATTAAAAATCTAACGAAATAAAAGCTCTGCGTCACAAAAACTATGCAATCATTGCCCATAGAAACCAGAATGGATGGAGAAAAATACTGATTTATCGCTTCAACAGCCATTGATAAATCATTATGTAACAGAGCAAAATTATCTAAATTCTTCTTTACATTTTCGCTGTTCATTTTCTTGTTGATGTAACTTTCCAGTTGGACGAGTCTGTCCCGTGACACAAGCAACAACATTTGAAAAGTCACACTGTACGATAACTTGTAGACGGAATATAGCGAATAGGTGACAAAAATGAAGAACTGTTCGTTTAAAGAATTCAAAGGACATTTTAACACAAACAAAGTTATTACCGTAACGAAAATAAAAATAAAAAGGCACACAGAAATGATTTTCACCGCTTGGTTGTTGCACGTGATCTTAAGGTGGCCTAATTTTGTGTCTATTGCCTTTATTCGACTGATTATGTTTATCAATTTTTCTTCAAAAACGTAGCTGCCCAGATATATGACCCAAACCATCATAACTCCATGGTACAAATCGAATAATCCTGTGTAAATGACAATGCTGTTCCTATCAAAAGATTTTGTAAACAACTTCCATGTATGTACAATTCCTATTGTGATTCCTATTAGCAGTGCAAAAACAGCAATTTTGTACAGAAAAAGCTGCTTCGATATGAATAGTTTTCGTGCTCCCAAGGGCCCTGTTATCAAAAATTTTATCAAGCCAAGTAACTTAAGTACCAGAAGCGGATACTTTAACGCAATATAAAAATCTGCGTTTTCAAACGAGCCCATCTTAGGAGGATCAAGATGGCACAGTTGTGTCGACTTGATATTCACCTAATTGTTTTTGTACAAAATTGAAATAATAAAGAGAGTAAAACGGATCAATACTTCTGGTAAATACTGAAAACACGTTTCAGCGGTTCCCAAATGTTTTTTCCTAGTGCGAAACAAGTAGTGGCACTCAGGGGCGGATTAACCCAGTTGGAGGGTCCGTGGCAGTAAAAATTGCGGGGCCCCCAAGTTTCATCTGACGACCAAAGAACGGCGCAAAAATATCTTTGAAAATATTTTTCTTTATATCTATAGTTTTATTCTATAAATTAATACATAAAAAATATAAATTACATGAAAATAAAATATTCTGAATAGCTTTTTTGAAAAATAAAAACAACATCTTCAATACAAATAAACACAGTGTTTCAATTTTAACCCTTATGCCAATACCGAAATTCACAACTTTTTTCAATGACCGGGTACCCCACCAACAGAATTTTTATAATAAACTTATTCTATGAGATTTGTATATTTTTGTAAAGAGAATGACAGACTGGTAAAATCATTCACTTTTAAATTTCAAATTCTCTCTTAAAGACGAATTCGATGACATAAGAAAATATAGGGATATGCTTTTGAAAACATCGAGTTACAAGTTTATGAAAATCATGGGTTGCCACCTATTTATGAACACCCTGTATGCGTGATTCATACTTTTTCGTAACGAGCGAATAGAGTAATGTTTTCTGCATGTCCTTACCAAATTACAACTCTTTGCTTTGAAAAATGATTTCAGGAGAATTTTTTAAATAAAGACTTGAAACCTTGAAAAATTTTGAAATTTACTTTTTTTTAGTGACCAGGCCGCATAAAAACCTGTAGTATTTTATATCGATGTAAGGCTAAAATGAAGGCGGCCAAGAATATTAAATAAAAAATGGGGTGTTGTATTTGAAATATAAAATTTGCTATTGGTTCCAGAGAGGTGACTCACCCTATATATTTAAAAATATTTTTATCGTGTTCGGAAGAAAAAACTGTATGAAATACCGTTTGAAACTCAAACCGTTTAGCCACAATCGACCGATCCCCCACCAATGACTCACCCTGTATATTCCAATACATCATTATTCGATAACTTCTGATAACGATTTATATATTTTAAATTTATATTAATAATTAACGATAAATCGATAAATTGTCCAAACCCAAGGGTTATCTTAATCTCCAACGTTTTTTAATTTTTTTGAAGCAGCATTTCATAATTGATCCTGATTATTTGAGACACGCTGTATACTGCACTTTTGCATTGACAAGATGTACTATATAATAATTTCAAGGAATGCCGTTGTGATGTAATGATTCACCGAGTGGGGTTTTGGGTAGTGGAAGGTGATAACAAAATACGTCATACGATACAGGTAAGCACTAACCAGCTGGAAGGAACTATTAGTTGGAATCGGTTTGAGGTTTGAGCCACATTCTACTCGCTGCGCGCGCTGTTGCGACTTAAGTCTGCTTAAATTTAACTCACGGCGTTCTAGATATTTTCCAGCGAAGCAGTTCGGTGAATTTTAAATTAAATAATATACAGATTTTCAGTGTGCAGTGTCCGACGAGCATATCTTGGATTTGAACTGAAAATGAGGTACGTAGACTTGCTCTTTCGAAAAATTCTTTGCGGTGCACTTTCGTGCCATGCCTAATTTTTTGAGTTGGTTACTATATTGGAGAATTCCCGCCATGTCAGTTACCCCTTTTCACAAGTTCACAGGTAGCTAGACGGTGTTACAATTCCAGAGCTTTTTATAACTATTTCAATAACATTAGTCCTGCAGTTTTTAAAAATTCAAAATTAAATTACCAATCAAATCCTTTATTGCATCATGTGTCTATTACTTTGTAATGCGAGCCACAGTCGATACACATTTAATAATAATAAACATTAAAGGCTAGAAACCGCGGACATATTTCTATTTTAACTCCCACAATTTATCGAAAACGTACATACATCTGGTGCACATGGTGACAATTATCAACAACCCAACACACTTTTTGTTATTATGTGTCAGATAGTCAGTTAAATTAACAGAGTTGAGCAAAATTAGCAAAAAAATTGGATGAATATTTTATAAAACTGCAAATAACTTGACCAAATTTTTATTGGCAAATAACTTTTTAACTTTTAAAAATGAAAGAAAGTTGTACAAAGCTAATTTTAAGATACTATTACGATTTTTGTAATGAGCTCACTAATATTATTTAAAGTTAAGAGTTCACCGAAGTACAGACCAAAAAATATTTAATTGTAATCATAGTAAGATATGTAAAAAAGATTGTGTTTTTCTGGTTTCAATGATATACTGGGAGTAACTGAATTCTGGTACACCGTTTTTTTAAGTTTTTATTTTAGATAAATGAAATTTTAGACATGATAAGTGTGAAAAACAGAATTATTTGAACATATGTACAGGGTGAGCAAATTTCAATGTTTTCAAGGGGAATCTCGGTAACTATAAAAGATATCGAAAAATGGACGCCGCTTCCTTGATTTTTTTTCGAGAAAAAATTAATGATGAAAACTAAAATTGGTTATCGTCTTTTGTTTTCGAGTTATCACCGATAACTCGATTTTTCGCCTTTTCGTTTTATGACTATATCTCGCTTGTTTATGAAAATAAAAAAAAATAATTTTGACGCTCTACAGGCAATTTTTTGATAAGAATGCAGTGGCGTAGACAATGTTAAAAAAAAACGAAATTCGAGTTGTGACATAAAGTTGTAATTTTTTTAAATAGAACTTATAGTTCTGTGGAATCACGAGAAAGAGGGTTTTTCTCCATTCCAATAATATATATCATGTGGGGTCGAATTATTCATTTTCCTTACATAAGAGCTAAAATTGCGTAATTTTTCGTATTTAATTTTTTTCTAGTAGTAGGCCTATGTCATTAAGAATACACCTGGTAAAACAATCTGTCATTTTGTTGTTTTAACGATAATTCGACAGAACTAATGACGTATAATTGTTGATTGTTTTTATTTTTGTACCTTAAAAACACGAAATGGCTTACGAACATTACGAAAAGTATATGTAAGAATGTTCTATTTAAAGTATTAATAATTCTGAAGCTGCAAGTAAAACATATTTTAATCGTTACCCAGAAAGAAGGCAATCTAATAAATCTATTTTTGGAAGATTAAAACAAAATCTCATTTTAGGGACACATTAAAAACAATTTGTATAAAAATAGCAGGGTTGGTCATCTATATGTCGGGGCCCGGGTGCAAAAATTTGTTTTGAGGCCCCCATAGAAATTTTATTTGAAAAATTTTTACACTGAACTAATAAAATTTGAATTATCAGATACATACATTCCTATATCCAATATTTCGGGTTATTATTTACTGCAGTGCATAATAAGTTTATTAGCTACAACAAACTATTAACAAAACCACAATTATTTTTTAAATTTTTTATTTTATGAGGCATCAGTTTTAGATTGGGCTTTGAACAGCCCATTGTTTAATTATATCTTTAAAGTTTCTCATTGTAACTTTTTTTAATGGATAATATTGCTAAAAAATTACGTTTCTCTTGAGACATTGTAAGTATATCTGAGGTATGTTTTAAATAATTTTAATTTACTAGACGAGCGTTCTGCACTCACCACAGTGACCAGAAGTGTTAAATAAATTCTAAGTGCAATGTCAATGTTGGGGAAAACTATAATACATAAAATTCGGTAAATAAAAGCAGATTGGTGGTTTGATCTTAAATAAGGATTTTTATTCTATCATATTTAATATTAAAAAACTTCGTTTGTAACTTCTTTTTCATTTAAAACATCCAATTTTTTTTTGTAAAACTTATTTACATATTTTTCTAACAGTTTAGGAGAGCAAGTTTCTTTAACAAAAAAAAATCAGTATTTTATGATTTTGTCAAATTTAAGGAACTGACTTAAATCGTTCGTCTATTTGAGAAATCAAGATGTCGATTAGGCCACAAAACAGAAAAAATCTTATAACTTGTTTACTTGTTACAGAGTCATCTAAAGTTTCACCAGTACCTAACTAATCGAAAAAAACGTTTTTATTTTACATATACGATGGGTAGGAATTTTTGCACTTCCACCTAGTCCTTAATCCTTGAAAAATTATTTACTTTATCTTAATAATTTTTTGAATTCAATATTTTTAAATGTTTAAGTACGTGTTGCTTTGACTTTATAAGTAAAAAAGCTGTTTCTGTCATGTCTTTGAAGCTAATAATTTATTATTATCCTCTTGTGTATATTTTGTTTTAATTTCTTTATTTTCGCTTTCCATTTCAAAAACAATCTTATGGCCGGTACAATTTGAACTGTTCCTGCCCTTTTCATCCACTGTTTTAAACAACTGTTACTTCTAATTAGTTTTTAATTTTTATTTTGAAAGTTTTCTTTTCATTACAACTGATATATTATTTTTTATCGATTGCCATTTTGGGGCCCTCTACGTCGGGGGCCCGGGTGCATTGCACCCACTGCACCCCCCCACTTGACCGGCCCTGAAAAATAGTAACAATAATATGAATAAACTTAGAGAAAATTTTATATAGTGTATTAATTCTATTTCTAATATTCATATTTACAACGCAGTTCCGAGTGTTTCAAGGCGATTTGATTATGTGTTGCAAATAATGGAAGTCAATTTGAAAATTCAAAGTAAATAGTTTGATATTGTTTTTGAATTATCTCCTAGTTTGTATTATTTCATCCCTGCTTTTTTTGAAAATGGTAGATCATTATTAGTAACAACCTCTTCACTTCATTTAATTTTGTATTACTTCGTTCTGGGTTTGTTAAATGTCCCACAATTAGTGAGATTTTGTTTTAATCTTCCAAAAATAGATTTATTAGATTGCCTTCTTTCTGGGTAACGATTAAAATATGCTTGCTTCACTTGTCGCTTCAGAATTATTATTACTTTGGGTAAAACATTCTTACATCTCATACTTTTCGTAATGTTCCTAAGCCATTTCGTGTTTTTAAGGTACAAAAATAAAAACAATCAACAATTAAACGTGATTATTTCCGTCGAATTATCGTTAAAACAACAGAATGACAAGTGGTTTTACCAGGTATATTCTTAATGACATAAACCTACCAACAGAAAAAAATTAAAAATGAAGAATTACTTAATTTTAGCTCTTATGTAAGGAACATAAATAAATCGACCCCACACGATATACAGGGTGCGCCGATAGTGCGATAAAGTCCATTATTGCCCTTAATGTCAACTTATTAAAAAAAAGTTTCAAATGAAACTTATAGTATTTCTAGACGTGCATGTTTTAAAATTAGTTTCAAGTATACAGGGTGTTTCATAAAAGTGAGGCGTCACTAAAGGTTTTTTTTTTAAATTCAACACCCAGTATATTTTTGCATAATCGAATTCAGCAAGAAAATCTCCATATGACAGTATTTTGTTTTTTTCATTTTTTTGCGACGTTGCCAATTTATCTCAAAAAATCTTTGAATTTCCAGAAAAACAGGGTACAATACTTGTCAAGAGCACAACGTTATGAATAATAATTGGCAAATGATATTTTGTACATACAAAGTCTAAAGGTGTAGTCATAGCCTAAATACATCAAAATTAATTTATATTATACAGGGTGTTTCTTATAGATGTGCCAACTTCCCAATTTTCAAACATCAATAACTTTATTTTTTGAAATGGAACACCCTGTATATTATTATGTGATTTTGTTGCATTTTTGTTTTTCTTCAACTTTTCTTAATACTTACCTATACCTAAAATGAATATTTTCTGAGATATTTACATTTTACTTATTCTTATAAGCGTTATGTAGGAATTTCCTAGTTTTCTCGGAGTAGGCCCCGACTTTGACAATAGAAACAATAATTTCTGTAGTAACAAATGTCGGAGTAAATTGCTGTCAATTGTTAAAACATAAATAAATGAGTTTAACATATTCAATATGAATTTTCCAAAAACCTCAATTTTTTTTAACGATATTTTAGGGGCACTTTTTAACCGCCCAAAATGAATCGCTTTAAAGTAAATGGGTGTGAGCACACGGACGATTTTTGAATTGCGTCCAGATCTATTTTGCAGGCGATGAAATTATCTCCCCGCTAAATAGAATACACATGTTTTAATGCTTGTATTTACTTGAAAAACTACATTCGTTGAATATACTTAACGTTAATACCATCAAAGAGAAATAAAGTAAACAACTTTAAAGGAAATATGTGTCGTTTGTGTATTTAAATATCGGAAGTAGCAAGCGTTTACTATTTATATATAAATCTATTTGAATTCCTTTGTATGTGGTTTTAAAATGTTTTCTATAATAATTTTTTTTCCGTACCAAGCACAGCTTACAATAAATCCACTGAATTCTATTATATTGCCAGTGAAAACATAACAATAAATCTGTATTTTGCCGCAAAAGTTTGTAAAACTCATATCAAGTAAGGCAGTGGTTTCTAACCTTTTTGTACCTCCGTCCCCCTTTTTCATAAAAATTTTTTTGCTCCCCTTCACTTTTCGTGACAATCCAATTTAATAAATACTGTCCTGTTATAATAATTATTTAATGGGCTACAACACAATATACCATATTCTGTATAAATAAAGTTCTGTTACTTTGTTTGTATTCAAATATAATATTATGGTAACAGCTAGGCGCCCCCTTGCAATAGTCTCGTGCCCCCATAGGGAGCCTGGGGATGCAGCCCCTCAAGACAAGTGTGTATAGTTGAAAATAATTTAAGGTTATGTAGTAAATTACCACAACTTTTGTATACAACTTTTTTTTTAGTTGTCACAAGACGAGATATTGATCCGTTACGTTACTTTTCGTACACACTGTATATTAACTTGAAATAGATTCTTAAAACAAAAATCACATTGATTGCAAAAACAACCAAAGTTCATTCAATACAGGCCGACATGATGTTTGTTGTTTTGGAGTTGATAGGTGTTATTCACTAATTCGGTGGCGCTGATCACGAATCTGCTTTTAGTTTTTTGATATCACATCAGGTTATCACACAAAAGAATTTTTTAATAAATCGGATAGGCTACGCTAGCTGTGCAGGTACGACGCGATGTCTTGTAGACCCGAGCATAGGCCAAGCGCACATTGACACGCAGTTGACTGACGCAGGGCAGCACAGTTTCTGTGATTCCATCTTTTGAGATAAGACACCGCGAATTGAGACGCAGAGCAATGCAGCGCAGTACTGCACCGTTTTCGCCTGCCCCACACTTGTGGATCTTACACAGAAACTGTGTCATATCGCCACTCGCGCCCCTTTGAGTATTTTGATTTGATTGTGTCTTTTCTTTAAATGGAATCATTAGAAGTAACATTAATTGAATCGTTGCGTAACTACCCTCTGATTTACGACACCTGCCATTTACAATATATGAAAACGAAATTTAAACAGGAAATTTGGATAAAAATTCACCGACCGTTTTAGTGTAAATTACGCTCCATTAAAAATTTTGAGCGGTGCAGCGCCCTCAAAAATTGTCAACAAATTAACAACTTTAAGATTCCACCGGCAATTATTTTTGAAGTTTGATTGATAATAGTTTCGAAAACGTTTTGCACAAGCAAAACTTTTAAAATATTACACAGGGCGTTTGTTACGCTTTGTCAAATTCAATGGAAATAAAAAATCTGAATATTTTTTTAATTACAATAGTCTAGTTTTTTTTGTGTATTTTTGTACAGAATTAGATTCTACTTAGATAATTTAAAGTTAGTTTCTAACTTATTTTTATTAATTTCCGGGCTCTTGCGATTTATATGTTATTTGCAGTGGCAAATAGAATATTTCATAGTAGAGAGACAAAACTAGAGAATTTCTTGAACAATTAAAACAACAAATAAAAAATTTATTTATATTTCTGTAAAAATATGCAAAAATATATAGATTACTGTGTTGAAAAAAATAACTTTCTAATGTTTAAATATTAATTAATTTGACAAAGTGCTAACTGCGGCGCAGAACTGCTATCCAATGTACGCGGACAACTGTGCCACATTGTTTTTATTTTCGTACTGCCCTGCCTGGCCTGCTCTGCCCGTACTGCGCCACACAGTTCAATGTGCGCCTTATCATTGGAGCGAAATTTTTTGCAAACCAAAATAAATCACGCGAGAACAAATAATTTTGTACAGAGGTGCAGTATTCTAATGGTATCAATAAAAGAGATAGAAAATGTTTCGAATTCTTATTTTTGCAATTTAAAATCTCAAGTGTCCAAAATTGGGTACATGTCCACCACTGCACCGGTGTCATTACCGTATGTGTTGTTTTTTTTTAAAGCTCAATAATCTGTTTTTCCATTTTGCTAAAAAACTTGATGTGATAGCGAAAAACTGCGTGTTCCATTGAATTCAGAGCATGTAATTTATATAAGAACAATTATTAAAATTACAACAAAGTTCACAAAATTCTGAAATGTCGGCCATTGTTATTAATTGGAATAGTTAAGTGATTAAAAAAAATATAGAATTAAAATGGATCAATTTTAATAACTCCTCAGTAGATCTTCAAAAACACATGTTTGATTTTTTGTGAAACCTTAACATAAATTAAACAGTTTTTTCAACATTCCCAAAAGTTGGGTAAAATGGACTTAGGTTGTTTTTGTAATCAGCGATTCTACTCTCAATTGTATTAAGTTTTAAATTGAATACCATTGACATAAACTACTTCTTGTGTATAATTCTCGTGATTTAATGTAATTATTCTTTATTTTTATAACTGTCATGGTAATTGGAAAGTCCAATAAAGAGAAAAGATCATCGATCAACCGACAAAAACAAGTTAAATGTGTATAGTCTGGTATCAAAGTATTAAAACTTCGCCAATTAATATTTATAGCTAAACTAGTTCTGTCAGATTTGATCGTCCTAATAAAATTTAACTAGGCGAGCATTTATTTACAACAGTTTCATAGGCTTGCGAAAAAATCGCGACCCGATTATAGAGTAAATGTTTTAAAGTCCGTTTTATTTTCGATTAGATTTGCCGATCCATACCGTGAAATATTAGATTGCGGTGTTGTAGGTTTGTTTATGTTTGCGTAGAGATAGTGAGTTATAGGCGATAGATTTGTTTGTTTTTGATGTTATCGCCATGAAAATGTTGCTGTTTTACCATATGGATGGCAGTGGGACAGCCATATTGGCAAACACAAGTTCAACTCAATATGTATCAATATTTACAAGTTAATTTTTTAAAATAATAATCAGTAACTGGTACCAAACCACATGAAAGTAAAGAGTTGTTTTTCTGTAAAGGCGTCTGAGAGTAGATTTACGATTTTTCATCTACCAGGACCGTTCAAATGTAGCAATTTATGCCCAGAAACCTACTTTAGAACAGCCAATCTAAAAAAAAAAAGTTAAATACAATTGATGAACTAAGATAGGTAAGTTATTTAAGAACAGTTTTGTCAAATGAAAAGAAATATGCTTAGAAGAAACTTTATTATCTACAACGTTTAGATTTCAAATTTGTATTGACCATGGATAGTGGGCTACACTTGGACGCATGTTATAATTTAGTTTCAGAAGTAATAGTAACTAAAGAATCATAAATTATTGTGAAATGTAAAAAATATTTTATGGTATTTACGTTTTTTTGTGTTTAATTAGGAACAGCTAATTTATTTATGCGATGTTTTGTTTTGTTTTCCAATGGCCACTTTGATGATACTTCACAAAAACAATAATATTGTACTAACTTACTTATTGTTAAAGATAAACCTAACAACCCATACAACAATGACATGTTTTTAATTATTTAATTTTGCAATGCACCTAATCCTATAGATTAATAAACATTTTTAACTTTAACCTAATTTGCTACGTTTATGTTTGAGTCTGGATGTCGCCAAAGGTCAATCCTAGTCACGATTACAATCTAATCACTACAATACTGTGACTTCATAGCACTGTACTCTGCTTTTGTACACTTTCAGTCTACACAAGTTCAAAGGGTTTAATTCTTTTGACACTTCAATGTTGTAATGTCTGTGGAAACTCTCCTCATGGCTTTTGGCAGCTTTTTTAATTTCTTCCTGGACAGATTCAACGTGGAGTTACCGGTGTAAATCGCTGTTTCGAACATACCAAGGAGCATTTACTATGCTCTTTAATACACGTCTTTGGAACGTTTGAAGACAGCTGTAGTTGCTTTTTTTGGTACAACCCAATAACTGTAGGCTTGAGCACTTGTTTGTATAGGAGCAGTTTGTTTTGGATAGAAAGCTGGAAATTTCTTCCTATCAGCCAATACATATCTCTATACTTTATCTTCAGCTGATCCGTTTTCTTTTTGACATGTTCCTTCCATTTTAAGTTGACGTCTAAGTTTAGGCCAAGATATTTAGCAGTTTTTTCGCAAGGGATAACATCATTATTTAGATACACTGATAAGTCGTTTATTCTTTTGTTGGTGAAATTAACGTAGACAGATTTTTCTTCGTTAATATTTATATGCCACTGTTTTGTCCATGCATATATTTGATTAATTGCACTTTGGAGATTTTCTGTTGTTTCTTCTATGGTTGCTCCTGTAGTAAGAACTGCGGTCGTCGGCAAATGTTGCGAGTTTTAAGTTTTGTGTTTTTGGAATGTCATGTGTATACAGCAGGTACAATACCGGGCCACTTCTTTGAGGTAAACCTGCTCTTATAAACCTAAGTTCTGAGTATTCGTTTTCCATTTTGATCTTTAACGTTCGCTGAGATAGATATGACTCCAGGAGCTGACTATATTGAACAGGAAGCATTTTCTTTAATTTCATTAGTAATCCTTTATACCAGACTTTGTCAAATACTTTAGCATCATCGAGGAATATTGCCGAACAAATTTTTTCTTCTAGGGCCTTCTCTATGTCATTTATTATTCGATGAACGTGGTCTACGGTGGAGTGTTTGTCACGAAATCCAAATTGATGTGGTGAAATAAGTTGTTTTCTCTCGTTTATGATGTTCATCCTTTTTAACAGCAGCTTTTCAAAAAGCTTTGATATTATAGGTAGAAGTGAAATTGGCCTATACGATGTAATCTCATCGATCGGTTTCACCGGTTTTGATAACATTATTACTTCGGTTTTTTTCCATATGATAGGAACATATTGTAGTCGGAAAGCGGCATTTATTAGATTTGTAAGTTTTACAATACCTTTTTTTGGTAATCGCTTAAGGATCTATCCAGTAATCAAGTCAAACCTAGGGGCTTTTTTCGGATTGATGTGTTTCTTTATTACTTCTTTTACTTGCATTGGAGTAGTTAATTTTATGTTTTCGTTTTTAACAATTTCATCTGCATAATCAATTAATTTTAACTGAGTCAGAGCCAACTGCAACCCGTGTTTCAAATAAGAAATTTGATGTTAAAATAGCAAAAGCAAATGAATATAGGTAAAATTTGTTTACAAATCTGCGCAAAAAATGTCCTTATAATGTCGAAAAATATTTCTAGCTTGATGTCAAATAAGGAAGTTATAAGCAATACCCAAAAACGTTTTTATTTATTAATAGCGCAAAAATCAATACATTTTTTCAAGTTTTTTTTTCATAGAATAGTTGCTCTTAAATCATAGATCATGTTGACTCATTTAACCAACTCTGTATCTCTTACCGTTTACGAGATCT
The DNA here is from genome assembly GCA_947652605.1 of Elmis aenea. Lineage (NCBI taxonomy): Eukaryota > Metazoa > Arthropoda > Insecta > Coleoptera > Elmidae > Elmis > Elmis aenea. The sequence goes on along the minus strand of OX393583.1, from coordinate 9,170,687 downwards.
CCATGCTGCTCACCTTAACTGGGACATTAAGACATTATGCAATTATTTATTTAAAAAAAATATTCAGGTGCATTTTCTGTAGTCTAATAAAACACACGCTAAGGACTAAAACCGTGCTATTTTACAATTTAATTCGCATTGTATTGCAATACGAAACTCTGTGAGTTTATGAAAGAGTTGTAGACGTAATTTGCAAAAAGTAATATTTTGTTTCTTGTTTTTATTTATAAACAATATCTGACAAACGTAGCGCAAATGAAGTGAAAGGAAAATTGAAAACTAATGATATCTGCAAATTATTAATAATGAAAATGCTGTCCATTTATGGACCAATAACAAAAAGAAAGTTGTTTTATTGATTTCTCAAAATAAAAAATGGACATATACAGGGTGGTCCACATAGTAGGGCCACTATTAGTTTCGTAAACGGTAAGAGCTACAAAGAAGTTTAAAATAGACAAATTGTTTACCTCTCTAAGACATATTCAGTATTCAGTGATGCTTTAATGTTTTAAAAACTTCCACCGCACGCTAGATAATAAACAAACATCAAAATGGCCATTTATGGCGTATTTCTATTTGTAAACTTTACAATTTAGGTTATACAGGTATTTTTATACTAAATTAAAGATCTTGAGTAAATTTATCGTAGTTGGCAGGTATACATTCTTAAAACTTTAAATTATGCATACTTATCTCAGATATCCTTCAATGTTTAAAATATTTGCCTTGATAGAAAGCATTTCATTACTAGGAACTAATTGTGTAGTCAATGTCATTAGAAACAAGTGCTTGAAGGCCAATAACTGTACTTAATGTATTTTGGCGCAATGACCACAAAAATCTTTGCGTGAATGCTAAAATTGTGGCGATAATGCTTTCGCACAAAGGTTGAAATATAAAGCCAATTCTAAAGTACAAAAATTAATTTTAAAAAAATGCACAAAACATGTGATTATATATAAGACATTTTTTAAATTAAGACAATTAAATTCGCTAATCTTAGCCTGTAAAAATACCTATGTACGTCAATAAATGTAATCAATTAAACGTTCAAGTCAACATTTCAGAACTCAACTGGGTTTTCTGATTTGAACTGAATGGAAATGATTTGATAAGCACACTTTGCACTTCTGTTTTTTATTGTTTCATTGCATACACTTACTGTAAGTGTTAATTAAGCTATCAAAATTCTTTGTAATTGTTACGTAAAAACTGACCTTTAACATAATAATTAAGCAAAAAATTGCCTCTTTAAACTGTTACTTTTAAATATTTTAAGTGTTTTATCTAGAAATGCAATAATACATTTTTAAGGCAATGGGGTTGTTTGTAACGCGGATTTCAGTCTGTTTTTTTTTTAATGCTTCGTTTGTTTAAACTATGTATGTACTTACGGTTTTTTTTTAACAATTGCTGAAGCTAGACGATAATATTTAGTTGTAGTAGCAATGAAATGCCTTTTAATAGAGGCCGATTGATCATAGCTGAATCTACTGTTAAATGTTAAGTATATAAAAGTATAAAACAAATAATTTGCGTTTTATAAAAATCAGGATTCTATATAGAACTGCTATACAGGGTTCTCGTTTTTCGAGGGCCACTATGGGGATCTCGTAAACGGTAAGGCCGTTTTCACACACGACGGCATTACCGCTGCCGCTGAATAGTTTGTTTTTAGTTGTGACGATAGAAAGATGTATGCTGCTGTCAACACACGTTATCTCCTTGGGCTAATTTACCTTAGGAAGTACAGATGTAATAAAAATAAAAGAAAACACTGGGTTCATCCCCTTTTAAGCGTGCGATATTTGGAAGGAAGTTTTTATACTTTGTTTAAAAAACTTAGAGAAGATCAATCAAAATTCTTTAATTACTTTCGAATGAGTGCCAATACGTTTGATATTGTGGTGCAATTAGGTATTACAAACAAGTATTAAGCACCAGGATACTAGAATTGAAGGTGTCGTTTGTTAATGTGGCTATTTTCCAGCCTAGGGGAAATCTTACGATAAACAAACAGTTCTTGTAAAGGGGGTTTTAAAAGTATTTCGTAATTTTTAATTTTACCAAAAATATTTAGAAGAATGTTTAATAGACCCCAACATATATGTACATTGTACAGGGTGGCCTATTTTCGATGCCCATACCTCGGTAATTATCAGAGATAGAAAAAAAAACTATGTACGTGGTCTAGATTTCTTTTTTTGACACGAATTCATTGCCGTAAACAGATTTTTGATATCTTTTTTAATTTTCGAAATATAGCCAAAAACCGATTTTCGACAATTTTCAAAAATGGTAAATATCTCGCTTAAACAAAAAGATAGAGAAAAAATCTAAAGATATTTTTGGCATGGTTTTTTGTCCTTAATAAGATAGCGATGTTCAATTGTTTTTTACTCATACTAATATTGATTTATTACACCTAACTTTGTTATTTTAAATGGCAACCATAAGCAAATTATATAGTTTTAAAAAGTGCAAAAAATAAGCTTTCGATTTATGTCACAGCCAACTATGGTTGCCATTTAAAATAAGAAAGTTAGGTGTAATATATCAACATTCGTATGAGCAAAAAAAAATTGAACATCGCCATCTTATTAAGGACAAAAAACCATGCCAAAAATGTCTCTAAAGTTTTCCTCCATCTTTTCGTTTAAGCGAGATATTTAACAATTTTGAAAATTGACGAAAAGCGGTTTTTGGCTATATTTCGAAAATTAAAAAAGATATCAAAAATCTGTTCACGAAATATAGGCCACCCTGTACTTATATATTATATAACATACATGTGAGACTACAATTTTACATAAACAAATAATTTTTATCTATTACAGTTTTCTATATTTGTCATTTAAAACACCCTAGATTAGTTTTTATTTGAAAAAAACAGTTCTTATATGGAAACACTGAATGAGAACAAGTACGGCGGCATCCGAAATTGTCGAGATCACCGACGGCTGCACAAACCGCTGCCGTCGACGGCGACGGCAATTTGCCGTCCCGCGCCTGTGTGTGAAAGCACCCATTTGATTACATTGAAGTCGTCAGCGCTGACGCCGACGGCAGCGGTTTTGCCGTCGTGTGTGAAAACGGCCTAAGAGTTACGACTTTGGTTAAATTAGGGCAAAGTTGTATATTCAGGTGCTCAATAATTCGATGCGAACAGAACTTATCTAGCTCTTTTAGTTTTTGAGATAAAGGGAAAAAAGTGAAAAAATGGATTTTTGTTTTTTGCCCGTAACTTTTTCATTTGATTTCGAATTTAATTTCTGTAACAACTTTTTCATAAATTTCTCTAAAATGTGTATTTAATCCTTATTTGGCATACAATTATTTGTAACAAAAAATAACGAGTTAGGCCTTTTATCTGCGTTAATGACTTCTAATAAGCAAAAAGCGTTTCTGGTCGTTTTTTGTAAACTATGGACACTTATATTATTTGATAACGAAAATTTTGTTAGAAATTATTGTATGTCAAATAAGGGATTAAATACACATTTTAGAGAAATGTATTACTTAACCAAAGAAAATGTTCTAAAAATATTTGCTAATAAGTGAACAATGTTAATGCATTCCTAACATATTTATTAATACCTATTTTTTTAATTAAATCCCTTTAATAGTAATTTCATGCGGTTTACTTACGTGCTTACAAGGAAAAAGGGACAAAGACAATTATTTACCATGCCGGTTTGGACTTGTTTCAAATAAAATATTTGTTTTTGCCATTTTTAACAACAATTGTTTCAAAAATGTGAGAAGTGTTATACATTGTCGAATTGAGAAAAAAAAAAGCTCTACAAATGGGCGTTAAAATCAGATATAGCGTACATAAGAAAAAATTGACCTGATGATGATTTTTAAAAAACGAAACGTCGCACGGAAAATATAATTGGGGATTCTGATTCCTTGCAAAAAGTGGCCATGAAAAAGTTTTTACAGAAATGAAATTCGACATCAAATGAAAAAGTTACGGGCAAAAAACAAAAATCCACTTTTTTACTTTTTTCCCTATATCTCAAAAACTAAAAGAGCTAGATAAGTTCTGTTTGCTTCAAATTATTAAGCAGCTGAATATACAACTTTGCCCCAATTAAACCGAAGTTGTAACTCTTACCGTTTACGAGATACCCATAGTGGTTCTCGAAGAACGAGAACCCTGTATATTATATAAAATTCAAGTGCTATGTAGGTTAATAAAAAGCTTTATATAGTCAATAAAAACGCAATGTAGTAAATTTAAATGCTGGTTAATTACCGAAAGCAACATGCTACATCAAAATGTTTTTAGTAAAGTTGAAACGCTGTATAGGGTGGTCCAAATTCGATGGTATTACATGGATATCTCGCTTAATAATCAAGATAGAGGAACGGTGAAATTGCCGAAACTGTGCAGTTTTTTGAAGAAACAACTGAAAAATTGAATGATAAAAGTATTTTTTGCGATCGCGTTGGCCATGAAACCGTCAGAGATAAAATCGAAATTCTTCTATTTACCAATGCGCGCATCTTTTGCAAGTAAAATGGTGCAAAATTTTTGAAAAAATCTTAAACGGTTTCGGAGGAAAACGTCAAAAACGAAACCCCTGCAAAAGCGCTATGATTTGAGAAGTTTAACATTGGAAACTGTTTTGACAAGGGCCTCGTTTTTCGCGTTTTTCTCCGGAACCGTTTAAGATTTTTTCAATATTTTCCAAAAAAAGATAATTTTGAGTTAATTTCCTTTCCTGAAAGGCAATTTACGGTTTTTACAGTTTCTAAGTAGTTGAAAAGTTGCGAATCTCAGATTTTGGGTTATACAGGGTGCGCCATTAGTGCGATAAAGTCCATTATTGCCCTAAATGTCAACTTAATAAAAAAAAAAATTTAATGAAACTTATAGTATTTCTACACGTGCATGTTTTAAAATTAGTTTCAAGTATACAGGGTGTTTCATAAAAGTGGGGCGTCACTAAAGGTATTTTTTTTAAATTGAACACCCAGTATATTTTTGCATAATCGAATTCAGCAAGAAAATCTCCATATGACAGTATTTTGTTTTTTTCATTTTTTTGCGACGTTGCCAATTTATCTTAAAAAATCTTTGAATTTCCAGAAAAACAGGGTACAATACTTGTCAAGAGCACAACGTTATGAATAATAATAGGCAAATGATATTTTTGCACATACAAAGTCAAAAGGTGTAGTCACAGTCTAAATACATCAAAATTAATTTATATTATACATTGTGTTTCTTATAGATGTGCCAACTTCCCAATTTTCAAACATCAATAACTTTATTTTTTCAAATGGAACACCCTGTATATTATTACGTCATTTTGTTGCATTTTTGTTTTTCTTCAACTTTTCTTAATACTTACCTATACCTAAAATGAATATTTTCTGAGATATTTACATTTTACTTATTCTTATAAGCGTTATGTAGGAATTTGCTAGTTTTCTCGGAGTAGGCCCCGACTTTGACAATAGAAACAATAATTTCTGTAGTAACAAATGTCAGAGTAAATTGCTGTCAATTGTTAAAACATAAATAAATGAGTATAACATATTTAATAGGAATTTTCCAAAAAAAGAATTGATTGATGCGGTCTATGTTCAGGGTGGCGTATTTTCGATGCCCATACAGGGGTGTATCTCGGTTATTATCAGAGATAGAAAAAAACTAAGTACGTAGTCTCGATTTCTTTTTTCGAGAGGAATTTATTGTCGTAAACAGATTTTTGATCTTTTTTAATTTTCGAAATATAGTTTTTTTTTAAATCTCTGATAATTACCGAAATACCCCCCCTGTATGGGCATCGAAAGTACGCCACCCTGAACATAGACCGTATCAATGAATTCTTTTTTTGGAAAATTCCTAATAAATATGTTATACTCATTTATTTATGTTTCAACAATTGACAGCAATTAACTCTGACATTTGTTACTACAGAAATTATTGTTTCTATTGTCAAAGTCGGGGCCTACTCCGAGAAAACTAGGAAATTCCTACACAACGCTTATAAGAATAAGTAAAATGTAAATATCTCAAAAAATATTCATTTCAGGTATAGGTAAGTATTAAAAAATGTTGAAGAAAAACAAAAATGCAACAAAATGACCTAATAATATACAGGGTGTTCCATTTAAAAAAATTAAGTTATTGATGTTTGAAAATTGGGAAGTTGGCACATCTATAAGAAACACCTTGTATAATATAAATTAATTTTGATGTATTTAGACTATGACTACACCTTTTGACTTTGTATGTGCAAAATATCATTTGCCAATTATTATTCATAACGTTGTGCTCTTGACAAGTATTGTACCCTGTTTTTCTGGAAATTCAAAGATTTTTTAAGATAAATTGGCAACGTCGCAAAAAAATGAAAAAAACAAAATACTGTCATATGGAGATTTTCTTGCTGAATTCGATTATGCAAAAATATACTGGGTGTTCAATTTAAAAAAAATACCTTTAGTGACGCCCCACTTTTATGAAACACCCTGTATACTTGAAACTAATTTTAAAACATGCACGTGTAGAAATACTATAAGTTTCATTAAAAACTTTTTTTTATTAAGTTGACATTAAGGGCAATAATGGACTTTATCGCACTAATGGCGCACCCTGTATATTTTAACAAACAAAAAATAAAAACCGGCTATTTAAACTTTCGAAAATGAAAATAATCGTTTTACAAACTAACCGTTGTTAAATACTAAGCCTCTGTACTACTACTAACATTACTATATGTAATTTTGGTGTTCCTGAAATTAACTCTTATATTTGATCTCATTTAATAATCTTTTGTTTTAATATAATTTGTAAAAACAATAAATTTTTATCGTAGATATAAAATGAAACTACATAGAATACTAAAATAAATTAAATTATCATGTTTAGTTCGGTTAATGATAGAATAAAAAGACAAACAACACAATTATAACGTCGTTAGATCAGTCGTTCATGTTTTATAATGTGTTGTAATGGCTATGATTATGTAATGATAATAAAAAAATGTTTGTTATTTTATTATTACCATAAAATAGTGCATTGTTTTAACATTCAGTTTCAAGGTTTTATCATAATTCGTTCCAATTAAGCCAACCACAATGGCAAAATAATGAATCATACACAAATTGTGGTTCCAGCCGCATAGTAGTCTAGATAATTATTTTGAAACTTTTGTTGTTATTCAGAGTGGTTAATCGCTGTTAACTGCTACATTATACCTACATAAAGTAAAATTTTCTACGACCACTAATGTAAATGACTCCTATCGTACAGCCTTCATACATAGTAAGTGGGCTCTTATGCACGGTCAGCCAAAAGCACAGTTTTTTAAGAAATTATCAAAGCAGCCTCACGTCAAACGCTTCCCCCATGCCTAGTCAGTGAGTTTTAACGCACGGTAAGCAAAACGCACACTTGTCTAGAAATGTTGTTATTAGTTACATATTAGCATTAGCAGAAGATGAAGACCGCTTTAGGTTAGTTTTTAAATAGTCGAATTACAGTGGTATCTTCGAACAATCAAATATGGGCAAAAGATTTGAAAATACTCGGATTAATATCCCAAGAGAGAGAAACATGCTTGGCCAAAACGTTTTATGTCCTTACGTCCTTATTGGTGATGAAGGTTTTGCTTTAACAGTTATTTATGTATCAAGGCCAAAACGTGTAACTTTTTCGGCTCAGCCAGCAAACAGACAAGGACGAAAAAGTACGTTTTGGCCGAGGTGCATATGACATTTTTTGTGCGATCGAATTAAAAACAATTTATGGCAAATTGTTAGCCACATTTTGACGTACTTCAATTGCTTTTTCCGGCCTACCGTGTGCAACTGACAGGCGATCGTAATATTTTTTTAAATGACAACCTATTTTTTTTACTTTAATTTATAGATGTTTTTTCTTGTTTTAACCATATAAAGATTTCTTAGGTCTGATTGCATAGAAGCTAAGCCCGAGATTAACCCTGGGTTAACGCCTAAAACTAGGGATTAGCTTGGGGTTAATTCCGGGTTTAGCTTTTATGCAATCGGGCCTTAATGTTAAATTTAAAAAAAAACGAGAAAAATGAGTTTTAAAATTTTCTTTTTTTACAAAATCATTGCATTTAACAAAGCAAAACACGATCACTGTAGTATTTAATTGACAGTTTATAACTTGTCTGATTGTGTTTTTTCCCGACGAAAAAACATTATTTTTTGTTTCAGATAAAGTAGGTATTAAATTATATAAATATTTTATTTAATACTTTACTTCTGAGAACCCGTATGTCAAGAAAAACCTAGGTATCACATCTAATATCTACATATGTACACTAACGGTAACAGATGTTTAAAATTTTCAGATTAGAGGAAAACCTAATTCTAATAAAATTTCTTTAAAATTTGAAAGATATATTGCATTTAGAATTTGTATATTAGGGTTTAATTAATATTAAAAGGTTCCTTAAATAAGCATTCAAAAACCGCCATCAATTTTTCTTAAGGTTTTCAGGGCTGTTCAAAAAAATAATTTTTTGAGTTGTGTGTGGTAGCGCGAATTGATCATAGTCGAGGGGAAAAGTAATTGGCAATCAAAGAAGAAAATTAATTTCTAGCAACTTCATTTATAACTAAAATTTTCATAGAGAACAGCAACAAAAATAATACAAAAACATATTTGAAAGAAGCTGCTTAAAATACAATTGCTGTGTCAGTGGCGTAGCTAGAGTTTGTGCCTCCCGGGACGGTCCCTTAATTTGCCGCCCCTCTGTATAAGAGTTGCTGACTCTTGATTTTTTTTATGAATGCATTAGCGCTAGTGCTGATACTGATTATTATATCTACTGATCCTTTATTACCGCCGAGATTTCCATTTTTACCCCATTTGGGTTGACCAAAACTGCCGCCCCCCGCCCCCCTAGCTACGTCACTGTGCTGTGTAGAATGTTAAAAAAATTTACAAGAGAATTCGATTGGCGACAATAGTTTTGCGAGCCTAAAGAATTATAAGCAAACGTTTTGCGTACGTCATGTTTAAATAACGGCATTTACATTAAGTATCGTTTAGTTTGCAAAAAGACAGGTCGGATAACGTTATTGCTTCCAACAGATGCATATGTGTTTAGGAATTCCCTATGAGTCAACACTTATTACCATAAGATTAAGATTTACGACAATGAACAATGAACGGTCAAGAATTAGTTTGACCATGGGAGTTAGACTACTTTCAAGATACAAAAAATTACATACTACGGTTACATTGCATTAAGATTTTTATTTGTTATTAAAATTAGAACGCGATGTACATATTAAAAGTCAGTATATCCGTAAATGCAATTAAGCTGTCTTTTAGACCTACTTTGCATGTTATAGCCTATGCATTATTTTAAGTAAAATTGAAAAATGATATCCAAGTTGAATTGATTAAGAATTGAAAAAACTTGTTGGCCGTGAAAATCATAATCCACACCTTCATATTATACAAGGTGTTTCTTAAATATTGCGAAAAACTTGGGCAGGTAATTCCCTTTATATAATTTTTTTTTGTGCGATCGTACTAGAAAAAGCTGTTTGACGGACGCGTTAGCAACCATAAAGTACTGCATTACCGGCCCTATCCTTAGCAACGGCCGTAAAAGTTACTTTTCAGGCCGTTACCCTTAGCAACGGCCGAAAAAGTAATGAAGGTAATACAGTACATACGCCGTCATCTGTCAGTGACATAATGTCACGTAGTTTCTAACCTATAATTTTGAAAATTACTAAAAATTTAAATTGTTTTAAATTCCATCGCACAAAAAATGTAATATGCACCTTGGCCAAAACGTACTTTTTGGCCTTGATACATAAATAACTATTCATTAGACGTCTCATTTTGGAGTTACACCCCCTAAACAGGAGCGGTAAAAATAGGTTTTTATTTAATTTGTGATGTGTACCTATAGGAGGATGTATATAATAAAATTTTACAGATGTTTTATACGTATTAAACGGTTTTCCGCAGTAGGAGTAATATTTTTAATTACCTCCCACCTTCACAGGGGGCTGATAAGTGCGATCCCTGTTGTTTTTTTTTATCAGAACTTTTTGGACGCTTAAAATTTTGCAATTTAAAAAGTTTTCTTTGAAAGCTTGATTTATTTGGAATTTTTTTTGGTCTAAATTTTCCTGCATAACCTACAGTTTTTGAGTAAAAAATTAAATGGGTGAACATGAACCATCAAATATTCAAAAATATTACGATTCATTTTGGTGGTTACCATGGCGGTTTTCATGTTTACTCATTAAATTTTCTCCTTAAAAATTGTAGGTTTTACAGGAAAATTTAAAGAATAAAAAAAAATCTAAATAAACCAAACTTTAAAAAAAAAATTTAAATTGCAAAATTTATCCCACCCAAATAGTTCTGATTAAAAAAACAACAGGGGTCACACTTTTCAGTCCCCTGTGAAGCGGGAGATGATTAAAAATATTACTATGGGACACATTTCAAAAAGCATAAAACATTTACCAAATATTATTCTCCTACACATCTCCAAATCTGACAAGGGAGGGTCACTACGTTGTCGCTAGAATTTGATTATGGCTGTGTTTATTGCATCAATGACATCAAAACTAAATGTTTTCCAGAGTTATACGTGCCACTGGCGATTTCCTTCGGAAAAATAGGGGAAAAACTGAAAAATTGGTATAAAAAGGTAATTTTTGCGATCGCGTTGGCCATGAAAACGTCAGACAAAATCTAAATTTTTCCATTTACCAATGCGTGCATCCTTTGCAAGTAAAGTAGTGCAAAGTTTTTGAAAAAATCTCAAACCGTTCCGAAGAAAAACGTCAAAAACGAAACCCCTGCATAAGCGCTGTGATTTGAGAAGTTGTCGTGTATTTGTATTACTATATCTATGCGACTTGCATAGGTTATTAACATAGGGAATACCGTTTTTACAAAGGTCTCGTTTTACTCCGGAACCGTTTAAGATTTTTTCAAAAACTTTGCACCATTTTACTTGCAAAGAATGCGCGCATTGGTAAATAGAAAAATTTAAATTTGATCTTTGACGGTTTCATGGCCAACGCAATCGCAAAAATTACCTTTGTTATTCAAATTTTTAGTTTTTCCCCTATTTTTTCGAAGAAAATGGCCAGTGGTACGTATAACTCTGCAAAATATTTAGTTTTGATGTCCTTGATGCAATAAACACAGCCTTAATCAAATTTTAGCGACAACGTATCGTGACCTTCCCTGGTGAGAAATAAAATAATAATCTACTTTTACGGCTCTTCTTTGGGGGGATGTAACTCCGAAAGGCGACGTATAAGGAAAAAAATTATATAAAAGCCCCCCCTTAATTTTCGATAAAGAATTACCTCCCCAAGTTTCTCGCAATATTTAAAAAACGCCCTGTTTAGTTTCTTGTCTGTCATTTGATGTTTAATTTCGATAGGCAAGTTAGTAACCTTTAATTTGTTAAAATAGTGAAAGTAATACAAAATTAGTTAACATTCCCTAGAGCAAATTTCAAATTATGATTTAAATGATTTTAAAAAGGGTTTAAGTCAGTGTTTTCCAAAAACGAAACTTGAAAATCCTCTATAACACCTTTGGAGTACGAAATATTTCAAATGTGTAAAACATTGCCTAAGCAAAGTTTTAAATCGAATCGTAGTCTCAAATTTTTTCTAGGTTTTCATTTTTACGTTGGGCGCAATTTTTGCTATTTGTTAATGTAAAAGTAAAATACCATGTGTGATTCATCAATGAATTTAGAAAAGAAAAATTTTTATTATGTAAATAAACCAAATTCCTCCCGTAAGAATAAATAAAGTTGGTTGTCATAAAACAAAATCGTCGACCTTAGAATAAAACAGTTGATGACCATTCGATTTGGCTTAAAAAGTTTCTTAGGCATTTTTTTTACACATTGAACATGTTTTATATTCCAAAGGAGTTATAAACTATTTACAAAAATCGTATATTCATGTTTTTTCTAACTTTTTTGAATAACATTTGAGATATTTTCAATTTCTCTTCGGATTATTAATGAGCACCATATTTAGCAATTTTGCCAAGTTCAAACCTGTACTCTAGCTATTACAATGAGCGTGAACCTCATGCTTAAACTCGAATTTCAAACACCTTGTTTATAGTGTGCCTCGACATTGAAAAGTTTGAAAAACGCTTATGCGTGCAAGGAAAGGCAGATGCAGGTTTTATTGAACAAGAGCCTTCCTTCGCTGCAATTTACCACTAGCATAAAGGAATAAAACGCACAAGGAGTTTTGTTCAGCATCGTAGCAGTTCGTCCTGCTATAGCTGTTACCAAAAAATTGAAATTTGTTTGTGCGGTCATTCTTACTTGCTTATTTTTTAGGTAGTCTTGAATTTTACCTAAAAACTTTGAAAGCAATTGTACCTATCCAAAGATTAGTCAAGTACAATGTTTCTAAGAATCCTATTTAAAATAGGTCGCACATCGATCAGTACATAGCCGAGATGCATCGCGTCTATTCTGTTTATATTTTCACCGTCCAAAAATAGATGGTCCAACTTCTCCTGGAATATAATTAGATGGCGCATTTGGTGACAGCCGCTAATTATTTACATCGGTGCTCGTTATACAATGACTTCAATGAGTAACAATTTGTTACTACATTTTGTATCAAGTTTGACGTAACTGTTAAACTGTTTTTTTGCTTTTGAAAACTTTTGCTGTTTCATTGTTAGAGCAGTCCAGTTAATTGAACCTTTATTTTATTTATAGTAAAAGACTTTATGTAAATAAATATACAGGGTGCTCCACGACCCTGAGATTCTTCAATAGCTCCTTTATTAATGAAAATATCAAACAATATTTAATACAAATATTGTGCGAACCTATTTTCTTAATAACCTTAAATTATTTTCAAATATACAGGGTGTTTTGTTTGAGCAGCACATATGAAAATGTGATTTTTTTAAATAGAACACTTTGTATATTTTTACATTTTTGGGTTCCTCCTAAAATTTACTTTAAAAAACGTATATGGGTCTAAAATCAACAGTTTTCGTAAAATTTACATTCTTATGAAAATTTTGAGCAATACAGTTTTTTCAATTTTTTTTACATTTAAGTTATTTAAAAAAGCAATAAAATTTCGTTTAAAAATTAGATTGACAATAGATTGATTAACGCTTTGCGCTAGCTACATTTTAAAAATATTGTACAGGGTGTTTTTTACGCTTGGTCAAACTTGTGAAACTTTAAACATCGATAAGTAATTTTTCTTAAATGCAACACCCTGTATATTTTTACATTTTCTTGTAGGGAATTTAATGGTCTTTCGAAATTATTAAGCATGTGCTATACCTAAAGTTGATATTTTTCGAGCTATCTCGATTTTTATTAGTACCTATTACTAAGGCAATTGAAATATTTTAAAGTCGGCCATGGAGGTAAGTCGAAATTTTTCAAGGAATTTTTAAACAAAAGAATAAAAAGAGCTGCAAATTTAATTTAAGGCTAAAAATTTACCCCTTTTTCCCGAAATTTATCGGGGGTAATAATCAAATCAATTATTATTAGTGTTTTTAGTAAAGGATCAAATATTTTGCTTTTTTCTCTGTTAAAAGTAGCTTGTGTATTTGCTATTACAAGTTTATGAGCAGGTGTCCTTAATATCGGCTTATTTTATCTGCAATGTGACCTCAAACGCAATCCAGTGTAAATATTTATAAGTAACAAATTAGAGGTTATAATTAAATGAAACGTTTTAAACCCAACGTAGTTAACATACGTTCTATTATGACTGAAGGAAACTGTGTTTATTTCCCAGAACCGAATCCTTAAACCCTGTGAAATTCCTTGAAGTTTAAGCACTAACATCTATTTTTTATTTAAAGACATTCTATACAAGGGAAGCAAACCATGACCTGACCAAAACATAATATATTAATTATTTATATTAATTAATTTCTGTATATTACCTTAATTAAAAAGCAGGCCGCTGTATAAACTTCAAATTGTTTGACCAAATATGTATTTACAACAAAATTCAACGGAACTCTAACAAAATAAATAATAAAATTAGGACCAAACTTACAAAATGAAAATTTATTTAATGTAAAACATTTTTGGAATAATATAATATTTATGGTTTGGACGTGATTTAAGCAATTTATTCAACAGACAATTTTGACTTTATGAAACCATTCGATTATTGCGCATCAACAATTTTATGATAAAGAATTATTTACGCTTCATGTAGTAAAGATGGTAAAGAAAAGTCGCCTAATATGGGGAACTTTTTGTAATGTGTTGAAAAAATAATGAACAATTTGATTTGTGGTAAAAATATTTAGAACAATATATTTAAATAGGAGTATATTTCAAGAAGTTAATTTCAATAGCAGATTATATGTATGATGACAGAATGTTTATTTAAAAAAAATACAGAGGTGCTGAATCCTATATTAGGCAATACAGATGCTTAATATGGGATAGAAAAGTTCTATTGTAATAGCAAAACAAAGTAAAATAGGTACTTTATTTCATTTGAACATTATAAACATTGTAAACATCTAAAAAAAATTAATACCTAATGGATATGGAACAAACTACTAAGCTGGTTATTAGTTTTTTTTTATTAGTTTGTTCCATGTGCATGGTATTTTTATACTCCTCTGTCCCAAAATAAGTGTCCGATTTGGTAAAAATTTTTGTCTGCACAAATGAAACAAAAAATTTATTATCGATTTCTCAGAAAATTTTATTCTTGATAAAAGTTGGTGCATGGTCTAAAACAAATTTTAAAATTAAAAAACTTTAGTAAACAGTCATAGGACACTAGATTTTAAGCGATTTTTGAAATATTCATGAGTGATGCTTAAAATTTCTCATGCACCAACTTTCTTATAGCAGGTAATGGTACACACTCTGACGCTTTTCTTTGACAGATTAGGCTTTTTTCTTTGTGGTGCAACTACAGGAACTTCTTCACTGTTCATGATGTGTCTACACCGGTATTGTTTAAAATGGCAAGATAAAATATGTTTTTAAAATAACGATCCAAAAGCCGAGCTAACGTGTTTAAACTTTCTGACTATGCACAAATGTCACTTTTGACATATTTTACTTGACGTTATAAACAATTACAATTTACGTTTTAAAATACAATTAAGATCCAGCAAATATAGTAATCGGACACTTATTTCGGGACAGAGGAAGTAGTATTTAGATAAAAAGTGAACTTTATTTAGCTTACAATATTTTAATAAGGATAACCAAATTGCAATAATGAAAGTTTAGCTTTTCATAATTATGAACATTTTTTTAAAACAAAAACTTCAACATGAACATTTTAACTTCCCCCTAATAAAGAACTGTAAAAAATAGTATAAAAAGTAAAACAGTATTGTGAACAAGTAAATTATTATGTTTATGTATTATGTGAACTTAACAAAGTATAATTAATTCTTAAAAACTTAAAACAAAACTACTTCAGAATTATTGTATTATAAAAGTTTTTAGCAACATCTGGCATATTATATTTTAACATAGACAAATATATCCTCTTTTTCGTTAGTTAAAATAAATGTATGTCAGCAGTATGTTCAGTAGATTAAACTTTTCTGATTGTTTTGTAGGTCCGTTTGCAGACTACACAAACTTATTTAACAAAATTTTTCATCATTTTTTTTTCTGAACTTAACAAAGTACTTGTCTTTAGAGTAAATTATCCGTTAAATAAGCATGTAAGGAATTTCATTAAAACAAAGGGACGAAGCAGCTTTTTGTTAGTTTAAAATAAAACAATTTCTTTTGCCATTTACACAATTTGCAATAGCGCTTTCGTTTTCGGAGTAGTAACAATTATTCTAATTAATGAATTGGGGTTATAAACTATAAACGCAGTTGCTTTTCTATTTTACTGTAGATGAAGATCCGCTTCTTGTACAAGTTCATTTCTTTTTGAACATTTTTGCTCGATGACGTGATTGGTATCACAAGTTTAAAATAAAATCGAAAAGACCGGGTACTCATTTTGAGGAACAAATAAATCTTTCCATAAATTAATGTAATTGAGGTGAGGGTGTTTTAATGAAACAGTTTTCAAAATTTGTATAAACGCACTGGTAATATTGTTACCAGCTCTTCCGTCTGTGCCTAAGTGCTATAATGCACAATAATGTTTTTAAAACTACGATGGGCGCTCAAATTGTAGCAGTTATATTTTCGTTAATGGAAAAAAGCTCCGCTCTAGGTAAAGCAAACATATTCTGCAAACCAAAACAAGTAACGCAAATACTGTTTCAAAGTTGGTCCTTAACTATTTTCTATTTATATTAATTTATAGGTGTACTTATAGTTATATTTTGAATAGGGAACAAATAACACGTAAAATATGTAATGTGTATGGACATGGAACAAATAAAACCGCAATTCGTTAATAGATTTTTTGATATGTAACAAAGTTAACACTCAGAACTTCGTTATTAGGGAACGAATTCAAATTTTGGTTATGTTGAAGGATAGAGAACTTTTTAAACATAATCTTGATATAAGTCAATTTACCGCAAAATGGCGTATGGAACAAAATAACTCTCAGGCGACGATTTATTTATCAACTTTCCTGGGCATCCAGACAAGGAAATAATCCTCCATTTAAATCTTTTGTAATACTTTTAGAATTTATACATTTTTTAGGTTTTTACTGCAAAAGCACAGCTTTATTTATGACTACAAATTTGTTTACATTTTTTACTTATGAAGAATTGTAACGAAGATACAGGGTGTCCCAATTATACACCGCCAAAAAGTAGGTGCATATTCCTGAGTGAAAATGATGACAATTTGTCAAATATTTTGTTATCCGAAAATGCTTCCTTTCAAAGTTAGATCCCTCCAGTGGCAAGAAAAAAATATCAAAAAATCGATTACGTCCTAGCCGTTTAAGCTAGAGCTATCAAACTTGGCGGAAATGTTTGGGTGTTTCCCATTGATTTTGTGGGATAATTAGCAAGAAAACACGTAATTGGAAGTATGATTTATAGTCAGGTCATCCGCTTACCATCCTCAGATTTTTTTTCTCTGGAATAAAATTGAAAATGTCATTGGTCTATAAGAAAGTACGACTTAAGAGGAAAACATTCGTCCCTCTTTGTTTTTTGCTGTAAACGTAGCCGTTTTCGAGAAAATTAGCGCTAAAGATGCATCGACAAACACCTCAAATATTTATTTTACTAAACTTAGTTGGCTAATGTCATGCTTGAAAAAAATTCTGAAGATGGTAATGATGACTATAAATCATACTTCCAATTACATGTTTTCTTTCTAATTATCCCTCAAAGTCAATGGGAAACACCTAAACATTTCGGCCAAGTTTGCTAAAACGGCTAGGACGTATTAGATTTTTTGAATTTTTTTTCTTGCAACTTTGGAGGTCTCTAACTTTAAAAGGAAGCATTTACAGAACAAAACATTTGACAAAATTTGTCAAATATTTTGAGTGAAATATGCACCTACTTTTTGGCGGTGTATAATTGGGACACCCTGTATAACCCGTTAAAAATTTATCGACTTGCGCTCCAAACATTTTTTTAAATTCTTAATTAATGCAAATTTTTATTGCTGTGAAAGACATAACTTCTTAGCTGTGGCCAATATATGTTACAAAAAAAAAACCGGTATTTTACGTTGTCGTAAAAGTGCGGTCAATCAACTGAATTCATAATGAATTTTGCAACTTATTTGCGTCACCGATCACACACAAAAAAATCCTGCATAGATTGCCGATTAATTTCCCGTTGTTTTGTTTCAGAAAAACCCCCATAGACGACGATAGAATTAACGATGAAGACGTAACTTGTAGTTGCTGACACCAGCGTCAGTTGATAAAGTGCGTTCTGGTTGCATTAGTAAAAGTGAAAATTACATCAGAAACCGCCACCATTACGACTGGGAATTCCCACAAGTTATGTTTGTTTGGGAACAAGGTGAGTTTCTAATTTCTAATTTTTTTTTAATGTTGGTATACATGGTGTCCTATACATTTGGAACTTGCTTACAACTGTTTGTGTTGTCGTGTTGGTAATTCATTTGTTATGATGTGCCAATAACATGTTCTTAATGGGTCCTTATTGCATTATTTGTTAGCGTTTGTTTTTAAATAACAATTACAAATTTTCTATTGGGCCTCGGCAGTTTAGGTTGTCCACCTAAACTGCCGAGTTTCAAAAAATTGGAAAAGCAGCAGGTCATGATAGTATTTTACGTGAAATGATTAAGTACATGGGAGTAGATGGAAAATTCTACTAAGAATAGTAAATAAAGCATAGTAGGAAAAAGATATTCCAAAGGACTGGGAGGTGTCTGTTATATTATCGATATTCAAGACTGGCGATAGTAAAAAATGCGAAAATTATAGAGTTGTGTGACGTTTCGACCATCCTATGATGGTTTTTATCAAACGACGATTTGCTCACTCGCCGCTTTGCGGCTCGTGAACAAATCTCACCTCACGAAAGAAACTGGATTTTCATCTCTTGTAAAATATACTATTTTGATAAGTTTTCGGAACCTAAACCCCCTTTTTGTACTGGCTTTGGGTTTCATTTAACACGGTTTCACACAACTTGCCATTTTCTAGGAACCCATTTACTGGGTTACCTTTACAAAATAATTTATCGCACAACATGAAACAGTAATTATCCTAACAAATGTTTGCACCAGCCTTATAATTCATAAACAATATAAAGACTGTTTTATACTATACTATTATTTCGTTTAAGAAAATCGTATACGATTTTTGATACAAAAATTTCGTTCAAGAATTTAGCATGGAAAATATGAACCATTTACATTGTACTATTTTTTGGTACGAAAACTCCAATATATTTTGGTTACATTTTAGTAACTTTTATCATATTTTGTTGGCACCTTGAGTAACCATGTCAAATGTTCAATTTGATCACAGAACAGAAAGCGAATCATTTTCAAATTTAACGTATATTTAACGTTTGTCCCATTCTACATATTTATTCCTACAAAATAAATTGTGAGAGATTAACGGTAATAAGTAGTATTTAACATCGTTTGATTGTTTCAGTTAACCTAACCCACAAATTACATGCGGTCAGATACAGTAACAATAGAATAGGCATGCGCCCATACTAAAATTGGACGCATATAGGGACGGTAGTAATTTCGTACGAATTTTTCGTTCAAGATTTTTAATTTCTGATTGCCACCGTACTAGAAAATCGTATACGATTTTCTTAAACGAAAAAATAGTGTAGTATAAAACAGACTTAACAAATAAATCGTATTCATGCTTCACCCTGTATATTACTGGACTAATTATACGCTAACAGCTAAGTGCACTTACATTATAGCTATTGCATATACTTAATTGACATTCAATTTGATCTTTGGAACGTACAAATTGTTTATAATACTTTTCTTATTATTTTTATGGTAATAATTATCTACATTCACTATATTTCACTGAAATCGATTAGTTTCACTTAGTTGTAAAACATTTACAAACTTAAAAATATTTTAACTATTATCTTATTTATGTTTGAGCATCTGCAGAAATTACCATTATTTTAATGTTGCCTTTGCAAAGAAACATAATTAATTTGTTTTGTTTTGTTGGTGTCCATGGTTTTAATTTTTTGTGAACTGGCAGAAATAATTCGTCTACTTTTAAGTTGAACTAAATATGCTTGTTCCACAAAACTGCTTTTTAAATGGTTAAATGTGATAATAATTGGCAATTGCAAAGGCGTGAAATTTTTAGTTAAGGTTTGGTGTGTATTGTGTTTTTTGGTTGTCATTTGATTACTGGTACTTAAAATTACATTAGTTAGAAAATGATATCTTTAATAATTGTGTTTATGTAAAAAATTACACTTTAAACACTTTGTTTGTTCCAAAATTTAAACTTTAATCTAATGTATTTATGATTATTTTAGAATTATTAAAAATGGATTAAAATTTAAATAAGCAGATACCTGTTTGTATGTAATGTTTTAGATTTCTCTGTTTCAAAAACAAATAGTATATTCTTAATTTTCTTAACAAATGGTGACTGTTTCTTTTTATTAATTATTTATTAATGTATTATTAAATAGCAGAAAAGAGACTGCCGAAATGTCGAACCCTCAATAAAAAAACAATCTTACAAATAGTGATTGTACAAATCTTTTGAGGCTAAGTGTTAACAAACTAAATAAAATAGTATTGAACCTTTTATTATACCCTGAAGATGTTCCCAGCATCTTATAAATGTATAGCGACATTGATTATTTCTTTCCATTTGATAATAACATAAGAAATACAATTTTACAGCTAACACCACAAAAAAATCTTTATTTTTTGACTAAAAGATACAAATACAACTTACTATTTGAATTTAGTTTAAATTACAAAAGAAATATACCGCACTAAAAAATATTTGCTTGATTTTCAATTTAATAGAATTTGAAAAGCAATAACGAGTGTTGTGAATAAAAATTTAAGCCGATCGATAAATCGCCTCCAAAAAAAGTGACGCGCCTAGCTTTAATCGATATATCTCGGAAACGAGACCACTAAAGGCTTCTACTCACCAACCAATTTGTCGGAACAACCGACCGACCATTCCGATAAATTGTTTAATGTGTAGTCTGTCACCCGACCAACCCGACAGTCGGACAAGTTGGAACGGTCTGGTGGCCAGACCATCCAACAAGCCAATCGCACCACCACATTCCTCTAGATAAGAACTATTAAACCGAAAATTTAACGCTATTTATAAACGTGTTATCCACAAAATGGCATCAAGCCAAAATAATAAAAAAAGTTAGACGTTTATGCTGTGTTGGTTGGACTGGTCGAGAGGTGTGTAGGTAGACAACACCCAACACGGAGTTCCCGACGGTCGGCTCCGACAAGTTGGGTAATGAGTAGAGGCCTTTAGGAACATGGGACGCATCAAATGAGAGATAATCCCTTGTGCAAAAATATTTTTACGCTTAAAGACTATTCTACGCACAATGGTATACAGCAGCGATTCTTAACCGGGGGGTCGCGGCCCCCTGGGGGGCCGTGACAGATTTTAAGGGGGGCCGCGAAAACTTTTATAAAACGTTTTTACTTTTTAAAATATGTATTGAAATCTTTAAAAAAATATTTTTTGCTCCTTATTTTACTCAAACCATCGGAGAAATATGTTCTTAAATAAATCGTAATATTATTGCTACTACAAACTAGGGGGCCGCGAAAATATTTTAGGATAATTAGGGGGCCGCGACTACTAAAAGGTTAAGAA
Organism: Elmis aenea; assembly: GCA_947652605.1. NCBI lineage: Eukaryota > Metazoa > Arthropoda > Insecta > Coleoptera > Elmidae > Elmis > Elmis aenea. The sequence goes on along the minus strand of OX393583.1, from coordinate 9,149,414 downwards.
CCACTGGTATACAGGACCCATCGGGTACGAATGTCGATTTATTCGATTTTGAAAAGCAATAACGAGTGTTGTAAATAATAATTTGAGCCAATCGATTGTTCACCTCCAAAGAGTATGACTGGCTTAGCTACACTTAAGACATGGGATTTACACCAAACGAAAAATACTTTTTTGTGAAAGAGAATTTTACGCGTAAAGAGAATTCTATGCGCAAGGCGTGGTCTAGCGGTGAAGAAGTCCCGAAGGGGCTACGGAATCGCTAGTGTAATATTACTGAAATAAAAAATGTAAAAAGATAATAATAAATAAGCACTACAGGCCATTTAGGCCTAGGGCTTGGTTTGCTGTCTCCCTCCACTTTTTTCTATTTTTCGCTACCTCTGTCCAGTTCGTCACTTTTAGTTTTTTTAAATCATCCTCGACCGCTTCCAACCATCTTTTCTTAGGTCTCCCTCTTTTTCTCACACCCATTCTACTTGCTTTAATCATTATCTTCGTGTTTCTTTGGTTGGAGAGGCGTTGTGCGTGCCCAAGCCATCTTATTCTCTGGGCTCTTACTACTTCGGTTATAGACGGTTCTTTGTACAATCTCATTACTTCCTCGTTTGTCCTTCTTCTCCATTCTCCGGTATTTGTTTTTATTCCCCCGTAGATCCTTCGCAATAATTTCCTTTCCCACCTTTCAAGGTCTTCTTTTTCTTTTTTGTTGATTATCCAGGTTTCACAAGCGTATGTTACAGTGGGTCTTAATACTGTTTTGTACAATCTTACTTTGGCCTTTCTTGAGATAATGTTGGATCTTAGAATTGTAGCAAGAGATCCTGCGCATTTATTACCTTTTGAAAGCCTCGCTCTTATTTCCTTTCCGTTGTCGCAGTTGTCAGTAATTTGTACACCCAGATAAATGAAATTTCTTACTTTCTCAAAGCGTCTCTCCTTGTTTTGTTCGATTTTGATCGATAGATATTCATCCCCTTCTATGTCCTTCCTTTTAGTTCCCATTATCATGTATTTGGTTTTCGATTCGTTGATGCTTAATCCCATATTTTTTGCTTTGTCCTCTAACTTCCTGACAATGTTTTGGATATCTTTTTTTGTTTTGCAGATGATCGCAAGGTCGTCTGCGAAGGCAATGCATTGGTGGTTGTTTGCGTATATGTTGCCATTTCTGTTAATTCCACTATCTCGAATTATCTTTTCTAAGGCTATATTAAATAACAATGCCGACAGCGGGTCTCCTTGTCTCAATCCTCTAGATACTTTAAACACCTTTGACTTCATGCTTCTGTTTTTTATAAAATTTTCCGTGTTTTGGAGAGTCGCCTTTGTCATATTTATTAGTTTGTCAGGTATTTTAAATTCTTTCATGGCTATGTACAATTTTTCCCTAATTATTGTATCGTACGCTTGCTTAAAGTCTATAAATACTACATGCAGCTCTGTAATGTAAAAAGATAGCAGATGTTTTTGATTTAAAAAAATCTTTATTTTATTAACTATAAGTTACAAATACAACTTACCATTAGAATTGATTTTAAATTACTTAAGAAATACACCGCACTAAAAAAACAGTAATTTTTGCTTGTATTTTTTATAGAACACCATCTATATTTTTGCATCTTATAATGTATAATTTTTGGAAAAAATTAATAATCAATTTGTTCTAAATTTTAATACTTTTTATATTTATTTTATATATTTGATAAGCAACTGGTAAATTAATTAGTAGTAGATTTAATTTAACGAGACCAAATCGCTTCTAACACTACCGAAATCCGTTTTTTCCATCATGTGTATGACTTAATGGCAAGCAACAAGTACCTGAAATTAATAAGCAGACAGATAGTCAAGTTACACAAGAGAACTCTTTGCAGCTTACAGCTACAGTCAGCTCAAACGGTCACTGCTACAGTTTCGAAAGTAATTCAAAAATTTATTTGGTGTGTTGTTAAATTAAAACTAATTAAAATTACTTTAAAACCTTAAATTTTGTTATATATATTTTTTTTTACTGTATTGTTTTATTGCACCTAGCTACTTTAGCCAACCAGCAATATGTCTTTATGATAGTTCTACTTAAGTTAAGAGTCCACCCGTTGGTGTCTTCTTTTTTTCTTCTGTATTCTTGTTTTCAAGAACGACACTTTACACAACCGCACAGTGCTCTGCTTTACACTAACTCGCTAACTCAAACGGCTTGGTCCGTTTAAGCCTTCTCACTAGATGTTGGTTGTCCAAGAGCTGCAGGGCTTCGGTGTTGATGTGATCATGCAGCCTTTGTTCATGTTTGTTGGCAAAGTTTTGGATTTCTTCGTCGACTGTTGGCATCCTCAGGTCCCTGTGGAGGTCGACATTCCTCACGTACCACGGGGCATCCACAATTGCCCGGAGTACCTTATTTTGGAATCGCTGTATTATTTTAATGTTCGTTTTACCAGCACACCCCCAAAGCTGTATGCCGTAGGTCCATACTGGCTTCAGTATTTGTTTGTATATTAGAAGTTTATTTTCAATTGAAAGTTTAGATTTCCTATTCATTAGCCAAAATAGTTTTCTATATTTGATGCCTAGCTCTTCACGTTTTTTTTTAATGTGTTCTTTCCACTTTAATTTAATGTCCAGGTTCATGCCTAAATATTTAGCTGTGTTAGAATGTGGAATTCTGTTGTTGTTTAATATCACTGGCAGGTGTTCTACTAATCTTTTATTTGTGAAATTCACTTGCACTGTTTTAGTTTCATTTAGTTTGATGCGCCATGTTTTAGTCCATTCGAAGATTTGATTTGTTGCGTTCTGGAGTTTATCTGTTGATTGTTCAATAGTTGTTCCGATGGCTAGAATTGCAGTATCGTCGGCAAAAGTGACTACTTTCACATGTTGTGTTTGTGGTATATCGGAGGTGAATAGCAGGTACAGTATCGGGCCAAGGACACTACCTTGGGGTACTCCGGCTTTGATTTCTTTAAATGTGGAATATTGTTCATCTTGTTTCACTCGGAAAATTCTATCTGATAGATAGGATTTTAGGATGTCACAATATTGCTTTGGTAGAGATTTGTTTAGCTTGTGTACTAGGCCTTCGAGCCATACTCTGTCAAAGGCCTGGGCTACGTCTAGAAATAATGAAGAGCAGATCTTTTTTTCCTTAAGTGCCTTTTCTATTTCGTGTGTTATTCTGTGCACTTGATCGATAGTGGAGTGCTTGCTTCTAAATCCAAATTGGTATTCAGGTATTAGGTTTTTACTGTTTATAATTGGTTTCAGTCTTTTCAATAAGAGTTTTTCAAATAATTTAGATAAGACTGGTAGTAAGGATATTGGTCTATAGGACTTAGCATCATTAGGTGGTTTCCCAGGTTTGGCTATCATTATGACTTCAGCGACTTTCCACATGTTTGGTACATGCTGCAGTCGGAATGCAGCATTTATTATATACGTCAGTTTAACTATAGCTTTGCGTGGTAGATATTTTAATATTTCGCCTGTGATTAGATTATACCCTGGTGCTTTTCTAGAGTTAATATTTCCTTTGATTTCTTCGGCTACTTCTTTAGGTGTTACCCTCGGTATTTCTTCTAGTTTTCTATTTTCTTCGTTTGTTAGTTCATATCCATGGTCTTCATTTGGTTGGAAGATCATTTCCAAATGATTAGCAAAGACGTCAGCTTTTTGTTTATTTGATCGTGCCCACTCTCCATTATCTTGTTTTATTGGTGGCATATGAACTATTGGGCGTTTAAGTTTTCGAGTCGCTTTCCATAAGGAGTATTCAGTGTCTTTATAAGTTGTCAGCTCTCTCAGGTATGTTTCTATTGATTCATTTTTAATTTCATTTATCTCCTGTTTTAGCTGTTGTGTTAGCCTATTCAGGGTCACTTTGTCTTCAGGAAATCTAGTAGTTTGCCATTTTTTCCGTGCCTTTCTCTTTTTAGTTATTAGTTCTTTTATTTCTTTTGGGTAGGCATTACCTATCGTTTTTCGCTTTATTTCTGGTGTGTTATTCCAAGCGGTTTGCTGTATATCTGTGACAAATTTTTCTACCTCGTCCTCTAGTTGCTCTTTTGTTCTTAATAGCCCATTTAGTTCAATTTTGTTACTTTTGTTATATTTTTAAAATCGATTTTTTTGCAAGCACAATACACAGAAATGTTTTCTATTGTTTTCAGCATGATACGAGTAAGTACAATGTTTTCATTGCAGATAAATTTATTTTTGAACTAGACCTTGATCGAACAGTGATATTTATCAGTTTGGACTTAATTTAATCTATCCCAGTTAATTGCTCTAATTTTGTTTGTCTCTAAGTGTTTGTTGATGTTTAGAGGATGCTAGATACAATCAGAACCTTAACCCACATACTTAACATCATGTTAAGTATTCTAATCGATTTTGTATGATCAATTTGAGCCAAGGTAATTACAACTAGTAACATGTTTGTACTAAAATAAAAGACGAGGAATCTTCTATTAACACCGTATGTTATTATCTTGTTCTACGACTACTAGTATAAATGCCTCTTACCGTACAGGCTGCATGCATAGTAAGTGAGTCCTTCGCACGGTAAGCAAAAAGCACCGTTTTTTTAAAGAAATGACAAAGTAAACTCACGTCAAACACTTCCTGCATGTATTGTAAGTGAGTAAGCAAAACGCACACTTGTCTAGGAATGTCAAAGTAGGTTTACGTTAAAATTGGCAAGACAACGTAATTACAAGTGTATAATTAGCCAAAAGGCCCTTAAAATCGTATATTTTATGTGATCGTAGAAAATGTATAGTACAAAACTCGAGTTGTAAAGCAATTAAGCACTCGCCGCTACGCGGCTCCGTGCGCAACTTTTCCACTCGTGCCTAAGATGCTTCTTAGATCTCTTGTTATGTAATATAATATACTATCGTGTTACATTGTACTGTTGTATAAAAGATTTTGTGAGCCAACTTTTGATTTATTTCTGAAATTATTGTTAGATGTTGCAAAAAATTTTAATATATCGCAATTCAATTTAGTCCACCCTTTATAATTTACACTTAACTATATCATCTCTTTTCGGGGTCACAGTGCCTTTCGGTTCCTCACTGTCAATCCATTCTCCCTCATGCAATAATCTTGAGCACGTCTTCACTTCTCAAGATATAAAACAAAAACACTGTTTCTGTAAAATTGTCCAAATGTCATTTAATGTGTTTGAGAGATGCTGGAACAGTTGTTTCAGCCAGTCGAAGCCAGAACAATTCATAGGACCGGCATCAGAAGACTTGCCTATAAGCTCTGGACCGCCACTTTCTTTAACCTCTGCAGCGAATTCCTGGGTCAATCTCGCAGTATGGGCAGTATCATGATGAATGAACACCTTTTCCTTCTCCCCAGGAATTTTTCTTTACACCAAAGGCTTCAATACTTCTTCGACATGGTGCTTTGCATTAATTTTCACTTTTGATGGCACTCGGATAACTCCTAAACGTTCTCTTGCCAAAATGATTCCGACCACCAGGAGCTCCTTTAATACACAAATCCAAGTTTTGGAAATGGTTTCGCCATCGTTCACGTAACAAATATTGCTAATATTTCAGCTGAATCATCCCTATTTTTAATAGTAACCAAGTATTAAGCTATTTCAATTAAATAAAATAAGATGAAAACAACCCCATAGTGTTTTAAATACTGTAAAACATTGAACACAACAAGAAATAATTCATTTTTGTTACGGATTATAGCAAAACATTATTAAACATTTTTAACAACAACTTTATTCCTTTACATTTTTATTTCAAGTTTTATTTAGGATTTAGCATTTTAAAGTATCCATGAACCATGATAAACAGGAGGTACACAAGTTTTGATCCAACATGGACTTGCACCAATTTTAAAATATACAGGTTTGCAATACCGTTAATCATCAGTTCATTGCCAAAATATTAGGGATTTTTAATTATTTAGCCTACAGATTGTTTAACCTTCGAGCGGGCGCGACTAAAATTATAACATCACCAGGCGCGCAGGATATTTTTTATCTCGTGCGTTATTTGTATGTATTTTGCTGATTTAATATATTTTGACGGTTCCGAGGGCCATATTTTTGTTTATTATTTATTGTTGAATAGTTGTTGCATACCTAGGTCTTAAGGGCATTCATTTTTTTATGTAATTTTATATTCTTTTGATTGTGCAAAAATAAAAATTTCAGTTGTCTATGTAATAGGTACGTAGTTTTATTTGCAAAAATAATCAAAATATATACCAAATTCATATTGTAACATAACATAAATTCATAAACATATAAGAATAATAACAAAATAATAAAATCAAAAAGTATTCTCAAAGACTAATAAATTATTATTATTATTATTATTATTATTATTATTATTATTATTATATATAGCAAAAACATTGTTTTAGGAATAACTTTGGGTTAGACGGCGCCGGGAACTCTAAAAAAAATTTATCGCCAAAAATCTTAAAAAGGTATAAATTTTATCACTGCGCGCCCGCTCGAAGGTTAAATAAAAAACCTTATATACACTTCTATCTATTGTTATCAAAAACTTCATGTATTTAATTATAAAGGGCTCAAGACCTTCAGGTTTTCGTGACAGAATCATTTGATCGTCTGCATAATGTAAAGTACATCAATATCTCAAGCCTAGTTATTGGGTATTAAACTGAAGGTTTATTTATTTAACTTTTCATAAAATTTACTCGTAATCCTAAAGGTTTTTCACGTGAGTTATCGATGTATAATTAGGTTGCACGCGTACAATTAATAGCAACGCATTATTGTAGATTAACTGAAACAATCGTGTTTATTATCCTTTAATTCCTTTATTGTATTGTATTATAACAAAAGTAAATCCTACGTTTTAAGTCACTAATTGTTCCATATGCACTCAATTATAGAAAGTTATTGACACAATTCTGTGTTTGTAAATAATCCTTGTGATGGGCTTTAAAATATTATATGCACGTGTGCATCTATACAGGGTGCACCACGACCCTAAGATTCTTCGATAGCTCCTTTATTAATGAAAATATCAAAAAATGTTTAATACAAATATTGTGCGAACCTATTTTCTACATAACCTAAAACTATTTTCAAATATACAGAGTGTTTCGTTTGACCGGCACATACAAAAATTTAATTTTTTTAAATAGAACACCCTGTATATTTTTACATTTTTGGATTCCTCTTAAAATTTACTTTAAAAAATGTATAAGGTTATATGGGTCTTAAGTCAACCGTTTTCGTAAAATTTACATTTTTGTGAAAATTTTGAGCGATACAGCACTTTCGATTTTTTTTAACATTAAAGTTATTTAAAAAAGCGGTAAAATTTCGTTTAAAACTTAGATTGACAATAGATTAATTAACACTTTGCGCTAGCTACATTTTAAAAATATTATACAGGGTGTTTTTTACGCTTGGTCAAACTTGTGAAACTTTAAACATCGATAAGTCATTTTTCTTAAATGTAACACCCTGTATATTTTTACATTTTCTTGTAGAGAATTTAATTGTCTTTCGAAATTATTAAGCATGTCCTATACCTAAAATTAATATTTTTCGAGTTATCTCGATTTTTATTAGTATTACTAAGGCAATTAAAATATTTTAAAGTCGGCCATGGACATAAGCCGTAATTTTTCAAAGAAATTTTTAAACAAAAGAATAAAAAGAGCTCCAACTTTAATTTTAGTCCAATAATGTACCCCTTTTCCCCGAAATTTATCGTATAAATTGTTTAAAATTATATCCTTGTTCATGTTCTACGCACAGCCGTAGATGTTGTTTCAAAGACTCTAGCACTCTTGATAACATTTCGGGGGTTATACCATTAAAAGCAACACAGCAAGTTGCCGAACACAGAATATCCTAATAGATGGATAGGGCGAGGTAGACCAATATCCTGGCCACCTAGGTCACCTGATCTTACCCCTATAGATTTATTTTTGTGGGGACCCATAAAACAGGTGTATCAAGACCCCCCAACAACTGCTGAAAATGTGCAGAACAGGATTCGTGTTGCTTTTGATGGTATAACCCCCGAAATGTTATAAAGGGAGCTAGTCTTTCAGACAAGGTCTACGGCTTTGCGTAGAACAAGGACATAATCTTGAACAATTTATACGATAAATTTCGGTAAAATGGGGTACATTTTTAGCCTAAAATTAAAGTTGCAGCTCTTTTTATTCTTTTGTTTAAAAATTCTTTGAAAAATTACAACTTAAGTCCATAGCCCACTTTAAAATATTTTAATTGCCTTAGTAATACTAATAAAAATTGAGATAGCTCGAAAAATATTAACTTTAGGTATAGGACATGCTTAATAATTTCGAAAGACAATTAAATTCTCTACAAGAAAATGTAAAAATATACAGGGTGTTACATTTAAGAAAAATGACTTATCGATGTTTAAAGTTTCACAAGTTTGACCAAGCGTAAAAAACACCCTGTATAATATTTTTAAAATGTAGCTAGCGCAAAGTGTTAATTAATCTATTGTCAATCTAAGTTTTAAACGAAATTTTACCGCTTTTTTAAATAACTTTAATGTTAAAAAAAATTGAAAGTGCTGTATCGCTCAAAATTTTCACAATTTCACAAAAATGTAAATTTTACGAAAACGGTTGACTTAAGACCCATATAACCTTATACATTTTTTAAAGTAAATTTTAAGAGGAATCCAAAAATGTAAAAATATACAGGGTGTTCTATTTAAAAAAATTAAATTTTTATATGTGCCGGTCAAACGAAACACCCTGTATATTTGAAAATAATTTTAGGTTATGTAGAAAATAGGTTCGCACAATATTTGTATTAAACATTTTTTGATATTTTCGTTAATAAAGGAGCTATCGAAGAATCTCAGGGTCGTGGTGCACCCTGTATACTTAGGTACATTAAACCTGGAACATTAATTGTGAGGTAAATTCTTATCTCTTTAATAAAAATGTATAATCCTTGACCAATTATTACATTTTGCGTTTTGGTTTTAGATTCTACACATTGTAAAGACGCAGCAGGAACAGGAGAAGCAAATAATAATCATGGTAAAACTCGAGGTACAAAGGATTTTCTTAATTCTGGAGAAGAAGATGAAATGGTAAGACAAACAGGCGAACAGATTTTATTTGTAATTACTCCAACAAGTGTGAACTTTAACTTAAATGATCTATCAAAGAGATTTTTGTATATACTTTTTAAATCTTTTTTTAATAAATCATATTTAACTACATCAACGGCTTTTTGTGTCTTACTCACGTTTTTGTATTAAACATAAATATATTTTATACATACGGGGTTAGGAAAAAGACCTGGAACGATTTTCTAAACCAGTTATTTTTTTATTCGTTTTATTTGAAATCTGCCTTGAATATTATAGATTATTATGTTCTATATTTTGTTGGCTATTGGTGGATGCAATACAATTTGACGTTGGAATCGTGGTTAATTGTGGATTCCCTCCAATTTGTTTTGTGTACAGTGTGGTCTATTTTCGATGCCCATACAGGGTATCTCGGTTATTATCAGAGATAGAAAAAAAGTAAATTCATAAACTCGATTTATTTTTTCGAGAGAAATTTATTGCCGCAAACAGATTTTTAATATCTTTTTTAATTTTCGAAATATAGCCAAAAACCGATTTTTGGCACTTTTCAAAAATGTTAAATATCTCGTTTAAACGAGAAGATAGAAAAAAACTTTAAAGACATTTTTCGCATGATTTTTTGTGCTTAATAAGATAGCGATGTTCAATTGTTTTTTACTCATATTAATGCCGATACATTACACCTAACTTTCTTATTTTAAATGGCAACCATAGGCAAATTATATATTTTTGAAAAGCGCAAAAAATAAGCTTTCGATTCATGTCAAAGCCAACTATGGTTGTCATTTAAAATAAGAAAGTTAGGTGTAATATATCAATATTTGTATGAGTAAAAAAAAATTGAACATCGCCATCTTATTAAGGACAAAAAACCATGCAAAAAATGTCTTTAAAGTTTTTTTCTATCTTCTCGTTTAAACGAGATATTTAACATTTTTGAAAAGAGCCAAAAATGGTGTTGGCTTAATTTCGAGTATCAAAAAAGACTTCAAAAATGTTAAATATCTCGCTTAAACGAAAAGATAGAGAAAAACTTTAAAGACATTTTTTGCATGGTTTTTTGTCCTTAATAAGATGGCGATGTTCAATTTTTTTTTACTCATACAAATATTGATATATTACACCTAACTTTCTTATTTTAAATGACAACCATAGTTGGCTTTGACATGAATCGAAAGCTTATTTTTTGCGTTTTTCAAAAATATATAATTTCCCTATGGTTGCCATTTAAAATAAGAAAGTTAGGTGCAATATATCGGCATTGATATAAGTAAAAAACAATTGAACATCGCTATCTTATTAAGCACAAAAAATCATGCGAAAAATGTCTTAAAAGTTTTTTTCTATCTTCTCGTTTAAACGAGATATTTAACATTTTTGAAAAGTGCCAAAAATCGGTTTTTGGCTATATTTCGAAAATTAAAAAAGATATCAAAAATCTGTTAACGGCAATAAATTTCTCTCGAAAAAATAAATCGAGTTTATGTATTTAGTTTTTTTCTATCTCTGATAATAACCGAGATACCCTGTATGGGCATCGAAAATAGACCACCCTGTACACTTGGGGTCGAAAGTAACAGTGTTACAACCAACCCCAATTAATGTTTTCACCTTCAAATGTTCACTCTTAGCACATAATTGGTAGTTTTCTTCGTAGATGAGGACATACAACAGCTGTCGGATAAATTTTCCTATCTGTTGTATCTTTTTGTTTTACATTTTTGAATATTGCTAATGTGTATTTTGGAATCAAATATTAATTTTGTTGAGGAATACTAATATACATATTTACCCACTACTAATTATTTTGTCGTTACAACTTACCCCGATCATTGTTACTTTTAGCCCCAACTTGAAGTTGGAAGTAACAGCTGTCTTACTACAGACAAAAATATATCTCACAAATGCTTTACGAAACATATGAAATAAATATCTTGGAAGGAAGACATGTGTCCAATCCATTATTTGGATGTAAAAAACTTGTTATACTTTATGAGAAATTCAATAAAAACAAAAACATTTTACTTTCATCCCCGGTGTTCCCTACATATTATATGTAAGATGTAACATGTATTTATACTGTCATTAAAAAAATTTAATTCTATTTGATTCTGTAACTTTTACTGCCATTATCAATGTTTTATAATAAACAGCAATAAAATTGGACAACAAACTGACAGTAGTTACAAATATCTTGATTTTTTGTTAGTTTTTTCAGTTATTTTATTAACTTCATTTTAAAATAAAACCCCTGATAATTATGTTTCTAAATGTAGTTTGTTATTCTGCATCCAAAAGTGTAAACAATACAGGGTGTTTCATTTAAAAAAAATGAAGTTGGGGTCATTTGCAAAGAATTGAAAATATCATCAATTAATTCTTTATTTCTGACCATATATTCAAGTCACATTTAAAAAAAAAGTTTTTGAACTTTGTCCTAACTCTGTATGTATCTAATATCATATAATCAGGTACAACCAAATTATTTATTTTACATCAAAAATATTCTTTGAGATTATAACTTTTTCTCTCGGTAATAAAGAAAATGAAGATTATCATAAAGCCTAATGCAAAATTTAGGGATCGTAATGAAATTTCCTGTAATATTACCAAACCGTAATTTTTATCAAAATATCAAATTAATATGATTAACAGTATTTGTTCTTCTTCCTGCATATTTCACTATAACTTGATTAAATGTGATAACAATCGTATCATAAATATTTCAAAATTTCCTAGTAACATCTCAGTGAGTGTTTTTAGTTCTGAATTGAGAACAGAAGTGCCTGAAGATTATTCTGAAGCAACGTACAAAACGTTTGTTCACAGCGTTGTTATTAAAATATCGATTTTTTTTATAATCTCCTAAAACTCTTCATAATAATAGTATTGTTAAATAAAGATCTATCTTCGAAAAAGCTATTGAAAATTCTTTAGCTGGCCATTTTTTATATTTTTTTTCTTTCTAGGAAATATCTGGATTTAGAACCAATTATTTTAAAACTTCCTTGACATGGTTCTGCTACATTTTATCACTGGGAATATTAAGACTTATTTTTCATTGGTATCCAACTTGGAGACTATATGCAACGAATGACAAGTGTCGCATAGATGATGCACAAAGAGTGTTAATAACGGTAAGAAATAGTTTAATTTTTGATACAGAACCCTAAACGACACTAATTAATTCTGAAATAATACTTTGATATTAGAGATTATCACAGATGGACATGCGGCACTTGTATATACATATTCATGTGCTAATATTGCATTTTGAAGGCTTTCTTATCTAAATACCATTTTAAATTAAAAGACTGAACAATTGTTTGATTATTTAGGTTAAAAGATTTATTTAATGCTTAGTTTAAAATCACTAATCCTTTTTTTAGAAGCATATCTTCTTATCAAAATGCAAAACCTGTTTTAAAACTCTCGCCTCTTTATTAGTCGTAGTCTTATTATTTTTTCTACAGCAACGATAACACAGACCGACATTTCAGAACTTTGTAAAAGAAGTTTTAATTTTGATAAGGTTAAAGAAAAAGAACGCATAATTAAATTTCAAAAATACCTCAACAAAAAACTCTTTGGTTAATTTATATTAGAATAGCTGTTCTTATATAATTCACATGCTCTGAATTCAATGGCACACGTCAAGTTTTTCAGTATAATGGAAAAAAAAGATTGATACGTTTCTAAAAAAAAAATTAACTCCAAAACTATTTAAAGAAAAAACTATTTGTATCATTTATATAAAAAATTAGAATTGCTGTTCTTATGTAAATAACATCCTCTGAATTCAATGACACACAGATTTTTGCTATCACATCAAGTTTTTCAAGAAAATGGAAAAACAGATTAATGAGTTTTCAAGCAAAATAATTTAATTTTAAAACTGTTTAAACAAAAAAACTGTTAGTATAATTTATATTAAAATTGCTGTTCTTATACAGGGTGATTGATTGAGACCGGTACTTAGAGACGTTTACTTTCTTATTTCAAATACAATGGTCTATTTTTTATTGCGTATTTGGATTTAAAACGTTATTTTAGAGGGACTTTTATTAGCATTCCCTATATCTAAGTGCAGTCATTTTTTTAGATTTTTAGACTTTTTTGAAAATGTTTTGATTTTCATCGTGATGCTTAATATTATCTAACGCCACTATTTTTGAAGAAAAAACGCTTAAATTTAGACCATGCCTAAAAAAAACCTTGGAGTACATCCTGGAATTTTTGCAATCGATGTATCTTACAGGGTGTCCAAAATTTAATTTTCTTTTAATACAACTTCAGACCACTAAAACTGGCTTTTTTCAAACACAATGCCCAAACTTTTTTTTCATTTTCTAATGCAAAATTACATTCTGCAGCAATCTGTATTAGTGTTTTCTATACCTATCTGCAACAATTTTCGAGTTATTAAGAATTTTTGATTAAGTTAAGAGAAATTGCAACATTTTTAAATAGTAGTGGGATAATTAGAAAGAAAACACGTAATTGGAAGTATGATTTATAGTCAGGTCATCCACTTACCATCTTCAGAATTTTTTTCTCTGGAATAAAATTGAAAATGTCATTCGTCCATAAGAAAGTACGACTTAGGAGGAAAAAATTCGTCCCTCTTTGTTTTTTGCTGTAAACGTAGCCGTTTTCGAAAATTATCGCTAAAGATGCATCGACAAACTCCGTTTGTGTATGTTTTATTAGCGTTTATAGAGTTAATAAAAGCAAAATTTACCCTTACTTCGAAAAGGACTAATGTAAAAGAAGATTTATTGTCTGATGTGTTGAATGGATTATGAAAACGTATATTGTGCAGTATGTACAAACTATTAAGTTAAAGTATATTTCAAGTTAATTTTTTATATATTACTAGCGATTCCGGAGCCCCTTCGGGGCTCCTTCACCGCTAGATCCCGGCTTGCACGCAATATCTTTTCCGGACGATTTTTTTGGGAATTTTTATATAGCCTATCTTCTTCCCATGGTCCTATAGATTGTCTGTGCCAAATTTGGTCAGGATCGGATGAATGGTATAGGAATGCATAAAGGACATACAAACATACAAACATACATACATACATTCATTTATATATATGTAGATTAATGTGTGTTTTATTTGCGTTTAGAGTTAATATAACTTTTCTTCTAATATCTTTTTTATTTATAACATTCATAGGAACATTTAGTGAACTATCCACCTGAATTAATTCTTTTGTCTTTTTAAATAATTACAGCAGGATCTTATTTAATTCAAATGCATAGATTTTTAGTACTAAAACAAACTTAAAACAGCACTGCTATATTTTTATATTTTTAAATAAAAATCGTGTGTACAATTTAAACTAATCAAGTTGTATTTTTGCACCTTACGGGTGTTATACTAAATAAAATGGTTAAATGTTAATTTGTTTAACGATTTGGTAAATTTAATATGGCGGCGATTCGCCAGTCTAAAATATGCTGTCCGTGAGCATCAAAACCCATCGATTTAACCTTAGTGAGTGAGTGAGTGCGTGCGTCCCACTTGTTTCCTAAGGTTACATCTGACCGCCACCGCTACCGCCACCGCCACCGCGTCGGTCTGTGGAGACCTTGTTAAAACTTAATGCAAAGTTGTGTAAAGCTTTTCTGTTCGTTATTTTTAAATCAATTTTTATATTGTATAATAACTCTCAACCCGATATAGGTAGAAGTCGATATGTTGGCTTAAAAGGTCTTAGCATACCGAAAATAATTTTCAATATTGGACGTTTGTTCTACCCGTGAGTAGAAATAAGTTGCAAACAAATTACATGCCAGACATTAGAGGTAAACCAAATTCCTCAAACAAATTACTATTATTGTTGTCACATACAAACAGAAACCTTCAAACTTTAAAAAATTAGGTGTTATCTATATTGATATTGTGCAATTTCACCGTTTGTGACTTTTAATAAACATGAAGCTAGCGACATAATAGTCGATAACAATATCTACTTTACCCTAAAGCGAGTGATGGCAATTATTTTTGACCTTCATTATACATAAAATAAAATTTATCTAATCGGTACGTTATGTAAACCGACCTTGAAAAAACAAAAACTAGGAAATGATTATTAAATTAATAGCTACCTTTACACCTGCTCATGTATAATTTTATTTAGATAATTATACATTTTTGCCTACCTGAAATTACGAGTAATGATTTTTTTTTAAAGCTTTATTTTTTATTAATTTTTTGGTTTTTAATTTTTTGATTTTTTAATTTTTTTTTCTGTTTTTTTTCCTCAATGAATTTTGATATTAAATCTTTGCAACAACAAAATGATGAACTATAGTTTAAAAATTGAAAGACAATTTAAAATTTGACGAATATCTATGGCACAGCTAAAGTAATATCGAATTCTTTTGTCTTGTTGCTCAATTATAGGTTTGTTCCAGCAAGGCTATGTACGATCCAATGTACTATCAGGATTCTGCGCAATACCGATATCGCGTTCCAGCACAGTCTCTGATAGTTCACCGCACGGTTAGTCGGCTCTTCCAACTGTTATAAAATTAATACATGAACAAGTCAGTGTACGGTCAAAACAGTACATGAATGAAGACATGTATGTACTAGCGCTTGGATTTTTACACGCATGCGCTGTTTATAACTAACGTGAGCTCTAGTAGCTATGCATCGTTGTTGATGCTCTTCTATTTTGTGAATATGCGTTCCACATTGGTTCAATTTTTTTTTAAAGTAAATATTCTGGTTCATTATCATGTAAAACACGTTTAAAATTACTTTAGACGTTACTAAAATGTGACAAATTCGTTAAATCACCTCATTACAGGATATTTATCAAGGCAAACACAAAACCTACTTTGTAAAGGAAGTTAAAATCCTCTCTGCCGAGAACATCGGGTATGTTAGCTTTTAGTTTTATTATCAAGTCGATTTAAGTAATCATTTTCTGGTAATAATCTAAGCAAACTAATACATTATTTGCAGCATTTTAAATAGTGGAGACGACTTACCAGCAAATGTTGTTGAGGGCGTCAAACGAAAATCTATTCAAAGAAATCTAAGTCTGCATTTGGCTAATGGACTAGAAAAAGGTAAATATATGAGTTTTGGAATGTTTGTGGTTGAATGAAGGCTTCGGTTTCAAATTTAAATTCTTCCAATTTATATTTTCTTTGCTTCTAAATCACAACTTAAGAAATATTAGTTTTAGATGTAATAAACCCTCAATATTTTTTAAAGACAATCAAGTTATCTACACAAAAATGTAGAAAAAAATGCAAGGCATTCCATTTATCAAACTCGGCTTATTCATGTATAAAACTCATTTACATGGACTCACAAAAACAAACACCCTGTGTATTATTTACAAGTTTGACCAAGCATAAAACACACCCTGTATAAAAAATTTAAATGTAGCTAGCGCAAAGTGTTAATTAATTCATCGTCAATGTAATTTTTTAACGAAATTCTACTGCCTTTTTAAAGAACTTGAATGTTTAAAAAAAATGAGAGTTCTGTGTCGCTCAAAATTTATTTTTTCTTCTTAAGCAGTTCCTCATGTACCTTTCGGTGTCGAAGTATGCTTTTCTATTTCTCCACTCCTGCCTATCGTAAGCTAATTGTGGTACATCTCTCCAGCTGGCTCCTTTCTCTGCCTCACTTCTTTTTCCCATTTTATTCTTGGTCTTCCTCTATTTCTTTTTCCCTCCATCTTCATTTTCTATCCTATTTTCGCGTATCTACTTTCTGGCATGCGTAGTAGATGTCCAAGCCATCTTAATTGATTCGTCTCCATCTTTTTCTTAATATCTGTTACTCCTAGGTTTTTATCCAATCAAGCAACAGGAGAAACCAATTTCATCATTCCTAGGTTATTTCGATTTTTTTCGTTACTGATTTTATCGATCAGTCTACATCCTACATCCCTCTATTCTTCTCAGAAATCTCATTTCCTGTACCTGTATTCTTTGTTTTTGTTTTTGTGTTAGTGTCCAAGTTTCTGAACTGTACGTGAGAATGGGTACGTACACTGCATTAAAAACTCGTGTTTTCGTTTCTTTTGATATCTCCTTCTTATTTATCAAACATTTATTAGTGACTTAGTAAAATTTCGTCGCTGACACTATTCTGTTATTCAGATCTTCCTCCAATTTACCATATTCTGCAATTGTTTCTAAATATTTAAAATTCGTTACCTGCTCTTTTTTTTTTTTGGTCTAGCTTTGTAACTGGTTTATTTTTCGCTATAACCATTGCCTTTGTCTTTGTTATAATAATATCCATATTATATCTACTTAGTGTATCTGCCCATACGTCTAGATTGAGTTGCAAATCTTTTTCTCCCTTAACTAATAGCACCACATCATCTGCAAAGGCTAGATCTGTTAAGGATATTGGGTTTTAGTTTATTCCCACCCCAGTAGGCTTTCTTTGTGTTTTGCTTACATTATTTAATTATATTATTCATAAGAATAATAAAGAGCAGTGGACTTAACGCGCCTCCTTGTCTTACTCCCACTGTTGTTATAAATTTCTGGGAACTGCTGTTATACGTTCGCACATGATTTCTACTACTCTTATATAAACTCATGATGACGTTTAATAATCCTTCTTCCACTCTACTTTGTTTCAATATATTCCAGATCTTTTCCCTGGACACTCCATCGAAGGCTTTAGACAGATCAATAAAGCACAAGTACACCATCTTTGAATGTTCCATTGTTTTTTCACTGAACCCTCTTAACGTAAAACTAGATCCTGCGTGCTTCTATCCGGTTTAAAGCCACATTGCGCCTCTTTCAAATTTGTTTCGAAATGTTTCCTTAATCTCTCCTCCAAAATTCTTTCATATAATTTTTCTACTACACTAAGAAGAAATATGCATATCTAAATTTTCATATAAATGTAAATTTTATGAAAACTGTTGTCTTTATACCAATAAAACCTAATACATTTAATTTAGAGGAATCCAAAAATATACAGGGTGTTCCATTTAAAATATTTAAGTTGGAGTCCGTTTCCGGTTGAACCGGAAGTCGTATTGCAACATCAGTATTTTAATCGAATCCGAAGAACACAATAACACTCAGATACCAAATTTCATTGTAGTGTCTTCAATGATGTTTGAGAATTTGTCTGTTTCTATACTTTTGCGCTTCCCTGTAGTAGAAGCTTATTATTTACTGACAGGAGAGTTTCTTCCTGTTAGACAATACATTTTTCTCACGTCCTCTCTTTTTTTTCTGACATGAACTTACCATCGAAGTTTAGTGTCAAGTGTTAAGCCGAAGTATTTGGCTGAGTAGGTGTATGGCATTACCTGACCATACATGGTTACCGGAGTGTGTTCCATCCGTTTGCTGGTGGAGTCTTTTTTTTTTTAATTAATAAAGTTATACAGGGTGGCACAGAGAAACGGGAAATTTTGAAGTAACTGTCTCAAATGTAACAAAATGAATTTAAAAGTTTTATTGTTGAAAACAAAAAGTAAATTACATGCCATTAAGTGTTCTAACAAAAAAAAACAATTTCTAAAAACAATTCAAACGTATGCATTCCTGGAAGCGAACGCTGAGATTTTTCATGGCAGTTTGAAACACTTCTATGGGAATTGCAGTGATTTCTTCTCGAATCCTCGTTTTCAACTCAAGGATTGTCGTTGGGCGTGTGGTGTACACTTTACTTTTGAGGTGACCCCACTAGAAAAAATCGCACACAGACAAATCTGGTGATCTTGATCAATGAATGTCGCCAAAATGTGAAACTAAGTGGTTACCAAAGAACTGTCGAATGGCCGCCATTGACGCTCTGGTCGTATGGGCCGTGGCTCCATCTTGCTGAAACCAAGGATTATGAAGATCGGGAAAGTTTTGAAGTTGTTCTGCTACAAAAGTGTTGAGCATATCAACATATCGTTCAGACGTTACTGTTATTGCATTCCCTCTCTCATCCTCAAAGAAGTAATGGCCAATCAGGTCTCGTGTTGAAACGGCACACCAAACTGTAACCTTTTGGCTGTGTAACGGTCGTTCGTGCAGTTGACGAGAGAATTGCCCGTATTGGCCCCCAAGATCACCAGATTTGTCTGTGTGCGATTTTTTCTTGGGGCCACCTCAAAAGCAAAGTCGACACCACACGCCCAACGACAATCCTTCAGTTGAAAACGAGGATTCGAAAAGAAATCACTGCAATTCCCATGGAAGTGTTTCAAAGTGCCATGCAAAATCTCAACAACAAAACTTTTAAATTCATTTTTCTTACCTTTGTGAGAGTAACTTCAAAATTTCCCGTTTCCCTGTGCCACCCTGTATACAAGTATAAAGTTTCTTATGAAATGTATTAAAATATATTTTTTTAGAGCTACCACAGCTACGAGCAATATGGTGTAAGAAGTTGTGTTACACATGGGATTTTCATCAAAAGAAGTTTATACGTTTAGCTGGCGTGGATCAAGGTGTCAAAAATATCGAATATCACAATTTCAAAGGTTTTACATCGGAAGAACAGTTACTAAGGCAAGTCATTATTACATTTTAATTCCAATAACGTGTACATCTTACAGCTGATATATTTTAGGCGGATTGTTTATGGGAAAAATGAAATAAACGTTCCTTTTCAAAGCATTCCAACTCTACTGTTTTTAGAGGCGCTCACTCCTTTTTACATGTTTCAAGTGTTCAGTTTGTTAGTCTGGCTGGCGGAAGCGTACTATTATTATGGAATAGCCATAGTGCTTATGTCCGTTTATGGTATCGGTTCTTCGATCATTCAAACTAGAAGGGTAAGTGATTTTGACTTATTTTGTAATTCTAACAGTTGCAAACCATTGTTACTGTAAACAAATACTAACCAGATTAACTAATTATTTATTTATTTAGTCATGAGTTCTTCTACTGTTAGGTGTAGGACTGTTGAGTTGTGCTGACTTTTTTTCTTTTTTTTTTCTGTCTTCTGCAAGCCTTTTTATGTCTTTCCATTTGATGTTTCTATCCGCTGCTGCTTTTTTAACTTCGTCGTGCCAGGTTTTTCTCGGTCTACCTCTTTTGTTTTTTTCCTGTGCTCTTGCTTCATAAGCTTTTCTGGTTAACCTTTCTTCTTTCGTCCTATAAGTGTGACCCAACCATCCCAGCTGCCTTTCCTGTATTTTTGTTTCAACTGATTTTATCTTTAATTGTTCTCTATATGTTTCGTTTCTGATTCTATCTTTTTTGGGTTTTCCTTGGATTTTTCTTAGAAATCTCATTTCAGCTGCATTCACTCGGTTGCTATTTTTATTTGTGAGTGCCCACGTTTCACTTTCATATAAAAGTGCCGGAGTTACTACCTTTTTTGACCACTTCCACTTTTGTTCGTTTTGGAACTTCTCTATTTCCAAACAATGTTGTTCTTAAACTGTTAAATATTCTTCCCACATTTCCTGTCCTTTCGCTTATTTCCTTGTCCATTCCTCCATTTTTCTCCATGATCACTCCGAAATATTTAAAGCTTTCTACCTGTTCCAACCTAAGCCTATCTAGTGATGCTATGCCCTTTGTTCTCTATTGTAACGATCATAGTTTTAGTTTTTTCGGTATTTCCATATTAATTTTTTCCAATTCCAAGTTTAGAGTTACTGAATTATGTTGCAGATTTTTTTCTGTTTCCGCGACTAAGACCATGTCGTCTGCAAACATTAGCTCCGTTATGTTAATTTTTTCCATTTTCCAGTTGCTTAGGTAAAATGGTCTCATTTTTTGTTTTACTTCTTTAATTACCCCATCTATGATTACTGAGAATAATAATGGACTGAGCACGCATCCTTGTTTCAAACTCTTCCGATTCTTCATTTTGTGTTGTTACAATTACAATTAACTAATTAATGTGTGAAATACTGATGAAGTGATATTACTTGCGAGTATTTACTAAGTGGTAATTAAATACTGTCTTAATATAGATAGTCCAAGTTTTTATTTTCAATATATGTAGATAATTCTTTTGACCAGTGTTCGTTCCTTAAATGTTAATCTCAGATCCTCTCTACACTTTTTATTTTCCGAGTTCGCGAACCACCTTAAAGGATCTCGGTGGCCCTCAAGAGTTTGAAAAGGACAATGAGAAATATCGCGATAGATAATTTTAAGAGAAAAAATAATGATTTTGTGATGTTGTATCTGAAGTAAATTATATTAATACCCAAGTTTACAAATAACACGAATCGGCAATACGTAATCAAATAAATGAGTTTTTTAAAAAAGCATTAAAATGGAATGCTACATCAATTTTGCATACTTAATTGTTTGTATAATAGGAATTTTTCTCTTACTAGCTTATAAAAAATCGATCATTCTCCAGTTTTCTTTAAATTGTTTTGGGTATCTCAAATTCATCCAGTTAGTACAAATGTATTTTTAATCATACCAACGAATTCAACGCTGTTGTTCACAACTGCGATCTTAGTGTAGGTGGATGGAGATGAAAATTTGTGTAGCTATTTGAAATCTATGTTTTGCTGAAGTAACGAAAACAGAGTATCAAACAGGGTGTCATTATCACAAAAACAATGAAAACCTGTTGATGTTATACGATCATTGATCAACTGCTGACCCGACGAGAGCGGATTTTTGGCCCAGCAAAGAACATCGAATTTTCCAAAATTAGTTCAAAACTGAGAAATTCTTAAAGAGTCTGGACCGGGTTTTTTTTTGTACGCCCGGTCTCCTTTTAAATTATTCTCCTACAGTTACCCATGCTTCGTCATCTAGGGCCAACTGCACTTAAACTGTCCTGATAATGACCAACTGAAACCTGAAATTTGTCTGTTTGTATTTTGGACAATAACCAGCAAAATTTTCCTCTACTGGACTTAACCCATCATGCAAAATACTCAAAATCGTGTTTTGGCTGCGCCATTACTATGAAAAATTAACTTTTCAGAATCAAAAGACACTTCAAGAAACCGTACAATCCTCTGCTGTGGTAACCGTTTGTCGTGGTAACGATATCTTTGACGACATTCCATCAAGTGATTTGGTGCCTGGAGATGTGATAGAAATACCAACGCATGGCTGCGTCATGTTGTGTGATGCCGTGATCCTAAACGGCAATTGCATTGTTAACGAGAGCATGTTAACAGGTGGGTTCTTTGAAAATTTTGCTTGAATTTCTTCCTCGGTTTTTCTTGAAACTAATTTTCAAATCGCTCAACAGGTGAATCTGTGCCTGTTTCTAAGACTCGCATACCAGACACGGAAAATATATACAATCCGAAAGAAGATGCGAACCACACACTATTTTGCGGGACCAAGGTTATTCAGACAAGAACGTATGGTGAGTGAAAACTCTTGTAGTATAGAAGCCACACAGATCTAAAGTTTGCGTTTTTGTTTAACAGGCAACGATAGACTTTTGGCTGTGGTTTTAAGAACTGGGTATATAACTACGAAAGGGCAACTAGTACGTAGTATTTTATATCCTCCACCAGCGGATTTTAAATTCGAAAGAGACAGTTACAAATATATCGGTGTGCTGGCCTTCATTGCCTTACTAGGATTTATATATACAATAGTTTCAAAGGTAGGCTTTTCTTTGTGTTTTCGCTAAATACGTTTTAACAGTGTTTTCTTTTTGTTATTTTAGAGTTCTCGTAATTTACCGGCGTGGGATATAATAATAAAAGCCTTGGATATTATCACGATCATTGTACCGCCAGCCTTACCAGCTGCTATGACTGTGGGAAAATTGTATGCCCTCGGTAGATTAAAAAAGAATAAGGTGTACTGTATCAACTCAATGGTTGTTAACGTTTCTGGATCAATAAACTGCGTCTGTTTCGATAAGGTATGTCCATTTTAATAAGGAAGTGGCTATATGTCCGCCGGCGGAATAGCTTATACAGGGTGTCCAGTTTAAAATGAAGTACATGGGGATCTCGGAAACCGTTGGAAATACAAAATTGGTTAAATGGGGAAAAAGTTGCACAATTACATGCGTAACAATAATCCACTTTTACATTTTCAATAATTCATACTGTTACGTAGTACCACCATGAAAACGAAAAATGTGCATTTTCTTAAAACCTCCATATTACATTTGTTTAAAAAGATTTTTGCGCCAAATTTTCAGGATCGGGGAAGTAACCAATAAGGATTTCAAAAATGACATTAAAAATATTCTAGGCCTACTATGTTTCGCGCGGCCATAGCCAACTTTTGTTTTTCTTATGGACGCCATATTGGATTTTTGCATTTTTGAAATATCCATAAAAAATGCTTTTCAACCATGTAAGACATCAGTATGTTTAACCTAGGGAAAATATAAAAATTTGCAAAATTAAGGTTTCACCACAGTAGGCCTTGGTGTCGTGATTAAACAATTGCAACGACTACTTCTAACAACTGTCAAATAATACATAAATTTTTCTGTAGTGCTAACAAATAAGTGATTTCCGAGTTTTCAATGGATCGTTTTTCAAATAAGCATAAATATGAAATGTTGGAGTGCTTTATTCTCTGTAGGAGAAATGATATGAAATCTCCATAAAAAATGCTTTTCAACCATGAAAGACATCGGTATGTTTAACCTAGGAAAAATAAGAAAATTTGCACCACAGTAGGCCTTGGTATCTCTTTGAAAAATAATTTAAATTTTACTTGTTAACACCAAAATAAACGAAGGAGTGGTATGACACATTTATTAAATTAAATACAAGAACAGCGAAAAAAGTTAGGTGCTTAAGTATTATTAACGAAGCATGTGTTCAAAGATGCCACCGTTCTCTTGTAGGCACATTGTATACATCGTTTTAGAACTGCCTCACATGATTGTCTTATCATGTTCGGTGTCATTCCATTTACCGCTTCTTCAACTGCCTGACGTAGTTCTTCTACAGTTTCGTAGGATTTTGAGTACACCTGATCTTTTAAGTAACCCCAAACAAAAAAATCAAGGGGGGTGAGGTCCGGCGATCTAGCAGGCCACCTTGTTGGCCCCCGGTTTCCTATCCAGTTATCATGGTATTCATTATTTAAAAAGTCTGTAACAATATTCGCATTATGTGCAGGCGCACCATCTTGCTGGAAAATTAGATTTTGTAGCAAGCGGAAGTTCGGTAATTCGTTCTGCTACATTAGTTTGTAAAAGGTTTAAATATCGCACAGAATTAAGGTTTTCATCGTAGAAAAATGGGTCAACGATGTGGGTACCAACAACACCTATCCAAACATTGAATCCCCATTTAATCTGTTGTCTTAATCCACGAAATATTTGAGGATTTTCATCAGACCAAAAAACTGTATTTTTACGATTAAATAATCCGCAATTAGTAAATCGGCTTTCGTCCGACCACAAGATTTTCATAGTAAAGTTTGGAATTTCATTATATTTTCTGATGAACCATCGACAAAATTCGTTTCTTTTTATCTGATCAACAAAGCTTCCGTTATTACTAAAGTTATCACTTAATCGCCGAAACATGCTTCTACCTGGCTGACGTCTTTCCGGGTATTTATTGAAATACATTTCTGCAGCCATAATATCATTTCTCCTACAGAGAATAAAGCACTCCAACATTTCATATTTATGCTTATGTGAAAAACGATCCATTGAAAACTCGGAAATCACTTATTTGTTAGCACTACAGAAAAATTTATGTATTATTTGACAGTTGTTAGAAATAGTCGTTGCAATTGTTTAATCACGACACCAAGGCCTACTGTGGTGAAACCTTAATTTTGCAAATTTTCATATTTTCCCTAGGTTAAACATACCGATGTCTTACATGGTTGAAAAGCATTTTTTATGGATATTTCAAAAATGCAAAAATCCAATATGGCGTCCATAAGAAAAACAAAAGTTGGCTATGGCCGCGCGAAACATAGTAGGCCTAGAATATTTTTAATGTCATTTTTGAAATCCTTATTGGTTACTTCCCCGATCCTGAAAATTTGGCGCAAAAATCTTTTCAAACAAATGTAATATGGAGGTTTTAAGAAAATGCACATTTTTCGTTTTCATGGTGGTACTACGTAACAGTATGAATTATTGAAAATGTAAAAGTGGATTATTGTTACGCATGTAATTGTGCAACTTTTTCCCCATTTAACCGATTTTGTATTTCTAACGGTTTCCGAGATCCCCATGTACTTCATTTTAAACTGGACACCCTGTATAGACTAAGAAGTCCGCCATACGGCGGATTTTATACGTTATACACGCCCTTTCCGACGTTGAAGCTGTATTATGCGCACGCGCGTTCGATTCGAGGGTATTTTATAGTTACATTCCGCCGCACGGCGGAATTTCTTTCTATGATTTGTAAAGTCCGCCGTGAACATAACCAACATTTTAGCTGTCAATATTAATGGTGCCTGTCCACGTGAGAGTAAACTACTCTTGATAGCAGCGTCGCCAAGGATACAGCCAATCGCGAGTTACTCTCAGGGGCTGTATCCTTGGCGACGCTGCTATCGAGAGTAGTTTACTCTCACGTGGACAGGCACCATTACTCTCACTCGTAAGCAGACAAAATGAACTATGAAGAATTTGCCGATAAATAAAGCGTTACTATCGCTACAGGTATAAGTCAATTTTTACTGAATTATAGGCCAAATATTCATGATACCAAGGGGGTAACACCACCAAAATTAATATTAGTTAGAAATTTAAGGACTAGGTTAGATTTAATTTAACCAAATTCATTTTCGACTAAAAGACAAAAGAAAAATTCTAAAGGGAAAAGTGTACGTCAATTTGAGATAGGGGATGACGTATACGTAAGAGATTATAGAGACCCGAATAAAACATCTTGGGTAAAAGCTAAGATGCGCATAATACCAGGGATGGGGAGTCGCCAGAAAAATAATCGACTCCCGACTCCCGACTCCCGAGTTGGTATTTGTAAAAATCGACTCCCGACTCCGACTCCGACTCCCGATAGTAAACAAAGTTTAATATTTTAATTTTCTATTTAATACATAATGAAGAAAATGTAAAAAATCAGTTCTTTATAAAAATTTTTGCGATCACAATACTTTCTTCATACTACGTATGGCGAAAGTAAAAAGAGTCGGGAGTCGATAGTTTTTTACCGACTCCGACTCCGAATCCTCAAAAAAGCTTCGAATCCTCGACTCCCGACTTCCGACTCCGACTCCCCATCCCTGCATAATACAGCTTCAACGGCGGAAAGGGCTGTAAACGTATAAAATCCGCCGTCCGGCGGACTTCTAAGTCTATATAAGCTATTCCGCCGGCGGACATATAGCCACTTCCTTTTAATAATGCAGTGTGTTTCAACCTGTGTCCGAACCCAAAATTAAGATTTTTAATATACAAAGTGATTCATTAGTGGGGGATCGGTCGATTGTGGCTAAACGGTTTGAGATAAAAAGTTGATTCAAACGCTATTTCATACAGTTTTTTCTTCCCAACACGATAAAAATATTTTTAAATATACAGGGCGGAGTCACCTCTCTGGAACCAATAGCAACTTTTATATTTCAAATACAATACCCCATTGTTTATTTAATATTCATGACCGCCTTCGTAGCTATGCCCTCCCTATCCCATTTAGTACTGGATTCTTTAGGTGAACCCTTGCGATGCGCACATTTCTATGAACCCAATAGACAAAAATGTAATTTACAGTTAGGCCAGTCGTAACGGCTAATACTGGCCAATACATTTATTAGTACATAGCTCACGCATGCGAATGAATAAGTTCATGTATTTATACATGGACTTGTTCTAAATCGCTTGTTGGAACAAACCTAATGATTTGTATTTGCTTATCTGTAGACCGGTACTTTAACAGAAGATGGTTTAGACATGTGGGGTGTCGTACCAGTAGAAAATGGAGAACTTCAGGGCGTGGTTAAAGAGCCACAAGCACTTTCCAAAGATTCGAATCTCCTGAAAGGAATGGTTACTTGTCACTCGTTGACTATAATCAACGATGAACTGCTAGGTGATCCTCTTGATGTTAAGGTGGGTATGCTTAAAAAAATTCAAGAGCAGTAATTAAGGATTAAGAAAGAAGATAATAAAGAACCTTATTAAATATTGACCAAATATTTTGTTCACAGATGTTCGAATCGTGTGGCTGGACTCTGGAAGAACGAGCCATTGTTGGTGATCCTAAACTAAACCTCCATGTATCTTCGATTGTAAAACCTTCCAAAACGTACCGGAGAGTAAGCAGTGTTAACATTCAAAACCATCACGAAAACATTGATGTAAGTAGATTTTTAACATTCTTACTTTTCTTATCAAATTTGCCCGAGAAAATTGTTATATAAGGGAAAGTTGGAAACTAAAAGATCACAATTTTTAAGTGAACTTTAAAGTTTCAATTCTGCGTCATTTTAGTGTTAAAAATGTATTTTAATTCACAGTTTTTTGCTCAGCTTGTGTGTTTCCTTCCAGGATTTGATCCAAATGGAAATACTTCATCAATTCCAGTTCTCTTCCACTCTTCAAAGGATGAGCGTGATTACTAGATCAACGGAACCTGACGAATTAACACTTTATTGTAAAGGTTCACCAGAAATGATAGTATCGTTGTGCAAACCAGAAACGGTTCCTCAGGACATATTAACGAAACTCCTAGACTTTACTCGGAAAGGATACAGGGTCTTAGCTTTAGGAAGAAGAATTTTAGACAATATTACGCAAGAAGACATACAGAAACTACATCGCGAAAGTGTAGAATGCGATCTGAGTTTTGTGGGACTTATAATATTAGAAAATCGATTGAAGCCGGAAACGTCTTCCATAATTAATGTTTTGAAACAAGCCAATATCAAAATCGTTATGATAACAGGTATTTAATACTTAATCTTAATAACTTTGTTTATCTTTATTTTGAGCTGAGTAACGCCCGTCATTAAATTTCCGGCAAAAGAAATCGGTGCAGATTTTGTACTAAATTATTATTTTTATTAATCATATCCTTATACACCCGTAGGTGTTAAGGTACGTTACAAAACATCAAGCAATTTCATGAATAAACACTGCCCACTCTCTCCTGTTCCTTGCGTTCCTCATCTCCTCTCTCCAGGTTATTCCTTCCAGCCACCATGCTTCCATGCTTTCCTCGGTCTTCCTCTTTGTCTTTTCTGTGTAGATTTGGCTAGCCATATTCTTTTCGTTTGTCTTCAATCTTCCATCCTCAATCCTTACTAGATGCCCAAACCACATAAGATGTTATTTTTCCGTTTTCTAAAACGGGTTTAATATTGAGTTCTTCTTTATTGTCTCATTTCGTATTTTATCTCTTCGGGCAATACCTTTGACGCCTCTTAAATACTTCATTTCTAGCGCCTATATTTTGCTTTTCATTTGGCTGCTTAACACCCAGCTTTCGCATCCGTATATCAGAATTGGTTTGTATATTGTGTTGTACAAAGTCATTTTCGTTTTCTTCGATATTTCTTCTTTTCTTATGAAAGCGTTATTAAGTTTAGTTGTATTCACTATTCTGTAGTTGATTTCAGCCTCTTCCTTTCCATCCTTTTGTATATTTACTCCCAAATATGTTTCTGTTTGCCCTGTCTCTTTTCCATCTAGCTTAATTGTTATGCTTGATTCTCTCTTTCCAATTGTCATTACTTTGGTTTTAGCGACATTTATTTTCATGTTTCTCTTTTTTAATGCTGTCTTCCAGATGTCTAAATTCATTTGTAGTTCTTTTTCGTTCTTTGCGTAAATCATCAAATCGCCGGCATAAGCACATTCCACTATTTCCACAATTTGCATGTTTCTATACCCCACTAGTAATTTATTTGTTTTATCCTTCGTTGCTTTTATTACGTCATCGAAAACTAAATTGAACAGAATTGGGCTCAGTACTCCCCTTTGTCTTAATCCCTCTTTGGTTACAAACTCCTCTTACTGTAGGCTTCCTGTTCTGACATAATCTCTTGTGCTTCTGTATACAG
Source organism: Elmis aenea (assembly GCA_947652605.1). Taxonomy (NCBI): domain Eukaryota; kingdom Metazoa; phylum Arthropoda; class Insecta; order Coleoptera; family Elmidae; genus Elmis; species Elmis aenea. Next base: position 9,120,399 of record OX393583.1, on the reverse strand, counting down.
TGTGTTCAAAAGTAATGAAATGTGCTATATATCTCAGTAAATATCCACTTTAGGGAAAAATGTTTTGAATAAAAGTTGTTTGGTACTTAGTTTTCCACCATTAGAAAAAATTTAAATTATTTTTTTTTGAATAACAAAAGCGCAATGAAAAACAATTGAATTTTTTTAATTAGAAAGGTACCCCTATATTATACTCATTTGATAGAGTATTTTTTTCTCTTTTCAATGATGGGGTCACCTTAAAAATTAAGTTTATGCTAAGAGGCCGGAGAATATCGAAAATTTAAAAGATCTTATTAGATAAATTACACCTGAAATGGCTGGGAATGTTATAAACGGGTTTAAAAACCGAGTTTATCATTGCCAAGCTGTAAATGGTTCACAGTTTGAACACTTATTGTAGATTTCGTCAAAAAAATTTAGTTTTTATGATGTTTTTGTTAGAAATAAATACTAATCAATTAAAATAATTTTTGCGTTTTTCTCAAAAAGTTGCTTAAGTAATGGTACTAAAGTTTTGCATCATTGAAAAGAGAAAAAAATTATCTATCGAATGAGTGTAATATGGGGGTATCTTGTCATTTAAAAAAATGCAATTGTTTTTCATTGCGCTTTTGTTATTGAAAAAAAAAATTATTTTGTTTTGTGGTGGAAAAATAAGTACCAAACAAAGTTTATTCAAAACATTTTCCCTAAAGTGGATATTTACTGAGATATATAGCATATTCCATTAGTTTTGGACACACTGTATACTGAAAATAGCTTTTTCTAGTTTCTTACTAATTCCTCTTTGTCTAAGACTATTCCATACCTCTTTTCTTGGGATGCTGTCAAATGCTTTCTTGACGTCGACAAAAACTACATAGGGTGCGCCAATAGTGCGATAAAGTCCATTATTGCCCTTAATGTCAGGGCAATAATGGACTTTATCGCACTATTGGCGCACCCTGATGGTTTTTGTGTTGCTATTTTGCCTAGTTACTAGTGCATTTCATATGAATCAATAAGTAATTAACTGTTTATTTGATATTGTCGTTTAATTTAATTTTTGCTTAAACTTCCTAATCATCTGCAATTCTTCGTTGACCTGTATAAAGTACTTTTTTTAGGTGACAATATGCAGACAGCTTTAAGTGTAGCTAGAGAGTGCAATATAATAGGTTTTAATCAAAAAGTGATAGACGTTAGCGCGACTGCGCCGACTAAGACTGAAAAGGCAACTCTCAGATTTAACACAAGTGACAATTTTCCGATGGTAAGCCATAATTTTAAAGAACCCGTCCAGGTTTGTGTTGCAATTGATTATTTCAGGATACCATAAACCGCAATGGGCAAGATGTCGGTTACTTGAAGAATCACGTGGCCATCGATTGTGGAGACAACGAAAACTATTGCTTTTCCATGACGGGTTTGACTTGGACCCTTGTGCGCGAATATTTCGCGTCGCATATTCCGACGCTGATAACGAAGGGAGTGGTTTTTGCGCGGATGTCTGGCGATCAGAAGCAACAGCTTATACAGGAACTGAAAAATCTTGGTTATTATGTTGGTAAGTGTATAATTCTAAAGTTTATTGCTAGGCAAAAGTTCTGTGTGACCGGAAATAGAAATTGCCAATGGAGTATAATTTTTTTGGGTACTTTTTACCATGTGTAATTCTATTTGAATTCCACATTTGAAGATCAGTAATGGCTACTTCAAGCCAAAATTCTACCCTGCTTTTATTTTCATTTACATGCATACTTGTCCCATCATTAAAAAGCATTAGATGCGGTTAAATCAAACAGCTGCGTATGTCAAAATGCTGCCTCTAAATTAATTTTTTGAGATGTAAATCAAATCTCAAGGAGCTTTAAAAAGCTCACATCAGATAATCTTGTCTAATTTTTTAAAACAGTTCCGTTGTCAAAGCTGTTCATCTTAACACTATTTTCTCTATTTTGTGAAAACGTCAGTTACTCACAAGGGAGGTCTATTTACCAATGCGCGCATCCTATGTAAGTAAAATAGTGCAAAGTTTTAAAAAATATCTTGAACGATTACAGAGAAAAACGCGAGAAATGAGACCCATGCAAAAGCGGTTTTCCCTATAAATGCCTGTGCAAGTCGCAAAGATTTAATCATAACAGATATACCACAACTTCTCAAATCATAGCGCTTTTGCAGGGGTTTCGTTTTTGACGTTTTTCTCAGGAACCGTTTAAATTTTTTTCAAAAACTTTGCACCATTTTACTTGCAAAGAATGCTCGCATTGGTAAATAGAAGATTCTATTTTATCTCTGACGGTTTCATGAGCAAAGCGATCGCAAAAACTACCTTTATTATTCAATTTTTCAGTTTTTTACCTATTTTTTCTCTGTGAACCATGACGAACCTATAACTCTGATGTTGTTGGGGGCAATAAACACAGCCTTGATCAGATTCTAGCGACAACATATCATGACCCCCTCTTGTCAGGAGTAGTAAAAGCTTCTCATGAAACTTTTTCCTCTGAATCTGTTTTCTTTGTGAAGAGCATTGATACCTGCTCACAAGATTTTGCTTCTTTTTTGTTTTTTGAAAAGCCAATTTCTAAGGAGAGGAGATACTGTTGCTTATAATGTTATAATAATATGTAGGTACTTTGTCTTTTATTTTTTATTTCTGTCGATGAGGCGGTAATTTTTTAAGGAGCTATAAAATGTGCTTTTAGAAAATTATTTATTCTTGTTTTTTAATCATTAAAAACTACTCACATAAAAACTTCTTTTCCAATTTCAATTTTATTGTTTAGAAGCACTAAAACGTGTTCATATCATACTTGTTTCTGAAGAGGTTTAAAGAGAAAAAGGTTTAAATTCTTCCTCTGATTTTTTTTTTATGTTTCTGGAATGGTATGAACTACTAAGGATCATTAAAAATTGTGCACACCGGAGTTGTCCCCCTAACTCTAAATTTATTTTCTTTTAAGTAGATGATGGCTTGAGCCTCAAGTTCTTAATGATTGTTTTTTGAAACAGTGCTGATTAACAAAAAGCACTGAGAGCTATTTATATTGTTATCTACCTTCTTCCATAGTGTTACCGAGCTTGGTGGCTGGTTGGTAAAACAACCTAACGGGTAATCGGGAGATCCTGGGTTCGATTCCCAGGGCCGACTGTCATTGTAGAGGTTTCAGGTGGTTTCCTCTATGGTTAAGGCAAATGCTGTGGCAGTACTTCCACCTATCCTTTGCCCATCCTTTATCCACATCTCTACCCATTATCCTTGTACCTCTAACGACTGAAGAGGGGGTCAACTCCCCCTATAGCAGTCTCCGCGCGAGCGCGAGCGGAAAAACACGTGACCCATAGTGTTTGCGTTTTGTCTGGAAAAGGTAGTGGTTTACCTGGAATTTTTTCTAAATTTATTTGGGCTTAGTGTTATTTTCCAGTTAATAGAAACTTCTGTACTGCTGTCAGTTCATTTTTCTTTCACAATATGTTTTTATATACTATTTCCAATCTCTTGTAGCAAAGCGGTTGATGTATAGAGCAGTGTTTCTTAAACTGTGGGTCGCGACTAGGGTTTTTCGGATCCGGGTACCCGGATTCGGATTCGCCGAATCCTACAGCAAATATTCGGATTCGATATTCGGTCTAAGATTCGACGAATCTCGGATTAGGTCTCATTAATGCTAACACAACTTCAGAGAAAATGCTTAGATTTGCAACAAATATTACGAAACGATTGTTTGACGGAGAAGACAAAAATGAAGAAACCGAGCATTCAACAGAGGGTGATTGCGGAATATTGCAGATGACGTTCAGTTGTTAACGATGGAAGAAGAGCTTAATCATATATTGGAAACGGTAAAATGCCTTATATTACCAAAGTCTCAAGATAAATTTACCTACTTAAAAAAAATGCATTATTTTCAAATGCCAAAATTAGAACGAACTATTTAGAAAAAGTATATCGAGCAATCATAACAATTAAACCAAGGTCAACCAATTCAGAGAGAACTTCTCTGAAGCTGAAGCAAAAAAATAACCTTGATTTTTATCTTAAGATTTTGCATTTTTTTAGGTTATTTCGCTTATTTTTGAAAATAGACATACAAAATATTATATCATTGTAAAGAGAAAAAAATAATCTTTAAATCAGTCATCACCTACTACGATTGCCATTTAAAAAAAAGTTGTTTTGTCAAATATCTCGCACGGTAATGACTGTTGCCATCTTATAGCAAACCAAATCTACAAAACTTTTTTCCTTTGGCGTTTTTGTGTATTCGCAACAATAGCCGAGATATTTAAGTTTAAAAATTTTGATCGATTTCGGTTTTTTCGTTATATCACGCAAGCCATGGATTTTTTAAACAAAACAAGATCTGGTTATACACCCCTAAATAGCTAACTTTTGTCCTATTTGATCAACCTTGTATTTTCATTATTTACGGAGATAGTAATAGTGTCCCATGGAAAAGTGAAACACCCTGTATACTAATATACTTGTTATTTTACTTCATACTTTAAGACTTTAACAATGAAATACAGTGCCATTTTAACTAATTGAAGGCCGTGTTAGTAAAACCCATTGATGCGCTACTGACAAAACTGACAACCGCTGACAAATATTGTAAATATTGTACAATAATTTTTATGGCACTACAATTCATTTAATTTTAGAACTGGATTCGGATCCGGATTCGGATTCGTAAAATAATCGTGGATTCGATTCGGATTCGTCGAATCCAAAAAGACCGAATCTTCCCAAACCCTAGTCGCGACCCAAAAGTGGGTCGCAAGGATTTTATTTTGGGTCGCAAACCATATTGAAACTATTAATGAGGTTTTTATTTATTTAACCAAGCCGGAAATAATAATTATTTTATTTATTTTAAAGGTAATGTTTTGTATAATGAAATTTTGAGTTTTAGTTTACAAATAAATTTAATAGCAAATTCAATATTTGTGATTTTATAATTATAAAAATAATAACAGTTATAAACAGGGATCCGAACCGCAAAAAAAAACGGTTCAGTTCCGGTTACCGGTTCGATAAATTTTAACTTTTCGGTTTACGTTCCGAACCAGCGCCTTTTATTTTATAATGATTCGGCAACCGGTTCGGCGCCTACGGTTAATTTCCAGTTCCAGTTTAATGCCCTTTATTTTTATTAAAGCATATACATTATGCAAATATGATGACGAGACATATGTATCAATTAAAATTAAACTGTCTAATATTTTTCTAATTTTGGTCAAATGTAATCAAAATTACGAAAATAAAAAATATGCAGTGTCATTAAGAAATATAATTAATCCGAATTGACCCGGTTATAGCGGTTTGAACCGGTTCACACCAGTCGGTTCGGATTCATTTTGCTGTTTTTCAACTAAAAGATTCGATTCCGGCTCACGTTTCATGAAAAATGTACCGGTTCGTTACGGATTTTGTTCCAGTTCCGGTATGAGTAGATATGAATGGTTAATATTATCATTTTGAAGTAACAAAATTTTGTTGAGTCGCGACAATTTTTGGGTTGGAAAGTGGATCGCGAAGAAAAATGTTTAAAAAACACTGATACCAGCGCACTTGGAATGACATGTTTTTCTAAATCTGTTATTTTAATTTTTCCCAGCCATGTGTGGAGACGGAGCCAACGATTGCGGAGCCCTCAGAGCAGTCCACGTCGGAATATCCCTCTCGGATGCCGAATCAAGCATAGCATCACCTTACACCTCCAAGGAACCCAATATATCCTGCGTCCCTCTCGTGATCAAAGAAGGCCGCGCCGCGTTGGTGACCAGTTTCGGCGTTTTCAAGTTCATGGTGTGCTACAGCTTGGCGGAATTCACGTCGACCATCGTCCTGTACGGTATAGATTCGAATTTAACCCCGTTCCAGTTTCTCTTCATCGACATTTGCCTGATTTTAAACTTCGCGTCGTTCTTCGGGAAAACGGACGCCAGCAAGAAGCCGTTGGCTAAAATTCCTCCCATCACTTCACTGTGGAGTTTCATTCCAATGATGTCCATGCTGTGTCTCACAATCATCATGATTGGGTTCCAAGCGATCGCGTACTTCGTCGTGCAGACTTATAATTGGTTCACACCGTTCATGTACGATCCGAATACAAAAAGTTACAGCTGTTACGAAAATTATGCAGTATTTTGCGTTTCCATGTTCCAGTACATAACCATGGCAATAGTTTTTTCAAAAGGGAGACCATACAGGGAGCCCATTTACACCAATAAAATCCTCATATCCAGCATGTTACTGATGATAATCGTCTGTGGGTATATCACGGTTTACCCAGCCAACTGGATTGTGGACACCTTACAGTTCCAAATGCCGCCTTATTACGATATCCGCTACATGATCTTGGTAATAGCAGCTGTTAACTTCGTGTGTTGTGTTATCGTGGAAAGTTTCGGGGTTGAATTCCTCTTGGGCAAAAAGATACGGGTCCGGTGCCAAAATGTTAAGAAATCGCATAAGAAATATCTGAAGGTTGAAAAAGATTTGCGGCTAGATTCGAGATGGATGAACCTCTACGACAAGGAATCTGTGATATTTACAAGTACGGATGAGTTATACAATAACAAAAGCTTGGAAAACGTTTTTGGCAGTTGTTACGTAAATGAATCATTTAAGGTGGCTGAGAGTGATTCCCATATTGTAAGTAATCTTTAAAATGCACGTACTTTTTATTGAAAAAGACAAAAAAAAATCATGGATAGCTAATTATATAAAGGGTTTTCCATTAAGAACGATATGATTTTACGATACAATAAAATAAAAACTATTTTAGATACAAACAAACTTTTTATATCATTTTGAAGCACAGCATATTACATAATGTTTTGAATAACACGTCACTTAAGTGTCCACCTCGACTCTGTGCACACAAGCGGATTCGTTTAACCCAATTTTCGAGAACTTTGTGCAATCACTCGGGCCTAATGTCACGAATGCAGCGTTCGATGTTTAATCGTAATTCATCAAGGGTTCTTGGTTTGTTTGCATAGACCCTAGATTTCAAATAACCCCACAAGAAGTAATCTAAAGGAGTTAAATCACAACTTCTTGGAGGCCAACTAACAGTTGCATTTCTTGAAATTATCCTTTCACCAAACTGTTCTTGCAATAGGTCGATAGTGGCATTAGCAGTGTGACATGTGGCACCATCTTGTTGGTACCACATGTCCTCTAAATCAATTTGAGCTAAATTTGGCCTCGTTTTGGAAACAAAATGGTCCGATGATGCCACCATGCCCTAAACCACAACATGCAGACCTTTTGCGAATGCAAGGGCTTCTCGTGAATCTCTTGTGGATTGTTTCCACACCAAAAACGACAATTTTGTTTGTTAACAAATCCACTCAACCAGAAATGAGCTTCATCTGAAAAGATAATTTTATGCCCAAAATTACGATTCGTTTCAAGTTGCTCTAAAGCCCAAGCAGCAAAGTCACGGCGCTTACGATTGTCAAGTGGCTTCAGTTCTTGAGTCAATACAATCTTATACGGGTGTAAATTCAAGTCTTTTCGCAAAATACGCCACGTGGTCGTTCTTCTGAGCCCTAATTCTTGAGCACGACGAGGAATAGATAAATTTGGAACCTCTTCAACACTATCTCTTACAGCAGCAATGTTCTCTTCACTTCTTGCATTTCGACGTCTTGTTGGTGTTTTCGCATCGCAAAGAGTAAAATCCCTTTCAAATTTTTCAACGATTCTACGAATAGTAAGCACAGAAGGGCGATTATGTGGACCATAGTCTTCGCGAAGTGCACGTTGAGTGTTTACAAAAGAACGTCTGTTTTCATAAAACTTTTGGATAATAACCAAACGTTCTTGAAGGGTATATTTAACCATGATGAATTGTAAGGTTATAGTCAGTACAAGTGACAACTAATTACATTTATAACATCTTAACCATGATTAAAATTTCATTTAAAAATCATATCATTCTTATTAGAAAACCCTTTATATAGAGAGTTTTTTTTACAGCCCGTTTAAGCTCACAGCTCTGTGGTTTTCTTCCACTCTTTTCTATTTTTGACTTTGGTCTTTCAATCTCTTATACCCTTTTCTTTAAGGTTTGATAGCATTGCTTCTATCCACAGTATCCAAGTTTCACAGGCATAGAGTGCTGTTGGTCACAATACTGTTTTGTAAAGGCGGAATTTAGCATCTCTAGAATTTTATTACTTGAAATTTCTGTCGTTACAAGGGGGCGGGTTTTCAGTGTAGCCAGGTTGACTAGCCTGTTTTACCCTCTAATTTCGATAACAATTTTTTTTTGTGAATTTTTTATTGGGACTAGCGCTATTGCCAGCACTGATTATTATATCTGCTGTTGCTTCATTACCCCGAGATTTTAATTTTTACCCTATTTGGTAGACTAAAAGGCCGCCCCAAATACAGTGCCACCCGGGGTGGGCCGCCCCCTCCTTGCTACTCCACTGGACGGCAATAAACTTTCATAAAGAAAATACACACAAAATTATCACCACAGTACAGAAGGCTACTTTTAACATTCAAAATTCTTAATCTCATAACTTTTACATTTTCGTTTTTCAGGCACCAAGTATTGACAAAAAAGCTGATTTTAAAATATGTGCATTTTAATGATTGAACACAATTATTAGTATTATTTTGTATTAGTTCTAATTTTAAACTATTATTAAATTTTTATTAAAATTATGAACAAGCTATTTTTAGCTCTTTTTTAATTGAGTAGCATGGTATAAAGATAAAGGTTATTTTACGCATTTTGTGACATTATTCAAACTGGTCCGGTAATTCCATGGCTATACGTGTTAAATGCATCCTCACTTATATTAATAGTTTTGGCATTATGAGCTCAAATAAGGTTTCCACTAATAAAATCATTGAGAACACGATGTGTTGTTAGTAGTTTTAATATCACTTCTGCTAAATAGTTTTTATTTGAATGATGTCACGTAAATAACTGGCACATGTATCTTTAAACCATATTTTATATTTAAATATGATGTCATTTGTGAAACGAAATAAATTGCAGTTTTTTATATTATCATAACATTGTTTTTATTTCATCCTGTGTTTGATGTTTATTGTGAAAAGATTGTTACGAAAACAATCACATTGGAATAAAAGTAAGTAATGTTGGTTGAAACTGCATCTGAAGTAAGAACGATGAGGGATCAGCATGTTAACAAAATTTTATTTTTGTTTTGTTTTAATGTAATCAATATTTTTAGAAAACATGGTATAATAAAAACTGTTTTAAATAAAAATAAACCAAGGATTGCAGTAATAACAGAAGTACCTACACTAAAATTATTTAAATATGGAAACAATTTATTTCTTATTTGTTAAATTAATTACATGACACAAAAAACAAAACATAACTTTAAATTAAGTAAACATTCTTGTCATACATTGAGTATTAATTCAATTTAATTTATGACATTGGTGTTAGAAATGATCTAACTACTTGCTTTTTAAAACAAATTTTTATTTAATTTAAAATAAAAGATCTGTCCTAAACAATTGCCTGTTTTATGTAAGTTTTAAAAAGTTCGATTATTTTTCGACATACCTTTGAACAGCGTGTCTACTTGCAAACTCAAACATGGAATTTAATATTGTTTTAAACGTTTTCGTGCTCGTCGGGTAAACTTCAAGGAAAGATAATAGTACTAATTGAAAGATAAAATGTGAAAACTACAGATCAATCTGTTTAGCTCAAACTAGCTACAAACTATATACAAAAATCCTAGAAAAGAGATTAAGAGAGCACGTGGAAATAAAACTTGAAGAAGAACAAGCAGCTTTTAAACCAGGAAGACAGACAAGTGATAATATATTTATTATAAGGAATATAATAGAAAGAAAAGTAGAAGAAGGAGAAGAACTCTACCTAACATTTATAGACCTAAAAGCAGCCTTCGATACGGTAGACAGAAGAGAAATATGGAAGACCCTGAGAGAAATAGAAATACCTAACACCCTAATAAATGCAATTAGAAGCACGTATCACACAGTAAGAGCAAAAATACAAATTGCAGGACAAAGATCAGACGAATTTAGAATGAGCAAGGGAATAAAACAGAGAGACAGTTTAAGCCCACTATTATTTATAATATTCATGGATAAGATAGGGAAACGAATTAAGGAAAAACATAAACAACTGAACACGGCAATTGGGTACAGAAACCTAGAAATAATTACATTAAATAGCCTACTATACGCAGACGACATAGTGCTTATAGCAAATACCAGAAACAAAATGCAAAAACTAGTGAATGCATGGACCGAGGAAATAGAGAACATGGGAATGGAAGTGAATATAAATAAAACAAAAACAATGATCATAAACGAAAAACAAAAAGACCCTCAAAACATCAACAAAATTAAATGTAAAAACAATGATCTTGAAAGAGTTACAACATACGAATACTTAGGAAGTATAATAACAGAGGACGGGAGAATAGACGCCGAACTAACAAACAGGGCAAACAAATCAACAAAACTCTATTATTCACTAAACAAATCAATATTAGGACACAAAGAGATAGACAAAAAAGTGAAAATGAAAATACACAATATGATAACAATACCGATAATAACATATGCAGCGGAAAACTGGACAATAAAGAAAAAAGATGAAAATAAAATAAACGCCATGGAAATGAAACACCTCCGGAAAATAGCTGGGAAAACAAAATGGGATAGGATAAGAAACGAAAACATTAGAGAAATGACAGAACAAGAACCAATAATAGATAAAATAAAAAAGAAACAACTTAACTGGTATGGTCATGTCATGAGAATGAATCCAGACAGACTTACAAGAAAAATAATAGAAATAGGAAAACCAGCCAAAAAACAAAGAGGGAGACCAAGAAGAAAATGGATGGATCAAATAAGGGATTGGGGAGCAGAAAGAGGAAAAACACCAGAAGAAATGAAAATTCTTGCAAAAGACAGAAGGGCATGGCGAAAATGGACTCGGGATACGAGACTAACCTCCGACGCCTGAAAAGGCAGAAGGAAACGAGAAGAAGAAGAAGAAAGATAAAATGATTGTCTATCTATTGATACTATCAATAAGACTAAAGGTACGATTTTTAATTTTAGCTATGAATCCAAATTTTAGATTTTTAAATCTAAAAGGCTGTGATTTTCATTAAACTTAGGTTTTGACAGCTTTTGTTTATTAAATTAATAATTTCTTAACCCAATGGTAAATATATCAAAATGAAGTATTACTCCAATGAAAAAAGCAATAGATGCAAAATTTGGATTAATTAAGGAAAGACCGTTAACTAATTTAAGAAATTCTTTTTGTAATAGATTGAAGTATTGTTTAATTGAAAATGGGGGGTTATTTGAATATTTACTAATATTTTTTTTTTATTGTTAAAAAACAATCAGTTTCTTAAAAACTTTCTTTATTTTTGGTAAAAACGTTCTGATTAACAATAATTTATAAACTGTTTGTGTTTCATTAATGTGCCTGTATAGAAATGATGAAAAAATAACTAAAAACTTAATACACAATGATAAATGTCTATGTTCGAGTTTGTAAGTAGACACCCTGCATCATACTCCTATTTTTTTGCTTTATCAAATCACTGTTATTCGCCCTGTTTTTTTTTTTATAATACTGATGGTACCTCAATTATCTAGACTTCTAGACATTTTTCAACAATATTATACAGGGCGTCCCAGTCAAGACTAATTATTCGATAGCTTCGTTATTATTAAAAATTTAACAACAAATTGGAATAAAAGTGGTTCGCGGTCATATACTACATTTCCTAAAAGTATTTTCAACTACACAGGGTGGACCAAATCCGAATGTTTTACGGGGTATCTCGGTTACCGTAATAGTTAGCGAAAAGTTGATAACATAAGCGTTCTTTTCTCAAAAACATTGCCCAAGCGCCCGATATCCGATTATCACTATTACGGTAACCGAGATACCTCGTAAAACATAAGAATTTGGTCCAACCTGTACAGAGTGTTTTGTTTTAGCACACTGATACGTAACTTTGTTTCTTTAAATAAAATACCCAATATACTTTTGTATTTTATAGACTAAAAATTATGTTGTTTTCAAAAACATGTGAGATTATTTGTTTCTCAAATCAATAGTTTTTAAAAACCGCAATAACTCGAGAAATATTAATTTTAGACAAAAATTATCGTAATAGTTTTCAGCTGAAATTATTACTTTGGCACATAAAATTGATGAAGAAGCTTTTGATATATTTGACCAGAATGATGTCGACAAATTGCTTTTGGATAATGAAATAAGAGACGGAACATATAATCGTTATAACTTTAGACATCATCAAAGAAGCAGTGAGCAACTCAAAAAAATCAATTTTGGGTACAAACAACCTTATGCATTTTTAAAAAATAATTTAATTTGAAATCTAACAAAATACAAAATATACAGGGTGTCCTATTTAAAGAAACAAAGTAATATCGGCACGCAAAAACAAAACACTATAGTTGAAAATTGTTTAGGTGATGCACTAAATAGGCACAATTAACTCTTATTCAAAACCTTTTTTTAAATTCTTACTAATAACAAAGCTATCAAACAAATTCATCTTGACTGGGACAACCATTATGTAAGTTTTTGCTGATGCAACCGATATTCTATCTTTAATATCAAGAGAGATCCACATAGTTGCCAGAATTAAGCAATGTGTATAGAATTTTACAGACACGAATTTTTAATATCACAGCAAACTAGTTTTGCTAAAGTACTCTTCAACTTCATGAAGCGTTTTGCCTTCCGTTTCCGGCAAATACTTGTAAACGTAGAACGTCCCAAGAGCAGCAACGATCCCGTAGGAATAATACAAACCGGCACTGCCCATGTCACTCACCATCGCTGGATAATACTGTACGGCAATAAACGAGAACAAGTACGCCAAAAATAACAACAAACTCGACGCGGTACCGCGGACGTGTGTGGGGAAAACCTCTCCGGTCATCACGAACGGTATAATCAAGAAACCATACGAGCAAGAAAAATAGTAGAACATCAACAAGAAGTCGCGTATCCAGCTGATCGAGCTATGGTCCTTGACGACTCCTTCGTTTAACAACATCAGGTACGTTGCAAGGATAATCATGGACGAACTAGCCCCGATACCTGACCAAATCGACACTGGACGTTTGCCCACTCTCTTGATGAAAACTCCCGAAAAAACTGAAGCCACTAATCTTGTTACGATAATCAAGATACCCGCTAGATTCGGATCAATGTTAATTCTTGCACCTATCGCGAAGTCCACTATGTAATACAGTATCACTATCGTTCCACAAAATTGCTGAAACGCGAAGAATATTGTTAAAATTATGAATGGTCTGTAAACTATTGGCTCTTTGAAAGGTTTCAGTTTATTAAGCAACCTATTTATGACTGTTAATTCCTCTTCGACGTTCGGTTTCGGAGATTTTTTGTTTTTATCAACGAGGAAATCGATTTCGTGCTCTACATCTGGGATTCGATCCTTTAACCCGTATATTTTGTACATGTTTCTCCTGGCTTTTTCGGTTTTGTTTTTGCTGATCAACCAATGTGGTGATTCGGGCAAAAATACCAACACCAAAAATGTTGCCAGTACAGCCATCACGGCAAATATTGCGGCGACTATGCTCCAGTTTCCCTGAAACAAAATACACATCTTTAAAATCTATAATGCATTACTACAGCAATTATTATGAATTCGCTAGTGGATGGTGTAGTTACATATTTTTAAATTCAACATTTTAAAATCTACATATTATAAGAAGTTTATAGTCATTGTAAACATCACAAACTTCGTCTAATATGACGCCGATAACACATAAAAAATTGACTAAGGGATTTCAAAAACTAAACTTATCCTTGCCCGTCCTTGACTATCCACATTAGGGATTCTGTGTCGAGACAACCCGGGAATTTATTCCAGGGAATTCCCGGACTTTTTGGTGTCTCTATTCCCGGGAATTGCAAAAAAAAAAAAAAAACCGGGACTCGAGACTTTTCGATTCAAATTTTATATAATTCGGGACGCACGCTCCCAGATTGGAGTGGATTGGACAGGATTGGAGTAAGATTGTAATCACGTGGTCTCAGAGCCTCCAAGAGTAAATCTTGTGCGTTCGGGACGTGTAAGTGCAGAAAATCAGCGGATATTTCAAATATAAAGGTAATCTCACTATTTTGTATTTTGTTGTAGACCGGTCTAATCAGACATCATTGTAAGTAAAACAAGCAACAAATTGTATTGCTTCGAATTTGTTAGATTATTTGGTTATAAAATTGATGTAAAATGTCATGATATGAAACCATTTAACTTCCCAAAATTTTGTTTTAATAATAGGGAATTACATCGAAAGTTAATTACTGTCCACAAGAAATTGTTGTTAACTAATGCAACACAATAACACGAAGCCTGGATGTTAACTGTATCTTATTCTTATGCTGTACCTGGCAATTCAAAGAATTCAAACGTAGACAATCCGTAATGCGCATGTCTTCTTTCGCGAGCTCAGCTTGCCCCAGCTTCAGAGGTGGTGCAAATTAGAGTAGATTTATTTACTCCACTTATGCAGTCCCGAACGCCCTTCGGAGCGATCTTTTTTACTCCAAAGTCGCGTCCCGAACGCTGTGGAGCAAAAAAGAGCAAATAAAGCAAAAAGAGCGTACGTCCCGAACGCACCTAATATAGCAAAATTTATTGTTTTAAAATAAAACCTGTACAGTCGAAAACAACCCATGCCCAGCTTGTATACGAGCAGGTAACAAGTGTACACTTAAGGGGTCGGCAAAGTGATTACGGTAATTATCTCGTTGATAATAATGTAGTTACAAATATGTTGCACATGTTATTCCTAGAAATTTTCTAGAGCAGGGTTGAATTTGGTCGTTTGAAAGATCAGTCTGTCTTTTGATTTTACTCAAATACGTTCGTTTTCTTGCGCTTTACGGTTTCCGTCGTATACCTACTTGTGAACTGCAGATATTTCAAACCAAATTATTGAACCAGCAAAGAGGTTCAACCGTGAAAAACAAAAAATACAACTATCAAAAGGAGTGTCAGCTTTTAGAATCAACTGGGAACCGGACTCCGAATCTAAATCTTTTATATTAATCATTGCTCACATTTGAGCCAACATCAACGGAAAGTGAGCGAACATTTTCCATTGGAGGAATATTTATCACAAAAATTAGAAATAGGCTATATGACTCCTCCTTTGGTATTTTTAAAACCCTATTTTGCCATGCAAAAGTAAATTGTATTAATATTTTTATCCTAAACTCGATGTAATAATTACCTACATTTAAAGATGTATTTTATGTATACTCATTAAATAAATAGCATAGAAAATATTGAAGAATTTGTTTAGCCGTTACTTTGTGGTATTGAGACATATTAATTGAAATAAAACACTATTACTAACCTAATAGTTAGTCCTTCATTATCTTAAGGATTGAGGAAGCCTCAAGGAAGCTCGCAACCTCCCTTGAGATAAGGTAGCCAATAAGGTTCCTTGTTCGGTCAAGGTAGATTTATGAAACATGAAACGAGGAATAAGGAATCCTTATTCCTCAAGGAAGGATTATGAATACGGCTGTTAGATTTCAATACTTTCTTTAAACCCAAACTGTCGTGCAAAACTTTCTAAACAGTTGTTTTGAATACCTCAATTTGCCAGGCGTTTTGACAGCAACTAATCTACAATTTTTTTTACCACGACTTCAGTTATTGCCTCAGCTGGTCTAGCCGATTTTGGATCATCCTGTATACAGTCCCGACCCCAGCGAAACTGCTTAGACCAAAATTTTACTTACATTAAGATGGGGCTTCATTTCCATACACCTCGGTCATTTATTGATAGATAACTTTTGGCCCATTACAACTATCTTTCGTGAAAAATTGTGTTACACTTCGGTGCTCGAGTTCAAAAAACGTTTCTCAGTTTTTTCGGGATATTTCAGAAACTGGACACAATTTGTACTATTACAGTTGATATTCTCACTTAGCACGTAAAAATGCATTGCTTTGCTAATTTAACCATTCTCTTATCTCTAACGGTTTTCAAAATCCCCAGTTCTTCTCGTTAAAATACCTGTATGTGACCAAAACAAAAAGTGACCATACAAGAAGAAATAACGGATGGTAATAACAAAAATGAAGGTCCTCAGCTCAGACTCATAGCCAATAAAACGTTAAGAGATTGAATTGTAAACATAAACATAAGACACGTTTGTTAAATAACACCAGTTGATAAATGAATTTATTGAAGAAGAAGAAGAAGAAACAAAACGAATAAGCGTATTGTCGAGATGGATCAGAACGTCATAGTTAAAATCGCAAGAGAAAAATATCCAAAGGGAAATGAAGAATAGAGACACCAAGAAAGAGATGGCTAGGTGGTTTATATTGATTTTGGATTAAAACTCGCCCAGAGAGAAGAGTTTTTTCTTGTCGCTGTTGCCTGGTTATAGAGACAGTTTCTTTATTTTTGTGTATAACCTCGAATAATTCCCACATATTGCTAATAATTTTCATTAAATATGTTTCCTACCTCCATAAAGAACGGTGATACATATACGATGAGGATGGCGCATGATATGTACATAGAAGTTAACGCCATGAGCATCCCTCTCAATTTTGGACTACAAGTTTCAGCCACATAGATAGCAGGTGTCATAGAGACCATTCCTGTTGCTAATCCCGTTACCGCTCTTCCAGACAGCAGTAAGGGATACTGATAATCTAATGAGTAGAACGCAGCCACAATGAACATCCACCCAAGCACTGTAGATATGTTGATGGCTATTAACATCTTTTTCCTGCCATATTTGTCCAGAAAGTATCCAGATAATAAGGTTCCGAATGCTATGAATAATGGTGATATGCTGGCTAAAACAGAAAAAAAAAATTGTTGTGGAAAGGCGTATCACAGACTTCATTAAATTTTTTTTTTACAGTAGCAGAATATTGCTCAACTTAACACTTAACACAGTAATTCTCAACCTTTTTTGACTCGTGAACCCCTTCCAACATAATAATTATTATATTATCACGAAGCAACCATTAAAATCTTCCACGGCCCCCCAGGGAGCCGCGGCCCCCTGGTTAAGAAATGCTGCCCTAGAACACCTTGGGGGTTGGTGAACCACCGGTTAGTAACCGCTGCTCTAAATAATAGTTTAGCTATTTACCAATCCAAGTGACTTGTTCCGTGGTGTATTGAGGTACATTGGAGGGTGAACGAAGTATCGGGAGAAGAATTGCAGAAAACCCAAAACTGGCGCTCGGGGCAACAACGGTAAAGTTGGCAATAGTTGCGAAAGTTACCTGAAAATAAAAATAGAGAACCATTTCTTATACAGGGTGGGGCACGGGAACCGACTGTTTTTTAATTGATTAGTACTCGGCCATTAAGAAAGGTAGCGTCGTGTGACAGGTGTCATTTAATTCCTTAGCTCAAAGCATTTTATTATCAACTAACATGGAGCCGTGGACACTAGAGCACCGCGGTTCAGCGCGAGTTTCGCCGCAGATTCAATATTCATAGAAATTACTCTGTTCCCGCTCATGACACAATTTTACGTTGGGTAAACTTTGCCACCTTCGGGCTATGCAGCGGTTTCTCGTGTAATTGTCGCCGATATTCAGCAGCCCAATACCGACAATTTTGTCTGTTGACGGCCCCATTAAAGTGGAAATGGACTTCATCGCTCATGTCTTCATTTTGCTCGAAGAGTGCAAGCATTTCCTGTGCAAAAGTAATCGTTGAGGGTAATCCCTTACATTCAATTTCTGCACAACCGCTTGTTTCTATGAATGCAAACGTAGTTCACCATACAAAATCCGTCTTACAGTACGATTGCTGATGTTAGTGCAGCTGAATGTCTTCGAGCAGAGCGGCCTGGGCTTCGCAGTTCCGCTTGTCTGACTCTATCCACGTTCTCTGGAGTACGCATAGTACGTTGGGGGCCGGGCGGATTCTTTTTCATCATTGGGCCTCTTGTTCGAAGATTGTTTACCCAACGTAAAATTGTGTCATGAGCGGGAACAGAGTAATTTCTATGAATATTGAATCTGCGGCGAAACTCGCGCTGAACCACGGTGCTCTAGTGTCCACGGCTCCATGTTAGTTGATAATAAAATGCTTTGAGCTAAGGAATTAAATGACACCTGTCACACGACGCTACCTTTCTTAATGGCCGAGTACTAATCAATTTAAAAACAGTCGGTTCCCGTGCCCCACCCTGTATAACACAACAAAAAGTTATCTTTACCTGGCTTAACGTAGATTTCTTAACATTCTTGATATCTTCTACAGACCCATCCTCAACGCCTTTCATGTTGGAAATCTTCTTGTTTTAAATTCATCAGTTGGTATTCTGCAAACAATTCAACGTTTTACAATTTTCGGTAATGAATGGTTAAGATTTTTTCTTGCAAATGATTATATGCATAGGATTTTGTCTCGGCCGATGTTCTTAAAATACTGTTGACCCATAAGTCAATGTACTTTCTCACCTATACTATAGTGAGTAAGGTACAGCACAGTTGGAGCTCTCTGTGAAAACTGTGCCATGGAACATTAAAAATTTGGTTACGCATTTGTCATGAAAATACAGTTTTAATAAAAACTGCGCAATTAGAGAACCTAATAAAATTATTTAATAGTACTTAATGTACCTATCCAGTTCAGTTTTTTTAAAAATTATAGTTTACTAGAAAAAGCAATCACACATAGTACTTAATTTTTTCATTCAATGTATTTTAGCAAGTTACAAATGTTAAGTGGGTGATAATTAATTGAATTTTGAACGTAAAATAATGTAGATTTACTGCAATGCAATGCGTTTGACTTTGGAAAAGCAAACGTCATTTGCTAAAAAAATAATGTTGATTAGTAAAAACCATTAAAATTAAATCAAAAATATTGTATCAAGGTGATTGAAATTCGAATTTAAGCATGGGGATCTCGCTCATTATAATGGCTAGGGTGTAGGTTTAAATTTGACAAAGTTGCTAAATTTTGTGCTCAATTTATTTATTTATCTATTTATTTATTTATTTACAAAGGACAGAACAAAACAGGCCAAGCCCAAATTATGTTCTCGTTAATAATAGAATACATCGGTTGTAAAGTGTGATTAAATTAAAATAAGATTACTTTAGAGTAATGTTTAAATGAATGAAATGATAGACTGAATATATCATTCTTTATGAATGTTTGGTTATATGAGTAAAGAATTCTGTTGATTGGCGAGTTAAAAAAGGCATTTGTGCTACAAGGTGTTATATAAAAGAGAGAATGGTGTCGTATGCCTAATCTCGGTACGTTAAAATTTATTAATGATAAAATATTAGGACAATCTATTTTGTAGTTAATAATTTTGTAAAGAAATATTATATCACTAAGTGTTCTACGAGATTTTAAGGAGAGCATGTTTAGGTCTTTACAATGTTGTTCATATGATTTCTCTGGAAGTTTGTATTTTTTTTGCAAAAATGATATGAATTTCTTTTGAATTCCCTCGATTTTACTATCGTAGGTGTCATATTGTGGGTTCCATATGATAGAAGCAAAATTTAAAATACTATTAACATAGGAATAATAAAGTGTTCTAATAGCATTAACATTATTGAAATGTTTTGAGGAGCGTATGATGAAGCCAAGCATTTTAAGAGATTTATTCTTAATGTATTCGATATGTTCCGCAAAAACGAGTTTACAGTCTAATAAAATTCCTAAGTCTTTTACCAATGTGGTGTTCATCAGAGTTGCATTATTCAAAGAATAGTTATATAGGATTATATTTTTGTTTCGTGTAAGATTAATTTTATAGCATTTACTAACATTCAAGGCAAGTTTGTTTATTTGACAGTATTTTTCTAATCTGTGGAGATCCTCTTGTAGCAGTAGACAATCGGTAGTATTTGTTATTGTTCTAAATATTTTTAAATCATCAGCGTATTGTAGGTATTCACAATTTAAAAAGCAATGCTGTATGTCATTGACGTAAATATTAAATAGCAATGGTGCTAACAGACTGCCCTGAGGGGCTCCGGATGTTACTTTGACAAATGTAGAAATGAAACCATTTAATTTTACAGCCTGTGATCTATTAGATATGTATGATTTTATCCATCTTAAAAGATCTCCACAGATGCCTATGTCGTGCAATTTGACTATTTAAATTGAATGATCTAACCGGTCGAATGCCTTACTAAAATCCGTATATATAGCATCGGCCTGTAGTCTTTTATCTAATGACTTAAGAACATATTCAGTAAATGATACCAGATTAGTCTCAACTGAACGACCTGGGGTGAAGCCATGTTGTTGACTGGAGATATAAGGTTGAAATATAGTAAAAATTTTATCATACATTACAGACTCGAATAACTTTGCTGTGCAGCAGAGGATAGAAACAGGTCTATAGTTTTCTGCTTGAGTTTTGTTTCCGGATTTAAATATTGGGACCACGTGAGCTTGTTTCCAAATTAAAGGAAATCGGCACTCTGACAACGACTTGTTAAAAAGTTGCCACTCAATAATAATTTGAAGAGAAATTGGAAATATCTCAAACGGTATCCAAGTAAATTAGGAAAAACCGCAAAATACGATTTTTGAAAATCGTCTACAACTCATTTCCTCATTTGGAGTATAAACTATTTCAAATGTGTAAAAACATTGCTTATGCAACTTTTTAAGCTGCATCGGATAGTAATTACAAATTTATTCTAGGTCGATTCGTTTTTGTTTTATAACAACCAACTTTATTTTTTCTTATGGGCGCAATTTTTGCTATTTACATAATCACATAGAATTGTTTTTTCTGAATTCATTGATGTATCACACATGGTATTTTACTTCTACATTAATTGGCAAATTTGTAAAATTGCGTTTTGGACAACAATCTTTATAAATCAGGCAGCCTGGTCGTTGTAGTTTATGTGGTTACCATGACAACCAATCAACAAATTCAAAAATTTGCAAGATGTTTTATTGCTGCCATATTTTCTTCTTGGTTTGGCAAACGCCCCATATTCACCGAAGTTTCTGTCCACGTACAAAAATATGTGTGCGAGTGTTGTATTCTTTCCGGATAAGTTTCTGCATATCGTTGACTTGACAATATAGAATTCCTATTCAATGAATAAAAAATTCGCAGCATATCGCGTTTTTCTTCGTTACTGAACTTCATTTATACGAACCTATTACCACCATACATAAAATGAATACAAAAATTAACGGTTAAAATGCTCGAAATGACCACAATTTATTTTTTGGCAGCAAGCTAACCTTTGCCAAAAATTTGTGAGTAAGTTACAAAACCTATCAGGTGAAATTCTTTTCAATGTCTCTGTTAATTTATCACTCATTTCGCATCAATCGCCATGAGCATAAACCTTACAATTTAAATCCTCTCAAATAAAGAAATCGAATGGAGTTAAGTCTGGTGAATGAGGTGACCACTCAATGTAACATCTTTGTTTCACCCATCGGCTAGGTAATACTTCAAGCATTGGAGATTAGTTACTTGTTTTAGTATCTCTTTAGTGAATGAAAATAAACACAGCAAACTACTTATTTTTAAATTCTCGATAAAGTTCTCTGTAAAGAATTAGACAATATACAGGGTGTGTATAAATTGGCGGAAGCGCTACACGTGGCGATGTTCTTCGTAAAATTCTAAGCCGAAAATCTTAATACAAAAATGTTGTACCATGCTTCCTATGGCCTCAGAAACCATTTAAGGAAACAAAAATTTGGCAACATTGCATCCATTGATTTGAATTTGGACATTTTTTTATCAGCAATTTTTACTTAGGTATTTATAATATTTGTTCTAACTAAAAGCCTTCAGTTCATAAACATAGCTGCAAACTTTTAGGTATCGTCTAACACAAACTAGAAATAATTACGAGAAAAACAGAGATGACAGCTTATGACAATGTTGCCATGTGTATTATTTTCATTTAAATCAGTGATTAACATATTTTCAACACCAATTTTTGAAAGGAAAAAACAATATCTAGGAAAAATTATTATTCGAAATTTATTTTTATTCCAAATTACAGCTTTTTCATTAAAAAATATTAAATAATAACGCTTATTAAAGGACTGAATGTCAAAACTTTGAGGACCTCTTGCAGACACAGCAAGCATGGTTCAACATTTTTGTATTAATATTTTCAACTTAGAATTTTACAAAGAACATCGCCACGTGTAGCGCTTCCGCCAATTTATACACACCCTGTATAGTGTTTCGTTCAAAATTGTAGTAGAAAGTTAAAACTGCTATACCGATTACCAAATTTTATTTTAATATCTTTAATAGCCTTCTACAAGTAGTAGCCTACATGCAAACTTTTTTACAGTCCCGTATAAAGTTAACAAACTGAGTTATTTTACATATAATTGGAATGGTTTGCGATTAAGTAAAATTTATTCACAAAATTCAATTCCTGCAACTAATTTTGAACAAAAGGTTATACTTATGGAATTTAAAAATGTTTTGCATATATTATATCAATTGTCGAGTGACGGAATTGTACATAACTAAATGGTAAATCATCAATAGTTTTTAACAACACGGATAACAGTACAAAATATTCTATTTAAAACGATAAGACATGTTCACTAACAAAAGCAATATGAATTTTTTTGTTAAGTTACTCCATTCAAGGTAGCTCAAAAAAAAAGAAACTTGAAAATTAACTAAAAAGCATTTAATCGACCGCAAGATATTCATGAAAGGGTAATAAAATATACTGGAATTTTATATATTTGCAAAAAAATAATTATTGTACGTGAATATGTAACTTTGTAACTGATAGGACACGATAACCTAAAAAAAAGTTGAATCAATTCTCAGAAATTAGTTTTATCGTAGGTAAAAGGTGATTAAAGTTTTATTTAGTGCTTTGAAAGATAATGTTATCTTTGTTTATAAGTAAGTAACTGCAGTTATAATAGGTTTCGATATTCACACGCTATAATTAATTATTTTTGATTATAATTTATGATATAAACCAAGTTTTTTCTAAGCTGTTTTTGCGTAACGTAAAACAATAATTTAATATTGTTTGCAAATAAATTAAATTTATTGTATTAACAGAATATAAACAATACATACAGGGTGTATGATTCATATGGAAAACTTGATGATCTCCGAGATGGTTTTTATTAAGAATATAAATCAAAAAGAGTGAATTTTTTGTTCAATTCCTGAAAATTTTTGAAAAATTGAATTGTTTTACGATTTCTTTACAGCTTCCTTATTATTAACAATAAAAATGTAAAATTTTATATTCGTAATTAGAAAAAGGCATTAATCGCATGCCGCAATTAAAACTAACACAACCTGCTTTATCTTTCAAGTACGACAGTTAACATTTCATTTTTCATGAGCATTATACTGCAGATTCAACTGAAAATAAATGTAAACAGGGTGTTCCGATTTGACTATGCATTATCAGAGAGGATATTTTGGTTATTATAAACGTTACGAAATGACTAACATAACAACATACACTCAAATTTATAGGAGGCGTCTGTTATTTTTCGCAACAAATATATAAAACTATATATTTTGTAAAACTAAAAAAAATGCTTTCATATAAAGTCATGGCCAACTAGAGTTTCCATTTAAAAAAATATAAGTTTACTTCATATCTCAAAAGTCAAGGTCGCTAAAAAAAAGTAATTTTGTTTTTAAATTAAGCATTTAAATCTGTATAAAAACCCATCATAACATTTTGTTCTATTTTAATAAATAAAGAAGTCATAGTAAATTTTCAAAAATAATGAAATTTCATTTTTCGACTACAGTGCCAAAATGGAAAGCGATATAAAAAATCTGATTACATAGCATAGACGTTCTTTTTTTTTTAAAATAGCCCTAGAGACCAATATCAGATTTTCGCTAACTATTACAGTAACCGCGATACCCCGTAAAACATTTAAATTTGGTTCACCCTGTACATACAATTTTCTATGATCTTAAGTAACTCTCAATTTAATTGTTTAAAACATATTTTATGTATATGTAAAACGCCTCTTTTATGCATCTTTGTAAGCATGGAGTCATTAATTTATGCAAGTGTTATGATCTAAAACGATCTCTTGAGTTGAATAACCAACTTTTTAAGTAAACTTATTAATCCTGTCTAGCACTTCTTGTGAAAAAAACACCAGACACTGCATAGATCTTGAATAATCAAGTCAATGTCAGATAAAGCAGGTTTATGCAGTATTGATATAACTGATAACAATTTATCACACTGGCATACATTCTTCATGTGCAGTAAATAAACACGGGCAGTTTAGTCAACATCTTCATACTGCGAATGATATGCTAAGTAACTTGTGACTTGACTATCGTATTTCAAAAACTAAGCAGTCTGGGCCCATTTTAACAACGGCATGCAATGACACGTTTGGCTGAACTATGAACACCTAATTTCAAATTTCTACCGGTATTAATAAGAAAGTTATAAAGATTTTTTTTTCAGTAGTCTTCAGCATCTTTCAGGTTAAGTTCAGATTTCCTAAGCACGTTTATTTGTTAATTTAATCATCTATCCATCTTGGTCAGTCGGGTTTGAGATCCCCATAACCTTTATATTGAAACATAAATGTGCTTATAATAAACACAAATAATAAAAATTAAAAAATAGTGGTCAAAATCAATTGAGGTTCTAAAAAGCGTTTAAAATGGCTAAAAAAACTTTTAATTGAAGAATTTGCTTTAAGGAATTAGGTTTTTTTTAAATTTTACCTTGGAAACCAAATATCTCAGCAGTATATACAAAAAATGATGATAATTACTGTAATAAAATATTTATTACTTTTAATAACACAATTAAATTATTAAAAATTACTGGTACTCTAGTGCTTAAGACTTACTGTAAACAAAAATTAATTTGAAACACTAAACATGAAGCTATTAAACTCTTAATGGCTGTTTAGTTTTATTTTAACTTTTAACTTCTTCTTCAATAGATAGTACACAATTAGAGGATAGCTCCTCTATTTCTGCTCTTGTTTTAACTCTTTATCTGTGGTCAATATTATTAAACAATGTACATACGTTATGAAGTTTTCTGACGTAGTTTGAATTTGCTAGGTAACTTCACTATCAAGAAACATAACCATCAATTATTCCCGCGCTATTGAATGTTTCTGGCGAATCCACAGAAATTGTTATTGAATGTTCTAACGGTAAGTTATCAAGCTTATTTTTGCATCAAACACGGCCCAATGGTTTTTTTGTTTATAGAGACTCAAATAATTTGTTAAAACCCCATCATATTGTGCTAATATGGGGTATAGACAAAATGCTTTATTTGGGGTACCCCATATAAGCTTGTAAATAAAATGCGAACTATGAAGATCTTTATTTTCGATACTTTTGGCATATAGCCAAGTAGGTAATCATTTTTTTTAGACGTTTATAATGTCCAAATGGAATAAAGTATCTATTTTACTGATTTTTCTACTTTATTCTTTTGCTACCTCAATAAAACTTGCTTATCCCATATTAGGCGTCTGAATTGCCTAATATAGGATGCAGGTGCTCTCTATTTTTTCATTTTTAAATAAACATTTTGTCATCATAAATATAATCTGCTATTAAAATTCACTTCTTGAAATATCAATTACTATATTATTCTACATATTTTTACTACAAATCAAATTGTTAATTTTTTTTTTCAACACATTACAAAAAGTACCCCATATTAAACGACTTTCCTTTAATATTATTTTTAAAATAGTACTTACCAAAACGATTTAACAAGTACTACATGTGGATACACTTACATAACTTTTTTAAATAACTTTACGCACGAACGTATGAAACTTAACAAGAGCCTATTAATTATAAAATTGTCATGATGTAATGATTGGATAAGATTGTGATATAAATAAAACAGATACAACAATTGAGCAAAATCAGTTTATGTAATCGAATAATTAAAAGATGGCAATGAAAATATTTGCAGCGCCTTGAATGTTCAAGTTACATAGTGTAATCAAAAATTTTGTTAACTAACCTGAAATATCGAAAATTACAAGACTTGCCAGTTCATGGCAGATCTTTAAAGCAAAAATCGTCTAAAAAAAATTTAATCTTACCAAATTTCAAATGTTCGTTGCAGTTGTGATGAATGATTCTAGTTATTATGTAGATTAATAAACAATGTGCAATTATGTTGATAACTGTGACTAGTCGTGCGTTGCTTATCTCGCTAATCAACGGCAAATAATTTCTAAAAGAACTCTGATGAGGATGTCTGTTTCCCTTTTATTATGATAATAAGCTAATGTCATTAACCCACAATTGTAAATAAGTTTGCAATAAAATTCAAGTGTTATAAAAACTGCACAAAATTTGTGGCTATTTGGTGTTTTTGTCGGAGGCATAATGTGACCCTCATTCATTTGGTCAGTAATAGAGGGTTAGCTTAAAGTTGGTTAAAGTTTTTTTTTAAATAGATTATGAAAATGAAGCTAAGAGGTTTGTTTTCATTAAAAAGAGTTATGCCGGCATTTTATTATTTGACTAGTCAAAATACGAAATGCTAGTTTTGCCTATAATGTATACACAAACACATACAGCATCATTCAAAAAGTCTGCAACAAATGGAAAAGTTTTTTATTACTGATTTCTAAGAAAATTTTATTCCTAATAAAAGTTGGTGCATGGTCTAAAACCAATTTAAAGATGAAAAAAAGTTTAATGAAAGGGCATGGTACACTAGATTTTAGCGATTTTTGAAATATCAGCAAATGTAAAGTGCCCTTCATTTAAGAGATACAAAAAAACTTTACGAGAAAGAGTTATTTGAAACCTAAAAACAAGGCTAAAATTTTGGTGATCCAATTTCAATCTTTATTTGTTAAGAAATTTCAACTTTTAGTCTGCAACAAATGGAAAAAAAAATATTATTGATTTGTCAAAAAATTTTATTCTTGATAAAAGTTGGTGCATGGTCTAAAACTAGTTTTTAACCCTCGTCAGGCGGCATAATTTTACAACGTAACAGTTGGTAAAGGTACAATTGTACCTGCATATATTTTATATGAAAATTCTTAGTAGATAAAATTTTTATACGGTAAATGAATAATACTTAATATCTACACATTGGAAGTTGTATTAAAAGAAAATTAAATTTTGGACACCCTGTAAGTAATGCATCGATTGCAAAAACTCCAGGTTGGTTAAACTTTAAAGTTTCTTTTATGCATAGTCTAAATTTAAGCGTTTTCTCTTCAAAAATGGCGGCGGTACAAAATATTAAGCATCACGATGAAAATCAAAAAATTTTCAAAAAAGTCCAAAAACCTAAAAATAACTGCACTTAGGTATAGGGAATGCTAATAAAAGTCCCTCTAAAATAACGTTTTAAATCCAAATACGCAATAAAAAATAGACCATTGTATTTGAAATAAGAAAGTAGACGCAACTTCCGGTATTTCCGGAAGTGTCGCCATCTTGAAAATATTTTCATTAAACAGATCATACGCCATTATGGTCATAACCAATATTTCAGATCAATAGCCTTTTTCATTCTTCATATATTTTTAATGCTCGGTCCCAATCAATCACCCTGTATATTGATCGTCTAAAGCTCGCTCAAGAAAAAGATATCAAAAGAAACTAAGACGCGATTATTTAATTAATGCAGTGCACTTGCTAATTCTACTAATCGTTTACAAACTTGGGCAGTGACAAAAAAGCAAAAACAAATGAGAGACGTGGGAGATGGGATATTTGAGAAGAATAGAAGAATGAAGACTTATTGATGAGAAAAAAAAATAAATACGAAATACCATTTTTAATTTGCTTAGCCTGCTAGTGTGTCCTTGTACGCTCAACTACCGCGTCAATAATATTACCGACCAATAAAATAATAACGCCGTTAAAACTTAATGGAAGCCAATAAATCCGATGTTTAAATTCATTTAAACTGTCAGTAACCTTTGAAAAACACACGATATGTGGATGTTAGCACAAACAAATTAATTTTTAGAACTTGTGTAGGTACATGTTTTGATGTAAAACAAAACAAGTTATGTATTATTGTGAAATAAGTGATGTTTTACGTTTGACTCGAACCACTGGGAAAAACTCTGTTAGTATAAAAGATAGACATTTGGTTAAATTAGCAAAAATGTATATACTAGCGATTTCAGCATTAGAACCTTGCTTCCTTCATAAAAAGCCTTAAAACTGATGACGATATATATAATATTATGAATAATGCCGATGCTACAGTAATTTTAAGTGCAAATAGTATATTTTACAAGAGATGAAAGTCCAGTTTTTTTCGTGAGGTGAGATTTATTCACGAGCCGCGAAGAAAACTGATTTCATCTCGAGTCGTAAATGCTATTTTTTCTACGAATCTAAAATTATATTATAGAACGAACGTTTATGTAAACGAAACAAATGACCATTATTATGTACTTATAAAGTATTAATTAATCATTTCATTTCCATGGCGATACCACCACACTGACATTAACAGAAATAAAATTATAACCTGCAAACAAAATATATTTAATATTAATTTTTGTACCATTCTGATGCTTTTAGGTACCTATATAAAATGGTACATTAAAATTAAATTATTTGATAAGGATATTAAGGAAATTTTAGTTTATTATGGGTTTAAGCTAAAAAAAAAACCGTAAATTTTACAATTTGATTTTGACATTGACATTGACATTATTTTCGCCACTAGTGGCAAAAATTAACTTTCGCCACTAGTGTAAAAAAGTAAAACTTTCATGTAGGGTAGGCAGTGAGAAAATGACAACTTTCATATACAGGGTGAATATTATGTTCCAGGCCGATGTTGTTTTTGAATAACCCGGAAATGAATCAATTTTTTTTAAATTTGGATTTTTTTTTTCAACAGTAAGCTTATGACAATTATGTATGGAATATGACATCGCTCAAGTGACCACCTCTGGCAGCGTTACAAATGCCTGTTCTTTTAATCATATTTTTTATGACATTCTCGCACGTTTCGCGTGTTTTCCGCAATTTCATGTCGAATATTGTCCTGAAGCATTGGAATTGTTGTTGGTTTATTAGCGTAGACTTTTCCTTTCAGGTACCCCCACAGAAAATAGTCGGGTGACGTTAAATCGGGTGATCGCGGGGGCCAGTCTACTATACGTTGAATCGTTGACTTGCATGGCACATGATGAAGTCCAAAAAAATCCCGCAGTTTTCTTCGCGTATTCACAATTGAACGATTATTTAGATAAAATGTTTTAATGACTTCAACACGTTGTTGAGGCGTCAGATGCTCCATAATAAATTGTAATTGACTACTCTTTAAGACTGCCAATTACTAAATGTCAAATGGCCCCCGCGATCACCCGATTTAACGTCACCCGACTATTTTCTGTGGGGGTACCTGAAAGGAAAAGTCTACGCTAATGAACCAACAACAATTCCAATGCTTCAGGACAATATTCGACATGAAATTGTGGAAATAACACGCGAAACGTGCGAGAATGTCATGAAAAATATGATTAAAAGAACAGGCATTTGCAACGCTGCCAGAGGTGGTCACTTGAGCGATGTCATATTCCATACATAATTGTCATAAGCCTACTGTTGAATAAAAAAATCCAAATATAAAAAAAAGTGATTCATTTCCGGGTTATTCAAAAACAACATCGGCCTGGAACATAATATTCACCCTGTACATAAGTAGAAAAACATTATTTCTCGAAATTGTTTTTACACCCTGTTCGTTATTTTCAGCTTTTCCGGGAAATCGGTTTGATTTTCCGAAACTTTCACTGGACCAAAGTTGTAGCCCATAAAATTTGCTATCCGGTATAGGCCGTCTGTTTTTTTATACAACATTTCGTTTTAAAGATACAGCGGTTGCAAAGTCTAATGGCTGTATTACATTACACAATTTCTTGTACAATTTCTTGTACAATTTCTTGTACAATTTCTTGTACAATTTCTTGTACAATTTCTTGTACAATTTCTTGTACAATTTGCTGTCAAAAAATTTTATACTAGATTGTACAGCTGTTGCCAAGTTACAACACGTCTTAGGTCGTAAACTGACACTTCGCGTATGTCAATTTACGACATTGTAACTTGGCAACAGCTGTACAATCTAGTATAAAATTTTTTGACAGCAAATTGTACAAGAAATTGTACAAGAAATTGTGTAGTGTAATACAGCTTCAATACAGCTTTAAGAAGCAATTAAAGTTTTTAAATTTTTAAAATTTCTTTGCAAAAACTGCTTTATAACTTTTAAATAATTGCCTATAGACAAAAAACAATTAGAATCAATTTTGTAGAGAATTTAATGTTCTATTTAAAAGCTTGGAGGTGTTTTACGATAAAATTTATATTTTTGAGGACAGAGCCTTTTAAATGCAGAAGTGTAAAAAATTCAGGTAAGTGTTGATATCTACTTGGCATTTGATTTTAGGAAAGAGTTTTATTGAAATTGTATTTTAGAAAAAGCTCCTCGATCACCACTTAAAATATTTGCGCCGGTAGATAACGGGGACACTCTGTATGTAAGTTTTTGTTAATCTGATCAAGTCTCTACGTCTTGTAGATAGATCCTTTAGTAGTGCACCTACCATTTACACCATAAAATAATTTATTGAATAATTGTAATTAATGCTTAGACAACATAGGTACCATAATGTACATTTGTAATAAAATATTGCTTAACTTACCAGTTCTACTATCATACGGAAACTATTTTTGTTATATCATATAGGTACAAAACCCAACAAAATTATTATTTATCATAGACACTTATGATTAACAATTGAACGTACGGACATACGTAGCGCGTGTAACTAGTTTTTTTGCCAGCTGAACATAGTACTGGATTCGGTTACTCATTTACTCAAAACGCATTATCACCTAGTATGACAATACAGGAATGGATACGTGAACAACGAACTAATAAATTATGCATACTCAATCGATTCCAACGCCACAGAAATATTTCACTATCTTCGCAAGTACATCTGATTTGCATTGGCGATTACAATATTTTAAGCCAAGTAGTTTTTTTGCGTGTGTTCGGTTTTAAGTAAGGTCATGTGTTGGTACTGAAAAGTGAGGCTTACAATAGGATGGCACGAACGTATTTACCTGTGTAATTTTATTATGCAATACTTTAATAATAACAGGTACGGCCAGTAAGGATATCCGTTATAATAGGCGGTCAGGGTCGGCTCTAGGAACATTTGCTATCTTGACGAATTCGCATTGGTTGTTGGACGATTACAAATTTTGATACACGCTATACCAAACTTGTTTTAATATACACGGCGACGCACAGTGGGGTATATGCTTGATCTAGCTGGCCAAAACTATTTTTGTTATTTAATTGATTCAAAACAAGTCCAAGTCAAATATGAAAAATCATATTTTAAATCAAAACAATAGTTTTACTAGCATGATATACAGAGTCCACAGAAAAGGGCCACTTTTGGGATCTCGTAAACGGTAAGAGCAACAAAGAAGTTTAAATTAGAAAAATTGTTCCCATTTCTGAGACCTATTCAGTGAATGTTTTTAAAAAAGTTCCATGGCACCCTAGATAATAAACAAAAATTAAAATGGACACTTTTTTTAATCGTTTATAAGTCAATTATACTTGATGAAAAAAAAATTTTTTTGAAAAAAAAAATTAGATTTTTGTACGCTCTGTAAAATGAAGACATTCATTTGTTTCAATATTGTTTAAATTCATGGCACTCTATAGCCTCGTAGGGACTTTTAAATGAATTTTATTTGTTTTGAGCCTAAATATCAAAATAAATACATTAAACCTTATATTATTGAGAGGAAGTAAAAAAGGCTTTTCCATTTAAAAAAATAAATGCAAGAATCCAATCCAAGAATTTAAAAGATATTGAAACAAATAAAGGTTTTCATTTTACAGTGCGAAAAAAAACTACAACTTTTTCCCCAAAAATATTTTTGCACCATCAAGTATAACCAAGTTATAAACGATTTTAAAAAATGTCCATTTTGATTATTGCTTACTATCTATCTAGCGTGCCATCAGTGACGGACTGGGAACAAAAACCGGCCCGGGCATTCAGATTATAGAGGCCCACAGCCAGGGTTGGTCAAAATTTGATTTTTATTTAAAAAATCAACAATCATTGATTTAAATTTAAAAAATCAACAACTTTTGATGTTTTTTTTTTTTAAACTTGACTATTAGTTTTCCTTTTCACAACTAATTTATTCATTTTTCACGTTACATTATATTATCTTAATAGCGTCATTAAAAAAGAATGCAAAAAATGGAATAATTTTTTATTATGAATTTTATTGTTAACTTTTTTAGTTCTTTATAAAAGTTGGTGCATTACCTCAAACTAATTTTAAGATGAAATTTTTTTATAAAAATTCATACAACACTAAATTTTACCTATTTCAGATATATTCACAAGAGTAATGTGCCCTTATTGAAGAGGTACAAAAAAACCTCAGGAGGAAAGATTATTTAGAATTAAAAATAAAACCAAATGTAAAATTTAACGTTAAAATTCCAATTTTTATTTTTGAAGCAAGTAATTTTAACATTAAAAAAAACTGCAACAAATGGAAAAGCTTTTTATTATCGGTCTCTCAAAAAATGTTATTCTTAGGAAAAGTTGGTGCATGGTCTAAAACTAATTTTAAGTTTCAAAAAAATTCAATAAAAATTGATATAACATTAGATTTTAACGATTTTAGAAATATTTTTGCAAGAGTGAAGTGCTAGTATTTTAAGAATTCTAAAAAAGTTCCAAAAAAACTTTTTTGAAAACCTATAATACGGGCACTTTACTCTTGCGAATATTTCTAAAATCGCTAAAATCTAGTGCAGGGGTTCCCAAAGTTTTGACCAGGCGGGACAAATTGTAAACTTCGAATATTTGGCGGGCCAAAAAAAAAGTGTTTTTGAGACTTTGATTTCTGGAGAACCAACAAAAACTCGAAATGTCAAAACATGTAGATATATATAATTTTTTTGTGAAAAGCAAATTATCTGGTATGAATTCAAGATGGCGGATTGTCTGACATCGCGCGGGCCGTATTTTTAGGGTTCGCGGGCCGCAGTTGTCATCTAATGTCATGAATTTTTCTTGATATTTTTCCAGCTTAAAATTAGTTTTAGAGCATGCATCAACTTTTACTACCCACTAAAAGCTTTATATGGTAAATACTTACACAGACTTAACAAACTCGCATCAATATATTTATTACGAATCTATTTGTTAAACAATGTGTTTTATAAAATAAGCAGATTATGAAACTACTATTTACACATGCACACGCCTTTTACAGCTATGCGTCAGGTTTCCGATAATATCGGGACTATTTCTGAAGCACGAGTGGCGCAATCAAACATACGACGCTATTGCGTATTGTGGAGCCCCAGAAAAATATTAAGATTGAATACGGCCCGTATTAAACGGGCAAATGTTATAATCATAATTTTTGCGCTCCTTATACTTCAGCGCCGAACTTATTAATCCCGTAGCTTAGACCGGCCCATTCGGGCACCGGCCCTTCGGGCATTTGCCCGAACTGCCCGATGGCCAGTCCGGGCCTGCGTGCCATAGAACTTTTTAAAACATTAAAGCATCATTGAATAGGTTTTAGAAAGGATTGTAAATTGTTTAACTTTATCAGTGTTAAAGTTATAATATAAACTTGCATTTTTTAAAACCGCATAAATATGTAGTTGTCATTTACATTCATAAATTCCTGATTTTTATCTATTCCAATAATGCTTATTTTAAAACATATAAATACGAATACTTTTTAAATGTAATAAATTTTCAAAATGTAGAATAAATAGCTCAGAAAATACTCTATTTAAATAACCGTATGTACCACAACCGTTCTGTTTAAAAAAAAAAAAGACTTTTTGTTAAAAAACCGCTTTTGCAACATTCAAAGCCGATTAAAGTAACCTAAATGTCAATAAAAATTTACAAAAACGTTTGTTGACATAATAAAATTAATGTTTTGCAGGTATCGGCATACTTAATAACAAAATACATTTTGTTTAAAAATGTTTTGAGGTTATAAAAATTAACCAAAATAGTGCTGTTATATCCAAAATTGCTTCATTTTCTAAAAATGTAAAAATTTACAAGTTGTATCATTTGAAATAACAATGTAAGGATCATTTCCGGCGAAACCGGAAGTGAAACAATAGTGCACATATGTTTAAATAAGCCGGTTTTATACACATATAATATGACTAAAATTTCATTTATCTTAAATCAAAACTAAAGAAAAAAGGGGGTGTACCACACTTCATTTACACCTGTATACAGGGTGTCCCAGATTACATTTCCAGCATGGGGATCTCGCTTATTATAAGAGATACAGGTGTGAGAGCAGCTACAATCAATTTTTAAATGTACAAAATTCCTCGTGTTTCAGATGTTTTAGCAAAAAATATGAAAATGTCGAATTTCTTTTTTCTCTCATAACTTTTTTGTCTTGATCATTAGAACAATTTTATTTGTACCTTCTGGAGGTACTTTTTTATGTAGAATAAAACCATTATTTTAGATTTTTTTTAACACCCACAATTTTTGGGATATTACCTCTAACTTCATTTTTTTTTGTGGGCCGCGAAGTTGGCTATGGAACAGTTAAATGTGCTCTTTTTTCTCTTTAAAATGAGATATTACTTGCTAAATCTGCATTTATAAATAAGTCAAAAAATCAAGAAAAATCGTATTTTGCCCATCACTTATCAAGCTATCTATAAAAATAAAAACAAAAAACAACTAATTAAATGTCAAATGATAGTTAGGTACCATTTGTGCGGTGTCATTTATTAGAATTTTATAGTATTGTTGTGTAATTCGATAGGTTCTTTTTCTTATTATATAAAATGATAAAAATATTACACACTAAATAATTTCTACATTTTCTAGTATCATTTTGCATAAAATTATAAATCCAATAATATATATATATATATAAATATTACTTGAAATAATCGAAATTAAGTTTTGAATGCTTTTTATTGCAGTATGGTTGCAAGTGGTAATGTAGCTTATTTTTAAATTGCCTATATCTGTTAAATATTTGATTTAAAAGGTTAACAGCATTTTTGTGTATTTTTGTCCGTGTTATCATCGTTGCTATTGGTTTTAAATATTGTCTTTGTGTTTGTTGTTTGTTTGGTTCCGATTTAATATATTTTGAATTTGATTTATTTGTTTGTTTGCACAGCCATTATTTTATAAAGAACAATATATGTGGATGCTGTTTCCTGATCAAATTCCATTTACAAATTTAAACAATGATATAATTTATTTTGATATTATTTTATTTGTTCTGCGCAAAACAGTTAAAGGATATTTAAGATGTTTATTACAAACTTTTAGATAATGATTTTGATAGCCCAAAAAATTATTAAGATTATTTAACAAATATTGAATAATAGGAACTAAACCTGCATCGGTAATTTATTTAAACACTTCCTACTTTTAGTTTGAATCAAGTGTTTATTTGTTACAGTTACATATAACTATAGTTATACAGGGTGTTTTATAAAAAATGCGAAATAATTCGGGAGGTGATTCCTTAACAAAAATTAACGGTAGCCTTTTGTATACATTTTTTTCCCTTAGACTTCTCCTTTTAGAGTTACGCCCCTCTAAAGGGAAGTGGTAAAATTGGGTTTTAATTTT
This sequence comes from Elmis aenea, assembly GCA_947652605.1. Classification (NCBI taxonomy): domain Eukaryota; kingdom Metazoa; phylum Arthropoda; class Insecta; order Coleoptera; family Elmidae; genus Elmis; species Elmis aenea. The sequence goes on along the minus strand of OX393583.1, from coordinate 9,084,659 downwards.
ATTTCTCAAATTTGGATAACCGTATGAGAATGATATTTGGTAGATGTTTTATACTTATTAAAAGGTTTCCCATAGTAATATTTTCAATCATTTCCCACCTTCACAGGGGGCTCAAAAGTGTGACCCCTGTTGTTTTTTTATCAGAACTTTTTGGCTGGTTGAAATTTTGAAATAAAAATATTTTTTTTTAAAGCTTGACTTGTTCAAAAACTTTTATTATTTTTTAGGTTTTCTTGTATAATCTACAGTTTTTGAGTAAAAAATAGAATAAGTTTTGTTCATATTGGGTGGAATTAACAGATTTGATGTAATTCATTTTGACGTTTACGCGGCGACAACGCTAAAACACCCTCAGTTGTACCCAATATTAATATAAACAAACTATGGTCTATCAACCATATGGTAACCACCAAAATGAATTGTTTCGTATTGAAATATTTAATGATGCATGTTTACTTATTTTATTTTTTACTCAAAAAGTGTAGGTTTTATGAGAAAAGTATAAAAAAAGTTTCTAAATAAATCAAGCTTTCAAAATTTTTCTTTTTTAATTTTCAACCCTACAAAAGTTCTGATAAAAAAATCACTCCCCTTTAGGAGGTGTAACTCCGAAAGGAGACGTCCAAGGAATTTTTTTAAATAAAAGACCCCCTTAATTTTCGATAAGGAATCACCTCCCAAAGTTTTTTGCAATACTTAAGAAGCACCCTGTATATTAGATGTTTGTTGCTAACTTTGAAATATCCCTTAATTGTTTTAAACATCGTATGTTAGAATTGTCATACTTAAACTACATTTTTACATAATTTCCACTAGACGTTTATCATAACGGGGCACCAGCTTCTGTATATCCTCTTTATAGAACAGGGGTGCCTTTTTTTAAAGGAATATTAAAATCTTGTTCTGCAACTGAATTTAAATTTAAAAAAAATAACTCGAACATTTTAACTAAATTTTTCAATTCAACACAACATTTTCGGTTTAAGCGACTTTGTAAATCGAATTTAAAATTAATTACTTTTTTATGTTATTATCTGATTCATCAGTTCTAGCTACTTGTGCCATAATGAAATCATAGCTGTGGCGGATTTTTATAATTATACCACAAAATACACTGCCTTGAGCATTTTAAGTGTTTTCCGATTGAAGGTTTTTAATTTTTTTGTGGTTATGAATCTGTGGTATGAAACTAGATAAACTCTACTTATTTCCTAGTAACATTTAAACAGAAATTATAATTGTTAACATATTTAATTACATTCTATGTTCTATGGAAAACGGATATAAATTACTTACATATTATTTTTTGTTTTCTTGATTTAGGTACTTTTAAAATATCTAGAATCGAACCATATTTTCTGTCTTTACAAAAGTAAGTTGATAATCAATAAGCAAAAAAGTGGATGAAAATTGCTAGTTTGAACTCTGGTATAACTATAAGTTATGTTATAGGCCATAATCTTCGGTGCACTTACCAATAATTCTCACTTTAAGCATTTTAGCAGCAGGAATGCACATCAGCAACCAAGTTTTCGTTTTAATAATAAAATTGAGCATACATGTAACGTGAAATAAAACATTAATAAATATAAAATACTTGATTTAGAATAAATATATACAGAAAAATGTTTGAACGTTTTTAGTGATCTCTATGAAGAGTATGAAGTCGTGTTATAGTTTTATGACTTCTACAATAAAGCTAACTTTTGCATAAAAAAACACATTTAATGGCTTTATAAATTCTTAGAGTCTTAAACAAATAATATTAGTGTAAAACTGACATGCGAGGGAAATTTTTATTTGATTCATTTCTATCTAAAAAATACATTTCAAAATAACGTCTTTCCAAAAATGTGATCAAATGTAGGCAAAAAAGATATTCTCTACTTCTTTCAAAATAGTTATTTGTAGTTTTTAGGCTCAAATAGTTGATACTTAGCAAGTTTTTGGAACTTTTTATTGACCCAAGTACCTTAGGATAATTCTTGACGTCCAGCTTTAATAGAAGAAGCATGTAAAAAAAAAATAACTGGGCTTTAAACACAAAAAAAAAGTATTGGTAATTGGAATAAAATCTCCATTCCTAGTATAGAATAAATTACTCCTGTATAAATAAGTATTAAAACCCATATGGATGTAGAGGATTTAATTATGTGGATGTGCGAAAGGCTGCCATATTAATAAAACTGAGAGAAAAATTGTGAGTTGACCGGAAACGACTGGTAACAATAATAATTTCAAAGATAATTTACGAAAACTCCAGCTATACAGGGTGTTTCTTAAATATTGCAAAAAACTTCTGCAGGTAATTGCTTATCGAAAATTAAGGGGGGTCTTTAACATACATTTTTTTCCTTAGACGTCTCCTTTCTGAGTTACACCCCCCGAAAGGGGAGCGGTAAAATTAGGTTTGAATTTTATTCCTCAAATTTGGAGATTTGTAGGAAAATTACAGTTGGTAGATGTTTTATACTTATTGTAAAATTTCCCAAAATATTTTTAATCATATCCTACCTTCACAAGCTTTCAAATTGCAAAATTTTAAGTATCCAAAAAGTTCTGATAAAAAAACAACAGGCGTCCCACCTTTCAGCACCCTGTGAAGGTGGGAGATGATTGAAAATATTACTATGTGAAACCTTTCAATCTACCAAATGTCATTCTCTTGCACATGTCCAAATTTGAAAAATAAAATAAAAACCTAATTTTACTGCTCCCCTTTAGGGGGGTGTAACTTCGAAAGGAGACGTCTAAGAAGAAAAAAATTTTATATGAAAGCTTCCCCTTAATTTTCGATAAGGAATTACCTCGAGAAGTTTTTCGCAATATTTAAGAAACACCCTGTATAATAGAAAACAGTGTTACTCAGTGCATATCAAATTTGTGACTATTTTTGTATCAATAGTATTGGTATTAATTCTTGCTTTCTCCTATCCCAAGCAACTGGACCCAAAAATCCATGAACTTCAGATTAAAAACCATTAATTTAACCAATATTGTCATTCAACAGATTTCGTTAATTTAGGCAGTCTACAAAAACCTTTTACGAAATTTTCTTCAACTGGCAAGGCTAAAACGGTGATTTTTTTAATAAATTAAATACAGAGGGATACCTATGACGAAGAATGATTTTAAACCAAAGGAAAAGTAGCAGATTTAAATGGCAAAATTGGATACCCATAGTGGCCCTAATAAAGTAGAACACCCTGTGTTGTGGAAGACTTTGTTTAATAAAATTATTTTTTGATACATCGATTCATCTCTTGAGATTCTTTTACCTTCTTCGACGAGAAATTTTCTTCAATTTCTAGCAACGTTTTACCCCTAGTTTCTGGCAAAAATATAATAACATACACCGTCCCCGCTAAGGATACCACTCCATAAAAAAAGAACAAGCCGACATTTCCCATACCTCGAATCATAGCGGGATAAATTTTCACGAGAACAAAATTCATCGTCAACGCTATGCAGGTCATAACTCCCGTAGCAGAACCCCTAATTTTGCCAGGAAAAAGTTCCCCCACCATCAAGAACGGTATCGTCAAAAAACCCAAGGTACTCGTTAAAATGTACGTAATTAATAGAAACACCGGGAACCAACTCATTTGTTTTTCAATGTGGTCTTGATCACAAAAGAATAAATAGGCGGCGAGCGGTAACATGCACAGAGTCATTCCTGTACCTGAAAAAATTGACAGACAACGCCTGCCGTATTTTTTGCTGAAGGCGCTGAACAAGATAGACGAGAAGAGTCTGGAGAGAGCTATCCCCACGCTTGCTAGATATGGATCCACCGTAACCCCAGCCTCCTCCGCGATTTGCACCGTGTAGTAGAGGAACACGGATACGCCAGAAAATTGCTGGAACGCAAAATACCCGAGAAGAATAAAAAAAGGTTTGATTATGAATGGTTCTTTGAAATATTCGAGTTTGCTTGTGTAATGACTGGATTCGGTTTTGTTTGATGGTGACGTTTGCTTCGTTATAAGATTTTTCACTTCTTCATCGACTTGGTGAGCACTTGCTGAGTTACCGTATATCTGCACCATACTGCGTTTAGCTTCTTCTGGTTTGTTTCTTGTGATCAACCAGTGAGGTGATTCAGGCAAAAGTGTTAGCAGTAAAATGAGTCCAAAAAACGGTAGGATTGTTAATATTCCGGCTACTCTGCCCCAATTTTGCTAAAACAAAAAATATTTGTAAGATAGAGAGCGATTAAGATTGGAAAGATTGTGAAAACGATTAAAACTAAAGCACTTTTACGCTGTCAACAAAACGAGCAATTTTTGTAACTAAAGTTGAGGCCTAATATCTAGCTTTATATACACAAAGCTCTACCATTCAACGAAGAAGAAAATCTGCTATACATTTGGGAACACGCTGCATAGGGTTAAACTTTCAAGAACCTGTATTTATTCTCCACTTTTCTTTAATAAGTTAAAATATAAAGTGCTATAGTAATATTACAATAAAGTTTTCTATGAAAAACATAATGTAGTCTCGGTAACTATAAAAGTTATCCTCCATCTCTTTTTTCGAGAAAAAGTTAATGGTGAAAACTAAAATTGGTTGTCGTCTTTTGTTTTCGAGTTTTCACCGATAACTCGATTTTTCGACTTTTCGTATAAAAACTATATCTCGCTTGTTTATGAAAATAAAGAAAAATTATTTTGACGTTCTACAGACACTTTTTTGATAAGAACGCAGTGGAGTGTCAACAAATTTTCAAAAAAAATACGAAATTCGAGTTGTGACATAGTTGTATTTTTTTAAATAGAACCCATAGTTGGCTGTGGCATCACGAGAAAGAGGATTATCCCCCATTTAAGTAATCTACAATTTTTAAAGTAATTTTTAATGTTTCGTTGTTTCCTAGAAGTAGGCTTGCAATTGTGGATTGTTTGATTGTTATTTATAATATTTAACCTTGTGAACACAAAATGGCCTATAAAAATTACGAAAAGTTTGATATGGCACTTTTTTGATAAGAAATGATCAAAGTAGACCCACGTCAAACACTTGCTGCATGCCTAGTAAGTGTCATAACGCACGGTAAGCAAAACGCACACTTGTCTAGAAATTAATGTCAACGTAAGCTTACGTCAAAATTGACAAGACAACGTAATTGCATGTGTAAATTAGCCAAAAAGCCGTTAAAATCGTAGGTATTATGTGATCGTAGAAAAAGTAAGCTACATAACACGAGTTGTAAAGCAATTACGCGTCTTACAACTCTTGTAATACACTTATTATTGGCAGTGCTATTTCAGCTATTCCAAAGTAAATTGTTGAAACTACAATCTTTTTAATTATTCAAAACTCGAAAAAGCTATTTTAAGGTTCTTGAATTTTAGATTATTTTAAATAAGGAAACTATAGGAAAATTTAAGCAATAGTCTGTAAACTATTATATAAAAGATATTAATACAACAAAAACAATTATGTACATTATAAGTAAGCAAAATAGTTTTGTTTTGAAACAATATATTTTTGTCATGAATCAACTTACTTTATATAAGTATCCTAAAATGTAAACTAGAAGAATCCCTGCTGAGTAAAATATCCCAGCCCATCCTGCTAGTACACCCCTCAATTTGGTACTGGAAATTTCTATGGCGTATATAGTAGCAGGGACACTTGCCATACCTGCCGAGAATCCTGTTATGATCCTTCCGATCAACAGGATGTAGTACTGACATTCTGCCAAGTAATAAGCAGAAGTTATCACAGCCCATCCGATTATCGTTATGATATTTATGCTAACGAAAGTTGGCTTTCTTCCAAATTTATCTATTAAAGGTCCTGACAATAAGGATCCGAATGGTATGGCAATTGCTGTCACACTTGCTAAAATTAAAAAAAAAATTAAAAATAGAGATCGGTTTTTCAATATTAAAACTTTGTTAAACACGAACTAAAAGTCTTTAATATACAAGGTGTTTTTTAAGTATTGCAAAAAAATGGGGAGGTGATTCCTTATCAAAAATTAAGGGGTGTTTTTCATATAAAATTTTTTCCTTAGACATCTCCTTTCGGAGTTACACCTCCCTAAAGGGGAACGGTAAAATTAGATTTTTATTTTATTTCTCAAATTTGGATAAATGTAGGCGAATCATATTATTTGGTAGATGTTTTATACTTATTGCAAAGTTTGCCATAATAATATTTTTAATCATCTCTCACCTTCACAAGGTTCTCATAAAAAAACCAAGAGGCATCACATTTTTCAACCCCTTCTGAAGGTGGGAGATGATTAAAAACTCATTTTATTTTTTATCTAAAAACGGTAGGTTTTACGAGAAAAAATACCAATTAAAAAAATCTAAATAAACCAAACTGTCAAAAAAAAACATTTAATTGCAAAATTTCAACCTAACAAAAAGTTCTCATAAAAAAACCAACAGGGGAACAGGGGCGCACTTTTCAACCCCTTGTGAAGGTTGGAGATGATTAAAAATATTACTATGGGAAACCGTTTAATAAGTACAAAACAACTATTCTTTGCAATACTTAAGAAACATATGTTTTTTTAAAATAATCAGATATAGGGTATCGATAGTTTAGCAATAATTGTTATGTCTCGTTGCAAAGAGAACACGTTGCTTAGTAACAGCCCGGCGCTCTAGGTCAAGGGCTGTTAACCCAGAAGCTACACATGAAAATGTTAGGGTATTGATTAGTATCACGGCTTTTGATCTGTAAATTATGAAATATTTTAGCCTTTTTTAATTTATATTAGCATGGCAGGAAAATTATATTTTAAAGAACGGAGGTATCTGTTATAATACCGACATTCAAGACTGACGATAGTAAAAAATGCGAAAATTATAGTTATATGACTTCTAAGTGTAGTAAAAAAATTACATGAAAGAATTTTAGAGGAGAGATTAAGGAAACATTACGAAATAAATTTGGAAGCAGCGCAATGTGGCTTTAGACCGGGTAGAAGCACGCAGGATCAAATTTTTACGTTAAGACAATTAAGTGAAAAAATAATGGAACATTCAAAGATGGTGCACTTGTGCTTTATCGATCTGTCTAAAGCCTTCGATAGAGTGTCAAGGGAAAGAATCTGGAATATATTGAAATAAAATAGAGTGGGAGAAGGATTGTTAAACGCCATCGAGAGTAGTAGAAATTATGTGTGAACCCATAAAAGCAGTTCCCAGGAATTTATAACAGTGGGAGTAAGACAAGAAGGCACCTTAAGACTACTACTCTTTATAATTCTTATGGATAAAATAATTAAAGAATGTAAACAAAACACAAAGCAAGCCTACTGGGGTTGGAATAAACTAAAACCAATATCCTTAACAGAACTAGCCTTTGCAGATGATGTGGTGCTATTAGCTAAAGCGAAAAAGACTTGCAACTTAATCTAGACGCATGGGTAGATACATTAAGTAGATAAAATATGAGTATTAATATAACAAAGACAAAGCCTATGATTATAGCAAAAAATCATGAACAGTTACAACAATGCTAGACCAAAAATGATAGAGCAGGTAGCGAATTTTAAATATTTAGGAACAATAATTACAAAGAATGGTAAATTGGAGGAAAATCTGAATAATAGAATAGCGGCAGAAACAAAATTTTACTACGCCACTAATAAATGTTTGATAAGTAAGAAGAAGATATCAAAAGAAACAAAGACGCGAGTTTTTAATGCAGTGTACGTACCCATTCTCACGTACAGTTCAGAAACTTGGACACAAAAACAAAAATAAAGAATCCAGACACAGATTTCTGGGAAGAATAGAGGGATGTAGACTGATCGATAAAATCAGTAACGAAAACATTCGAAAAATCTCGGAGTAACAGATATTAAGAAAAAGATGGAGACGAATCAATTAAGATGGCTTGGACATCTACTACGCATGTCAGAAAGTAGATACGCGAAAATAGGATGGGAAATGAAGATGGAGGGAAAAAGAAATAGAGGAAGACCAAGAGTAAATTGGGAAAAAGAAGTGAGGCAGAGACTAGAAGAAAAAGGAGTCAGCTGGAGAGATGTGCCTCAATTAGCTAACGATAGGCAGGAGTGGAGAAACTTAATCCAGAAATAGAAAAGCATTCCTCGACACTGAAAGGTACAAGAGGAACCGATTAAGAGATGAAGTTGAGGTTTAGAAGTTCTTGTATTGAAGATAAGGTGTGTTATTATTATTTTTATATTCTTTGGATAATACTAAATTTAAGTTTTGCTTGCCTATCCAGGAACTCTGCTCTTCGTCAATTTGATTAGCATTATCTTTTGCTAACAGAACCGGAAGTAGCACAGCTGAAAATCCCATACTCGCTCCAGGAACTACACTGGAAATATTAGCTATAAATACAAGAAAAACCTAAAAAAGAAATCGAATATATCACGTATTAAATATTGAGTTATGAATCAAATAACAGTTTACATTTTTCCACAGGTGTATCGTTAATTACCAGGTTATTTTAATTTACATAATTATACTATTTAACACTAAAAGTAGCACAAAAAACGCGCTTGATTTAAAGAAATCTTCAAATAAACAATAGTTTGAATAAATCTGACAAAAAAAACAATGTAATTTATTTCAAAGAAATAACATTAACGTATGTATTACTAATTTGTGTACCTGTATTGTTGTATGGTTCGTAAAACAAGTTTTGTTTTTGCTTAGATCAGCCATTTTTAACTTTCAGTAACTCTAATGCACTAGTCATACGCAAATTGTGTTAAAAACTGTAACATAACTTAAGATAGCCTTGGTGAACTACACTTTGTCAATAAACTAATGCTCTCATGTATGTTATGGATTATCATAATATATCAGAACAATGCCTTAATATTAAATAACATACACATTATAAGCACATCCAAATTTGTCTTTACTTAAATTAAATAAATACTAAAATAGAACACATTTATAATCCTTTCCTTTCAGTGTAAACGTTTAAAAATAAATTGCAATAAAAATATCATTCTAGTCTAGTTCCCAGGAATTAAAACAACACTGCAAGTAAAACAGAGGGCACTTAAAGCCCATTGTTTTTTTTTATAATTCTAGTGGATAAAATATTTAAAGAGTGCAAAGAATGTACAAAGGGAGTCTGCTAGGGATAGAATAAACTGAAACCAATATCTTTAACAGAACTGGCCTTTGCAGATGATGTGGTGTTATTAGCTAAAACGAAAAGAACTTGCGTTATAATCTGGGGGTATAAACAGATCCATTAAGAAGATACAATATGAGTGGTAACTGGTAACGCTATACAGATAACAGTAAGAAATTGTGCAAAGGCTTTTTAAACATTTTTACTTTGTAAAAAAGAACAATCGAACCATGGCAATAATTTGCTGGGATGAAATATATTCATAAAAGCCGCAAAGAGCTGTTAAACTGATTGTCAAAATTATCTAGCAACGGCTTGGATAGCGGCTTTAAAAATTAAAAAAAAAAATGGCAATGGCCGTAGCCGAGAACCTCGCTGCGAATCGGAAACGGTACTCTAACCTTAACCTTGTGTTTTACGATTTTGTGATTACTATAATAAATAACCCGGGACTCCACGTATATTGGTGTTTTATTTACAGATAAATATGTTATTAACGTTAATTGTACCAAAACGTAGAATAATTTGCATACAATGAAGGTAAATAAAAATACTGCGTTGCTAATTTTAACCAAAGTTAAAACAGCGGCGCATCATGATCCAAAATATACTTATCAATAATATTAATATTAATTTATTCCATGTAAAATGCTCTAAAACATTTCCGCTTAGAATTGATTTAATTCTGCCAAATACTTTCTGTTTTTTTAGGCTTTCCGTCGTAGAACGAGTTTTCCGAAATTGGAGCATCGAATTGTACTCAAATCCTCTAGAAAGGAAGACAATAATTCAAAAAGTATTGGTAAAGAAATGATTGGGGTGTCAAAAATTATGCTTCATCGTATACGAAGAGGTATTTAAAAGTTTCTGGCCAAGCCTAGAAGAATATCGGCAAGGTAATATTATTGTATCCCACCATCTCGTTTAACAGAATAGAGTTTCTTTACCTTATAAAGATGTAGTTTCAAAGATCATTTTGTATTGGAAAAAGCATAGCATAATTCTCGGCCTGTGTAAATCATAGAAATTAAGCAACGAAACTTTTTTTGTTGAATATTACTATGGTTGACAAAAAAACGTGCACTCGATATTAAAAAGAGTGTTGGTATATAGACGCAAACTTACCGGACAAAGATAAGGATTAGGATGTATAAATTTTGACGCAGAAATTGATAAAATAGGAAGTATTATAAACACCTCTAAAACAAACTTATAATATGAAAGCAACAGACACAGACGAAATCAGTAGCAAACTTATAAAATACCTCCCTGAATTATTAAAGAAACGCTTTCTTGGATTTCTGAACAATTGTTGGATACACAGACAGACCTGAAGAGTGGAAAATGACGATAGTAGTGCCGATTTTTAAAAAGGAAAATAAACCTAACCCTGATAACCATAGAGGCGTAAGTCTTTTGAACGCTGGTTATAAGATATACTCCAAACTTATAAACAACAGACTTAGAGATATTGCTAACGCATTATTATTGAAAGAACAAAGTGGATTCCGACAAGGAAGGTCTACAATTGATAACGTATTTACTTTAAAGCAGCTTGTATAAAAACGCAAGGAATACCTATACTCTTTGTGGACTATATAAAAGCTTTTGACCGAGTGCTCACTAGGGAAGGTCACGATACGTTGTCGCTAGAATTTGATTAAGGCTCTGTTTATTGCATCAAGAACATCAAAACTAAATGTTTTGCAGAGATATCCGAGCCACTGACCATTTGCTTCGGCAAAATAGGAAAAAAACTGAAAAGTTGAATAATAAAAGTAATTTTTGCGATCGCGTTGGCCATGACATCGTCGGAGATAAAATCAAATTTCTTCTATTTACCAATTCGCGCATCCATTGCAAGTAAAATGGTGCAAAGTTTTTGAAAAATCCTAAGTGGTTTTGGAGAAAAACGTCAAAAACGAAACCCCTGCAAAAGCGCTATGATTTGAGAAGTTGTATAACTAAATCTATACGTCTTGCGTAGGCGTTTAACATGGGGAAACCGTTTTTACAAGGGCCTCGTTTTTCGCGTTTTTCTCCGGAACAGTTTAAGATTTTTTCAAAAAATTTGCACCATTTTACTTGCAAAGGATGCGCGCATTGGTAAATAAATGAATTTCGATTTTATCTCTAACGGTTTCATAGCCAACGCAAAAATTACCTTCATTATTCGACTTTATCGTTTTTCCCCTATTTTTCCGAAGGAAATGGCCAGTGGCACGTATAACTCTGCAAAATCTTTTGTTGTTCTTGATGTAATAAACACAGCCGATCAGATTCCAATGACTCGTCCTGTGAAGCTAACCCAAGAATTTTATTGAAAGCCCTTTGAATGATCGCCAATTCCGAAGCTTTGGGTCATAATGACAGTGTTGGCAACCCTAGTTTTAACAAATTTGATATTTTACACATTAACTAAACTACAAAAGTCTAAAGAGACTATGCAAGAGTAAAATGTGAGATCAAATAAATAAATTTATGTAAACACTGGAAAATGTTGGTACCTATTAATTTGGAACAAACTGTTATTTATGTTTAAGACATAAATGCATTTATTAAGATAATCATTTATTATATTTTTTCTCCGACCACTAATGTAAATGACTCTTACCGTACAGCCCGCATGCACAGTAAGTGGGTCCTTACGCACTGTAAGCAAAAAGTACCGTTTTTTAAAGAAATGATCGTAGTAGACCCACGTCACACACTTCCTCTATGCCTAGTGAGTTATAAAGCACGGTAAGCAAAATGCACACTTGTCTAGAAATGTCAAAGTAGGCTTACGTCAAAATAGACGACAACGTAATTACATGCGTATATTAGCCAAAAAGCCGTTAAAATCGTAAGTATTATGTGATCGTAGAAAAAGTAAGCTACATAACACGAGTTGTAATCCAATTGCGCACTCGCCGCTTCGCGGCTCCCTGCGCAACTTGTACACTCGTGCGTTATATACTTCTTACAACTCTTGTTATGTTATGTACTATTATAGAAGTACTTAACTTGATAGTCACCCTCATTCGATGCAAGCAATTTTATTTTATTACAGCTCCCTTTAATTAAAAAATTGGGAAGCTTCCATAGGGCTAGAAATAATAATTACATCAAAATGGTAACTTAAAGGCATATTGGCAAAAAAAAAACAAAATTGTACTCTTATTAGGTACTATTAAGGTGGTTTTTTAAAATTAACCGGATGTCTAAATAAAAGTAAAGAATGTTATAGTGTAAATTAAAAAATTAATGGAGAAAAAATGAAGCGTACCCCGAAGCAAGCCTCAATCTACGCTCCTGGGTTGTGCTCAAGTTTTTTTGCTCTGACAAAATGCGCTTGAAAGCAACAAAACAATAATAGAATCTATTCAAACCCATAATTACAAAATCGATGATGTATCTATGTATAATTATCGACGAATATTTGAAATACCTGATCATGGGACGCCGTACCGGATTTATATAAAAAGAAATGTCTTCCTCGTCTCAGTGAAACGATGGACGAGTTGCGCAAGATGTTTGCACCAAAAGTGCAAGTCTTGCTGTTTTGCGTCCTGGTTATTGTGGTGAATCAAGCAAGTGGTGTACCTATAAGGTGTAGTGAAGGAGAAATATGCATATCCAGCAACTGCACGGACGTTATCGAGTGCAAATCTAGCGAAATGGTTGTCACACAATGTGCTTGTTGTCCTTACTGTGTGAAAGCTTTAGGTAAGTGACACTTAATTGTCATATCCCAGTTATCATGCACAGCATGGGGATCTCGTAAACGGTAAGAGGTACCGACTTGATTAAATGGGCTAAAATGATCTATGATTTAAGAGCAACTACTCTATAATAAGTGTTTAGAAAAAAACAAAATTTTGATCTATAGATAAAAAACAAAACAAAAATGACGTATTTAAATGGGGCTTATGACTTGCCTGTTTGAAATAAAGCTCAAAATATTTTCTGGCATTATTAGAACACTTTTTTGCGTACATTTAAAATTTGTTAATACATTTTACCTTTCTTCATTTGTTTTTTTAAATTTTAAGATCAACTTTCTTACTTAACACGGGTTTTAGTTGGCTGTATGGGTTGTTGTTAGGTTTATCTTTAAAAATAAGTAAGTTATTACAATATTATTGTACGTATTAAGTTAATTCAAAGTGCCCATTGGAAAAAACATTACATAAATAAATTAAATACAAAAAAAAATTAAAACTTGAATAATTTATTCATAATAATATCTGATTTTTACTTACTATTATCATTAAATATGTATTATAACATACACTCAAAGTGTAGTCCTATCTCCATGGGCAATACAAATTTGAGATCTGCACTTTGTAGGTAATAATGTTTTTTTACGCATATTACTTTTTATTTAATGAAATTTTCTTAATTAAGTCAATCTTAAAAAGACAGTTATACAACTAATTAATTAAAATTTGCTATTTTAAGAGCAGTCATCAAACAAAAATACTATTATTACAAGAAATATCTTAAATTATTTAGGTTTTTATTTTTTTTAAATTTATTTATGTGACGTTTCGTTGTTTTTTCTTCAATTGCCACTTTGATTAAACTTAATAAATACAATAAAAAAATTCTCTTTTTAATGGTGTCACAGTTGATAGTAAAACAGCAAAAACAAATGAAAAAAGGTAAAATTTATTAACAAATTTTGAATCTACACAATAAAGTACTCCAATAATGACCAAAATATTTGAGTGTTATATCAAATACACAACTTATAAGCAAAAAAAGAAAACGATTTTTTTTTGTTTTTATTAACAGCGCAAAAATTTATAATTTTTTATACAGAATTTGCTCTCAAATCATGGATCATTTTGACCCGCTTCACCAACTCTGTATATCTTACCGTTTGGGAGGTCCCCACATTGTGCATAATAACTGGAACACTCTTTATATTGTTGAAATCCATGAAGTGGCAATATCTATTAAAAATAAGATTTTTTTTACCTAAAATAAACTTTTTTAAACTGTTTGCGACTCGTTTATTAAAACAATTTTTAAAAATTTTTAAAGTTTGAACAAAATTCAGCTAAGTTTATTGCTTAGTATCTTTGTAATTTTTTGAGTACAGTAAAAAAAATTATCTTGACATTATATCTCAAAAATGAATTTAACTATTTACTTTTGATTTAATAGTGTGCTATTAGTTTTTTTTTTCTTTGGTAGCTATGTTGATAGTTGTAATATTCTCCTGATAATGTAATATCATACGGAACACCCTATAGAATACAGGGTGACAATTATCTAGCGCGTTGAGTGAGTAAAATTTGTTACAGGGACTTAAATTGGCAAAGTTGGGCAGAAATTTAAAAGATGTTGAAGGACATTTATTTATAAAACTAATTAATGTTGCCAACTGTCTAAGGAAACTACAAAAAAAAACTGAAAAACTACAAACATTTAATACACAAAAATTTTCTTATGTATGGGCCGTTTATTAAGTCCACTTTTGAAAAATTGAGAAGACAAACAATTTGCATATAATATAGTGTTACCTTTTTATTTGTAGACAATTTGCAGTTTATATTTTAAAATATCCACATGCATTGACCAATTGAAAAGCGTTTAATAAATGATAGCGCAGAATTATATACAGGGTTAAGACAAAGTTCCGGAACGGTCGATTATCTTAGTTTTTTTTATATGACTTGAATATAATGGTAAAAAATTAATTGATAATCTGTTAAGTTTTTTGCATTTTCGGTTTAACAGGTCATGATATTGACTTATTTTTTAATGAAACACCCTCCTCCTTAAAAGGGAGCGGTAAAATTAGGTTTTTATTTTATTTCTCAAAATCGGATATATGCAGGCGAATGATATTTGGTAGATGTTTTGTACTTATTAAAAGGTTTCCCGTAGTAATATTTCCAATCATCTTCCACCTTCACAGGTGAAAAGTGCGACCTCTGTTGTTTTTTAATCAGCACTTTTTGGAGGCTTAACATTTTGCAATTTTAAAAACTTCACGTGAAAGCTTGATTTATTTAGAAACTTTTCTTATTGTTTAAGTTTTCCTTCGAAACCTACAGTGTTTGAGTAAAAAATTAAATGTGAACTACTTCTTCTCGTCTCCTTCTGCCTTTTCAGGCGTCGGAGGTTAGTCTCGTATCCCGAGTCCATTTTCGCCATGCCATTCTGTTTTTTGCAAGAATTTTCATTTCTTCTGGTGTTTTTCCTCTTTCTGCTCCCCAATCCCTTATTTGGTCCATCCATTTCCTTCTTGGTCTCCCTCTTTGTTTTTTGGCTGGTTTTCCTATTTCTATTATTTTTCTTGTAAGTCTGTCTGGATTCATTCTCATGACATGTCCATACCAGTTAAGTTGTTTCTTTTTTATTTTATCTATTATTGGTTCTTGTTCTGTCATTTCTCTAATGTTTTCGTTTCTTATCCTATCCCATTTTGTTTTCCCAGCTATTTTCCGGAGGTGTTTCATTTCCATGGCGTTTATTTTATTTTCATCTTTTTTCTTTATTGTCCAGTTTTCCGCTGCATATGTTATTATCGGTATTGTTATCATATTGTGTATTTTCATTTTCACTTTTTTGTCTATCTCTTTGTGTCCTAATATTGATTTGTTTAGTGAATAATAGAGTTTTGTTGATTTGTTTGCCCTGTTTGTTAGTTCGGCGTCTATTCTCCCGTCCTCTGTTATTATACTTCCTAAGTATTCATATGTTGTCACTCTTTCTAGCTCATTGTTTTTACATTTAATTTTGTTGATGTTTTGAGGGTCTTTTTGTTTTTCGTTTATGATCATTGTTTTTGTTTTATTTATATTCACTTCCATTCCCATGCTCTCTATTTCCTCGGTCCATGCATTCACTAGTTTTTGCATTTTGTTTCTGGTATTTGCTATAAGCACTATGTCGTCTGCGTATAGTAGGCTATTTAATGTAATTATTTCTAGGTTTCTGTACCCAATTGCCGTGTTCAGTTGTTTATGTTTTTCCTTAATTCGTTTCCCTATCTTATCCATGAATATTATAAATAATAGTGGGCTTAGACTGTCTCCCTGTTTTATTCCCTTGTTCATTCTAAATTCGTCTGATCTTTGTCCTGCAATTTGTATTTTTGCTCTTACTGTGTGATACGTGCTTCTAATTGCATTTATTAGGGTGTTAGGTATTTCTATTTCTCTCAGGGTTTTCCATATTTCTCTTCTGTCTACCGTGTCGAAGGCTGCTTTTAGGTCTATAAATGTTAGGTAGAGTTCTTCTCCTTCTTCTACTTTTCTTTCTATTATATTCCTTATAATAAATATATTATCACTTGTCTGTCTTTCTGGTGAACATGAACCATTAAATATTCTTAAATAAAACGATTGATTTTTGTGGTTTTCAGCCCCCTGTGAAGGTGGGAGATGTTTAAAAATATTACTGTGGGAAACCTTTTAATAAGTACAAAACATCTACCAAATATCATTTTCCTACCCTTATCCAAATTTAAGAAATTAAATGAAATCCCGATTTTACCGCTCCCTTTAGGGGGGTGTAACTCCGAAAAGAGAGTCTAAGGGGAAAAATTATTTAAAAGACCTCCCTTAATTTTTGATAAAGAATTGCCTTCCGATTGTTTTCGCAATATTTAAGAAACACCCTGTATAATTGTGCATTTAACGGTTTAATCAATTTATTGCCAAGTCTATTCGGTACTGTTTTGTTGTTTTTTATGTGCAAAAAAAATACGCAATTTAAAAACAACTGAAATAATTATAAAACAATAAGTGTGTTGATTAAACTGTTTTATTTTTGTAACTGCATGATTTGAAAATGAATGTACCACATCTCTAGTAAAATATAAATTTTATGTCTAAGTGAAATAATTAATTTATTTAGTTTGTTTGAAACAAATAACAAAAAGTTTTACCAACATTTAGATTCATACTGTTAATTTTTTATGCTTTGTTTTCGAAATGTTCAATGCTGCAGGGTTTAACGGTAACCCCGTTCCAGCTCCACTAATTTGCTGCACCAGTCAAAAGAGACGTGGTTTCCAACCTGGATACAATTATTGTAGTATGAAGAACGGTCTCGAACGATTAAAGAATAAAAAATAACTGCATAAAATACTTATCAAAATGTTTACAAATAAGTAATGCCATTACATCTTAATGTAAAGTATTTGATTGTTGTTAAGATTTTGTTTGTCAAGCTGTAGGTAATGTAGCGTCTAATAAAACTTTTATAAACGTTTTTTTTTCAGATTTGGGCGCCAAATGTCAAAATAGTCCCAACGAAAAATTGGAGGCTGACTGCCTACCAGGACTAAAATGTATCGAAGGATTTTGTATTCCTGTCGAAAACAAACTTATACGACGATTTATACAACACCACGGACCCGGATATGGACCACAAGGCGGCGGATATTTTGGATCCGGACCTGGAGGTGGACCTAACGACGGACCCAGACCCAGCCAAAATTACGGACCTGGGCCGGGCACCGGTCCTGGACAAAATTTTGGAACTGGACCAGGCTCCGGCCCTGGACAAAATTTCGGACCGGGCTCCGGCGGCCCTGGACAAAATTTCGGGCCGGGCTCCGGCGGCCCTGGCCAAAATTTTGGGCCAGGCTCCGGCGGCCCTGGACAAAACTTTGGTTCCGGACCAGGCTCCGGTCCTGGATCTAATTACGGACCTGGACCTGGACAGGGACCCAATTATGGACCTGGTTTCGGCCCTGGCCAACAGTATGGACCTGGATTGAACCAAGGACCACCACAGACGCCTGATTATAACAATAATGGAATCGACTTTCAACCTGAGCAGAAACCTGTAGATTATCCCAATCAAAAACCCGATTTCCAAACTGATAATAGACCAAGCGGCCGACCTGATGATACACCAGATGATGAAGATAGTCAGAGACCTAGTAACAGACCTGAAGATGATGCTGATCAGAGACCCAATTATAGACCTGACAAACGACCGAATCGTAGACCAAATGATTATCCTTCTGATCGCAATCCACAATCTCGACCTTCACAAAGACCCAATGATTATCCCGATCGTAGACCTGATGATTATCCTGATCGCAGACCTGATGATTATCCTGATCGCAGACCTGATGATTATCCTGATCGCAGACCTGATGATTATCCTGATCGCCGACCTGATGATTATCCTGATCGCAGACCTAATGATTATCCCGATCGCAGACCTGATAATTATCCTGATCGCAGACCGTCTGATCGTGAACCACAATATCGACCTTCCCACAACAGACCCAATGATTATCCAGATGATTACCCCGATCGTAAACCCAGTAATAGACCTCAATATAGACCAGATGATGAAAATGATTTCAGACCTAGCGACGAACAGTCCAACTACAGACCTGAGAATCGTCCTAACCGTTATCCTGAATCTCGACCTCCTTATAGACCCAGTAATAGGCCCCAACGTAGACCAGATAATCACAGGCCAAGCTATCGTCCAGACAATCAGTATAATAACAGACCTGAAGATCGTCCCGATCGTAGTCCTGAAAATGATGATTATCCAGATGACTATCCATATGATCAAAGACCTAATGATCAGTATGATAACCCACCCGAATACGAACCCAATCGAAGACCCAATCGCAGACCAAGTGATAGACCGTACGACGAATCCAATTATCGTCCTAATAACCGTCCCAGCAATTACCGCCCCAGTAACAGACCAAATGATCAAGATGATGATCAATCTTATAATAGACCTAGTAAAAGACCAAATCGACGACCTGATTATAGACCGAACGATCAAGACGATCGCGACTTTAGGCCAAGTAATAGACCTCAATACCGACCTAATTATCGACCCAATCAAGGTCCGTATGATCGTCCAAATCAAAACGATTTCAGACCCGATTTTCCACCAGAACTTGGACCCCATGATCGCATAGATGATGGGCCTGATCAAATAGGTGGACCTGACGATTTTAACAATGATAATCCTGAGATTGATCCAAGTCAGGGGCCTCATGTTTTAGACGAACCAGGGCCTCTTTTTTTTGGTTTAGGCCAAGACCCTATTTTTTCTTCTGGGTCTAATCCAAAACCTCAATATGGACCAAATCAAAGGCCTAATAACCAAAGTAATAATCGACCCAACGATCAAAGCGATAACAAACCCAATAATAGACCCAATAATAGACCAAGCTATCGTCCTGGTTATCTCTCTCAACAAAATTACCAAAATAGACCAGGACAAGGCCACAATCAAGGATACGGGCAAGGATCTGGTCTAGATCAACAACAATCTAACAAACAACAGGGTCAAAAAGGTAGCGGACAATCAGGACAAAGACCCGGATCAGGACAGAATCAAAATGGAAACTATAATCAATACAGACCAGGACAAGGGGGAGGTGGGCAATATGGACAAGGAGGAAGTGGACAATACGGGCAAGGAGGCGTTGGACAAAATGGGCAAGGTGGAAGTGGTCAATATGGGCAAGGAGAAGGTAGTCAATACGGGCAAGAAGGGAGTGGACAGAATGGGCCAGGAGGAGGTGGACAAAAAGGGCAAGGAGGAGGTGGACAAAAAGGACAAGGAGGAGGCGGACAATATGGACAAGGAGGTGGTGGACAATCCGGACAAGGAAATCAACAATACGGCCAAGGAGGTAGTGGACAAAAAGGTCAAGGAGGTGGTGGACAAAAAGGTCAAGGAGGTAGTGGACAAAATGGGCAAGGAGGCGGTGAACAAAACGGGCAAGGAGGCGGTGGACAAAGCGGTCAGGGAGAAAGTGGTCAATATGGGCAAGGAGGAGGTAGTCAATACGGGCAAGAAGGGAGTGGACAGAATGGGCAAGGAGGAGGTGGACAAAAAGGACAAGGAGGAGGTGGACAAAAAGGACAAGGAGGAGGCGGACAATATGGACAGTCCGGACAAGGAGGAAATCAACAATACGGCCAAGGAGGTAGTGGACAAAAAGGTCAAGGAGGTAGTGGACAAAATGGGCAAGGAGGCGGTGAACAAAACGGGCAAGGAGGCGGTGGGCAAAGCGGTCAGGTAGAAAGTGGTCAATATGGGCAAGGAGGAGGTAGTCAATACGGGCAAGGAGGAAGTGGACAAAATGGGCAAGGAGGAGGTGGACAAAAAGGACAAGGAGGAAGTGGACCTAAGGGTCAAGGAAGTGGTGGACATAGTGGACAAGGAAGTAGTGGACAAAATGGTCAAGGAGGTAGTGGACAAAATAGTCAAGGGAGTAGCGGATATTATGTTCAAGGAGGAGGTGGAGGTGGTAGTCAATTCGGGCAAACTGGAACTGGACAAAAGTGGCAAGAAGGAAGTGGACAAAATGGACAAGGAGGAGGTGAACAATACGGACAAGCAGGAAATGGGCAAGGAGGATATTGGCAAAGTGGTCAAGGTAGTGGACAATCTGGTCAAGGCGGAACTGGGCAAAATAGTCAAGGAGGAGATGGACAATACGGACAAGGAGGATATTGGCAAAGTGGTCAAGGAAGTGGACAATCTGGTCAAGGCGGAACTGGGCAAAATAGTCAAGGAGGAGATGGACAATACGGACAAGGAGGATATTGGCAAAGTGGTCAAGGTAGTGGACAAAACGCTCAAGGTGGAGGTGGACAAAACGGGCAAGGAGGAAGTGGACAATCAGGAAAAGATGATCAAAGTGGAAGTACGTTAAATAAAGAAAAAGGTCAGAATCAACAATCTGGCCAAGAACAAAAACAGAAGGGAGAAAATAAGGACACTCAAAAACAACAAGGATCTGGACATGGTAGTGGAAATAAACAAACTGGAGAAAAGCAAGAAAGTACACATAATCAGTCAGGACAAGGCTCTCAACAAAGTGGAGGGCAAAACCATTCGGGCCAAAACTTTGCACAAGGTGAAGTAAACGGTCAATCCGGACAATCCGGTCATTCTGAAAAAGAAACTGGACAAACATCCTCACAAGGAGGAAACATTAGTCAGTCCGGACAGGGTTCAGGACAAGGCGGAGGATATAACCAATCTGGAAAAGGTGATGCAAATAATCAATCTGGCCAAGGATCTGCGCAAAGTGGAGGATCCAGTCAATCGAAAAAAGAATCTGGACAAGGTGGAGAAGCAAGTCAATCGGGAAAAGGATCTAAGGAAGGCGGAGGTTCAAGTCAAGGAAAAGGATCTGGACAAGGTGGAGGATCCAATCAATCTGGACAAGGATCTGGTCAAGGTACGGGATCCAAGTTGTCCGGCCAAAGTACTGGAAAAGGTGGAGGATCGGGCCAATCGGGACAAGGATCTGAAGGAGGATCTAATCAGTCTGGAGGACAAGGTGGATATAATCAATCCGGGCAAGGATCTGGACAAGGTGGTGCAAACAATCAGTCTGGTCAAGGATCTGGACAAGGTGGAGGATCTAGTCAATCCGGACAAGGTGGAGGATCCAGTCAGGCCGGACAAGGTGGAGGATCCAGTCAGTCCGGACAAGGTGGAGGATCCAGTCAGTCCGGACAAGGTGGAGGATCCAGTCAGTCCGGGCAAGGTGGAGGTTCTTATCAATCCGGACAGGGTGGAGGATCTTATCAGTCCGGACAAGGTGGAGGGTCTTATCAGTCCGGGCAAGGGCAAGGGTCCGGACTAGGTGGAAGTTATGGTAAAGGACAAACTCATGGTAATAAGCGACAGTCTGGCTTGGGTGTAAATAACGGACCGTGGTATTATTCCGGAAACTATGAACCGTACCAAACCGGCAGAGGATCAGAACAAAATTCTGAAGTTGAATATGATAGAGGAGTATAAAACACTACTTATGCCAAGCAAGACTATAATTATTAACAATATTTATATTTATTGTTTGTTTATGACACATTTTTACTTAGTTGCTTATGCAAACGTTGTTAAAAGTTTTTATAAATAAATATATTTTGCGACGTATCGTATTGTCAGTAATTTCAAAAATTAAAAAGTTAATAAAGAAAGTACAAAACCTTATGCCGTTTTATAGTTTTATTTCTTTTTTTTATACTTGCAGATATTGTACGATGCAAACAAAAACTAATAACTATCCAAATATTTAATTAACATGCCCATGGAACCACTAATTCAGTTTTCTTTACTGTTCTACTTGTTTGAAGTTTAAATTAATAGTTTTGCCTTTTCTATTTGAACTAAGATTAAATTGACGCAAAAACATTAAATAAACATAAAAGTACAGTCTAAATTCGATCAAATATAAAACCATTTTTTATTATGCAAATTTAAAAAACTTATTGCAAGTTATTGTTATCTACAATTTTACAAATGAGAATTAAGCATATTTTGAAAAATTTTCTTCCTGATTATGTTTCTTTATTTGTTTTTCCTAGCCATTTTCCGACTGCTTCTATACACTTTTAATATTTTTTGGAGCATAATAATTTTGTAAGAGATACTTTGATATTGCGTTTGCTTCTCTCTTAAAAATATGTTTGCATAGAACTTACATAAAGTATCCTAGTAAAATATTCCCAGCTCTCACTTCTTTATTTTGAAATATACAACTTAAGTGTTCACCACAAAATATTTAGAGGGTTGCAAGTTTTATTTAAATATTAATAATTAGATTGTAAATGTGATAGATTGTTTTTGAGATGTTAAATTTTGAAATTCGTTCATTATTTTTAAATTGCACCCTATGATTTCATATCTGTCTGAAATTCGAGTTTAAGCATGGATTTTCGCTTTTTATAATAGCTAGAGTATAGGCTTAATTTTGGCAAAGGTGCTAAAGTCAGTACTCATTAATAATCCGAAAAGAAATTGGAAATATCTCAAACGACATCCGAGAAAATTAGGAAAAACCGGAAAATGTATGCTGTTACTAATTACCTGCACATTATTTTCATTATGTTCGTCGAAATCTTCGGATTACTTTATACTACTTTGTCGTTTCAAAATTTTTTTCGAGCTGCTAAGATAATCAATCATTAAGTTTGCTCATTTCACAATAAAAGTTTAAGCAAAATTAATATAAGTAATAACTGTGCTACACAGAATTTTAATAGTTAGATATCTATGCAAATTTTGTATGTAAAAATTCAGGTTTTCTAAAATTAATTTTAAAAATCGAATAAATAAGAAAGAAATTCATATTATAGTATGTATAAAATGTTAAAAAAAAAATTGAAAACGATTGGGATTCTCTTAATAATTTGCAGTTGCAAAGATCATTTTTGAAATTAAAGAAAGTAGTTTTGCAGAGCTAGGAAGTTCTTCCAAGAACAACCTGTATATCACACGAGTAGGCAATTAGACGAACGGGCTTTCAAACGAAAAATAAGTGCAATTTAAGTAGGGTAATGACACCAGTCTTGGACACGTACCCAGTTTTGAACACTTGAGATTTCAAATTACAAAAATAAGAATTTAAGACATTTTCTATCATTTTAATTGATATCTTTAAAATGCTGTACATCTGTACAACAATATTTGAACTCGTGTGATTTACTTAAAACATTTGGTTTGCGAAAAATTTCGCGCCAATAATACGCAACGTCGCACTCGACTAAACGCGTGTTTTGTTGTGGATTTTGTTAAGCCAGGTGAGTCTAGTTGATAGGGTTTCATTTTATTACTAAGTGCATTAGATACTTTTTATTTAGTTTGCCGTTATGTAGACATGTTTTAGATCACTACCATGGCGTTGCTATTTCAAATTTTCTTAATTTACATTTTTAAGGTTAGGTGTCCAACACTGGATTACAAAATTGAGTAAAGTTCCAGTGTTGGACACTCTGTCCAACTTAGGTAATTTTGTACTAAACGTAGATTTCTTTTATATATTACTATTGAGCTCATAACAAATTGATAGCTATAAATTTCGATGTTCTAAGCTGCATATAACCAATGTTGGACACTGGTGTCCATTATTGGCCGTACCTGGTGTCCATTATTGGTATATACCTAAATATTAAATCCACAGAATGCAAAACTATTTTTTTAAAGTATTAATTGCATCATAACTTAATTAATATTATTCTTAATTTTGCCAAGTTTCCATAATTTTAGCTATGGGGAAAGCAACGAGAAGAAAATATACTGCTGAAGATATGGCTAAAGCCTATGCAGCGGCACAAAACGGAATGCCCATAGCAACAGCAAGCAAAATATATTGCGTCCCGCGTATTACCTTGCGCAATAAAGTTAAGGGTATAAGTCCAGCTGTTTGTACAATGGGCCCACCTACTATATTGACCAAAGCAGAAGAAGAACGCATAGCTTCATGGGTAATGGACATTGCAAAGGCAGGTTTTCCCATCACAAAAGTAGGACTACTAGATACAGTTGCAAAGCTCATTAAAGAAATTAATAGGCCATGTCCATTTGTAGACGGTAGACCAGGAAAAACTAACTGGATATCGCAGTCAACTTTCCGAAATCCAAATTAGGGACTGGTTTTCAGAAGTATACTCTTATATGAATGAAAATAATTATCTAGATGTGTTAAAAGATGGTGACAGAATCTTTAATGCTTATGAGACAGCCTTTTTATGCCCAAAAACTGGAAAAGTTCTTGCACCACGAGGAGAAAAAAATGTCTATGATGTCAGTAAAACCTCTGAAAAGGAGAATGTAACAGTACTGTTTACGGCCTCAGCATCGGGAAAAATGGCTCCACCAATGCCCGTGTTTCCTTATAAAAGATTACCATCGGATTTGGTTTACTCTGTGCCTCAAGACTGGGACATCGGAAAATCAGATTCTGGGTGGATGACGGGCGAGGTATTTTATGAATATATGACAAATATATTTGAGCCCTGGGCAAGAAATCAGAATATTCCCAGACCAATTATATTTTTTGTTGACGGCCACAAGTCTCACTTAACTATGCATCTGAGCACATTTTTGCAAAAGTGGTTTCAGTGCATATCATGCCAAAACAAAGCACATGGCGTATGTGTAAATAAAAAATATATTAAAAAACTGAATATTAATGAATCTGATGAAGAATTTTTGTGTGAGAACTGTAACGCAATAAACGAAGACAGTGATTCCGATTATGAAGCATAAAAACTAATTTTGTATAAAAACTAAACTTAAAAGTTATGTGTACTACTAAACGTAATAAATAGTTACAATTTATCCTTATTGTATAATTTATTCAGTTCATATTATTGCATGTCCATTACTGGATATTAAACTGTCCAAATTAGGAATTGGCAATCCTGGAGGTGTCCATTACTGGGTAAGTAACATATGTACATTTTTTGTGATTTTTGTCACCAAAAATGCAAACTATAGTCATTTTTCATTACTTTAATAAAAAGCAGAAGGTTTAAGCTACCATTTGATATATTTATTTTTAAATAATTTTTAAGTGGTGCAAAAGGGTTATTTTATTTCATAAAACAGTCTCTTAAAGTGTCCAAGACTGGTCTCATTACCCTATGCCACAAAAATTAAAACAAACTTTTAAAACCAAACATTCAAAAACCAAACGATTTACGCAAAATTGGCATTGGCGTAGTAATGAGGACTAGGGGGGATAAGCCCCCCTTGTGCCTACCATAAGCCCCCCTGGCTTAGTCGAATGACTTGAGAAAGATTCAATAATTTGTTCATAATCAACATTGAAAGTAAAACTCTAAGAACACCGAATCCCGAAGAAATTCTTGCTGAATTTGTTTCCAGAGGAAACCGGAAGATAAATTTTAAATTATAAAAGTCCAAATTCAAACTGTGCTTTTGTTTGTTATATTCAGAACAAAACAAGACTACTACTACTACTATAAGTACCTAGTTGAGTAACCGTTATGTTTTAAATTTTCTTTGCATTAATTTTGTTTTGTTTTCTTTACTTATAAAACATATTTTATTTTAAAATTATAATCATCTACTTTTTGTGCAATTAAAATTTAATCAGGATCTAATTTAAAATAATAGAAGACAACAATAAATAAATATTAAACTAGGATACGTATTTATTGGGCATCCTTACTAGTTAATGACCATATTTTTTGTCACTCTTTAACTGTATGATTTTTAAACGTAATGAATTGATTTTTAATAGTTTAGTATAATAAATTTCCACCGTTTTGATTTCTGTACTTTTTTCTTTTTTGTTTAACGTTTGGCTTTTTTTAAATTTTTATGCTTATGTTCATATTAAGTTTTAATGCATAAAACTACGCCACTGTAGTATAAAAGGTAAATGCTAGTCGCTTGGGGCTGTAACACCCCTTTCCCAAACCTGGGGGCAACTACGCCAATTTTAAATTGAAGAATAAATTCGGAAGAGTTCATAATCAGTTATATACCTTGTAACCAGAGCTGGGCATTACTAAAGTATTTTTTTAATTCAGTACTTTTTCAAGTATTTTTCCGGTACTTAAGACTTGTACTGCAGTACATTTGAAAATTAGTTACATAGGAATTGAATCTCAAGTACTGCGGTGAAAATACTGGTACTTATTACTTGTATTAGTACTTCAGTACCATAAAAATTACTTAAGTACTTTGTAAAATACTGCAGTACAGTGCAAAGTACTTAAGCACTTTTAGTGAACACGAGTACTTTTTAAGATATTAAGTTTTATAAGATAGGAACTGTGGTTTTCAACGTGTTGAAACTTGTCTAAAGTTTTAAACACAACCCGCATTGGGGTGCATAGAATAGCTACCGTTGAAAAAGCTGTGTGTATGTGTAGTAATACGGACAACAATTTTATTAAATAAAAATTAAACTCTATGAGGTAAATCTTATCCTACTACAGTTATTGTATTATATTGTGAACAATTCTTTCATTTTTGACCCTAAATTACTAAAATCTGTATAGCTAATTATTGATTTGAACCATGTATATTTTTCTTGTACGTCTCATGTATATAGAAGTTTAGCAGAACTGTTGATAGTAAATGAGCTGTAGTGTCGCTCTTATCATTATGAAAAAACAAAACGTTTTCAAAATTAATCAACAGTGAAACCTATATAAGCACATCTAAAAAAGTACTCCTAATTATTATACGTACAGTATACACTGTCACAAAAATAACGCCCCAAATAGCAATTGAGGTATAGTTTTTGTAAAAATGTAAATGAAAGAAAAGTTTTTGCCTTACTAGGAAATTAATTTCAAACAAATCTGTTTTAGTCTACCACACAAAGGGCGTCAAACATCGAAATATACATTTTCGCGTCGTAAACTGCCAGAAATGTACAATTTAGAGAATAATGTCATAAGAAAACGGTTTAAAATCCATTTTTAATTTTACCTGTGCAAAATTTTTAACTGCTTTTTTAATAAACTGTAATAATATACTACTATAGAGTAATAAAAATTTACATATTCTGTAATATTTTTAACTGGTTGCTGACATCAAAAAGGGTTTTATACCAGTAACATCAGTAATGCTGTAGTCTCTAAATAATATCTGCAAAAAGTACTTGAAGAGTACTTGAAAAATACTTAAGTACCTATTGCAAGTACTTGTACTTAAGAATCAGTACATACTTTAAAAATAGCGGTACTGGTACTTATGATCCAAGTACTTGTCACAAGTACTTAACTCAAGAGTAATTTTTGGCCAGTACTTGCCCAGTCTGCTTATAACAAAAATAAAAAGTTAAAGAGTTGAACAGTTTTTAATGGAACACTGCATAAACAACAAAATTTTAAGCTCTATATTTTAACATAAATCAATTTAGCATCGTTTAGGGAAGTGGATGAAATTCACTGATTAATAAAAAAATAACACTTTTAAAATTTTATTAACAAATAGAACAAATAACAACGTTTTAAAACATATTAAGTATTTTATGTTTTTTTTTTGTCCACAAGTTTTACAAACCTTTCCGTAACATTTGAAGGTCGCTGGGTCGTTCAACATCTGCTTTATTTTTGGCAAAGTATTGTTCGATCTGTTCCAACGTCTTCCCTCTTGTTTCAGGCAAAATCACAGCGACATAGATCGTACCTACAAAGGCCACAACACCGTAAAAGAAGAATAAGCCGACTTTCCCCATGTCCCTAATCATGGAAGGGTAAATCTTAACGACAACGAAATTTAGACTGAAGGTTACACACGTCATAACAGCCGTTGCGGTGCCACGAATCTTACCAGGGAACAGCTCCCCGACCATAGCAAACGGTATGGTCATAAAACCGACTGTACTGGTTAAAACGTAAGTTATTAACAGCACCACAGGAAGCCAGCTCAGGCGGTCGCTCACTTGTTTGTCAATCGTGCCATTTTGGCACAAAAACAAAAATCCAGCAAGGGGTATCATGCACAAAGTCATACCAACGCCTGAAAAGATCGATAAGGGACGCCTTCCGTATTTTTTGCTGAACACACTGAACAAAATTGATGATATAAGCCTCGATGCAGCTATTCCAACGCTCGCTAGATATGGATCTATCATAACTCCCGCCTCTTTCGCAATCTGGACGGCGTAATACAGCAAAACGGCTATGCCAGAGAACTGTTGGAACAAAACGTACGTGAAAAGAATGAGGAAGGGCGTCCTGATGGTCCTTTCGGTCAAAAATTTCAGTCTGTTCGGGTGACCGGTTTCGCCGGTTTTGGACAATGGTGAGTTTTGATTATAAGCGATTAGGTTTTGCACTTCTTCCTCCACTTCGGTTACGGCCTCTTTGACGCCGTAAATTTTTTGCATGCTTTTTTTGGCTTGTTCCACTTTGCCCTTCGAGACGAGCCAATTTGGAGATTCGCTTAGGAACGCCAGCGTCACGATTATTCCCACACAGGGGAATGCTAAGATTATGCCTGCGATCATGCCCCAGTTTTGCTGAAATTTAAAAATATTAAGAGTCTTAGAAAGCAAAGAAGGTCTAATTATAGTACAGTACAGTGCAGGGGCGGACTGGCCCGCCGGGCAACCGGGCAAATGCCCGGTGGGCCGAAGGGTTCAAGGGCCGATGTCGGTGGCGTTAACACCAAATCATTTCCAAATCTAAATGAATTTTTCTACTACTATAATTATAATCAGATTTATTTTACCAACTTAATAAAAAAATGTCGGGTGTTAGTGTTATTTTTAGTGACTGTTAACGTCAGCGCATAAATAAAAAACCTTAAGGTTTACGGTCGATGTCTGCTGAGACTTTTGACAGCATTTGGGGAGGCTACAGGCTACCAACACAAGTTTCTTTATTTTTTGTTCAGTGTGAAAATTGAAGACAGATTAATTAACCAAGTAAGTTTCGTTGTTAAATTATAAATGATATAAGCTGAAGTTAGACTGGACACGTATCACTAAATTTTTTAAAGATTATTGTGTTGAATAAATTTTGGACATTATACGCATGCAGCATAAACTGCATTATTATTATATTATCCAAAATTTGTATTATTAATATGTACTTAATTAATTAAATGACTGTGAATATACATATATTTACTTAGCTATTTTTAATCTTTTACTTATTTATAATTAATTATTAAATACATTTGTTTGGATACCAATTTCAATACGTACAGGGTGGCCTGTTTTCGATGCCCATACAGAGTATCTCGGTTATTAACCAAGATAGAAAAAAAACTAAGTGCGTAGTCTCGATTTCTTTTTCGAGAGAAATTCAT
This sequence comes from Elmis aenea, assembly GCA_947652605.1. NCBI lineage: Eukaryota > Metazoa > Arthropoda > Insecta > Coleoptera > Elmidae > Elmis > Elmis aenea. The sequence continues at coordinate 9,055,031 of OX393583.1, read as the reverse complement.
TACCGTAAACAGGTTTTTGATATCTTTTTTAATTTTCGAAATATAGCCAAAAACCGATTTTTGGCAATTTTCAAAAATGTTAAATTAAATATCTTGCTTAAACGAAAAGATAGAGAAAAACTTTAAAGGCATTTTTGGCATGGTTTTTTGTTCTTAATAAGATGGCGATATTCAATTTGTTTTTAATCATATAAATACCGATATATTACACCCAACTTTCTTATTTTAAATAGCAACCATAAGCAAATTATATATTTTTGAAAAGCGCAAATAATAAACTTTTGATTGATGTCAAAGCTAACTATGGTTGCCATTTAATATAAGAAAGTTAGGCGTAATATATCAATATTTGTATGAACAAAAAAAAATGAACATCGCTATCTTATTAAGAATAAAAAACCATGCCAAAAATGTCCTTAAAGTTTTTCTCTATCTTGTCGTTTAAGCGAGATATTTAACATTTTTGAAAATACCAAAAATGGTGTTAGCTATAGGTATTTCGAGTATGAAAAAAGATATCATAAATGTTAAATATCTCGCTTAAACAAAAAGATAGAGAGAAACTTAAACGATATTTTTTGCATAGTTTATTATCGTTAATAAAATAGCAATGTTCAATTTTTTTTACCCATACAAATATAGATATATTACACCTAACTTTCTTATTTTAAATGGCAACCATAGTTGGCTTTGACATCAATCGAAAGCTTATTTTTTGCATTTTTCAAAAATATATAATTTGCCTATTTAAAATAAGAACGTTAGGTGTAATATATCAATATTCGTATGAGTAAAAAAAAATTCAATATAGCTATCTTATTAAGGACAAAAAACGATGCAAAAAATGTCTAAAGTTTTTCTTTATCTTCTCGTTTAAACGAGATATTTAACATTTTTGAACCGTTATATTCGTCCGCCTCTAGGGGCGTCGTGAGGGAGGGCGCGATGGGGTTAATGTTCCCGGGCCCGGGATTCAAAGTGGCCCGGACATCATCCCAATTTTTTTTTTAGTAAATAAAATTTTAAAAAGTTTATGTACTTGGGGCCCATCCAAAATCCCCCCGGGTCCGGGTCTCTCCACACCTCTGTCCGCCCTTTTTTTTTTCTTAACGTGCCTATCCGTTACCGGATGTTGGCTATCCACAACGGGATTTAAATTTTCTTAGCCGCATTATCGAATAATTCCGTGGTTTTAGTGTTGTAACAAGTTCTCAGATTCTCAACCACGAGATCCTTCTCCGTCAAGGCCCCTTTTTCCATCTACCTTCCCCTGAAGTGTCAGTTGCAACAGTCCGTACTTTTCTGGATGTCTCATTTTATGACCCAAGTAATCGAGCTTTCTCCTTTTAACAGTATTCACAACCTCTGCATTTACTTTTAATCTCCTTAGGATCCCTTCGTTGGTGACATGGTCCTTCCAATGGATTATAAGTATCTGTCTGTGAGTCCATATCTCGCACGCATTTAGTTTTTTTGTTGTAGCCTCCGTTAATCCCAAGATTTTACTGCGTACATGAGCACCGGAAAAACATAGCACCACCAATCTAAGCTTGTTGGAGACTCAGACTGTGGTTCTTTAAAACTGTATTTATTTTACGAAATGCAGCTCTGGCCTTTTCTATCCTGCATATTATTTCCCAATGTGCATTCAGAAAACCCCAAGTACGAGAATGATTGCTTTTTCCGTTTCTACATTGTGTAGGAGAAGCCTTTCCGGGTTTAGTAGGATGTTGTTATTAATGACCATGCATTTGGTCTTTTTGACATTTTGTTTGAGGCCATGTCGTTCGCTGGCTGCTGTTATGCCATTTTAGAGCTGTTGCAATCCGTCCATGGAACTTGCAAATATGTCAGTATCGTCAAATTGTAGTTTAATCAAGATGGTGCTACAGCCCACACAAAAAAACTTTTTTTAAAGATTTGTTGAGTTAAATTGTACAACGTTATCGTTGGTATTTGGTATTTAAGTTGGTTTTAGTGATATAAACAAGATGGCATTACTGTCCTCACAGAAAATAGGACAAACATAAAAGTTTACTTTTTAAATTTGGGCAGTTAAACTGTGCAACGTTGTCAGATTTCGCCGATTTTGTATCTAAGTGTGGTCCAAGCAAGATAGTGCTACAGCCCACACAGCAAATCACACAAGACCAATAATTAAAAAACTTTTTTTAAAGACTTTTACAGTTAAATTATTCAACGGTATCGTTGGTGTCTGTAAGTGGTTTGAGCAAGACGTAGCTACAGCTCATATAGTAAATTACACAAAAGTGCTTGTCATAAAACCTTTTTCAAGATTTAGCGTATACATTTTTTAACATTAATATCGCATTTTTATTCTAAAAGAAATAGCAAAATTACAATAATGTAGGGGGAAAAAAGAACATGACAATGGCTTTTTAAGCAAAACATTATTTCACACTTAATTTTTGTTTAATTTAACGATTAAAGTTTCTTTGGAACTTTTTTTAAAACTATATATATAAAAACTATTTTGCAGGCCGTTTAGGCCCAGAGCTTGGTAATATTCTTCCACACTCTTCTATCTTTCGCTCTCTTCCTCCAATTTATTATGTTTTTCTCTCTTAGTTCCACCTCCACAGCTTCTCTCCATCTTTTTTTGGGTCTTCCTCTTTTTTTTTCTTGTATGTAGGTTCTTTCCACGCTTTCTCTTTTATTATTCTGCTGTCCTCGCTTCTCTCAATTTGTCCTAGCCATTGTATTCTTCTGGCATTCATTACTGATAATGGGTCTCTCTGTCTGAGCCCAGTTCCTATCTCAAATTCTTCCGTAGTTTTCCCCTTGATCTGAACCCTCGATGATGTCCCTTCCAATGTCATTTTAAGCAATCTGATTAGTTTAGCTGGTATCTTGAATCCCTTCAACATTTGGAGCATTCTGGGTCTTTTTAGCTAGTCATACGCTTTTCTGAAGTCGACAGACAGTATCTACTGCAAGTGGGATGTTGTGCTATTGTGCATATTGTTGCTATTTCCTTCATTGTGAATATTTGGTCCGTGGTACTTCTTCCTTTTCTAAATCCTTCCTGGTATTTTCCAATCTGTGAGTCTATGATTCTCCTTTCTATCAGTGTTGACATTATTTTCTATACCACGTCTAATAGCGAATTCCCTCTATAGTTATTATTGGGTCTCCTTTCTTTAGGATAGGGACGATGGAAGCGCTTTTCCACTCTGTTGGCATTTCTTCTCCTTTCCATATGTTTGCTATTATTTCACACTTAATTTTGGTTTAATTTAATAGCTGAAGTTTCCTTAGAACTTTTTTTTAAAACTATATATTAGTAAATAAGAGAACAAACATAAAAAGATTCATAACTTTTGGATTGTTGTGAATTAAAAGTGTAGTTATTATTATACATACCTTAAAGAAATAACCGAAAGTATAAACTATGAGGATTCCTATAGAATAAAATACGGCGGGCCATGCTGTGAGCACTCCTCGTAGTTTTGTACTGGATATTTCTACAACGTATACCGTTGCTGGAACACTTGCCATACCAGCTGATAAACCTGTAACAATTCTTCCTGCCAGTAAAATGTAATATTGATATTCTTTTAAATAAAATGCTGCCAAAATTATTGCCCATCCGAAAAAGGCTACAATATTTATAAGGATTAGAGTCGGTTTTCTTCCGAATTTATCTATAAGAGGTCCAGCGAGTAAAGAACCAAATGGTATGGCTATCGCTGTGATGCTTGCTAAAATAAATGTAATGTTTAATTTAAAAAGCTTTTAGATTCTTTTAGCTATTATCAACCTATCCAAGAAGCCTGATCATCATCGATTTTGTTGGCTTTATCGCTAGACAAAAGTACTGGTAGGATAATAGCGGAAAACCCCATGCTCATACTTGGAGCTATGCTAGAAAAATTTGCTATGAAGGCCAGAAGTACCTGAAAACCAATTAAAAAACCAACTTGTTTAAAGTTTTTTAACAATTTTGTACAATTTTTATTGACATGCAAAACACGCCTTTAAAAGAAGTGACATCAAATTAAATTTGAAAGGAAAAACCATTAACTTAAATTAAACGTGTATAAAAAAAACAGAAGTTTTTTTAACTGAATAAATTAGCTTTAAAATAAGAAATTATTAATTTTGTCGGTTATTTTTGGGATGTAATTCAAATTTGTTGTTCTCAAATTATTCTTCATGCTTCTTGTTGCACTAACCTTATCGTCTTATTTGTTTTCAACTACATTTAAAAGACTACAGTGCCATTGTTTTTTTTTTTAACGCATGTACGTACAGCGTGGTCCAAATTCGATGGGATTACATGGGTATCTCGCTTAATATTTAAGATAGACGAACGAGTAAATAACCAAAAATGTGCAGTTTTTTGTTACAAACTCAGAACCGTTTCCAAAAATGTTCTATCATTTCCGGTTTTTGAGTTATTAGGAAATTATTTTTTTTTGTCATGTTTATAATGTGTCATATCTCCGTTATTGTTGTTAATATCAAAAACATTTGTAAAGATTATTTTTAGATATTTTTATGTACAATTCGATTATCCTAAAAAAAAGTTTTTTACGCTCGTCGTTAAAAGGTTATGACACGAACTTACTTTTTTTTCAATGGAAACTATAGTTGACTATGACTTATTTAATTATTGATTTGTATATGACAGGAACAGTTTATCCATCGCCTCTTTACATGAATACAATTGTTTTGCATATGTCTTTCAATGAGCTGGTTTTAATTTTTAATAATTTCCTAAAAATACCGTGCTTTAGTTAATACATATGTTCCTTGAGCGACTATTTCTAAACAATTTTAATTATTGATTTGTATATCACAGGAACAGTTTATCCATCGCCTCTTTACATGAATACAATTGTTTTGCATATGTCTTTCAATGAGCTGGTTTTAATTTTTAATAATTTCCTAAAAATACCGTGCTTTAGTTAATACATATGTTCCTTGAGCGACTATTTCGAAACAATTTTAATTATTGATTTGTATATGACAGGAACAGTTTATCCATCGCCTCTTTACATGAATACAATTGTTTTGCATATGTCTTTCAATGAGCTGGTTTTAATTTTTAATAATTTCCTAAAAATACCGTGCTTTAGTTAATACATATGTTCCTTGAGCGACTATTTCTAAACAATTTTAATTATTGATTTGTATATCACAGAAACAGTTTATCCATCGCCTCTTTACATGAATACAATTGTTTTGCATATGTCTTTTAAAGAGCTGGTTTTAATTTTTACTAATTTCCTAAAAATACCGTGCTTTAGTTAATACATATGTTCCTTGTGCGACTATTTCAAAACAATTTCAATTATTGATTTGTATATCACAGGAACAGTTTATCCATCGCCTCTTTACATGAATACAATTGTTTTGCATATGTCTTTCAATGAGCTGGTTTTAATTTTTAATAATTTCCTAAAAATACCGTGCTTTAGTTAATACATATGTTCCTTGAGCGACTATTTCGAAACAATTTTAATTATTGATTTGTATATCACAGGAACAGTTTATCCATCGCCTCTTTACATGAATACAATTGTTTTGCATATGTCTTTCAATGAGCTGGTATTAATTTTTAATAATTTCCTAAAAATACCGTGCTTTAGTTAGTACATATGTTCCTTGAGCGACTATTTCTGAACAATTTTAATTATTGATTTGTATATCACAGGAACAGTTTATCCATCGCCTCTTTACATGAATACAATTGTTTTGCATATGTCTTTCAATGAGCTGGTTTTAATTTTTAATAATTTCCTAAAAATACCGTGCTTTAGTTAATACATATGTTCCTTGTGCGACTATTTCGAAACAATTTCAATTATTGATTTGTATATGACAGGAACAGTTTATCCATCGCTTCTTTACATGAATACAATTGTTTTGCATATGTCTTTCAATGAGCTGGTTTTAATTTTTAATAATTTCCTAAAAATACCGTGCTTTAGTTAATACATATGTTCCTTGAGCGACTATTTCTAAACAATTTTAATTATTGATTTGTATATCACAGAAACAGTTTATCCATCGCCTCTTTACATGAATACAATTGTTTTGCATATGTCTTTTAAAGAGCTGGTTTTAATTTTTACTAATTTCCTAAAAATACCGTGCTTTAGTTAATACATATGTTCCTTGAGCGACTATTTCGAAACAATTTTAATTATTGATTTGTATATCACAGGAACAGTTTATCCATCGCCTCTTTACATGAATACAATTGTTTTGCATATGTCTTTTAAAGAGCTGGTTTTAATTTTTACTAATTTCCTAAAAATACCGTGCTTTAGTTAATACATATGTTCCTTGAGCGACTATTTCGAAACAATTTTAATTATTGATTTGTATATCACAGGAACAGTTTATCCATCGCCTCTTTACATGAATACAATTGTTTTGCATATGTCTTTCAATAAGCTGGTTTTAATTTTTAATAATTTCCTAAAAATACCGTGCTTTAGTTAATACATATGTTCCTTGTGCGACTATTTCTGAACAATTTTAATTATTGATTTGTATATCACAGGAACAGTTTATCCATCGCCTCTTTACATGAATACAATTGTTTTGCATATGTCTTTCAATGAGCTGGTTTTAATTTTTAATAATTTCCTAAAAATACCGTGCTTTAGTTAATACATATGTTCCTTGAGCGACTATTTCGAAACAATTTTAATTATTGATTTGTATATCACAAGAACAGTTTATCCATCGCCTCTTTACATGAATACAATTGTTTTGCATATGTCTTTCAATGAGCTGGTTTTAATTTTTAATAATTTCCTAAAAATACCGTGCTTTAGTTAATACATATGTTCCTTGAGCGACTATTTCGAAACAATTTTAATTATTCATTTGTATATCACAAGAACAGTTTATCCATCGCCTCTTTACATGAATACAATTGTTTTGCATATGTCTTTCAATGAGCTGGTTTTAATTTTTAATAATTTCCTAAAAATACCGTGCTTTAGTTAATACATATGTTCCTTGAGCGACTATTTCGAAACAATTTTAATTATTGATTTGTATATCACAGAAACAGTTTATCCATCGCCTCTTTACATGAATACAATTGTTTTGCATATGTCTTTCAATAAGCTGGTTTTAATTTTTAATAATTTCCTAAAAATACCGTGCTTTAGTTAATACATATGTTCCTTGAGCGACTATTTCGAAACAATTTTAATTATTGATTTGTATATCACAAGAACAGTTTATCCATCGCCTCTTTACATGAATACAATTGTTTTGCATATGTCTTTCAATGAGCTGGTTTTAATTTTTAATAATTTCCTAAAAATACCGTGCTTTAGTTAATACATATGTTCCTTGAGCGACTATTTCGAAACAATTTTAATTATTGATTTGTATATCACAGAAACAGTTTATCCATCGCCTCTTTACATGAATACAATTGTTTTGCATATGTCTTTTAAAGAGCTGGTTTTAATTTTTACTAATTTCCTAAAAATACCGTGCTTTAGTTAATACATATGTTCCTTGTGCGACTATTTCGAAACAATTTCAATTATTAATTTGTATATCACAGGAACAGTTTATCCATCGCCTCTTTACATGAATACAATTGTTTTGCATATGTCTTTCAATGAGCTGGTTTTAATTTTTAATAATTTCCTAAAAATACCGTGCTTTAGTTAATACATATGTTCCTTGAGCGACTATTTCGAAACAATTTTAATTATTGATTTGTATATCACAGGAACAGTTTATCCATCGCCTCTTTACATGAATACAATTGTTTTGCATATGTCTTTCAATGAGCTGGTATTAATTTTTAATAATTTCCTAAAAATACCGTGCTTTAGTTAGTACATATGTTCCTTGAGCGACAATTTCTGAACAATTTTAATTATTGATTTGTATATCACAGGAACAGTTTATCCATCGCCTCTTTACATGAATACAATTGTTTTGCATATGTCTTTCAATGAGCTGGTTTTAATTTTTAATAATTTCCTAAAAATACCGTGCTTTAGTTAATACATATGTTCCTTGAGCGACTATTTCTAAACAATTTTATTTATTGATTTGTATATCACAGGAACAGTTTATCCATCGCTTCTTTACATGAATAAAAATGTTTTGCATATGTCTTTCAATGAGCTGGTTTTAATTTTTAATAATTTCCTAAAAATACCGTGCTTTAGTTAATACATATGTTCCTTGAGCGACTATTTCTAAAAAATTTTAATTATTGATTTGTATATCACAGGAACAGTTTATTCATCGCCTCTTTACATGAATACAATTGTTTTGCATATGTCTTTCAATGAGCTGGTTTTAATTTTTACTAATTTCCTAAAAATACCGTGCTTTAGTTAATACATATGTTCCTTGAGCGACTATTTCGAAACAATTTTAATTATTGATTTGTATATCACAAGAACAGTTTATCCATCGCCTCTTTACATGAATACAATTGTTTTGCATATGTCTTTCAATGAGCTGGTTTTAATTTTTAATAATTTCCTAAAAATACCGTGCTTTAGTTAATACATATGTTCCTTGAGCGACTATTTCTAAACAATTTTAATTATTGATTTGTATATGACAGGAACAGTTTATCCATCGCCTCTTTACATGAATACAATTGTTTTGCATATGTCTTTCAATGAGCTGGTTTTAATTTTTAATAATTTCCTAAAAATACCGTGCTTTAGTTAATACATATGTTCCTTGAGCGACTATTTCGAAACAATTTTAATTATTGATTTGTATATGACAGGAACAGTTTATCCATCGCCTCTTTACATGAATACAATTGTTTTGCATATGTCTTTCAATGAGCTGGTTTTAATTTTTAATAATTTCCTAAAAATACCGTGCTTTAGTTAATACATATGTTCCTTAAGCGACTATTTCGAAACAATTTTAATTATTGATTTGTATATCACAGGAACAGTTTATCCATCGCCTCTTTACATGAATACAATTGTTTTGCATATGTCTTTCAATGAGCTGGTATTAATTTTTAATAATTTCCTAAAAATACCGTGCTTTAGTTAGTACATATGTTCCTTGAGCGACTATTTCTGAACAATTTTAATTATTGATTTGTATATCACAGGAACAGTTTATCCATCGCCTCTTTACATGAATAAAATTGTTTTGCATATGTCTTTCAATGAGCTGGTTTAAATTTTTAATAATTTCCTAAAAATACCGTGCTTTAGTTAATACATATGTTCCTTGTGCGACTATTTCGAAACAATTTCAATTATTGATTTGTATATGACAGGAACAGTTTATCCATCGCTTCTTTACATGAATACAATTGTTTTGCATATGTCTTTCAATGAGCTGGTTTTAATTTTTAATAATTTCCTAAAAATACCGTGCTTTAGTTAATACATATGTTCCTTGAGCGACTATTTCTAAACAATTTTAATTATTGATTTGTATATGACAGGAACAGTTTATCCATCGCCTCTTTACATGAATACAAATGTTTTGCATATGTCTTTCAATGAGCTGGTTTTAATTTTTAATAATTTCCTAAAAATACCGTGCTTTAGTTAATACATATGTTCCTTGAGCGACTATTTCTAAACAATTTTAATTATTGATTTGTATATCACAGGAACAGTTTATCCATCGCCTCTTTACATGAATAAAATTGTTTTGCATATGTCTTTCAATGAGCTGGTTTTAATTTTTAATAATTTCCTAAAAATACCGTGCTTTAGTTAATACATATGTTCCTTGAGCGACTATTTCGAAACAATTTTAATTATTGATTTGTATATGACAGGAACAGTTTATCCATCGCCTCTTTACATGAATACAATTGTTTTGCATATGTCTTTCAATGAGCTGGTTTTAATTTTTAATAATTTCCTAAAAATACCGTGCTTTAGTTAATACATATGTTCCTTGAGCGACTATTTCGAAACAATTTTAATTATTGATTTGTATATCACAGAAACAGTTTATCCATCGCCTCTTTACATGAATACAATTGTTTTGCATATGTCTTTTAAAGAGCTGGTTTTAATTTTTACTAATTTCCTAAAAATACCGTGCTTTAGTTAATACATATGTTCCTTGAGCGACTATTTCGAAACAATTTTAATTATTGATTTGTATATCACAGGAACAGTTTATCCATCGCCTCTTTACATGAATACAATTGTTTTGCATATGTCTTTCAATAAGCTGGTTTTAATTTTTAATAATTTCCTAAAAATACCGTGCTTTAGTTAATACATATGTTCCTTGTGCGACTATTTCTGAACAATTTTAATTATTGATTTGTATATCACAGGAACAGTTTATCCATCGCCTCTTTACATGAATACAATTGTTTTGCATATGTCTTTCAATGAGCTGGTTTTAATTTTTACTAATTTCCTAAAAATACCGTGCTTTAGTTAATACATATGTTCCTTGAGCGACTATTTCGAAACAATTTTAATTATTGATTTGTATATCACAAGAACAGTTTATCCATCGCCTCTTTACATGAATACAATTGTTTTGCATATGTCTTTCAATGAGCTGGTTTTAATTTTTAATAATTTCCTAAAAATACCGTGCTTTAGTTAATACATATGTTCCTTGAGCGACTATTTCTAAACAATTTTAATTATTGATTTGTATATGACAGGAACAGTTTATCCATCGCCTCTTTACATGAATACAATTGTTTTACATATGTCTTTCAATGAGCTGGTTTTAATTTTTAATAATTTCCTAAAAATACCGTGCTTTAGTTAATACATATGTTCCTTGAGCGACTATTTCGAAACAATTTTAATTATTGATTTGTATATGACAGGAACAGTTTATCCATCGCCTCTTTACATGAATACAATTGTTTTGCATATGTCTTTCAATGAGCTGGTTTTAATTTTTAATAATTTCCTAAAAATACCGTGCTTTAGTTAATACATATGTTCCTTGAGCGACTATTTCTAAACAATTTTAATTATTGATTTGTATATCACAGGAACAGTTTATCCATCGCCTCTTTACATGAATAAAATTGTTTTGCATATGTCTTTCAATGAGCTGGTTTTAATTTTTAATAATTTCCTAAAAATACCGTGCTTTAGTTAATACATATGTTCCTTGAGCGACTATTTCGAAACAATTTTAATTATTGATTTGTATATGACAGGAACAGTTTATCCATCGCCTCTTTACATGAATACAATTGTTTTGCATATGTCTTTCAATGAGCTGGTTTTAATTTTTAATAATTTCCTAAAAATACCGTGCTTTAGTTAATACATATGTTCCTTGAGCGACTATTTCTAAACAATTTTAATTATTGATTTGTATATCACAGAAACAGTTTATCCATCGCCTCTTTACATGAATACAATTGTTTTGCATATGTCTTTTAAAGAGCTGGTTTTAATTTTTACTAATTTCCTAAAAATACCGTGCTTTAGTTAATACATATGTTCCTTGAGCGACTATTTCGAAACAATTTTAATTATTGATTTGTATATCACAGGAACAGTTTATCCATCGCCTCTTTACATGAATACAATTGTTTTGCATATGTCTTTCAATAAGCTGGTTTTAATTTTTAATAATTTCCTAAAAATACCGTGCTTTAGTTAATACATATGTTCCTTGTGCGACTATTTCTGAACAATTTTAATTATTGATTTGTATATCACAGGAACAGTTTATCCATCGCCTCTTTACATGAATACAATTGTTTTGCATATGTCTTTCAATGAGCTGGTTTTAATTTTTACTAATTTCCTAAAAATACCGTGCTTTAGTTAATACATATGTTCCTTGAGCGACTATTTCGAAACAATTTTAATTATTGATTTGTATATCACAAGAACAGTTTATCCATCGCCTCTTTACATGAATACAATTGTTTTGCATATGTCTTTCAATGAGCTGGTTTTAATTTTTAATAATTTCCTAAAAATACCGTGCTTTAGTTAATACATATGTTCCTTGAGCGACTATTTCTAAACAATTTTAATTATTGATTTGTATATGACAGGAACAGTTTATCCATCGCCTCTTTACATGAATACAATTGTTTTACATATGTCTTTCAATGAGCTGGTTTTAATTTTTAATAATTTCCTAAAAATACCGTGCTTTAGTTAATACATATGTTCCTTGAGCGACTATTTCGAAACAATTTTAATTATTGATTTGTATATCACAGGAACAGTTTATCCATCGCCTCTTTACATGAATACAATTGTTTTGCATATGTCTTTCAATGAGCTGGTTTTAATTTTTAATAATTTCCTAAAAATACCGTGCTTTAGTTAATACATATGTTCCTTGAGCGACTATTTCTAAACAATTTTAATTATTGATTTGTATATGACAGGAACAGTTTATCCATCGCCTCTTTACATGAATACAATTGTTTTGCATATGTCTTTCAATGAGCTGGTTTTAATTTTTAATAATTTCCTAAAAAAACCGTGCTTTAGTTAATACATATGTTCCTTGAGCGACTATTTCTGAACAATTTTAATTATTGATTTGTATATCACAGGAACAGTTTATCCATCGCCTCTTTACATGAATAAAATTGTTTTGCATATGTCTTTCAATGAGCTGGTTTTAATTTTTAATAATTTCCTAAAAATACCGTGCTTTAGTTAATACATATGTTCCTTGAGCGACTATTTCGAAACAATTTTAATTATTGATTTGTATATGACAGGAACAGTTTATCCATCGCCTCTTTACATGAATACAATTGTTTTGCATATGTCTTTCAATGAGCTGGTTTTAATTTTTAATAATTTCCTAAAAATACCGTGCTTTAGTTAATACATATGTTCCTTGAGCGACTATTTCTAAACAATTTTAATTATTGATTTGTATATCACAGAAACAGTTTATCCATCGCCTCTTTACATGAATACAATTGTTTTGCATATGTCTTTTAAAGAGCTGGTTTTAATTTTTACTAATTTCCTAAAAATACCGTGCTTTAGTTAATACATATGTTCCTTGTGCGACTATTTCGAAACAATTTCAATTATTGATTTGTATATCACAGGAACAGTTTATCCATCGCCTCTTTACATGAATACAATTGTTTTGCATATGTCTTTCAATGAGCTGGTTTTAATTTTTAATAATTTTCTAAAAATACCGTGCTTTAGTTAATACATATGTTCCTTGAGCGACTATTTCGAAACAATTTTAATTATTGATTTGTATATCACAGGAACAGTTTATCCATCGCCTCTTTACATGAATACAATTGTTTTGCATATGTCTTTCAATGAGCTGGTATTAATTTTTAATAATTTCCTAAAAATACCGTGCTTTAGTTAGTACATATGTTCCTTGAGCGACTATTTCTGAACAATTTTAATTATTGATTTGTATATCACAGGAACAGTTTATCCATCGCCTCTTTACATGAATACAATTGTTTTGCATATGTCTTTCAATGAGCTGGTTTTAATTTTTAATAATTTCCTAAAAATACCGTGCTTTAGTTAATACATATGTTCCTTGTGCGACTATTTCGAAACAATTTCAATTATTGATTTGTATATGACAGGAACAGTTTATCCATCGCTTCTTTACATGAATACAATTGTTTTGCATATGTCTTTCAATGAGCTGGTTTTAATTTTTAATAATTTCCTAAAAATACCGTGCTTTAGTTAATACATATGTTCCTTGAGCGACTATTTCTAAACAATTTTAATTATTGATTTGTATATCACAGAAACAGTTTATTCATCGCCTCTTTACATGAATACAATTGTTTTGCATATGTCTTTTAAAGAGCTGGTTTTAATTTTTACTAATTTCCTAAAAATACCGTGCTTTAGTTAATACATATGTTCCTTGAGCGACTATTTCGAAACAATTTTAATTATTGATTTGTATATCACAGGAACAGTTTATCCATCGCCTCTTTACATGAATACAATTGTTTTGCATATGTCTTTTAAAGAGCTGGTTTTAATTTTTACTAATTTCCTAAAAATACCGTGCTTTAGTTAATACATATGTTCCTTGAGCGACTATTTCGAAACAATTTTAATTATTGATTTGTATATCACAGGAACAGTTTATCCATCGCCTCTTTACATGAATACAATTGTTTTGCATATGTCTTTCAATAAGCTGGTTTTAATTTTTAATAATTTCCTAAAAATACCGTGCTTTAGTTAATACATATGTTCCTTGTGCGACTATTTCTGAACAATTTTAATTATTGATTTGTATATCACAGGAACAGTTTATCCATCGCCTCTTTACATGAATACAATTGTTTTGCATATGTCTTTCAATGAGCTGGTTTTAATTTTTAATAATTTCCTAAAAATACCGTGCTTTAGTTAATACATATGTTCCTTGAGCGACTATTTCGAAACAATTTTAATTATTGATTTGTATATCACAAGAACAGTTTATCCATCGCCTCTTTACATGAATACAATTGTTTTGCATATGTCTTTCAATGAGCTGGTTTTAATTTTTAATAATTTCCTAAAAATACCGTGCTTTAGTTAATACATATGTTCCTTGAGCGACTATTTCGAAACAATTTTAATTATTCATTTGTATATCACAAGAACAGTTTATCCATCGCCTCTTTACATGAATACAATTGTTTTGCATATGTCTTTCAATGAGCTGGTTTTAATTTTTAATAATTTCCTAAAAATACCGTGCTTTAGTTAATACATATGTTCCTTGAGCGACTATTTCGAAACAATTTTAATTATTGATTTGTATATCACAGAAACAGTTTATCCATCGCCTCTTTACATGAATACAATTGTTTTGCATATGTCTTTCAATAAGCTGGTTTTAATTTTTAATAATTTCCTAAAAATACCGTGCTTTAGTTAATACATATGTTCCTTGAGCGACTATTTCGAAACAATTTTAATTATTGATTTGTATATCACAAGAACAGTTTATCCATCGCCTCTTTACATGAATACAATTGTTTTGCATATGTCTTTCAATGAGCTGGTTTTAATTTTTAATAATTTCCTAAAAATACCGTGCTTTAGTTAATACATATGTTCCTTGAGCGACTATTTCTAAACAATTTTAATTATTGATTTGTATATCACAGAAACAGTTTATCCATCGCCTCTTTACATGAATACAATTGTTTTGCATATGTCTTTTAAAGAGCTGGTTTTAATTTTTACTAATTTCCTAAAAATACCGTGCTTTAGTTAATACATATGTTCCTTGTGCGACTATTTCGAAACAATTTCAATTATTAATTTGTATATCACAGGAACAGTTTATCCATCGCCTCTTTACATGAATACAATTGTTTTGCATATGTCTTTCAATGAGCTGGTTTTAATTTTTAATAATTTCCTAAAAATACCGTGCTTTAGTTAATACATATGTTCCTTGAGCGACTATTTCGAAACAATTTTAATTATTGATTTGTATATCACAGGAACAGTTTATCCATCGCCTCTTTACATGAATACAATTGTTTTGCATATGTCTTTCAATGAGCTGGTATTAATTTTTAATAATTTCCTAAAAATACCGTGCTTTAGTTAGTACATATGTTCCTTGAGCGACTATTTCTGAACAATTTTAATTATTGATTTGTATATCACAGGAACAGTTTATCCATCGCCTCTTTACATGAATACAATTGTTTTGCATATGTCTTTCAATGAGCTGGTTTTAATTTTTAATAATTTCCTAAAAATACCGTGCTTTAGTTAATACATATGTTCCTTGTGCGACTATTTCGAAACAATTTCAATTATTGATTTGTATATGACAGGAACAGTTTATCCATCGCTTCTTTACATGAATACAATTGTTTTGCATATGTCTTTCAATGAGCTGGTTTTAATTTTTAATAATTTCCTAAAAATACCGTGCTTTAGTTAATACATATGTTCCTTGAGCGACTATTTCTAAACAATTTTAATTATTGATTTGTATATCACAGAAACAGTTTATCCATCGCCTCTTTACATGAATACAATTGTTTTGCATATGTCTTTTAAAGAGCTGGTTTTAATTTTTACTAATTTCCTAAAAATACCGTGCTTTAGTTAATACATATGTTCCTTGAGCGACTATTTCGAAACAATTTTAATTATTGATTTGTATATCACAGGAACAGTTTATCCATCGCCTCTTTACATGAATACAATTGTTTTGCATATGTCTTTTAAAGAGCTGGTTTTAATTTTTACTAATTTCCTAAAAATACCGTGCTTTAGTTAATACATATGTTCCTTGAGCGACTATTTCGAAACAATTTTAATTATTGATTTGTATATCACAGGAACAGTTTATCCATCGCCTCTTTACATGAATACAATTGTTTTGCATATGTCTTTCAATAAGCTGGTTTTAATTTTTAATAATTTCCTAAAAATACCGTGCTTTAGTTAATACATATGTTCCTTGAGCGACTATTTCGAAACAATTTTAATTATTGATTTGTATATCACAAGAACAGTTTATCCATCGCCTCTTTACATGAATACAATTGTTTTGCATATGTCTTTCAATGAGCTGGTATTAATTTTTAATAATTTCCTAAAAATACCGTGCTTTAGTTAGTACATATGTTCCTTGAGCGACTATTTCGAAACAATTTTAATTATTGATTTGTATATCACAAGAACAGTTTATCCATCGCCTCTTTACATGAATACAATTGTTTTGCATATGTCTTTCAATAAGCTGGTTTTAATTTTTAATAATTTCCTAAAAATACCGTGCTTTAGTTAATACATATGTTCCTTGTGCGACTATTTCTGAACAATTTTAATTATTGATTTGTATATCACAGGAACAGTTTATCCATCGCCTCTTTACATGAATACAATTGTTTTGCATATGTCTTTCAATGAGCTGGTTTTAATTTTTAATAATTTCCTAAAAATACCGTGCTTTAGTTAATACATATGTTCCTTGAGCGACTATTTCGAAACAATTTTAATTATTGATTTGTATATCACAAGAACAGTTTATCCATCGCCTCTTTACATGAATACAATTGTTTTGCATATGTCTTTCAATGAGCTGGTTTTAATTTTTAATAATTTCCTAAAAATACCGTGCTTTAGTTAATACATATGTTCCTTGAGCGACTATTTCGAAACAATTTTAATTATTCATTTGTATATCACAAGAACAGTTTATCCATCGCCTCTTTACATGAATACAATTGTTTTGCATATGTCTTTCAATGAGCTGGTTTTAATTTTTAATAATTTCCTAAAAATACCGTGCTTTAGTTAATACATATGTTCCTTGAGCGACTATTTCGAAACAATTTTAATTATTGATTTGTATATCACAGAAACAGTTTATCCATCGCCTCTTTACATGAATACAATTGTTTTGCATATGTCTTTCAATAAGCTGGTTTTAATTTTTAATAATTTCCTAAAAATACCGTGCTTTAGTTAATACATATGTTCCTTGAGCGACTATTTCGAAACAATTTTAATTATTGATTTGTATATCACAAGAACAGTTTATCCATCGCCTCTTTACATGAATACAATTGTTTTGCATATGTCTTTCAATGAGCTGGTTTTAATTTTTAATAATTTCCTAAAAATACCGTGCTTTAGTTAATACATATGTTCCTTGAGCGACTATTTCGAAACAATTTTAATTATTGATTTGTATATCACAGAAACAGTTTATCCATCGCCTCTTTACACGAATACAATTGTTTTGCATATGTCTTTCAATGAGCTGGTTTTAATTTTTAATAATTTCCTAAAAATACCGTGCTTTAGTTAATACATATGTTCCTTGTGCGACTATTTCGAAACAATTTCAATTATTAATTTGTATATCACAGGAACAGTTTATCCATCGCCTCTTTACATGAATACAATTGTTTTGCATATGTCTTTCAATGAGCTGGTATTAATTTTTAATAATTTCCTAAAAATACCGTGCTTTAGTTAATACATATGTTCCTTGAGCGACTATTTCGAAACAATTTTAATTATTGATTTGTATATCACAGGAACAGTTTATCCATCGCCTCTTTACATGAATACAATTGTTTTGCATATGTCTTTCAATGAGCTGGTATTAATTTTTAATAATTTCCTAAAAATACCGTGCTTTAGTTAGTACATATGTTCCTTGAGCGACAATTTCTGAACAATTTTAATTATTGATTTGTATATCACAGGAACAGTTTATCCATCGCCTCTTTACATGAATACAATTGTTTTGCATATGTCTTTCAATGAGCTGGTTTTAATTTTTAATAATTTCCTAAAAATACCGTGCTTTAGTTAATACATATGTTCCTTGAGCGACTATTTCTAAACAATTTTATTTATTGATTTGTATATCACAGGAACAGTTTATCCATCGCTTCTTTACATGAATAAAATTGTTTTGCATATGTCTTTCAATGAGCTGGTTTTAATTTTTAATAATTTCCTAAAAATACCGTGCTTTAGTTAATACATATGTTCCTTGAGCGACTATTTCTAAAAAATTTTAATTATTGATTTGTATATCACAGGAACAGTTTATCCATCGCCTCTTTACATGAATACAATTGTTTTGCATATGTCTTTCAATGAGCTGGTTTTAATTTTTACTAATTTCCTAAAAATACCGTGCTTTAGTTAATACATATGTTCCTTAAGCGACTATTTCGAAACAATTTTAATTATTGATTTGTATATCACAAGAACAGTTTATCCATCGCCTCTTTACATGAATACAATTGTTTTGCATATGTCTTTCAATGAGCTGGTTTTAATTTTTAATAATTTCCTAAAAATACCGTGCTTTAGTTAATACATATGTTCCTTGAGCGACTATTTCCAAACAATTTTAATTATTGATTTGTATATGACAGGAACAGTTTATCCATCGCCTCTTTACATGAATACAATTGTTTTGCATATGTCTTTCAATGAGCTGGTTTTAATTTTTAATAATTTCCTAAAAATACCGTGCTTTAGTTAATACATATGTTCCTTGAGCGACTATTTCGAAACAATTTTAATTATTGATTTGTATATGACAGGAACAGTTTATCCATCGCCTCTTTACATGAATACAATTGTTTTGCATATGTCTTTCAATGAGCTGGTTTTAATTTTTAATAATTTCCTAAAAATACCGTGCTTTAGTTAATACATATGTTCCTTAAGCGACTATTTCGAAACAATTTTAATTATTGATTTGTATATCACAGGAACAGTTTATCCATCGCCTCTTTACATGAATACAATTGTTTTGCATATGTCTTTCAATGAGCTGGTATTAATTTTTAATAATTTCCTAAAAATACCGTGCTTTAGTTAGTACATATGTTCCTTGAGCGACTATTTCTGAACAATTTTAATTATTGATTTGTATATCACAGGAACAGTTTATCCATCGCCTCTTTACATGAATAAAATTGTTTTGCATATGTCTTTCAATGAGCTGGTTTAAATTTTTAATAATTTCCTAAAAATACCGTGCTTTAGTTAATACATATGTTCCTTGTGCGACTATTTCGAAACAATTTCAATTATTGATTTGTATATGACAGGAACAGTTTATCCATCGCCTCTTTACATGAATACAATTGTTTTGCATATTATGTCTTTCAATGAGCTGGTTTTAATTTTTAATAATTTCCTAAAAATACCGTGCTTTAGTTAATACATATGTTCCTTGAGCGACTATTTCTAAACAATTTTAATTATTGATTTGTATATGACAGGAACAGTTTATCCATCGCCTCTTTACATGAATACAATTGTTTTGCATATGTCTTTCAATGAGCTGGTTTTAATTTTTAATAATTTCCTAAAAATACCGTGCTTTAGTTAATACATATGTTCCTTGAGCGACTATTTCTAAACAATTTTAATTATTGATTTGTATATCACAGGAACAGTTTATCCATCGCCTCTTTACATGAATAAAATTGTTTTGCATATGTCTTTCAATGAGCTGGTTTTAATTTTTAATAATTTCCTAAAAATACCGTGCTTTAGTTAATACATATGTTCCTTGAGCGACTATTTCGAAACAATTTTAATTATTGATTTGTATATGACAGGAACAGTTTATCCATCGCCTCTTTACATGAATACAATTGTTTTGCATATGTCTTTCAATGAGCTGGTTTTAATTTTTAATAATTTCCTAAAAATACCGTGCTTTAGTTAATACATATGTTCCTTGAGCGACTATTTCTAAACAATTTTAATTATTGATTTGTATATCACAGAAACAGTTTATCCATCGCCTCTTTACATGAATACAATTGTTTTGCATATGTCTTTTAAAGAGCTGGTTTCAATTTTTACTAATTTCCTAAAAATACCGTTCTTTAGTTAATACATATGTTCCTTGAGCGACTATTTCGAAACAATTTTAATTATTGATTTGTATATCACAGGAACAGTTTATCCATCGCCTCTTTACATGAATACAATTGTTTTGCATATGTCTTTCAATAAGCTGGTTTTAATTTTTAATAATTTCCTAAAAATACCGTGCTTTAGTTAATACATATGTTCCTTGTGCGACTATTTCTGAACAATTTTAATTATTGATTTGTATATCACAGGAACAGTTTATCCATCGCCTCTTTACATGAATACAATTGTTTTGCATATGTCTTTCAATAAGCTGGTTTTAATTTTTAATAATTTCCTAAAAATACCGTGCTTTAGTTAATACATATGTTCCTTGAGCGACTATTTCTGAACAATTTTAATTATTGATTTGTATATCACAGAAACAGTTTATCCATCGCCTCTTTACATGAATACAATTGTTTTGCATATGTCTTTCAATAAGCTGGTTTTAATTTTTAATAATTTCCTAAAAATACCGTGCTTTAGTTAATACATATGTTCCTTGAGCGACTATTTCGAAACAATTTTAATTATTGATTTGTATATCACAGGAACAGTTTATCCATCGCCTCTTTACATGAATACAATTGTTTTGCATATGTCTTTTAAAGAGCTGGTTTTAATTTTTACTAATTTCCTAAAAATACCGTGCTTTAGTTAATACATATGTTCCTTGAGCGACTATTTCGAAACAATTTTAATTATTGATTTGTATATCACAGGAACAGTTTATCCATCGCCTCTTTACATGAATACAATTGTTTTGCATATGTCTTTCAATAAGCTGGTTTTAATTTTTAATAATTTCCTAAAAATACCGTGCTTTAGTTAATACATATGTTCCTTGTGCGACTATTTCTGAACAATTTTAATTATTGATTTGTATATCACAGGAACAGTTTATCCATCGCCTCTTTACATGAATACAATTGTTTTGCATATGTCTTTCAATGAGCTGGTTTTAATTTTTACTAATTTCCTAAAAATACCGTGCTTTAGTTAATACATATGTTCCTTGAGCGACTATTTCGAAACAATTTTAATTATTGATTTGTATATCACAAGAACAGTTTATCCATCGCCTCTTTACATGAATACAATTGTTTTGCATATGTCTTTCAATGAGCTGGTTTTAATTTTTAATAATTTCCTAAAAATACCGTGCTTTAGTTAATACATATGTTCCTTGAGCGACTATTTCTAAACAATTTTAATTATTGATTTGTATATGACAGGAACAGTTTATCCATCGCCTCTTTACATGAATACAATTGTTTTACATATGTCTTTCAATGAGCTGGTTTTAATTTTTAATAATTTCCTAAAAATACCGTGCTTTAGTTAATACATATGTTCCTTGAGCGACTATTTCGAAACAATTTTAATTATTGATTTGTATATCACAGGAACAGTTTATCCATCGCATCTTTACATGAATACAATTGTTTTGCATATGTCTTTCAATGAGCTGGTTTTAATTTTTAATAATTTCCTAAAAATACCGTGCTTTAGTTAATACATATGTTCCTTGAGCGACTATTTCTAAACAATTTTAATTATTGATTTGTATATGACAGGAACAGTTTATCCATCGCCTCTTTACATGAATACAATTGTTTTGCATATGTCTTTCAATGAGCTGGTTTTAATTTTTAATAATTTCCTAAAAATACCGTGCTTTAGTTAATACATATGTTCCTTGAGCGACTATTTCTGAACAATTTTAATTATTGATTTGTATATCACAGGAACAGTTTATCCATCGCCTCTTTACATGAATAAAATTGTTTTGCATATGTCTTTTAAAGAGCTGGTTTTAATTTTTACTAATTTCCTAAAAATACCGTGCTTTAGTTAATACATATGTTCCTTGTGCGACTATTTCGAAACAATTTCAATTATTGATTTGTATATCACAGGAACAGTTTATCCATCGCCTCTTTACATGAATACAATTGTTTTGCATATGTCTTTCAATGAGCTGGTTTTAATTTTTAATAATTTCCTAAAAATACCGTGCTTTAGTTAATACATATGTTCCTTGAGCGACTATTTCGAAACAATTTTAATTATTGATTTGTATATCACAGGAACAGTTTATCCATCGCCTCTTTACATGAATACAATTGTTTTGCATATGTCTTTCAATGAGCTGGTATTAATTTTTAATAATTTCCTAAAAATACCGTGCTTTAGTTAGTACATATGTTCCTTGAGCGACTATTTCTGAACAATTTTAATTATTGATTTGTATATCACAGGAACAGTTTATCCATCGCCTCTTTACATGAATACAATTGTTTTGCATATGTCTTTCAATGAGCTGGTTTTAATTTTTAATAATTTCCTAAAAATACCGTGCTTTAGTTAATACATATGTTCCTTGTGCGACTATTTCGAAACAATTTCAATTATTGATTTGTATATGACAGGAACAGTTTATCCATCGCTTCTTTACATGAATACAATTGTTTTGCATATGTCTTTCAATGAGCTGGTTTTAATTTTTAATAATTTCCTAAAAATACCGTGCTTTAGTTAATACATATGTTCCTTGAGCGACTATTTCGAAACAATTTTAATTATTGATTTGTATATCACAGAAACAGTTTATCCATCGCCTCTTTACATGAATACAATTGTTTTGCATATGTCTTTTAAAGAGCTGGTTTTAATTTTTACTAATTTCCTAAAAATACCGTGCTTTAGTTAATACATATGTTCCTTGAGCGACTATTTCGAAACAATTTTAATTATTGATTTGTATATCACAGGAACAGTTTATCCATCGCCTCTTTACATGAATACAATTGTTTTGCATATGTCTTTTAAAGAGCTGGTTTTAATTTTTACTAATTTCCTAAAAATACCGTGCTTTAGTTAATACATATGTTCCTTGAGCGACTATTTCGAAACAATTTTAATTATTGATTTGTATATCACAGGAACAGTTTATCCATCGCCTCTTTACATGAATACAATTGTTTTGCATATGTCTTTCAATAAGCTGGTTTTAATTTTTAATAATTTCCTAAAAATACCGTGCTTTAGTTAATACATATGTTCCTTGTGCGACTATTTCTGAACAATTTTAATTATTGATTTGTATATCACAGGAACAGTTTATCCATCGCCTCTTTACATGAATACAATTGTTTTGCATATGTCTTTCAATGAGCTGGTTTTAATTTTTAATAATTTCCTAAAAATACCGTGCTTTAGTTAATACATATGTTCCTTGAGCGACTATTTCGAAACAATTTTAATTATTGATTTGTATATCACAAGAACAGTTTATCCATCGCCTCTTTACATGAATACAATTGTTTTGCATATGTCTTTCAATAAGCTGGTTTTAATTTTTAATAATTTCCTAAAAATACCGTGCTTTAGTTAATACATATGTTCCTTGAGCGACTATTTCGAAACAATTTTAATTATTGATTTGTATATCACAGGAACAGTTTATCCATCGCCTCTTTACATGAATACAATTGTTTTGCATATGTCTTTTAAAGAGCTGGTTTTAATTTTTACTAATTTCCTAAAAATACCGTGCTTTAGTTAATACATATGTTCCTTGAGCGACTATTTCGAAACAATTTTAATTATTGATTTGTATATCACAGGAACAGTTTATCCATCGCCTCTTTACATGAATACAATTGTTTTGCATATGTCTTTCAATAAGCTGGTTTTAATTTTTAATAATTTCCTAAAAATACCGTGCTTTAGTTAATACATATGTTCCTTGTGCGACTATTTCTGAACAATTTTAATTATTGATTTGTATATCACAGGAACAGTTTATCCATCGCCTCTTTACATGAATACAATTGTTTTGCATATGTCTTTTAAAGAGCTGGTTTTAATTTTTACTAATTTCCTAAAAATACCGTGCTTTAGTTAATACATATGTTCCTTGAGCGACTATTTCGAAACAATTTTAATTATTGATTTGTATATCACAGGAACAGTTTATCCATCGCCTCTTTACATGAATACAATTGTTTTGCATATGTCTTTTAAAGAGCTGGTTTTAATTTTTACTAATTTCCTAAAAATACCGTGCTTTAGTTAATACATATGTTCCTTGAGCGACTATTTCGAAACAATTTTAATTATTGATTTGTATATCACAGGAACAGTTTATCCATCGCCTCTTTACATGAATACAATTGTTTTGCATATGTCTTTCAATAAGCTGGTTTTAATTTTTAATAATTTCCTAAAAATACCGTGCTTTAGTTAATACATATGTTCCTTGTGCGACTATTTCTGAACAATTTTAATTATTGATTTGTATATCACAGGAACAGTTTATCCATCGCCTCTTTACATGAATACAATTGTTTTGCATATGTCTTTCAATGAGCTGGTTTTAATTTTTAATAATTTCCTAAAAATACCGTGCTTTAGTTAATACATATGTTCCTTGAGCGACTATTTCGAAACAATTTTAATTATTGATTTGTATATCACAAGAACAGTTTATCCATCGCCTCTTTACATGAATACAATTGTTTTGCATATGTCTTTCAATGAGCTGGTTTTAATTTTTAATAATTTCCTAAAAATACCGTGCTTTAGTTAATACATATGTTCCTTGAGCGACTATTTCGAAACAATTTTAATTATTCATTTGTATATCACAAGAACAGTTTATCCATCGCCTCTTTACATGAATACAATTGTTTTGCATATGTCTTTCAATGAGCTGGTTTTAATTTTTAATAATTTCCTAAAAATACCGTGCTTTAGTTAATACATATGTTCCTTGAGCGACTATTTCGAAACAATTTTAATTATTGATTTGTATATCACAGAAACAGTTTATCCATCGCCTCTTTACATGAATACAATTGTTTTGCATATGTCTTTCAATAAGCTGGTTTTAATTTTTAATAATTTCCTAAAAATACCGTGCTTTAGTTAATACATATGTTCCTTGAGCGACTATTTCGAAACAATTTTAATTATTGATTTGTATATCACAAGAACAGTTTATCCATCGCCTCTTTACATGAATACAATTGTTTTGCATATGTCTTTCAATGAGCTGGTTTTAATTTTTAATAATTTCCTAAAAATACCGTGCTTTAGTTAATACATATGTTCCTTGAGCGACTATTTCTAAACAATTTTAATTATTGATTTGTATATCACAGAAACAGTTTATCCATCGCCTCTTTACATGAATACAATTGTTTTGCATATGTCTTTTAAAGAGCTGGTTTTAATTTTTACTAATTTCCTAAAAATACCGTGCTTTAGTTAATACATATGTTCCTTGTGCGACTATTTCGAAACAATTTCAATTATTAATTTGTATATCACAGGAACAGTTTATCCATCGCCTCTTTACATGAATACAATTGTTTTGCATATGTCTTTCAATGAGCTGGTTTTAATTTTTAATAATTTCCTAAAAATACCGTGCTTTAGTTAATACATATGTTCCTTGAGCGACTATTTCGAAACAATTTTAATTATTGATTTGTATATCACAGGAACAGTTTATCCATCGCCTCTTTACATGAATACAATTGTTTTGCATATGTCTTTCAATGAGCTGGTATTAATTTTTAATAATTTCCTAAAAATACCGTGCTTTAGTTAGTACATATGTTCCTTGAGCGACTATTTCTGAACAATTTTAATTATTGATTTGTATATCACAGGAACAGTTTATCCATCGCCTCTTTACATGAATACAATTGTTTTGCATATGTCTTTCAATGAGCTGGTTTTAATTTTTAATAATTTCCTAAAAATACCGTGCTTTAGTTAATACATATGTTCCTTGAGCGACTATTTCTAAACAATTTTATTTATTGATTTGTATATCACAGGAACAGTTTATCCATCGCTTCTTTACATGAATAAAATTGTTTTGCATATGTCTTTCAATGAGCTGGTTTTAATTTTTACTAATTTCCTAAAAATACCGTGCTTTAGTTAATACATATGTTCCTTGAGCGACTATTTCTAAAAAAATTTAATTATTGATTTGTATATCACAGGAACAGTTTATCCATCGCCTCTTTACATGAATACAATTGTTTTGCATATGTCTTTCAATGAGCTGGTTTTAATTTTTACTAATTTCCTAAAAATACCGTGCTTTAGTTAATACATATGTTCCTTGAGCGACTATTTCGAAACAATTTTAATTATTGATTTGTATATCACAAGAACAGTTTATCCATCGCCTCTTTACATGAATACAATTGTTTTGCATATGTCTTTCAATGAGCTGGTTTTAATTTTTAATAATTTCCTAAAAATACCGTGCTTTAGTTAATACATATGTTCCTTGAGCGACTATTTCTAAACAATTTTAATTATTGATTTGTATATGACAGGAACAGTTTATCCATCGCCTCTTTACATGAATACAATTGTTTTGCATATGTCTTTCAATGAGCTGGTTTTAATTTTTAATAATTTCCTAAAAATACCGTGCTTTAGTTAATACATATGTTCCTTGAGCGACTATTTCTAAACAATTTTAATTATTGATTTGTATATCACAGGAACAGTTTATCCATCGCCTCTTTACATGAATACAATTGTTTTGCATATGTCTTTCAATGAGCTGGTTTTAATTTTTAATAATTTCCTAAAAATACCGTGCTTTAGTTAATACATATGTTCCTTGAGCGACTATTTCGAAACAATTTTAATTATTGATTTGTATATGACAGGAACAGTATACCATCGCCTCTTTACATGAATACAATTGTTTTGCATATGTCTTTCAATGAGCTGGTTTTAATTTTTAATAATTTCCTAAAAATACCGTGCTTTAGTTAATACATATGTTCCTTGAGCGACTATTTCTAAACAATTTTAATTATTGATTTGTATATCACAGAAACAGTTTATCCATCGCCTCTTTACATGAATACAATTGTTTTGCATATGTCTTTTAAAGAGCTGGTTTTAATTTTTACTAATTTCCAAAAAATACCGTGCTTTAGTTAATACATATGTTCCTTGAGCGACTATTTCGAAACAATTTTAATTATTGATTTGTATATCACAGGAACAGTTTATCCATCGCCTCTTTACATGAATACAATTGTTTTGCATATGTCTTTCAATGAGCTGGTTTTAATTTTTAATAATTTCCTAAAAATACCGTGCTTTAGTTAATACATATGTTCCTTGAGCGACTATTTCGAAACAATTTTAATTATTGATTTGTATATGACAGGAACAGTATACCATCGCCTCTTTACATGAATACAATTGTTTTGCATATGTCTTTCAATGAGCTGGTTTTAATTTTTAATAATTTCCTAAAAATACCGTGCTTTAGTTAATACATATGTTCCTTGAGCGACTATTTCTAAACAATTTTAATTATTGATTTGTATATCACAGAAACAGTTTATCCATCGCCTCTTTACATGAATACAATTGTTTTGCATATGTCTTTTAAAGAGCTGGTTTTAATTTTTACTAATTTCCAAAAAATACCGTGCTTTAGTTAATACATATGTTCCTTGAGCGACTATTTCGAAACAATTTTAATTATTGATTTGTATATCACAGAAACAGTTTATCCATCGCCTCTTTACATGAATACAATTGTTTTGCATATGTCTTTTAAAGAGCTGGTTTTAATTTTTACTAATTTCCAAAAAATACCGTGCTTTAGTTAATACATATGTTCCTTGAGCGACTATTTCGAAACAATTTTAATTATTGATTTGTATATCACAAGAACAGTTTATCCATCGCCTCTTTACATGAATACAATTGTTTTGCATATGTCTTTCAATGAGCTGGTTTTAATTTTTAATAATTTCCTAAAAATACCGTGCTTTAGTTAATACATATGTTCCTTGAGCGACTATTTCTAAACAATTTTAATTATTGATTTGTATATGACAGGAACAGTTTATCCATCGCCTCTTTACATGAATACAATTGTTTTGCATATGTCTTTCAATGAGCTGGTTTTAATTTTTAATAATTTCCTAAAAATACCGTGCTTTAGTTAATACATATGTTCCTTGAGCGACTATTTCTAAACAATTTTAATTATTGATTTGTATATCACAGGAACAGTTTATCCATCGCCTCTTTACATGAATACAATTGTTTTGCATATGTCTTTCAATGAGCTGGTTTTAATTTTTAATAATTTCCTAAAAATACCGTGCTTTAGTTAATACATATGTTCCTTGAGCGACTATTTCGAAACAATTTTAATTATTGATTTGTATATGACAGGAACAGTATACCATCGCCTCTTTACATGAATACAATTGTTTTGCATATGTCTTTCAATGAGCTGGTTTTAATTTTTAATAATTTCCTAAAAATACCGTGCTTTAGTTAATACATATGTTCCTTGAGCGACTATTTCTAAACAATTTTAATTATTGATTTGTATATCACAGAAACAGTTTATCCATCGCCTCTTTACATGAATACAATTGTTTTGCATATGTCTTTTAAAGAGCTGGTTTTAATTTTTACTAATTTCCAAAAAATACCGTGCTTTAGTTAATACATATGTTCCTTGAGCGACTATTTCGAAACAATTTTAATTATTGATTTGTATATCACAGGAACAGTTTATCCATCGCCTCTTTACATGAATACAATTGTTTTGCATATGTCTTTCAATAAGCTGGTTTTAATTTTTAATAATTTCCTAAAAATACCGTGCTTTAGTTAATACATATGTTCCTTGTGCGACTATTTCTGAACAATTTTAATTATTGATTTGTATATCACAGGAACAGTTTATCCATCGCCTCTTTACATGAATACAATTGTTTTGCATATGTCTTTCAATGAGCTGGTTTTAATTTTTACTAATTTCCTAAAAATACCGTGCTTTAGTTAATACATATGTTCCTTGAGCGACTATTTCGAAACAATTTTAATTATTGATTTGTATATCACAAGAACAGTTTATCCATCGCCTCTTTACATGAATACAATTGTTTTGCATATGTCTTTCAATGAGCTGGTTTTAATTTTTAATAATTTCCTAAAAATACCGTGCTTTAGTTAATACATATGTTCCTTGAGCGACTATTTCTAAACAATTTTAATTATTGATTTGTATATGACAGGAACAGTTTATCCATCGCCTCTTTACATGAATACAATTGTTTTACATATGTCTTTCAATGAGCTGGTTTTAATTTTTAATAATTTCCTAAAAATACCGTGCTTTAGTTAATACATATGTTCCTTGAGCGACTATTTCGAAACAATTTTAATTATTGATTTGTATATGACAGGAACAGTTTATCCATCGCCTCTTTACATGAATACAATTGTTTTGCATATGTCTTTCAATGAGCTGGTTTTAATTTTTAATAATTTCCTAAAAATACCGTGCTTTAGTTAATACATATGTTCCTTGAGCGACTATTTCTAAACAATTTTAATTATTGATTTGTATATCACAGGAACAGTTTATCCATCGCCTCTTTACATGAATAAAATTGTTTTGCATATGTCTTTCAATGAGCTGGTTTTAATTTTTACTAATTTCCTAAAAATACCGTGCTTTAGTTAATACATATGTTCCTTGAGCGACTATTTCGAAACAATTTTAATTATTGATTTGTATATGACAGGAACAGTTTATCCATCGCCTCTTTACATGAATACAATTGTTTTGCATATGTCTTTCAATGAGCTGGTTTTAATTTTTAATAATTTCCTAAAAATACCGTGCTTTAGTTAATACATATGTTCCTTGAGCGACTATTTCTAAACAATTTTAATTATTAATTTGTATATCACAGAAACAGTTTATCCATCGCCTCTTTACATGAATACAATTGTTTTGCATATGTCTTTTAAAGAGCTGGTTTTAATTTTTACTAATTTCCTAAAAATACCGTGCTTTAGTTAATACATATGTTCCTTGAGCGACTATTTCGAAACAATTTTAATTATTGATTTGTATATCACAGGAACAGTTTATCCATCGCCTCTTTACATGAATACAATTGTTTTGCATATGTCTTTCAATAAGCTGGTTTTAATTTTTAATAATTTCCTAAAAATACCGTGCTTTAGTTAATACATATGTTCCTTGTGCGACTATTTCTGAACAATTTTAATTATTGATTTGTATATCACAGGAACAGTTTATCCATCGCCTCTTTACATGAATACAATTGTTTTGCATATGTCTTTCAATGAGCTGGTTTTAATTTTTACTAATTTCCTAAAAATACCGTGCTTTAGTTAATACATATGTTCCTTGAGCGACTATTTCGAAACAATTTTAATTATTGATTTGTATATCACAAGAACAGTTTATCCATCGCCTCTTTACATGAATACAATTGTTTTGCATATGTCTTTCAATGAGCTGGTTTTAATTTTTAATAATTTCCTAAAAATACCGTGCTTTAGTTAATACATATGTTCCTTGAGCGACTATTTCTAAACAATTTTAATTATTGATTTGTATATGACAGGAACAGTTTATCCATCGCCTCTTTACATGAATACAATTGTTTTACATATGTCTTTCAATGAGCTGGTTTTAATTTTTAATAATTTCCTAAAAATACCGTGCTTTAGTTAATACATATGTTCCTTGAGCGACTATTTCGAAACAATTTTAATTATTGATTTGTATATCACAGGAACAGTTTATCCATCGCCTCTTTACATGAATACAATTGTTTTGCATATGTCTTTCAATGAGCTGGTTTTAATTTTTAATAATTTCCTAAAAATACCGTGCTTTAGTTAATACATATGTTCCTTGAGCGACTATTTCTAAACAATTTTAATTATTGATTTGTATATCACAGGAACAGTTTATCCATCGCCTCTTTACATGAATACAATTGTTTTGCATATGTCTTTCAATGAGCTGGTTTTAATTTTTAATAATTTCCTAAAAATACCGTGCTTTAGTTAATACATATGTTCCTTGAGCGACTATTTCTGAACAATTTTAATTATTGATTTGTATATCACAGGAACAGTTTATCCATCGCCTCTTTACATGAATAAAATTGTTTTGCATATGTCTTTCAATGAGCTGGTTTTAATTTTTAATAATTTCCTAAAAATACCGTGCTTTAGTTAATACATATGTTCCTTGAGCGACTATTTCGAAACAATTTTAATTATTGATTTGTATATGACAGGAACAGTTTATCCATCGCCTCTTTACATGAATACAATTGTTTTGCATATGTCTTTCAATGAGCTGGTTTTAATTTTTAATAATTTCCTAAAAATACCGAGCTTTAGTTAATACATATGTTCCTTGAGCGACTATTTCTAAACAATTTTAATTATTGATTTGTATATCACAGAAACAGTTTATCCATCGCCTCTTTACATGAATACAATTGTTTTGCATATGTCTTTTAAAGAGCTGGTTTTAATTTTTACTAATTTCCTAAAAATACCGTGCTTTAGTTAATACATATGTTCCTTGTGCGACTATTTCGAAACAATTTCAATTATTGATTTGTATATGACAGGAACAGTTTATCCATCGCCTCTTTACATGAATACAATTGTTTTGCATATGTCTTTCAATGAGCTGGTTTTAATTTTTAATAATTTCCTAAAAATACCGTGCTTTAGTTAATACATATGTTCCTTGAGCGACTATTTCGAAACAATTTTAATTATTGATTTGTATATCACAGGAACAGTTTATCCATCGCCTCTTTACATGAATACAATTGTTTTGCATATGTCTTTCAATGAGCTGGTATTAATTTTTAATAATTTCCTAAAAATACCGTGCTTTAGTTAGTACATATGTTCCTTGAGCGACTATTTCTGAACAATTTTAATTATTGATTTGTATATCACAGGAACAGTTTATCCATCGCCTCTTTACATGAATACAATTGTTTTGCATATGTCTTTCAATGAGCTGGTTTTAATTTTTAATAATTTCCTAAAAATACCGTGCTTTAGTTAATACATATGTTCCTTGAGCGACTATTTCTAAACAATTTTATTTATTGATTTGTATATCACAGGAACAGTTTATCCATCGCTTCTTTACATGAATAAAATTGTTTTGCATATGTCTTTCAATGAGCTGGTTTTAATTTTTAATAATTTCCTAAAAATACCGTGCTTTAGTTAATACATATGTTCCTTGAGCGACTATTTCTAAAAAATTTTAATTATTGATTTGTATATCACAGGAACAGTTTATCCATCGCCTCTTTACATGAATACAATTGTTTTGCATATGTCTTTCAATGAGCTGGTTTTAATTTTTACTAATTTCCTAAAAATACCGTGCTTTAGTTAATACATATGTTCCTTGAGCGACTATTTCGAAACAATTTTAATTATTGATTTGTATATCACAAGAACAGTTTATCCATCGCCTCTTTACATGAATACAATTGTTTTGCATATGTCTTTCAATGAGCTGGTTTTAATTTTTAATAATTTCCTAAAAATACCGTGCTTTAGTTAATACATATGTTCCTTGAGCGACTATTTCTAAACAATTTTAATTATTGATTTGTATATGACAGGAACAGTTTATCCATCGCCTCTTTACATGAATACAATTGTTTTGCATATGTCTTTCAATGAGCTGGTTTTAATTTTTAATAATTTCCTAAAAATACCGTGCTTTAGTTAATACATATGTTCCTTGAGCGACTATTTCGAAACAATTTTAATTATTGATTTGTATATGACAGGAACAGTTTATCCATCGCCTCTTTACATGAATACAATTGTTTTGCATATGTCTTTCAATGAGCTGGTTTTAATTTTTAATAATTTCCTAAAAATACCGTGCTTTAGTTAATACATATGTTCCTTGTGCGACTATTTCGAAACAATTTCAATTATTGATTTGTATATGACAGGAACAGTTTATCCATCGCTTCTTTACATGAATACAATTGTTTTGCATATGTCTTTCAATGAGCTGGTTTTAATTTTTAATAATTTCCTAAAAATACCGTGCTTTAGTTAATACATATGTTCCTTGAGCGACTATTTCTAAACAATTTTATTTATTGATTTGTATATCACAGGAACAGTTTATCCATCGCTTCTTTACATGAATAAAATTGTTTTGCATATGTCTTTCAATGAGCTGGTTTTAATTTTTAATAATTTCCTAAAAATACCGTGCTTTAGTTAATACATATGTTTCTTGTGCGACTATTTCGAAACAATTTCAATTATTGATTTGTATATGACAGGAACAGTTTATCCATCGCTTCTTTACATGAATACAATTGTTTTGCATATGTCTTTCAATGAGCTGGTTTTAATTTTTAATAATTTCCTAAAAATACCGTGCTTTAGTTAATACATATGTTCCTTGAGCGACTATTTCTAAACAATTTTAATTATTGATTTGTATATCACAGAAACAGTTTATCCATCGCCTCTTTACATGAATACAATTGTTTTGCATATGTCTTTTAAAGAGCTGGTTTTAATTTTTACTAATTTCCTAAAAATACCGTGCTTTAGTTAATACATATGTTCCTTGAGCGACTATTTCGAAACAATTTTAATTATTGATTTGTATATCACAAGAACAGTTTATCCATCGCCTCTTTACATGAATACAATTGTTTTGCATATGTCTTTCAATGAGCTGGTTTTAATTTTTAATAATTTCCTAAAAATACCGTGCTTTAGTTAATACATATGTTCCTTGAGCGACTATTTCGAAACAATTTTAATTATTGATTTGTATATCACAAGAACAGTTTATCCATCGCCTCTTTACATGAATACAATTGTTTTGCATATGTCTTTCAATGAGCTGGTTTTAATTTTTAATAATTTCCTAAAAATACCGTGCTTTAGTTAATACATATGTTCCTTGAGCGACTATTTCGAAACAATTTTAATTATTCATTTGTATATCACAAGAACAGTTTATCCATCGCCTCTTTACATGAATACAATTGTTTTGCATATGTCTTTCAATGAGCTGGTTTTAATTTTTAATAATTTCCTAAAAATACCGTGCTTTAGTTAATACATATGTTCCTTGAGCGACTATTTCGAAACAATTTTAATTATTGATTTGTATATCACAGAAGCAGTTTATCCATCGCCTCTTTACATGAATACAATTGTTTTGCATATGTCTTTCAATAAGCTGGTTTTAATTTTTAATAATTTCCTAAAAATACCGTGCTTTAGTTAATACATATGTTCCTTGAGCGACTATTTCGAAACAATTTTAATTATTGATTTGTATATCACAAGAACAGTTTATTCATCGCCTCTTTACATGAATACAATTGTTTTGCATATGTCTTTCAATGAGCTGGTTTTAATTTTTAATAATTTCCTAAAAATACCGTGCTTTAGTTAATACATATGTTCCTTGAGCGACTATTTCGAAACAATTTTAATTATTGATTTGTATATCACAGAAACAGTTTATCCATCGCCTCTTTACATGAATACAATTGTTTTGCATATGTCTTTTAAAGAGCTGGTTTTAATTTTTACTAATTTCCTAAAAATACCGTGCTTTAGTTAATACATATGTTCCTTGTGCGACTATTTCGAAACAATTTCAATTATTAATTTGTATATCACAGGAACAGTTTATCCATCGCCTCTTTACATGAATACAATTGTTTTGCATATGTCTTTCAATGAGCTGGTTTTAATTTTTAATAATTTCCTAAAAATACCGTGCTTTAGTTAATACATATGTTCCTTGAGCGACTATTTCGAAACAATTTTAATTATTGATTTGTATATCACAGGAACAGTTTATCCATCGCCTCTTTACATGAATACAATTGTTTTGCATATGTCTTTCAATGAGCTGGTATTAATTTTTAATAATTTCCTAAAAATACCGTGCTTTAGTTAGTACATATGTTCCTTGAGCGACTATTTCTGAACAATTTTAATTATTGATTTGTATATCACAGGAACAGTTTATCCATCGCCTCTTTACATGAATACAATTGTTTTGCATATGTCTTTCAATGAGCTGGTTTTAATTTTTTAAAATTTCCTAAAAATACCGTGCTTTAGTTAATACATATGTTCCTTGAGCGACTATTTCTAAACAATTTTATTTATTGATTTGTATATCACAGGAACAGTTTATCCATCGCTTCTTTACATGAATAAAATTGTTTTGCATATGTCTTTCAATGAGCTGGTTTTAATTTTTAATAATTTCCTAAAAATACCGTGCTTTAGTTAATACATATGTTCCTTGAGCGACTATTTCTAAAAAATTTTAATTATTGATTTGTATATCACAGGAACAGTTTATCCATCGCCTCTTTACATGAATACAATTGTTTTGCATATGTCTTTCAATGAGCTGGTTTTAATTTTTACTAATTTCCTAAAAATACCGTGCTTTAGTTAATACATATGTTCCTTGAGCGACTATTTCGAAACAATTTTAATTATTGATTTGTATATCACAAGAACAGTTTATCCATCGCCTCTTTACATGAATACAATTGTTTTGCATATGTCTTTCAATGAGCTGGTATTAATTTTTAATAATTTCCTAAAAATACCGTGCTTTAGTTAATACATATGTTCCTTGAGCGACTATTTCGAAACAATTTTAATTATTGATTTGTATATGACAGGAACAGTTTATCCATCGCCTCTTTACATGAATACAATTGTTTTGCATATGTCTTTCAATGAGCTGGTTTTAATTTTTAATAATTTCCTAAAAATACCGTGCTTTAGTTAATACATATGTTCCTTAAGCGACTATTTCGAAACAATTTTAATTATTGATTTGTATATCACAGGAACAGTTTATCCATCGCCTCTTTACATGAATACAATTGTTTTGCATATGTCTTTCAATGAGCTGGTATTAATTTTTAATAATTTCCTAAAAATACCGTGCTTTAGTTAGTACATATGTTCCTTGAGCGACTATTTCTGAACAATTTTAATTATTGATTTGTATATCACAGGAACAGTTTATCCATCGCCTCTTTACATGAATAAAATTGTTTTGCATATGTCTTTCAATGAGCTGGTTTAAATTTTTAATAATTTCCTAAAAATACCGTGCTTTAGTTAATACATATGTTCCTTGTGCGACTATTTCGAAACAATTTCAATTATTGATTTGTATATGACAGGAACAGTTTATCCATCGCTTCTTTACATGAATACAATTGTTTTGCATATGTCTTTCAATGAGCTGGTTTTAATTTTTAATAATTTCCTAAAAATACCGTGCTTTAGTTAATACATATGTTCCTTGAGCGACTATTTCTAAACAATTTTAATTATTGATTTGTATATGACAGGAACAGTTTATCCATCGCCTCTTTACATGAATATAATTGTTTTGCATATGTCTTTCAATGAGCTGGTTTTAATTTTTAATAATTTCCTAAAAATACCGTGCTTTAGTTAATACATATGTTCCTTGAGCGACTATTTCTAAACAATTTTAATTATTGATTTGTATATCACAGGAACAGTTTATCCATCGCCTCTTTACATGAATAAAATTGTTTTGCATATGTCTTTCAATGAGCTGGTTTTAATTTTTAATAATTTCCTAAAAATACCGTGCTTTAGTTAATACATATGTTCCTTGAGCGACTATTTCGAAACAATTTTAATTATTGATTTGTATATGACAGGAACAGTTTATCCATCGCCTCTTTACATGAATACAATTGTTTTGCATATGTCTTTCAATGAGCTGGTTTTAATTTTTAATAATTTCCTAAAAATACCGTGCTTTAGTTAATACATATGTTCCTTGAGCGACTATTTCTAAACAATTTTAATTATTGATTTGTATATCACAGAAACAGTTTATCCATCGCCTCTTTACATGAATACAATTGTTTTGCATATGTCTTTTAAAGAGCTGGTTTTAATTTTTACTAATTTCCTAAAAATACCGTGCTTTAGTTAATACATATGTTCCTTGAGCGACTATTTCGAAACAATTTTAATTATTGATTTGTATATCACAGGAACAGTTTATCCATCGCCTCTTTACATGAATACAATTGTTTTGCATATGTCTTTCAATAAGCTGGTTTTAATTTTTAATAATTTCCTAAAAATACCGTGCTTTAGTTAATACATATGTTCCTTGTGCGACTATTTCTGAACAATTTTAATTATTGATTTGTATATCACAGGAACAGTTTATCCATCGCCTCTTTACATGAATACAATTGTTTTGCATATGTCTTTCAATGAGCTGGTTTTAATTTTTACTAATTTCCTAAAAATACCGTGCTTTAGTTAATACATATGTTCCTTGAGCGACTATTTCGAAACAATTTTAATTATTGATTTGTATATGACAGGAACAGTTTATCCATCGCCTCTTTACATGAATACAATTGTTTTGCATATGTCTTTCAATAAGCTGGTTTTAATTTTTAATAATTTCCTAAAAATACCGTGCTTTAGTTAATACATATGTTCCTTGTGCGACTATTTCTGAACAATTTTAATTATTGATTTGTATATCACAGGAACAGTTTATCCATCGCCTCTTTACATGAATACAATTGTTTTGCATATGTCTTTCAATGAGCTGGTTTTAATTTTTAATAATTTCCTAAAAATACCGTGCTTTAGTTAATACATATGTTCCTTGAGCGACTATTTCTAAACAATTTTAATTATTGATTTGTATATGACAGGAACAGTTTATCCATCGCCTCTTTACATGAATACAATTGTTTTACATATGTCTTTCAATGAGCTGGTTTTAATTTTTAATAATTTCCTAAAAATACCGTGCTTTAGTTAATACATATGTTCCTTGAGCGACTATTTCGAAACAATTTTAATTATTGATTTGTATATGACAGGAACAGTTTATCCATCGCCTCTTTACATGAATACAATTGTTTTGCATATGTCTTTCAATGAGCTGGTTTTAATTTTTAATAATTTCCTAAAAATACCGTGCTTTAGTTAATACATATGTTCCTTGAGCGACTATTTCTAAACAATTTTAATTATTGATTTGTATATCACAGAAACAGTTTATCCATCGCCTCTTTACATGAATACAATTGTTTTGCATATGTCTTTTAAAGAGCTGGTTTTAATTTTTACTAATTTCCTAAAAATACCGTGCTTTAGTTAATACATATGTTCCTTGAGCGACTATTTCGAAACAATTTTAATTATTGATTTGTATATCACAGGAACAGTTTATCCATCGCCTCTTTACATGAATACAATTGTTTTGCATATGTCTTTCAATAAGCTGGTTTTAATTTTTAATAATTTCCTAAAACTACCGTGCTTTAGTTAATACATATGTTCCTTGTGCGACTATTTCTGAACAATTTTAATTATTGATTTGTATATCACAGGAACAGTTTATCCATCGCCTCTTTACATGAATACAATTGTTTTGCATATGTCTTTCAATGAGCTGGTTTTAATTTTTACTAATTTCCTAAAAATACCGTGCTTTAGTTAATACATATGTTCCTTGAGCGACTATTTCGAAACAATTTTAATTATTGATTTGTATATCACAGGAACAGTTTATCCATCGCCTCTTTACATGAATACAATTGTTTTGCATATGTCTTTCAATAAGCTGGTTTTAATTTTTAATAATTTCCTAAAAATACCGTGCTTTAGTTAATACATATGTTCCTTGTGCGACTATTTCTGAACAATTTTAATTATTGATTTGTATATCACAGGAACAGTTTATCCATCGCCTCTTTACATGAATACAATTGTTTTGCATATGTCTTTCAATGAGCTGGTTTTAATTTTTAATAATTTCCTAAAAATACCGTGCTTTAGTTAATACATATGTTCCTTGAGCGACTATTTCTAAACAATTTTAATTATTGATTTGTATATGACAGGAACAGTTTATCCATCGCCTCTTTACATGAATACAATTGTTTTACATATGTCTTTCAATGAGCTGGTTTTAATTTTTAATAATTTCCTAAAAATACCGTGCTTTAGTTAATACATATGTTCCTTGAGCGACTATTTCGAAACAATTTTAATTATTGATTTGTATATGACAGGAACAGTTTATCCATCGCCTCTTTACATGAATACAATTGTTTTGCATATGTCTTTCAATGAGCTGGTTTTAATTTTTAATAATTTCCTAAAATTACCGTGCTTTAGTTAATACATATGTTCCTTGAGCGACTATTTCTAAACAATTTTAATTATTGATTTGTATATCACAGGAACAGTTTATCCATCGCCTCTTTACATGAATAAAATTGTTTTGCATATGTCTTTCAATGAGCTGGTTTTAATTTTTAATAATTTCCTAAAAATACCGTGCTTTAGTTAATACATATGTTCCTTGAGCGACTATTTCGAAACAATTTTAATTATTGATTTGTATATGACAGGAACAGTTTATCCATCGCCTCTTTACATGAATACAATTGTTTTGCATATGTCTTTCAATGAGCTGGTTTTAATTTTTAATAATTTCCTAAAAATACCGTGCTTTAGTTAATACATATGTTCCTTGAGCGACTATTTCTAAACAATTTTAATTATTGATTTGTATATCACAGAAACAGTTTATCCATCGCCTCTTTACATGAATACAATTGTTTTGCATATGTCTTTTAAAGAGCTGGTTTTAATTTTTACTAATTTCCTAAAAATACCGTGCTTTAGTTAATACATATGTTCCTTGAGCGACTATTTCGAAACAATTTTAATTATTGATTTGTATATCACAGGAACAGTTTATCCATCGCCTCTTTACATGAATACAATTGTTTTGCATATGTCTTTCAATAAGCTGGTTTTAATTTTTAATAATTTCCTAAAAATACCGTGCTTTAGTTAATACATATGTTCCTTGTGCGACTATTTCTGAACAATTTTAATTATTGATTTGTATATCACAGGAACAGTTTATCCATCGCCTCTTTACATGAATACAATTGTTTTGCATATGTCTTTCAATGAGCTGGTTTTAATTTTTACTAATTTCCTAAAAATACCGTGCTTTAGTTAATACATATGTTCCTTGAGCGACTATTTCGAAACAAT
The DNA here is from genome assembly GCA_947652605.1 of Elmis aenea. Taxonomy (NCBI): domain Eukaryota; kingdom Metazoa; phylum Arthropoda; class Insecta; order Coleoptera; family Elmidae; genus Elmis; species Elmis aenea. The sequence goes on along the minus strand of OX393583.1, from coordinate 9,014,664 downwards.
TTTAATTATTGATTTGTATATCACAAGAACAGTTTATCCATCGCCTCTTTACATGAATACAATTGTTTTGCATATGTCTTTCAATGAGCTGGTTTTAATTTTTAATAATTTCCTAAAAATACCGTGCTTTAGTTAATACATATGTTCCTTGAGCGACTATTTCTAAACAATTTCAATTATTAATTTGTATATGACAGGAACAGTTTATCCATCGCCTCTTTACATGAATACAATTGTTTTACATATGTCTTTCAATGAGCTGGTTTTAATTTTTAATAATTTCCTAAAAATACCGTGCTTTAGTTAATACATATGTTCCTTGAGCGACTATTTCGAAACAATTTTAATTATTGATTTGTATATCACAGGAACAGTTTATCCATCGCCTCTTTACATGAATACAATTGTTTTGCATATGTCTTTCAATGAGCTGGTTTTAATTTTTAATAATTTCCTAAAAATACCGTGCTTTAGTTAATACATATGTTCCTTGAGCGACTATTTCTAAACAATTTTAATTATTGATTTGTATATGACAGGAACAGTTTATCCATCGCCTCTTTACATGAATACAATTGTTTTGCATATGTCTTTCAATGAGCTGGTTTTAATTTTTAATAATTTCCTAAAAATACCGTGCTTTAGTTAATACATATGTTCCTTGAGCGACTATTTCTGAACAATTTTAATTATTGATTTGTATATCACAGGAACAGTTTATCCATCGCCTCTTTACATGAATAAAATTGTTTTGCATATGTCTTTCAATGAGCTGGTTTTAATTTTTAATAATTTCCTAAAAATACCATGCTTTAGTTAATACATATGTTCCTTGAGCGACTATTTCGAAACAATTTTAATTATTGATTTGTATATGACAGGAACAGTTTATCCATCGCCTCTTTACATGAATACAATTGTTTTGCATATGTCTTTCAATGAGCTGGTTTTAATTTTTAATAATTTCCTAAAAATACCGTGCTTTAGTTAATACATATGTTCCTTGAGCGACTATTTCTAAACAATTTTAATTATTGATTTGTATATCACAGAAACAGTTTATCCATCGCCTCTTTACATGAATACAATTGTTTTGCATATGTCTTTTAAAGAGCTGGTTTTAATTTTTACTAATTTCCTAAAAATACCGTGCTTTAGTTAATACATATGTTCCTTGAGCGACTATTTCGAAACAATTTTAATTATTGATTTGTATATCACAGGAACAGTTTATCCATCGCCTCTTTACATGAATACAATTGTTTTGCATATGTCTTTCAATGAGCTGGTTTTAATTTTTACTAATTTCCTAAAAATACCGTGCTTTAGTTAATACATATGTTCCTTGAGCGACTATTTCGAAACAATTTTAATTATTGATTTGTATATCACAGAAACAGTTTATCCATCGCCTCTTTACATGAATACAATTGTTTTGCATATGTCTTTAAAAGAGCTGCTTTTAATTTTTACTAATTTCCTAAAAATACCGTGCTTTAGTTAATACATATGTTCCTTGAGCGACTATTTCGAAACAATTTTAATTATTGATTTGTATATCACAGGAACAGTTTATCCATCGCCTCTTTACATGAATACAATTGTTTTGCATATGTCTTTCAATGAGCTGGTTTTAATTTTTACTAATTTCCTAAAAATACCGTGCTTTAGTTAATACATATGTTCCTTGAGCGACTATTTCGAAACAATTTTAATTATTGATTTGTATATCACAAGAACAGTTTATCCATCGCCTCTTTACATGAATACAATTGTTTTGCATATGTCTTTCAATGAGCTGGTTTTAATTTTTACTAATTTCCTAAAAATACCGTGCTTTAGTTAATACATATGTTCCTTGAGCGACTATTTCGAAACAATTTTAATTATTGATTTGTATATTACAAGAACAGTTTATCCATCGCCTCTTTACATGAATACAATTGTTTTGCATATGTCTTTCAATGAGCTGGTTTTAATTTTTACTAATTTCCTAAAAATACCGTGCTTTAGTTAATACATATGTTCCTTGAGCGACTATTTCGAAACAATTTTAATTATTGATTTGTATATCACAAGAACAGTTTATCCATCGCCTCTTTACATGAATACAATTGTTTTGCATATGTCTTTTAATAAGCTGGTTTTAATTTTTAATAATTTCCTAAAAATACCGTGCTTTAGTTAATACATATGTTCCTTGTGCGACTATTTCTGAACAATTTTAATTATTGATTTGTATATCACAGGAACAGTTTATCCATCGCCTCTTTACATGAATACAATTGTTTTGCATATGTCTTTCAATGAGCTGGTTTTAATTTTTACTAATTTCCCAAAAATACCGTGCTTTAGTTAATACATATGTTCCTTGAGCGACTATTTCGAAACAATTTTAATTATTGATTTGTATATCACAAGAACAGTTTATCCATCGCCTCTTTACATGAATACAATTGTTTTGCATAAATGTCTTTCAATGAGCTGGTTTTAATTTTTAATAATTTCCTAAAAATACCGTGCTTTAATTAATACATATGTTCCTTGAGCGACTATTTCTAAACAATTTTAATTATTGATTTGTATATGACAGGAACAGTTTATCCATCGCCTCTTTACATGAATACAATTGTTTTGCATATGTCTTTCAATGAGCTGGTTTTAATTTTTAATAATTTCCTAAAAATACCGTGCTTTAGTTAGTACATATGTTCCTTGAGCGACTATTTCTGAACAATTTTAATTATTGATTTGTATATCACAGGAACAGTTTATCCATCGCCTCTTTACATGAATACAATTGTTTTGCATATGTCTTTCAATGAGCTGGTTTTAATTTTTAATAATTTCCTAAAAATACCGTGCTTTAGTTAATACATATGTTCCTTGTGCGACTATTTCGAAACAATTTCAATTATTGATTTGTATATGACAGGAACAGTTTATCCATCGCTTCTTTACATGAATACAATTGTTTTGCATATGTCTTTCAATGAGCTGGTTTTAATTTTTAATAATTTCCTAAAAATACCGTGCTTTAGTTAATACATATGTTCCTTGAGCGACTATTTCTAAACAATTTTAAATTCAGTATTTTGCTCATTCCAAATATAAAATTTGATGTTGTTTTCAATATTACGCAATTTACGAAAGATTTTTTTTAAGAAAACCAGGTGTAAATTCTTTTAAAACTCAGATGGTACAATTTACGAAGGTTTTTTGTAACTTGTTGTTGAGATAAACATTATAAATATTTGAAACTAAGATAAACAACAATATACTACATAACTGCTCACTCTGACTATATTGTCGTTACCTTATGTTCAAATATTTACAAAGTTTATCTCAACAACAAATAAAAAACCTTCGTAACTTGTACCACATGAGTTTTAATAGTATATTACATAACTGGAGTGCGTAATTGCTTTACAACTCGTGTTGTGTAGCATACTTTTTCTACGATCACATTATACCTACAATTTTAACGGCTTTTTGGCTATTATACACATGTAATTACGTTGTTTTCACAGCCTACTATTTTCTTTAAAAAAAAATTAAAATGCCTTTGTAACTTGCGTAACACTGAAAATAACTACATCAACCCTTACATATTTGGAATGAGAAAAAAATTACAAATGTAAATAGGTCATAGCCAACTAAAATTTCCATTTAAAAAAAGGTAAGTTTGTGTCATAACTTCATAACGACGAGCGTGAAAAATTTTTTTTTAGTGTTATCGAATTTTACATAAAAATATCTAAAAATAATCTTCACACACTTTTTCGATATTTACAACAATAACGGAAATATAACATTATAAATATGACTATTCCCCTCATGGCCATAGAAACCAATCACTTTAGTCAAATTATAGTCACGCCTTAATGTTTTGACCAATCACGTTAATTTTTAAGCGAAAAAAGCCCTAGGGCTTTTTTCACCTCCACAATAGCGAAAACATGCCGTTGTCATGTCAATTATATCCTTAGCAACCTGGTTGTTTGTTTACAGATGTTTGACAGTTGTAAAATATATTTAAGATGAGCCGTTTTGGAATAACTTCCATAGAAGAAATACAAAAAACTGTTGCAAATATAACTCCCAAAAATACTGTTGCATCCAAAACGTCAATATGGAAACAATTTGAAAAATTTTGCAAGGAAAGGAGTTACGATTTAAATGCGCTACAGAGGTTAGTACGCTATCGAAAATGTTAACAAATAATAAACGAAAATTGTACCTAATTATTTTTGGTATCTTATTTGGGAAATAGTCTAATCAAATATATTTCGGAACAATATTTTGCAGGAAAAATTTTAATTCAAGTTTGTTACTTATAGGCAACATCCCTCGACTAAATGAATGACAATTGTCTCAGGATGTTACCAAAGCAACAAACTTTTGTCAATAATTTTACCGGCAAAATAATGTTCCCTTAATATATTATTATAACTGAAAAAAACACTGTTTTTCTAATAACTCAAAAACCGAAAACGATAAAATATTTTTAAAAACGGTTTTGCGTTTGTCTAGAAAAACTGCACATTCTGGATAATTTAACCGTTTCTCTATCTTGAATATTTAGCGAGATACCCATGTAATCCCATCAAATTTGGACCACCCTGTACATACATATTTAAGAAAACATTAGAAATACCAAAAAAATTACTTTCTTCTTATACTTTTTACCTGTTTACTTGTTGATCTGCTAAAACCATCGCGACTTTTGAGATTTTCATTCGCCATCCTTTTATTATTTTTGTCTTATTTTTATATGGATCATTTGATTGTCTCCTACAAATAAATAAACCCATCAAGGTCTTGTTGACCTATTTATACGATACATATGTGTGAAAATAAACAACGCACATTCGTATTAACAAATATTTTTAATTCAGCTTCTCAAAGGGACCAAATTGGTGTAAGAAACATGTTTAACATTATCAAAACTTCATCACTACTAACAAATTTTGTTAGGTTATATCTGTAGTAAATAAAATGTGATGAATAATAAATTAGAATGTATTCTGGGTAGTATAATTTATTGGACTTTGAAATCGCGCGACATATTTTTAGCGTTCCGCTTTTTTCTGCTGAAAGCGACTATCTCTAGCTTGGATTGCGTACGACTGATTTGTTTACCACGAAATGTTAATAATAAACTACAGAAGGACATATACAACCAATCACACACGTTATTTGGTGATATAACATAAAATAGAGAACACTATCGACTAGAGCAAAACAGTTTAAGAAATAAAGTGTCTGTTTTATTCTATTTAAAACTATATTGGTTGGTTAAGAACATGTGCAAAAATTAATTTACTTACCTGTCTAGTTCATCAACACTTTCCCAAATCTGTAGAATTTTAGAGCGGGTCCTTGAACAGTTTATCAGGATATTAAAGCCAAATTAATCCAACACATTTGTATGTAAAATTATATAATAAGGTAGGTCAGTATATGTAAATATTTGCAAAATGTTTGGGTTTTATTACTGATAACAGAAATTTACGCAGCCTGATAAATAAATGAGACCGGATTCATTAAAAAAGTAGAACATGTATAAAAAAATCTACATATTTTAGTAAATTGGAAATGAAGACATCAGTTATCCAACAAGTTATTATATTTAACCCTCCGCTGAGCGCAATGTATCAGATTGATAAATAGCTCCAAAACCAACTGACGAGGAGCCCGATGTGTGTCTTTTTAGTTGCTGTTAACACGTTCGCCGCGTTACGGGACATTGTGTCCCGTATCGATCTTCCCATGGGGCGGCACTGCAATTCACAAAAAATAATGCAAAATATAAATATTGGAGGTGGTACGGACGATGTATCTATACAGATTATTCGAGATGCACTACCTCTGATTGGAAACACAATTACAGACATAATAAATGAATCGCTACTTACCGGTGTTTTTCCCGAAAGAAAACGGCGTTAGTTGTGCCAATACCAAAAGTGAGACGAACCAAAAAATGCGAAGAATTTAGGCCAATAAACATATTACCTAGATATGAACAAATTTTGGAGTCTGTCAAACGACAAATATTACAGTTTATAGAAGACAACAATATACTATCAGACGCTCAATCCGGCTTCAGAGCCAAACATTCATGTGAAACATCATTAAATCTTGTGCTAGCTGATTGGAAGCAACAAATTGAAAATAACAAATACATTGTGGGGGTATTTTTAGACTTTAAAAGAGCATTTGAAACCATAGATAGAAATAGGCTGATTAAAAAACTGGAACAATATGGCATACGAGGAATCGAAAACAGGTGGTTTGAAAGTTATCTGACAACTCGCTATCAAAAAACGAAATTTAACAATATAGAATCAGAAAAAATTATCAGCACACTAGGTGTACCACAAGGTTCAGTTTTGGGTCGTTTACTTTTTGTGCTGTACTTAAATGATTTGGAACACAATATAAAAAACTGTAGTGTAAATCTCTTTGCAGATGACACATTAATCACAGCTTCTGATAGCAACCTAGAGTCGGCTATTAATAGGATAAATAATAACCTACACGTTGTATCAGAATAGTTAAAAGTTAACAAATTAAAATTAAATACAGACAAAACCAAATTTATGATAATAGGAAACAGGCCAATACCAAATGATGTAAGCATTAAAGTTAAAATAGATAATGAAGAACTTGAATGTGTTTCGCAAATTAAATATCTTGGCGTTATGATAGACAATAAACTTAAGTTTAACAGCAATGTGGATTACATTGTGAAAAAAGTTGCGAAAAAAATTAGTTTTCTAGGTAGGTTGACAAACAAGCTAAGCCTCTCAGCAAAAATTACAGTATATAGGTCACTAATTGCTCCACACTTCGATTACTGTGCGAGTATTTTGTTCTTATGCAACGAATGCGACTTAAATAAACTGCAGAAACAACAAAACAGAGGAATGCGTGTTATTTTAAAATGCTCGAGATACACTAAAATAAGCGAAATGCTTAATACCTTAAAGTGGTTAAGTATACGTCAACAAATTACTTTTAATTGCCTTTTTTTAATATACAAGGCAATAAATAATTTTTTACCACGTTACATGACTAAAAATTTAATACAAAACTGTAACATTCACGAATACCAGACCAGGAACAAAGACGACTTTAGACTACCAAAACTAACGAAAACAAATACACAGAACGCCTTGTACTACAAAGGGCTCAAGATTTTTAATGAATTACCTGTGGAAATTAAACAAACAACTTCCATATCAAATTTTTAAAAACTATGTTTCGAATATGTGAAAAATAATGTTAAGATTTAATAGTTAAGAAAATATGTACAAATAAATATAAGCAGCATTAAGATAATGTAAAATTAGCTAAAAGCTAAATAAAGATTTCTTCTTATTATTATTATTATTCTACGGAACGATGGCTCTTGTTCCCGTGTTTCTCAAAAAATTCAATTTTTATTTGTACCAATAGGTTTACCAATAATTGCTAATTCCTGCGCTCGCATTATGTTTATTGGATTATTCTATAGTAGATTATATCAATATATAATCACATTTTTAACCTTATTATTGATTAAAATGCGTTTAATCGTACCGTATCGTACAGCTGTACGGGACACATATGCCCCGTACCGCACGAACTGAGGTTTGTCTACGGGACACTTACACCCCGTAACGCGCCTCACAAAGTTTTGAGGATATTGCGCCGCAGCGAACGTGTTAATTTCCTTCTGGCGGTATAAATAATTATCGCCCTAACTCGTTTCTTTCAAATATAACAAAAAAAATTGAAAACTTAACAAAAATATGGCTTACTTCATTCTCCAACACTAGTAAAATCATCTCAATAAGCAATTCGGATTCGTTAGCAATAGAGGGACAAATGATGCCATTGCTGAACTAACAAAAAATATATAAAATCTCTGGACAATTCTACCCCATGTGTTGCCATATTTCTAGACTAAGCAAAAGCATTTGACACCGTGAACCGTATTATACTACTTGAAAAATTACATTCAATTGGAATAAAGGGTAGTGCCCTTAACTTATTTAAAACTTACTTATCTGATAGACATCAAATTGCTAAAGTAGGTGGTTACTCTAGTCCCTCAAAAATTATCACACGTGGTGTGCCTCAAGGAACAGTTCTAGACCCAATATTATTTTTAATTTATATCAATGATCTACTACTATATAATAACATTCATGGCTCTCTGATAGCATACGCAGATGACACTGTTCTGTTCCTATAGGCAAGTACATGGGCTGAAGTTGAAAATATGGCGATGCAAGATCTTAAATTTATTAAACAATGGTTGGACACTAATATTCTCACTCATACATTTTCTGTGAATAAAAACCATTAACCAAATTGGAAATATACTAAAATTCATGATGTTAAATGTAATCTTGTAAATAGTTGTCATTATACTTGTCTAATAACTCGAGTAAACTCTGTCAAATATCAAGGAATTACAATAGATAAATTTATGAGAATGGACATACACACTAATAATCTATGTACCCGAGTTAGAAAAACAATATACCTGTTTAAAAAATTGAGAACAATTCCATCTATTCCTACCTTACGTACGTTTTACTTTGCATTGGTAGGAATTTCTTTTAACTTACGGAATTATAGGATGGGGTAATGCAATAAACAACTTAAACATCACCCATAAAATTATTATTAAGACTTTATATAATAAACCATGACGTTATCCTTCAGCCCAACTATACATGTGAAACTAATTTCCTTTCTGTTACTAAACTTTACTTATTAAATGTCTTTTATCACATAAAAAACTGATTATTTAATTACTACACCTGTAAAATATTATAACACAAGAAGCCACTTTTTTGCTACGTTATATTGAAGTAACAAAAAGGTTCGTCAAAGATCTTTTATTTATGTTGCACCAAAAATGTTCAATGCCTTTAAATTAAATACTTGAACACAATATCGAACTAAACTGAAATTGGAAAAAAGTCGCAAAAAAATTTAGTCAGTTATTGTCACCGGAAAGGTGCCAAAGTATGCGTAATCCACTAGAATAATTTAATATTCTCGAAATCCTATGAAGGGAACTTTTATACTTAATTCTACTTCTCATGTCTGCCTACTTTATCGTTTCACGACAATCGATTATTAAAACCTAAAATGATAGCCACACACCTCATGGTTTATGGTGTTGTCTTCAATATAATAAAAAGTCTTAGATAGTTTATTGTATTAAGGCAGTATTCCCTTGCATGTCAAATTAAAAATTATATATTATGTTTTAAGCTCTTAATTTATGTATATGTACCTATGTCTTGTACAATACTTCACGAATTTATAAATAAAGGAATATTTGTATTGAATTGTCTGCACATTGTAAGCGCTTCAGTAGGAGCAATTGGAACACCATGTATCTGAATAACCCCCTTAAAAACGAACTGCAAAGAAACTTACGCGATCGGGCGCAATGTATCGATTTGATACCAGATGCTTTTTTTCTAAACAGACTGTAACAATAACAGCATTTAACTATCACTAGAGGGTAGCTAGAAGGGAGTCAGAAAGGTAGGTACTGTACAGGTAAAACTTCCCAACTCTCGCGTTCAGTAATGGCGCCAAAGAGAATTGTGCTTGTATCACTTTTAACGATTACACCCGACGGAGGGTTGAATATCTAGGAATAGACATTTCAAGCAGCAGATGTAGTACATACAGGGTAGAATTGGATCACAAAACATAACAATTTTAATGGTAAAATTTTAAAAGTCGTATATTATCTTCCCTAATTATTTTAGAAAAAAAGTGCAAATAGGTTTTTTGTAGAAAAAAAAATCTGTATCCATAAATGTAATCAATATTAATTTTTAGTTTCAGTAATGGCGCCAAAGAGAATTGTGCTTGTATCACTTTTAACGATTACACCCGACGGAGGGTTGAATATCTAGGAATAGACATTTCAAGCAGCAGATATAGTACATACAGGGTAGAATTGGATCACAAAACAACAATTTTAATGGTAAAATTTTAAAAGTCGTATATTATCTTCCCTAATTATTTTAGAAAAAAAGTGCAAATAGGTTTTTTTGTAGAGAAAAAAATTCTGTATCCATAAATGTAATCAATATTAATTTTTAGTTTTCCAATAATTGAAAATTAAGCAAATAAAAAAACGCGTTTTGACAAAAATCTGTACTGCCTTGGAATTATGCTATGACAACTAACTGCCCAGCCTAACGTCACTTATACTGTAACTTTGACGAGAAGTTTATTCGCGACATGTTCGCGACACAACTCAACAGTGCTACACCTAACAGTAGAAGGACTCATCACTAAATAAATAATAAAATAAAACAAATGAATATTTTCATTTCACAGTGCGTAAAAAATTTACAGTTTTTCCTCCAAAAATATTTTTTTATCATCATTAGGTATACATTATACATTATTACCGATTTAAAAAAATTACCCATTTTGATTTTGGTTTATTATCTAGTGTGCCATAGAACTTTTTTTTAAACATTAAAGCATCACTGAATAGGTCTCAAAAAGGGGAACAATTTGTTTAATTTAAACTTCTTTGTAACTCTTACCGTTTATGAGATCCCAATAGTGGCCCTTGCATGTGGACCACCCTTTATACACAGAGAAGTACAACAACTTTGAGAGAGTATCGATTTCTGCTTGGCTCAGAGATGTCGTGTGAAAGAATAAATATATAAGTTTCTTGGAATCCTAACGTACGTTACCAAAACACACGCAAAGAATAACAGAACTAAACAATGTCTAAAGAATAAACCGCGATGACCACCAAAACGTTGGGGTTATTGTCAGCGAAGAATCCCAACTACTAGGCTATGCGTTAAAATTTAAACAGGCAGATTCCTCATCAAAAAATGGATGAAGAACAATAAAATGTACGTTAAGTTGGTGGAAACAATTTCTCAAACACATTAGAAATAGATTGTGCGAAGATTCATTGCTCAATTTATGCCCAAGTCTGCCTATTAATGCCAAAATAATCAATATTAGGCTTGATTCATAAAAACGTATTAAAAGTAACAAGAACATGAACAGTGTCATCTAATACGATTACGGTTTAATACATTAGGTGGATGTAGTGTGGGAAGATCACAGAAAAAATTAAGAGACGAACTTTAAACCAAATTTATTTTGGAAAATGACATATGCTAAGCCTAACAAGAAAGGTATAGAAATAAGGAAACTGACAAGATGAAGGGTATAACAAAAAAACTTTATTTTATAAAATAACAACAAATCTTTAAAATTACATACAATTTTCAAATCCTAACAATTAAAAACTCTCTATAAAGTAACAATTATTATTATAGTGTAAAAACTAACATATCCATAAATTACAACGGTTTTATCACATTTTGTTATTATTGTAAATTTGTTTAAGAAGCAATTTAAAATTATAACAATTATTTATACGAGCATAAACGATATCACAATTTATTCGTCACAGTACCCCCACCTATTAAAAGGATTTGTTTACTGATTTGTAGTCAGTAATAATATTGTTTCCTTGTTAAAAAGAATTTTAGAGTTAAGAAGGCTATGGTTGATGTTTTTCAATTTTTAGTTAAACGTAAGATTATAAAACTTTTTTGTTAATTCCGTTTAAATTCTATGATACGCAAGATTATAATGCATAACACTTTCGCGGACCGGCTGCATATAGTTATTTCGGAGTGATTAACGGGGAAACGTCTGCATATGCAGTCAGAGTAAATCAGTCCGGGAGAAGCATGACTGCGTTTGCAGTCATGTTTTGCGTTTAAATATATCTCGATATACCTTGGCTGACCCTTGGGCACCGTCCATATAATTTTTTTAACAGCATTTGTAAACAACTCCGACTTTCGAAATAAAAACTCTACTGGTAGTGCCATGACTGCATTTGCAGACGCGTCTCAGTGTGTTTATATGCGTTGCAATAGGAGGTGCGCTTATTGGTGTCTTTTGCACGTACAGTTCATTTAGACAATTTTATACATATTTAAATATAAAACGTGTACTTATTTAGGCATATATGAATCCAAAAGAAGAAGCATGTATATTGCAAATATAATAAGATGTTGATATATGTTTTATTATACAGGGTGTCCCCATTATCACCGCGAATATTTTAAGTGGTGATGGAGGACCTTTTTCTAAGAAAAAATTTCAAGTAAATTTTTTTCCTAAAATCAAATGCTAAGCTGATATCAACACTTACTTGATTTTTTTACACTTCTGCATTTATAAGACTCTGTAGCCGAAAATATCAATTTTATTGTAAAATACCTTAAAGCTTTTTAATAGAACATGAA